>JANAVB010040818.1:19520220-19677477 GCA_029216955.1 Iris pallida | reverse complement strand
TACAACTTCCCCAACAGACCCGACCCCCTCTCCGTCGTGTCGGACAGTCCCGACACGATGATACAAACCACCACGCGTCTCCTCCTTTCTTCTGTGCCATATCCGCAACCCCTGCTCCTCGACTCCACACAAAACCATCGCCGCCACCGTCTCGTCACCAGTCACCACCACCGCCATTCAGACATCTCCGCCACTCGGCCACCCACAAACCCGGCGAGCCTGACTCCACACGTCCCGCCGTCTTCGGCCAAATCCCCAGTACTTCAGCCCTTCATCATCACCAATCCTTTCCGACACCCGACCCTTACCAACCACCACTTCTGGCCGCACCAATGGCAGTACCGCCACAACCACCATCGCCACCACCACAGCCTACCACAGCCACCACCGTCGACATCATCCACACAACATTGTCCTGCCACCAACCACATCCAACCCATCACCACCAGAAAAAGAAGAAATTTTCTACCTGAATTTGCCGTCGACGTCGACATGCCCGCTCCGCACGTCGTCCCCGTACCACCGATCTCTGCTGCCCCGCCTCCATGTATCGCAGAGAATTCTGCGATGGCCGCGGGCACCTCCGAGACCCCACCGTGCCCGCCGCACGGACGCGACTTCTTGCTTCGCGGCGAGAGTATGCGCCCGACGCGCCACCGTCTCCTCCCGCCGGCCCTGGCCGAGTCCCCCGCCCATCCGCGCGCCAACCGAGCCCTTCGGGGAGAACCGCCGCCGCTTTCCCTGAGACTCCCTCTTCATCTCCTTCGCCAACCACCGCCGTCGCGCCCCAAGCGCGTAGTTTCGAACGCGCCGTCGCATCCCCGAGACCCCGTGCAGCTCCCTCTCCGCCAGCCGAGCCCGGCGCTGGAGCCACCGTCGGTGAGCTTCACCCGTACTTCCTCCTCTTCGATTTCCTCCTTTCTCTTTTTGGTAAAGTTCCCAATATCTCTCTCTTCAAAGAAGAGAGCCACCTTATGTTATTGTTTTTATATTGTTTTTATATATTTTTTATTTATTTATATACTTATGACTTGAACCAGCACACTTACATATATAATAATCATTACACATTAAATATTTTGTTAAAATATTTATAATTCTAATCCTATAATGTAAATAAGATTTTATAATATATTATTATATAATGTTATAAATGTTATTGGCAAAATTATTATTTTGACCCTTATATTAAAGGACAGTATACACCTGTAAATTTTTTTGAGCGAATAAAAATTTTTCTATGTGTTTGTATAATTATTATTTTAGATATATTTTGTAATTTTTTGGGGTTTTATTATTATTAATATACTATCATTACTATTAGTTATTAATTTTATTATTATTATTATGGATATTATTATCAGTAGTTTTGTTAAAATTATTATTATTATTTATTCTTAGTATATGTAGTAAATATTCCTAAAAATATTGTGATTAAAAATATAGTTTTTGGCCTACAAAACCAATTTGACAAAAATTAAGTTTCAATTTTAAAAATAAATTTTTTTTCTATATTTTCCAAAGTACTTATCTAAAATTATTTTTAACAAAACAAATCTAGTTTTCCATAAGGTATTTCTCTGCAAATTTCTCTTTTCATGTCAATGACTAATCATCCATTCATATTTTCTCGCAAATTCGTCCCTTGCACCACAAACATCGCTATTGGACAATCGAAACTTGTCGGATTATTGCACCACACTCGGCGTCACACCAGGCGACACATCAGGCAAGACACCTTACCTTTACTGTTTAATTTCTTGCTCAATATCATGCATGCTTTATTTCTTATCAAATTGTTCTTTCAAAACTATATGTAGATGCAAATTACTATATTTTATCAAATTGGCTTAGAGTTAAGTGACTACCATATGTTTAGAGCATCTCATAAGCTGTCACGATGTGCCACGGGTTGTGTGTGAGTTGTGAGTCACATATAGATACGGACTTGCGTGCTGACTGATCATTGGTGCGTACAGGCCGTACGTTAGGATATAACTGCTAATAGATTGTGTAGAAGACTTGGCAGTTATTAAGGTTTAAATGTATCGTGGAGTCGACACATGTATAGTATCATAAGGAGGGGGAGACAGTTATTAGCGTAGGGGCTACATGTTCAGTACACACACAGATTTGGGCCGATAGTGTCTCGTATGAGCGCTACTTACTGCCCCGGGGCAGATAGTGACTCGGATGAGCGCTACTTTCTGTCCATGGTCGATAGTGTCTCTTATGAGCGCTACCTACTGCCACTCTCTCTCTCTCCATCTATGCTGAACACCTATGCTCCTGCGTAGAACGTTGTCTTCTAAAGTGCATTATTCCACATAGAATGGTTAGGAACCTTTACGCATGTATATTTCCTATTGAGCTCTTACTATTCAGTTTATGGCATGATATTATGTGTCTTGTTTCGTCCCTCTGAGGACCTGGTGATCTCTCCAGGTGTGTGTTTCATGATTTCTTGCAGGTGCTCTAGCAAAGGCCATGTCTTTCTTCCTCCGTGATGATTGCTCTTGGACTCGTCACTTGCTCTCGCGCTAACTCAATTCTTTTCTTGTATATTTTTCCATAATTAATTTAGTTGGTAGTAGATTTGTCTCCGCCCAACTATTGTGTACATGACAAACTCAAAGTTGCTTTTATAACATTATTTATCTTCTTGGATGAGATTTAGTGTCTTGGTTTTCTACATTTATAGCTTATGTATACATACGAGTCGTATATTTACTCGTATGTATAAAGTTGGCTTAATACGTTTCTAGTCCTACTATTTTGGGACTGGGGCTTATAAGTTGGGTCAAAATCTCTAAGGGCTTGTTCACCATAACATTGTACAGGGCCGCCTGTATAAAAATGCCCCGACTCTCTAGCATCGGGAACAGAGAAGCTGGCACGGGTATGAACCGCGCTATAATAATGCCAAGCCCGGATGCCGTCTAAAACGCTACCCTCGAAGCACAGACAGGAGCTAGGATTGTCTAGGAATATTTGACTATACCCAAATTGTCGAAGAATCGACTGGGTAAGTAAGGCTCCAAAAAGACGGAGTTGCGATTACGATACACCAGATGTGCAGGGCGGATGTTCTGCAACCAGAGAAGCATCTTCTCGGACAAGAAATGGAGAGACGCAGCACCATCAAGATGTACGTCTCTTACTTCTTCGTCAGTAAAATGAGGAACAGACACAAAAAGGAGTATCTGTCCACTCGCCAGCGTCATCCGATAGGCCGGCATGGTAGTGTACTCCTAGGGCATACGACGGTACTGGTAGATGAAGGCATCATCAGCAGTCACGTCGTCCTCTGGGCCAGGCCTCATCAGAGACGGGCAATGAATTAACAGCCACCCCATCAGATAATGGTAGACTCGATTCATTCAAAGTCCTTCGCCGTATCGCGAGCAATGACTTTGGACGAAAAAGTATGGAGGCCACGATAAATGCTTCATACCATGGCAAGGAGTAGCTAGCCTGCCTCCAAAGACTAGCTTCACCGCGGAAAGGATCAGGTTGCGGCTGATTCTCTCAATAGCACCAGCCCCTCCCAAAACTACACAATTCCGCAGCCACAATATCAGAAATCCCGCCAGGAGAGCCTTGTCATACATCTTCTGGGTATCTTGATAAAAATAAAGGTGTCAGATTGGCTCCCGAATCGATCACTCGTAGTTTTAACCCTCTTGGCGTTCAACACCTGATTATGCACCTCCTTCCGGGTTCGAGGACATCGAGGAGCAACCCGTCCTGAGGCACCTAGTGCAAACAGGTAGCTGAGCTAGGTCTTGGTGTGAGAAATTCCTTCTGAGCATCGTTCTTCTTCTTCGACATCTGTTGGCACGTGCTATGGTGACATAGCAATTCCCAGTAAACAGCCACAAAATTCGGGAACCGCTGCTCCAATTCTTCATTCGTAGGGGTATACGCCCAAAAACTTCATCTTCCCAGGGCAGCTTAGAGACCTCACGCATCTCATAGAGCGAGTCCCATTTCTCCTCCACATGTGAAGAAGGTCCCCGTGCGGCAGTTGTACATCTCAAGAAGAGCCATGAACAGCTTCTTGTTTATGGGCATACCATAACAAGTGTCCTGTAGGTCATGATAAAGACCAATCACGAGCAGGAGTTCCTTATACGTCGCAAGATCCACAAGGTCAAATTGATCCATAAAGGGGTGGGGTTCAACCAGTTCAGCAGTGACAGCCGACCAGTGGGGTAGGACCCCTTTTGAGCAATTTGGTTCATAAAAGTATCAGCTTGAGAGAACCGAAAGTTAGGACCCTACACGTTTATGAAACTGCCCGGGGCCAACCCCATCACAAAGCGGCTGATCGGTATCTAGCCCGCGACTACCGATCTTGATGTTTTGTTGTAATGTATATCACCCACGAACATCCCCTGCTGGCTCAGAGTTAGGGAGTCCACCATTTTTCTGTCAACGGGCAGTATATTAAACCAGGACAGCAGAAAATGACGTTCCATCTGAGTAATATGAATCGCCATCCCGTTGGAAGAAAAACTCCAACTTTCAGATAAATCTAGAACGCTGGAGTTCTTTACAGTTAGGGCATCCCCAAAGAAGAACACGGGTTTCAGATGCGTGCCCCCTAATTGCCCCGAGTTCATCATGCCCAAGAGGTAGAAGAAGGATTGGTTGCTGATGACCCTCAGCCTATCCTCAGATTGGTCTTTAGTAATTTGGGTTGACACATATTCAACCACATGGTCGAACCTCACACCCAAGGTAGATTGAGCCTGACCTACCAAGAGCTACCCTGAGGGATTGATCGGCAACTTCACTGAAAAGGAAAGAAAACAGAAGTCAGAAGATAGCCAGAGAAAACAACTTAATACTTGCCGAGCTTATGCGGCTCTGTTAGGTGGGCATTCATGCAGCCCAGGCCATAAGGTGCTTATGCGATCATGAGACGTCTCCCATGCAGCTCGGTCATGGAGCATCTCTCATGCGGCTCAGTCAGGGAGCATCTCTCATGCGGCTCGGCCATGAAGCATCTCTCATGCGGCTCGGCCATGAAGTATCTCCCATGCGGCTCGTCCATGAAGCATCTCTCATGCGGCTCGGCCGTGAAGCATCTCTCATGTGGCTCGGTCATGAGACATCTTTCATGCGGCTCGATCATGAGACATCTCTCATGCGGCTCAGTCATGAGACATCTCTCATGCGACTCAGTCATGAGGCATTCATGCGGCCCATACAGCATAGCTCATGCGGATTCGTCAAACAGAACTTGAGCAGTCCAGTGAAGATAAAAAGCATCAACTATGCCGAAGCATAATAGAGAAAGGCTCACGCATAAAACATGTGACATAGCCATTGTAGTTAGGATGTGGATTAATGCAATTTTTTCCATCGTTCTTACCATTAATAGGAGGATAACGTCGGGGTGGATCGAGCTCGCCGTGTTCGACGAGAAGGCAAGTCCTTTGCCCTTCGCTGTAACGCTGGAAGAAGCCTTGGGAGCCATGAATGATCGAAAAAGAAGAGAAGCGATGATTAGGGCAATAGAAAGATTGAAGAAGGAAAGAACCTATCTCCTTAAACTGCTCGTACTTATAGGCTGGCAAGGGCGTGTGAATCGATAGACATCGCTTCGAATTTCGTACGGGGCGAAGGATAAAGGCAACTCTTGGGATTCTATCTCCTTTCATGCAAGAGACGGCTCCGAATCATCAAAGCAAATCAAAAAAATTAATGCCGACTCTTGGGATTCTATCCAAAAGACGGCTTTAAATCATCAAAGCAAAAAGCAATTAATGCCGAAGTAAAGAGACGCCCACGTGGCATGAAGCCGATATACGGTCAGAGAAGCTTATGCGGCATGAAGAGCTTATGCGGTCTCGATGCTTCCTAAGAACATACCCATTCTTCTTATTCAAAGTATTTCAATTTTACAAATCAAAAACTTTGAAAGGGGTCTTGTAGAAGCATGGAAAAGGATGAGATTTGCTATGCGGCCCGAAAATCAATGAAGCTTCATGTGGCTCAAAACCCAGGAAGCTTCATGCACCTCAAAACCCAGGAAGCTTCATGCGGCTCAACAAAACCCAGAAAGCTCATGCGGCTCAGAAAGTTTTATGCGGACCAAAAGCGGGAAGCCTTATGCGGTTCGAAATCAGCCTAAGCAACAAACGTCTCTCTATATAGCTGGCCATAATTACTCTGACACAAAAGTGACAACTCTACAAAGATGACAGCTCTGACATGAAGACGAGACGTGACATGCTCCTAAAAAGACGAGAAAATTATCATGATATCCGGCACAGTACACAGTTCCAAAGAAGACTCTTCATGCGGATAGCCTATGAGACACTCTTCATGCGGCTCAGTCATGAGACAACTCTCATGCGGCTCGATCATGAAGCATCTCTCATGCGGCTCAGTTATGAGACAGTCCTTCATGCGGCTTGCTCATGAGACGTTCTTCATGCGGCTCGGTTATGAGACATCCTTTATGCGCTCAGTCATGAGACAACTCTCATATGGCTCGATCATGAAGCATCATGCGGCTCGGTTATGAGACAGTCCTTCATGCGGCTCGGTCATGAGACGTTCTTCATACGGCTCGGTTATGAGACATCCTTCATGCGCTCGGTCATGAGACGTTCTTTATGTAGCTCGGTCATGAGACACTCTTCATGCGGCTTAGCTATGGGACAGTCCTTCATGCGGCTCAGCCAGGATACATCCTTTATGCGGCCCACCACAGAGTAGCAATCGAGACACGTGGCAGAAATTAACCAAGTCTCGACAGTTTAGATTTACTGTAACAAACAGATCATGATCAATATCAACCAATCCCCAACTGTTCACCATAAACCGAGTCTCGAGGCACAGTTACAAAGGTGTAGCCCAAAATTAGCCACGTGGCTGTACACCCCATTCCTCATGAATTCCTATAAATAGCAAGGTGTTTTCCCTTGCACAGACAGACGGAGACACACATACAGAGAACATTTCTTCACCCGAGCCGAGGTTGCGTTCGATCGTCCAAGGAGTAAGGCAGAGTTAATAGCACTTTTCCGAGCCTCCACTGTAACCCCCAGAATCTAAACTAAACAATTGTACTTAGATTGCTTTTCCTAGATTTTATTCCTAGGCTCTCTTTTGTACAAGCGAGTTTGTAATTGTAAGTCAAGTTCAATCCTCCTATAAAACTGTTCTGTTCTACGACGATCAATGGCAAACATCCCAGACCTCCATCTTCGGTGGTTTGGCCATGGTATCCCAACTGGTCCAGTGGTATTTGTCCTTGTCGTCGTAGTGCCCCTAGAAGAACTTGGCGAAGAGGGATTCAAGAGAGTGGAGGACCTTCTTGGGGGGAGTTGAAGGCCAGGGTGTACAGTGGGATGGACGAAAGGGCGTATTTAATAAGGATTATCTTGCCCCCTGGAGATAGTATGGCATTGTGCCATTCCGCGATGAGTTTGCGGATCTTATCTACAAGGTGGTTGTATATACCTGAGTTGGACCTGCGGTACACCAGCAGGCAACCTAAATAAATGAAAGGTGGGTAGGCCGTGCCAAACGAGGTGATGTTGGAGATCAGAGCCGAATGGGTTATGTTAGTTTTGTGATGGTGTAGATGACGCTCTTGTTGCTATTGACTCGCTGACCGGAGCATCTGGTGTATCTGGCGATCATACTACGAACCACCTCGATAGATCCGATGCCTCCAGAGAAGAAGATAAGGATGTCATCAGCCAGGTGAGTGATAAATGGACCAGTAGTGTAGAAGTGGTGGAAGCGGTCGTTCTGGTTATTGAGGCTTCTGCTGAGAGCTTCTGCCGCGATGATGAAAATGGTGGAAGAGAGGGGTCCTCTTGTCTAACCCCGCGAGTAGAACAGAAGAACCCAGCAGCCTGACCATTGATAACGGTGGAGAACCATGCATTGTTGATAGATCTCAAAATAATGTCAATCTAGGATTTGGAGAAACCGAAAGCCCTGAAGACCCAGATCATGAATTACAGTCCAGCGGTCATATGCCTTCTCTATGTCCAATTTGATGGCAACGTTCCCTCCTATGGACTGGAATTTCATACATGTGATCATCTCTTGAGCGAGAAGAATGTTGTCAGTGATGTTCCGGCCTTTAAAAAAATTGCTTTGCTCTTCGGAGATGATCTTGGGGAGGAGGTTGGCCATCCGATTAACAATGATCTTGGATATGATCTTGTTGGTGAAGGTGCAAAGGTTGATAGGGAAAGTCGTTGAAAGTTTTTGGGTTGTCCTTTTTTTGGGATGAGGATGATGTTGGCACAAAAAATGGAATTGGGGTATCTGGCCCCTTGGAAGAAGGCTATAGTGGCCTCCAATAAGTCATTTTTAAGATGTCCTAACAAGCCTGAAAAACACTATTGAAGCCATCAGGCCCTGGGGCACTGTGTTCATTAATGGACCAGACGACCGCCTTAACCTCCTCCTCTGAGGAGTAGCCGCCAAGGTCTCATTCTCGCTATCGCTGATGAGGGATAGAATCTCGGACAGGAGCGCAGCGTCTCTAGCGACAAGCTCTTTGGTGAAAAGGTTAGAGTAAAGTTTTCTACCGCTGCCTAAATGCCTTCCTGGTTGTCCACAAGGGCGCCATTGTCGTCGTGTATCCGATGTAATTTTAATTTGTTTCTGCAGCCTTTGACGCACGTATGAAAGAACTTGGTGTTTCGGTCACCGTCGGTGTCCCAGGTCAATCTAGCTTTTTATCTCCAGAAGTCTGTTTCTACTTTCAGCCTGGATTTAAGAAGATCTCTGGCGAGATTGTGCTAGGCACGGGCTGCCGAAGATCGGTCTATGGCAAAAGATGCCTTCGCGCGAGTGACGTCGTCCTCCGTCTCCTTAATAGCCTGAAAATGTCTCCAAAAGCCATTTTGCTCCAAGACGCTAATGTCGATCGAGTGGTTTTTAGTTTGGCAGCCATCCGGATCAGGGGGTCAAGCTCCAAACAGAGTTCCAAACGAAGGTCACGAAGATCTGGAATTGGGGGTGGTGATGCCAGAAGTCGAGGAAACATAATGCTTTTGAAGTGCTGGTGTGGTTGTTGCCGATCGTGATGAGAAGGGGGGAGTGGTCCGATTCGGTGGAGTTACGGTGGGAGAGGTTAGTAATCAGGCCCATGTCAGACCAACTGTCATTGATCAACGCTCGATCCAAACGGGAGTACTGCCGCCGATGTCCTTCATGCATGTTGCACCAGGTGAATGCGCTGCCGTGGAAGGGGATGGGGGTTAAGTTTCTATAGAAGATGAAATTGTTAAAATCGTCCATCGCCGACTGGAGGGGCGTACGGCCACCAGATTTCTCCTCAATGCAAAACACAGTATTGAAGTCTCCGATGCAGAGCTAGAGAGACCTTGGTAGGGTAAGGCAGCTTCCAGCAGGTCTTCCAAAGCAATCTTCGCTCGGGGATGTCACAACTGCCGTGA
This sequence comes from Iris pallida, assembly GCA_029216955.1. Taxonomy (NCBI): domain Eukaryota; kingdom Viridiplantae; phylum Streptophyta; class Magnoliopsida; order Asparagales; family Iridaceae; genus Iris; species Iris pallida. The sequence goes on along the minus strand of JANAVB010040818.1, from coordinate 19,668,037 downwards.
ATGGCAGAAATGATGGAGCGAACTTGAGATCCGGGTATTCTACCCAACAAGAGAGGGCCTGAGGCGAATCTTTTATGGTACCGAATTTGAATTCGTGTGCTAAGAAAATCCAGTTGTCATTACAACCAGTGATGGCATGAGGAAATCCGAGTTTGAGTTGGGTGGCTTTAGTTTTTTAGGAATTTTTGGTTCAATAATGATAAGAAGGTCTATGCGATTAGTTTTCTTGAGGCTGAGGATTCTATTCAGCGTCGGCTTGTTCCCAATCCCTCTAACGTTCCAGGAGAAGATGTTAAGAATTCGATGTGGAAGTGATAGGGAAGTGATTAAGCTTCTTGGCAGACCTGGTTGTCATCACTGTTTGCTATTTTTTTATTTTTCTTCTTTATAGAGGAGCTTTTTTGGTGGTTGTGTCGGTGGCCCCGATGACTCCAGTCGTATTGATTGACCGCCTGGTTCGCTGCAGCCATTGCCATTTGTCAAGGGGGTTGTCGAGTTATTTTCATATTCTTCCAGGGAGCTTAAGCGATTGACACGGTCCAGGAAACCCGCTTCCTTGGCCTGCCAGAATCTGCCGGTTAAAGAGAGGTCGAATCTGGGTTGAACATCCGCTTTTAGGGGGAAGGGGGATGAGGGGACCTATCTTCTGTCGAGGGGGAGATGTCTCGGATACAAGACTGGTAGTGTGAGCGTCGAGGAGTCGGGAGTCAAAATTCAGCTCGGAGCGGCTCTCTGTCTGAATAGCCGCTGGCTAATGAGGGCGGCATGGAGGGTGGGATCACCGAAAGGGTGTACTGGATTCAGATAGGTTGTGGGTTGAGATGGTAGGGGCTCTGAGGGAGCGGTGATGTCTCCTGGGTGATGAGTGAGAGAGGGGTTGTGTCGCTCGACTTGACAGCTGGTCTTGGGGACCGATTGGGCGTTTCCTCCCAGGTCGGACGAAGAGGGCTCACTGGCGATATCGGGATCATTGTCAGGAGTCAATCTTGATAGAAGTGCAAAAGAATTGTTGAGCGAGATAGCAGGTGGAAAGAATGGGACGATAGCGGAGCTGGTCATGACGGTTGGACGGGGACTGGGCAGTCTATTAGGACCACCAATCTGGAGGGAGGATTGGAAGGCAATTCCCACCGACCGTGTCTGGAACACGGTGAGCTGTCGTCGCCCGCATGTTGCGTGGGTTAGGCTTTTTCAGCTCGGGGGGCACGAAAGCAGTGTTGTGATGGAGTGACCGCTCATCTGGCAGTGGTTACAAAGATGATGTTGTTGTCATAAACCAGTAGTTGGCGGTGTGTTTGATTTTCCGCTCGATCTCTATTAGTTTGGGTGGGTCATCGCGAGGTCTAACTCTATGCATATCTTCGCATAGTTGCATTTGGATAGGTTGCGGTTTCATCTGCATAGCTACCAGGGTCCCGAAGGAGTTGGCTATCCGTTTGAGGGCGGCTACGGGGAAGCAAACCAGGGGAAGGTTGGGAGAGTGATCCATGTGGATATGATGGTCAGTCAACATTGGGGTTAAAGTTGGAGACCATTTGACAATTTTGACGGTCTATGTGCGATTCTTGAAGTGCCCTTTGCCAGAATTAATGAGTGGTCCTATTCGGATGATAGGTGGAGGAACTTGTGCTTAGGATCAAGCGGAGCGATCTGGTAGGCGTCGGATAGGCCCCAGTTAGCGACAACTTCCTTGACTACGGTGATTTTCGGGCATCCGGATCCAAATTTGAGGACAAACGTTCTGGCGAATATGGCGGATAGGGAGGAGATCTCCAACGCGGCGAATGGGACACGGATGGGGTGGCCATCGGGAGGTGGCAAGAATACAACGCCCGGGAGCTGAATCTCAATTGTCGGAGGTGGTGAGTGCCTCCCACCATCTGGACGGAGGGTCTCTGCGTAAGAGGGGGCGCGGGGGGACCTCCGCTCTGGGGATAGATGAGTGAGATGGGTCTCCGGGGGGACCACTGCGCTGGGATCGTCCGATCGGGAGGATTTCCTGGCCACGGCGGCGGGAGGGTGGCCGGCGTAGTGCCGGGGACGGAGAGGTAGTGCTACCAAGGAGGACGTCAGCAACAGGGAGAGTGTCTCCCATCGGCCTGAAGGGGGATCTAGTAGCATCTTGGAGGGCAACTCCGATCGTCGAAAGCGCCGGGTAGGGGATGGATGTCGATGTTGCAAGAACATCGTCAAAAGGTGCGTGGCGGGGAGGAAGGACAGTGAGGGAGGGGTGGCACGAAGCGTCGGGGGGCCAAGATGGGGGCAATGCCAGCAGGACCAGGGGGAGTGGCGGTTGTCGTCGGGGGGGGGGTGGTATGTCTAGTGGAATAGCCAGGCCAACGAGATTGGCAACTCGACACGTGCACCGAGGAAAGGAGGGCCGACGCCTGACGCAGGGTATGCCAGGGGGTGAGAGATGTCGCGTGCGCCAAAGAGGCACCGGACGCTATGCGTGCCTTGAGGTGGCACTGGGGAAGGGGCGCAAGGCAGCGCGTGCAGACGGGCGTAAAGAACCGTACCAGGATAGCTCGTGCACCCTAGGAAAGAGGGGGAGATGTCTACCACGTGATCCCCCGCCTCACTCGGATAGGGACGAGGGATGAAAGCCGAGTCAAGCACCAGCGGGCTGGCGGTAGGCGCGGACCAAAGCTGGCCAAGAGACCCAGGCGGGATGGAACAAGAAAGACCAGAGCATCTCTGCTCGTCGTCCGAGGCGAGATGGGTGGCGCAACTCGCGGGCTGTGCCGAAGAGAGGCCAGCTAGCGTCCTGCAAAGGATCCCAAGGCGGTCAGGCACAAAGCATTGGGTTGAGCCGGGCAGCAGTGCTCGTCGCCCAAGGGAGGAAATGGGCTTCTCGAGGACTGGAGCGGACAGCTAACAGCTGGTCCTCGGGACCTGCGGGAGTCACGTGGAGCTGTGCATCACCCAAGGGAGAGTTGGGTTAGCTGAATCGGCTCCAGAAGGGTTAATAGGAGGCACGCTGCCCGAGGGTGGCGCCAGCGAGAAGACAGCTAGCGCACTGAAAGAAAGATCGTGCCACCCTGGCGCAAGTGGGCTGGAGGTTCCGGAGCGACTCTGCTCGTCGCCCGAGGCGCAAACCACAAGTTGCAGCGCCGGAGTGTGCGCCGCTCGTCTCGAGCACCAGTTGCACCCAGGAAATCTTGCGTAACCCGCTCCCATAGCCAAGGGGCACAGGGGGACCCGCCCATGTGGGCCTCATCCGGTCTTGGGAGATTGGAGGAGAGTGGACCGTGCCAGGATAGCTGGCTGTCAGAACCACTCTCATGTGCGTGAGCCGATGTGCCTGGGGCAGATAAGATCATAGGACAGCTAGTCTCGAGACCAGCGGTCAGCACGTGGCCCTCTGCAGACCGAGAAAGGGGGCTGGTGAGCCTGCGAACCCTGAGACAAGGAGAACCAAGCCCGCATGGTTGACTGCAACGCCAGCAACGGCAGAGGAAGGGCTGATACGAGGGATAGACGAGGTGGCGGGGGCCGATCTGATAAAATTGGATAGGGAGGTCGGTCTCCGAGCAGGGCGACCTTCTCCGGTGGGGACGCGGACGGGAGAATCGGGGGGTGGACGGTCTTCGACGTCGGACCAGGGGCGATGGTCGGGAGGAAGCACCCACCAGCGCCCTATGAGGGCAAGATGTACTTCCGACCAGTCGAGGGAGGGGGGAGCACCAAGGATGGATGGAAAAGACGCAGCAGAGGGCGGCTGTCGCGGGGGCCTCGGCCGGGGGCCAGTATATATAATAAGAGAGTATATTTTCTTTCCAAAATTATATATATATATATATATATATTATATATATATATATATATATATATTTATTTATTTATTTATTTATTTATTTATTTTTTATTTATATATATATATATATATATATATATATATATATATATATATAATATTATATATATATATATATATATATATGGCGCTGGTGCTCCGGAGCACTTATTCTGTCCCCGCCCTGCGCAGCTCCCAACTGGCGGCTCCTCCCTCCGCCCCCCCCCCCCCGGTTCCCCGATGTCGGTGCCTCCCCTTCTCCCCCTGTCGCACGCTCCTCCACGACCCCCAGCTCCTGGCGCGTCGGGTCGCCCGACGTCCGTGCCCATGCCCGGTGGCCAGTGCCGCAATCGATCCAGTCGTCGCCGACAATGGAGTTCCCCCTCCCCGTCTTCCTTCCGTCATCCGTTCCTTCCTCGGCTGCCTCACCGGCGCCCTCGACGCTCCACTCCGGCATGGACTCCCGCACAGTTGGCCCTCGTCGGCCTCTCCACACCCGGAATTGTCCCGAAACTTCGATGGATCCCCGGGTCAGCCCGCGGCCTGCGTGCTCCCGGGCGTCGCCCCTCCGCTTCGGTGGCCGCCAATCGCCGGCACCATCGAGCCCCTCACAATCGTTGTTACTCTGGGTGCCCCGGGGATTGCGCTTTCTCGACCAAATCCCCCTGCTCTAGGTTTGATTTCAAATCCATATCCCTCTCTCCCACCCTCGGGCTCTACGAAGCCTTGGCCATGCGCCCTCGTCCCTGTCGACGGGTGATGCACCCACCTTGCTCCCGATGGCTATGCTTCCACTCCCAAGGGTCATGCTCCCACTCTGTCGGGACAGGAGCCTACGCCCGCGGACCATGAGCCTGACCCCACTCCTTTGGGGCATGCGCCTGCCTTCCCGGGGCCTTGCACCCTCATCCGGATCTCCGGGACCTGCATCGAGGCCTCTCTGGCTGGGCTTTGCGCCAGCCCCCCAGCAGCTGGACAATGCGCCTTCTCCCCTCTCCCCTCCCGATCCTAGGCCCTGTGCCCGTTGCCGGGTGTCTCTTGCGTCCGGCGCATTCACCCTCCCAAGTGCTATCGTCGGTGCGCCGGCCCCTCCTGGCTCCATCATGCTCCAGTCTTTGGACGCTTTCTCTTTTCCTGTACTAGCCGCTGGTGCTCGATTGGCCCTCCCCGCCGCCTCTACGGCTGTCTTCCTGCTAATTCCTATGCAGCGGCTCTTCGTCCTGATCGCAAAAGACATCTTGACCCCCAGTGGGGAGATCGATCTCTCGGACGTGGAATTCCCGACTCCCATCGACAATCAAAAAATCTATATCCCCTTCTCCTCCGCCGAAATTTTCTCGCTGTCCACCTCCTTCGCGAAGACGTTCGTGCTAAAAATTTTCGCTGGCTGCCCGAAAACTGCGATAGTCAAGGAAGCTATTACCGGCTGGGACCTCTCTGCTGCTTACCTGGTCACCCCGCTAGACCCCAAACACATGTACCTCCACCCTCTCCCTCCGACTTCTCCAAGGTATGGGCCAAAAGCTCCATCAGAATTGCTGCTCAGAACGTTAAAATCGTCAAATGGACTCCGAACTTTAGCACCAAAGTCGATTCAACGATCGTTGCAGCATGGATCACCCTACCCAACCACTTCCTTGTTTGCTTCGCGCCTGTCGCTCTGAAGCGTATCGCCAGCTCTTTTGGGACACTAGTGGCAATAGCCGAAGAAACAAGAAACCTCTCCAAAGGCAACTATGCAAGATCTGCATAGAACTTGACCTATCCTACGACCCTCCCCTCCCCCCCCCCGTCCAGATTCAACTAGAGCTTGGGGGTCTGACGCACTATCAAACGCTCGTGTACGACAATAACATCTTATTTTGCAAACACTGTCAAATGAGAGGCCACTCCCTTAAGCAATATTTCAGAGCACATCCTGAGCTGAAGAAGGCTGGCACCCGTCAACCACAAACTCAGAAGGAGGCTTCCACTGCATCCACATCCCCAACCCATCACCTACCTAATCTCTACCGCATCACCAATAATAGCAGCACGCCCCCTCCCCCAGCCGATCCGGCCACCGGACAGTGCCATCACCCCGTACAACCCCCCAAATATAACCTCAATAACCCCACAATCCTCTCCTCCATCCGATCAGAGATCAACCCGGAGTGCCCCCTCCCCCTAAGCTCAAGCACAGATGTCGCTAATGGCTAGAAGGATGATGCACTCCCAGCGACAGACAAGGAGGAAAAAAGGCTCTAATTACCCTCCAGAGCAACCTACCTCAGATATTGGCTCCTCCAACATCGACATCGCCATCGTGGCCTATAGACCTAGCTTCGACTTCTCTGTGACGGACAGGTTTCAGCAAGCTAAGGATGCTGGTTTCCTGGACCCCAGTAACCCCCTGAGTGTACTGGCAGAAAAAGAATAAGAATTCCCTCCTTGCCGCGGGAGGACTCTGGAAGCCGTCCTCTAAGCACGCCTGACACGGAGGTGGGACCCGCAAATCCTAACCAGAGTGCCCCAAAAAACTACCACAAGAAGAAGAAAAAATACGACATAGAGCAGTCGTCGGCTATGATCACGAGGTCTACCGTAAAACTCAACAACCACCCACCCTCCACCCTCCCAATGCTTAATATCCTCTCTTGGAACGTACGGGGGCTGGCCAATAAACCGACGCTGAATAGAATCATCAGCCTCAAGAAGATTCATAAGATCGACATCTTAGTGATCATTGAACCCAAATACCTCAAAAAAGACTTAAAGCCATCCAACTTCAGCTTGGATTTCAGGCTGCGGTCACCGGATGCAACGATATTTGGATCCTCTTCGCTGCCGAGATCAGTTTCGGTATCGTGCAGGACTCTAGACAGGCTCTTTCCTGCTGGATGGAACATCCGCTTCTCCAACCCGCTCCCTCCTCTCTGCTGTTCACGGAAGCTGTGACCTCCCAGAGCGTAGGATCCTCTGGAACACATTGCTGGAGACTTCCCCCTAGCAACAACCTTCCGTGGTTGTGCATTGGCGACTTTAACACTATCTCCTACAGCGATGAGAAGTCTCAGGGACGCCCGCCCCCACAACACGCCATGAATGACTTCAACAACTTTATCTTTAACGCCCATTTAAACACTCTTCCTTTTGCCGGCAACCATTTCACTTGGTGCAACATGAAGGAAGGCGCTCGTAGACAATACTCTCACCTCGATCGTGCCCTGACCAATGATTGGTGGCATGACATGGGCACCGCCAAACTATCCCACCTCAACACTACCGAATCGAATCATTCTCCCCTCCTGATTGAGATCAGCAGCAGATCCAACTGCATCAAAAAAGCTTTTTGTTTCCTGGACTTCTGCAGGCATCACCCTCAATTCAGAAACATCGTCGCCTCTGCGTGGTTTTCTGCGGATGATACAGAACCCCTCACTCGGCTTGCAGCTAGACTCAAGCCACCAGGAAGGCCCTTTCTACATGGAGCAAATCTGCATTCGGCAATCTTTTCCAAGCGATTAGAACGGCGGAGGATGACGTCAACCGTGCCGAGATCCAGTTTGCAACGGACAGATCCCCGCAGGACCGGTCCGCCCTCAACTTCGCCAGAGCTATTCTCAAGACCCGTCTGAAGGTGGAGACGGAATTCTAGAAGTAGAAGGCCAGATTAAAATAGGACTCCGAAGGGGGCCGTAATTCGAGCTTCTTTCACTCTTGTGTCAAGGGCCACAGGCATAAGCTTCATTTACACCAAAACTGTGACAGAAACAGAAACAAGCTGGATGACCATAGCCCATTCAAGAGGAGGCCGCCAACTTCTACTCCAATTTATTCTCCAAAGAAGCCATCGTCAAGGAGGATGAGTTCCTGGCCAAGGTCCCCAATTTGATCTCCGAAGGGGATAACGAGCAGCTGCTCACTCCCCCCTACGCTGAAAAAGTCAAGGCCCAGTATGGGCCCTCGATGAACTCAGCGCCCCCGGGCCGAATTATTTTTCTGGTGTATTCTTCAGATCTTGCTGGGATCATATCGCAGCAGACTTCCTTGAGGACACTACCGCATTCTTCCAAGGGGCTACCTACCCCAAATCCATATGCAGTGCTAACCTCATCCTCATTCCCAAAAAAGATAATTCGGAGACCTTCAAAGACTTTGGACCCATCAGCCTTTGTACTTTCACCAATAAAATTATCTCGAAGATAATCAACAACCGCATGTCTTCTCTCCTCCCTAAGATTATCTCCGAAGAGAAAGTGGTTTCGTCCCAGGGAGGAACATCATTCACAACATCCTCCTAGCTCAAGAAATAATCACATGCATGAAATTCCCATCCAGAGGGAGAAACATCACCATCAAACTTGACATGGAGAAAGCATACGATCGTCCGGACTGGCAATTCATGATTTGGGTTTTTAGGGCCTTCGGATTCTCGGAATCTTGGATCGACATCATCTTCCGTTCGATCAGCAACTCATGGTTCTCCACCGTCATCAACAGACAAGCCGTAGGTTTTTCACTGCCAGCCGCGGGGCAGACAAGGTGTCCCTCTCTCCCTCACTATCTTCATTATCGCGGCGGAAGCGCTCAGCAGAAACCTTAAAAGTATGGCCAATACTCCCAGATTCTACCACTTCTACACTACTACAGGCTGCCCTTTGATCACGCATCTTGCCTATGCCGATGACATTCTTATTTTCTCTTCTGACGATATCGGATCTGTCGAGGTGGTTCACAGCACGCTTAAGAAATACTCCAGATGCTCGGGCCAACACAGCAATACCAACAAAAGCATTATCTACACTCACCACAAAGCAGATAGGATCCACTCTGCGGCGCTCTCCAACCTGACTTCCTTCTCTACTGCATATTCGCTGTTCTCCTAATTGGGTTGTCCGTTGGTTTATGGAAAGTCTAATTCAGGCATCTTCGTGAGTCTAGTTAGCAAAAAGGTCCAAAATTGAGGGATGGCATAATGCGACCTTATCTCCGGGTGGCAAGTTGATTCTGATCAAACATGTCCTCTCCTCCATCCCCATATATACCCTTGTCGTTTGTGCCCCCCCTCCCCCCGAAAAAAGTTCTATACTCGCTCGAATCTCTATTCACCAACTTATATTGGGGTCACACCGATGGCAAAGAAAAGCACCACTAGGCCAACTGGGACACCATGGCCAAACCCACCGAGGAGGGAGGGCTGGGCTTCAGCAGACTACCCCATATCGTCGATTTCTGCTCTATGAAGCTGTGGTGGAAGCTCCGCTCGGACAATTCGCTTTGGACCAGGTTCATAAAAGCTAGATATTTAGACTTTCCATCCCGTGACTGCCGTCGCCAACATAATATCTGCGACATGGCGGCGTATCCTCCATGGCTGATACCTCGCCGAACCCTTCATTTACCTCAAGCTTGACGACGGCCGTTCGTCGATGTTCCATGAACATTTGGCTTGGGGATGAGGCAGTCCAGCAGTCACCGACTAACATCCCTCCTCGTGAGATCTGTAGGACAGTGCCTCTGGATGGAGGTGGGACAGTGTTAGAGCGCGGCTTGGCACGGAGGCGGCCACCAGCCTCGCTACCGCGGACTTGCCAATCGTCGAAACCCCGGATATATTGTGGTGGTCGCCTAACCCTGACGGCACTTTCTTCTTAGCCTCGGCTAAGATTGTGGCGAGGGGCATTGGTTTTTATTCCCATTATATCGCACAGTTCTGGAAGGCATGCATACCAATTAAATGGTACATTTTGATTTGGAGAATCTACCGGCAGAAACTTCCCACGACATCCTAACCTCCTTCGGCTTCAGCCTGGCTTCGCGGTGCCACTACTGCACATCCCATCAAGCTGAAACTGTGGAGCACTGTGATGACCATAGTTCGTAATTACGTATTTTGGAATACGTGTACATATTTGACTCGTATTGCATGTCTCCTAGCTGGGTTCGGCTTGTTTGGGTTGGCTTGGTTCAGCTTGGGTTGCTTATTGGTTCATCATGAACCAAGGGGAGAACCCTTACCTACCACCACCATCTCCATTTATTAACCCAACACTCTTTCTCTCTCCTCATTCACCCTTCTTCTCCTCACCATTACTCTCCACCTACACCCAAGAGCCCTAGGCAAGTACAACTTGCTTCATGATGGATCTCAAGTTTTATTGTTCCATTCTCTTCTTTACATGATTATAAGTCTCATTAGAACTTGGAATTTTTGATTTTTATGGATAGATTCTTCTAGATCTACATTATAACTTTGGGGTTTCATAAGTTCATGGAGTTTTTCTTGGTTTTGATCTACTAAAACTTGTTATTTTCGAAAACTAATAGTTCCATGAGCAAGAGCACGAAATTTCGTGTTAATTTGGTTTTTGATTCACCTCATTTTGAGTTAAAATAAAGTTTTTATGGCCAAAACAAGTTTTCTGAATTTTTCATGTCGGCTGAGTAAAATTTTACGCATGGAATCCTGAAATTACGTATTTTACGCTGGATAGCATCCAGAATGTAAGATTTTACGCTGCGAACCCTGAAATTGCATAATTTACGCTGGATAGCATCCAGAATGTAAGATTTTACGCAGGGAACCTGAAATTGCATATTTTACGCTGGATAGCATCCAGAATATTTTTACGCTAAAAACCCTGAAATTGCGTATTTTACGCTGGATAGCATCCAGAATGTAAGATTTTACGCTGGGAACCCTAAAATTGCATTTTTTTACGATAGATATTGTCCAGAATATAAGATTTTACGCTGGAAACCCTGAAATTGCGTATTTTATGCTGGATAGCATCCAGAATGTAAGATTTTACGCAGGGAATCCTGAAATTGCGTATTTTATGCGGGATGGTACCCAGAATGTGAAATTTTAGGCTGGAACCCTCTCCTTTTGCTGTATTTTACGCAAAATTTAATTTTTGGCGTAAAAAGTGCACAGAATGACTGTTTTTGCAAAGTTTAGCTATTTTTAGCCAAAATTTCGAAAAACTTAAAACATGAAAGTTTTAGATCTTTATCTTGCCTTTTCGAATATCTCTGGAGCACCTCATTTTGAGTTCGTATGTGGAAGTTATGCCCCGTCTCCCCTGAGCCGCATAATTCCTCCACAACTCTTGTACCATGTTTATATTAGTTATTGCATATACGCTTATATAAGGTTAAATGTTAATTTTAATATGTTCCATGACATAATGGTGACCCATCGTGGCACACTCTTGACAGTGAATTTGACATGATATATATCTCGAATGTTGTTGCGACGGCTAGCATGTCATGACAGAATTGAATGGCCTGGACATCGTGGGTGATTGTGTTTGTACAAAATAAACCAGTATTGTCTTGCATTATGTCTAGGATAGGGATCCCAGAGTACCACGGTCAGGGATACCTACAGTAATTGACTAAGGCTTATAAACTAGAATAATTCAGTAGACATGAAGAGATTCCCAGCTACAGGCAATCCCGTTATCTGGGCGCATTAAGTGGACTTGTAGCCTACCGACGAGTAGGCACATTTCCAGCACACAGTCACGTGTTGCATTCTTCATAAACGGACATTCGACCCGGATAACCGGATGGTCTGCAGGGCTTTTGGCTGTTGGAACAATCTTATTGCATCTTGCTAATAACTAGGCCTGTGATAACCCTAATTAGTTAAAAGTATCAAGCCGTACTCTTGATTGGCCGTGATTGATTGGATGGAGTTTATTCCAGCTTAGTCTTATCCTGATCATGTGCAAGATTGTGACATGACATGATTATTGATGCTTACCTTAACAATAACGATCGGGGGTCCAGTTCTGTTCAGGCGGAGGGTTACAACCCCGGTCCTTGTTTGGTTTAAGGGTTGTAACCTGGCTCCCGAGCAGTTCTGTATCCTCTCTTCGTTTATTGTCTTATTGCAACCCCATGCCATGTTCATGTTTTACCTTACCTTAATACCACGATTATTTATACTGGCCTTAACAATAAAGATTGGGGGTCCAGTTCTGTTCAGGCAAGGGTTACAATCCCGGTCCTTGTTTGGTTTAAGGGTTGTAACCTGGTTCCCGGAGCAGTTCTGTGTCCTCTCTTCATTTATTGTCTTTATTGTACCAATAGTATTTTAGACGGGTTTCTATTCAGGTGAAGGGCTGCAACCCCGGTCCTTGTTTGGTTTAAGGGTTGTGACCTGGCTACTTGAATGGTTTTTTCGTACTCAGTTTACTGTTGTTATCTCTATTAGTATCAGTTTTTTATTTATTATCTTTAATATTCTATTGTGATATGCTGGTTTTAGTTCCTAAGTGAAGCCTCCTTTGTGGCACTTGCTCTTTCTAGGGTCTGACCCAGCTGGTTTTGTGTGGCCAAATATCGGAGCAGCACCAGAGGATCCACCTGTCTTCCAGCCAGATAGTGACCACCAGGCGTAACCCTGGCAACGAGTGGGTTTCTTTTTGTCCTCCCACTTTATTGTAAAAATTATTCTTTTGAGGTGTTTAGCCGGCGAGCACGTGTTAGCTCGTATTGCATCTTTAATTACTGTCTGCCTACGGGCTGTAACATGATTGATAGATCCTAGGGTTGATCATGTACGACTGAACTCTTGCTAATCTTGACATTTTGTACAACTAGCTTCATGATTATCCAATATAATGTATGGGACGCCTTGCTATTATATATTTGGTGCTCTGACATCTTGTAACTATTATAGGCTTGTTCATGACCATAGGAGACCATTGGCTTGTAGTTAAACCCTCATGTATCTAGACAGCCGTGACCGTATAGCGAGGTGGGTTGCACTTCAATATACGTAGCTGGCTATGTACCCTCCGCTCTCCAGTATTCTGGTTCTGGGACGTTACATGGTTTAAGTGGTGGCCTATGCAGGTCTTGTGAATCAATATATGTGAGGGTTTACCGAATAGATGTCTCAATCAGCACCCGCCCTTGATCTCTGCCCGTATCTTCTAATCCCTGAGATTCTTGACCTGATCACATGCTTGTATCGTTGATCTGTCTTGGTCCTTTCTTATTGTTTCCTATGTCGTCTTCTTCAGTGGCATTGTTCCTGGACCTATCGATCAGCAAGGCGGAGCACCTCCCGTGGACCAGAAGCAACCGGAGATCAAGCCCAACATTCAGGAGTAGCCTTCAGAGTCATACCTACTGGAGGAGAGCCACCAGTTCAGCCCGTCCAGCCTGTAGAGCCTGATGATGGCACTTTGGTGGGTCTCATCAGGTTACTATTAGTCTTCCACGATCGTCGAGGAGATGCCTTGCACCAGGCGGTGGCAGACGCTTTAACCAGAGGAGGTCATCAGGGTAATAGCACGGCCAACAGCTTCAAGCGCTTGAACCCTCCCTTCTTCGACGGCAGTGAAGATGCGATCACTGCAGATGCATGGCTTCAGGACACAGAGGTAATTCTAGAAGCAACCAGGACTCCAGAACGAGAAGGTGGCCGTGGTGCGCCTACAGTTATTGGATCTTGCCCGCAGCTGGTGGACGGCAGGCCGTTGGATTAGTGGCCCTATTGCCTAGCATTATTCAGGGAGAGATTCTAGACCAAGTATTTTGACGCTGTAGCTCGGTATTATCTACAGACGAGGTTCACCAATCTGAAGTAGATGGCAGGACGGTCGACGGATATGCGGCCGAGTTTTCGAGACTTAGTCGGTTTGCTCCTACCTTGGTAGCAACCGAGTTCGATAGAGCCTAGCGGTTCCAACAGGGGCTCCACCTAGAGATTTTGTTGGCAGTGGAGCAGTTTGAGCATCAGACCTTTGATGCAGTACTGAGGGCAGCCCGAAGGCATGAGTATACCTCCCAGAGGATTGTGGACAGGACCGGAGGTCGAAAGCGATCTCACGGACAGATGAATCAGTCATTAGCACCAGCCCCGGCAGCCATGGCTTTGACCATTGGAGCTTCGAGGCGGGCGGCCTCAGTAACGTCGGTTCAGTATTCCACCCCGACGCACCCTCAGCAACAGAAGCAGAAGCAGTCTACCGCAGTGGGATGTTCACACTACGGAAAGCTAGGGCATGTGGTATCAGAGTGTCGCAGAGCACAGGATTTGTGCTTGGTTTGTGGTACCCCGGACCACATGGTTGGAAACTGCCCGAACAGGGGAGTTCATCGACCTTCTCTAGTCCTTCAGTTAGAGGAGCAGCACCAGTCCAGTAGCAGCTGCAGTACCCATTTTCGAGGCCATTGCCGACGCAGGCCCAGGCATTCTAGCAGCAGAGACCGCAGCAGTATGCCTAAGCCCAAGCCCTGATCCATAGCAGGCAGAGAAATTTTCAGCAGAGGGGACCCGCACGCAGAAGGCATGGTCAAGTGCTGGCCTTGACCATGGAGAGGAAGAAATAGCACCCGGTGAGGTAGTGGCAGGTACTATTCTCGTCAACACCTTTCCAGCTTCAGTATTATTTGATTCTGGTGCCTCGCATTCATTTATGTCTGCACGTTTCGCGACACGGATAGGGCTGGAGCCCGAGTCATTATCAGTAAGGCTCAATATACTCACTGGTAACGATCTTGTGGGAGTAGATAGAGTATTTTCCTCATGTCGGATGGTAGTTAGCGGTAGAGAGTTTCCCGCTAGGTTGATAGAATTCCCGATGGCCGATTATGATGTGGTCTTAGGGATGGATTTGTTGAGGGACCAGTATGCCAAGATAGATTGACATATTGGCAGGGTTATTTGTCACTACCACATTTCTAGTATGAGGGTATTTTTGTCATTTTTGGGGTAATTTAAATTTATTAGAATTTATTTGAATTTATGGGAATTTTTAGGATTTATTTTGGAATTGTTTGGACTAGGTTGACTTTGACTAGTGTTGACCCTTGTAGACCAACCTAGGAGCTAACCCTAGTTAGTATGGACTTGGTTAGGTTATATGACTCTAGTCTAACCTAGCCTAATCATTGGTTTGGTCATTAGACTCTAGTTAGCAATAGGAATTAGAAAGTCATAAGTCATGGCTTATGATTTAGAGCCTTGATTAATCATTTAACACATAGCCTTGTAAGTTGGCCCAAAGCCCAAAACAATTACCAAACCCTAATCCCTAGGAAATGTTGGCCGGCCACCCTATCCTTATTGGGATCATCACCCTATAAATACCCTCCTAAAATTTAGGGTTGCCTCTTTCTTAGGAAAGCTCAAAGTTTAAGAAGGTTAGTTTCTGATTGTATTTTAATCCCTAGAATTCCATTCCTCTTTCTTTTTCATTATAATCTCTTCCATTAGGTTCTAATATACCAATTCTTGTTGTCGTTAAGGTTCCTTTTCAGTTTGATGTGATTTGAGTGGATTGGGACATCAAGAGAAGAGCTATTGAAAAGGGAATTTTTCTTGAAAGTTCATCCATAGGTAACTTTCTTATTTTTCCATGAAACTTTGATTTCTTTTCATGATTAGGAAGCCCTAGGAGTCCCCTAAGTGTCTGCATTAGTTTCGTGTCGGGTTCCATAGGTTTCGTGTCCGTTCTGGACACGTATCAGACCCTGTTCAGAAGTGTTTGTCGAAATGCCTCAAAGGGCATTTCGATTTCATTTGTACAATATTTTTGAATAGAAAATTAAGTTTTATCATTGTTTATTGATTTTTATTCTTCTGTGGTGGTTATTGTGTCGGCTTGTGTCGATTTCGATGCATAGACACGCGTGGACACGCGTGCGCGCGTTCGGGATTGCATCCTCTGCTGTTCGGGGGCTCTAGAGGACACGACACACATTTTTAGGACACGAGACTCGACATACGCCATGAGGCCATGACTGACACGCCACGTGTCAAGTCCCATGTGTCCCCGTGTCGTGTCGAGGGAGGAATTGATCGTGCACGTGGATTTACTGCCTGTGTACTGTTATTTAATACCCACTAATACGACTCTCGTATCCGACACTGACACAATATGGACACTGGCCAATTGGCCTATGAGATAGCCCTATAGGTGGGCTATCTATGTGGATGACCACGAGACATTATTGTGTCCTGTGTCATGTGCACGACACGAGTGCACGTGTGCACGAGGCAGTGCACTCGACAGTGCACTGTTATGCCCGTTTTGGGTTTTAGGAGTTTGGACACGTTTATGTCCTCTAGTATGGACACAAACACCTAGTGTGACACCTATACATTGTATGTTTTAATTACCAACCAATAGGTTCATGTTTTAGTTTAAATTTCCTATTCGAATTCTCATTAACCCAAATCAACTGATACCTATATTCTGTCAACATTTCCAGTTTTCTAATGTGAATTTGTTTGATGTTTTAACCTTTGTAATGATGTTAAATACTGGGTTTTAGATTCTAAATGTGTTTCCCTACATGATTCCCTATTATGGTTAAGTTTGTGTAGTGATTGGTGGGTTTTTTATTTCAATTTGTGTTATGATAGGGTAAACTGAATTAAACTCAGTTTTATGAGTCTTGATTTGGTTTTTCCTATTCCTGTACAGTTAGGATTGAACTGAAAATCTGAGAAATTCTTTTGTGGTCATAAACCTGAGTCACCCTTACATTAGCCTTGCAATGTTCTATAAATCTGGGTTTTAAATGGGCTTGTTGTAGTTGACTGAAAACTGGAAGAAAGGGGACTGACCTTCACTGTTCTCCTGTGCCTAGTTCACTCCTTTTTTAGTCCAGTTGTGACACCCTGTTTAGAGTAACACACACACACACACTCCACTGTTTCTGATTCCAGTTTCACATCACACTCACACACATCACTCATCCTACACACACACAAAGCCACTCATGTATGTCTCTTCACACACACATAGTCCTCCCCTCACTCTTTCATACACACACATATACACCATTACACTCACACACACACAGTTTACATTTCCCTCTCTATTGTATCCTATTTCTCTATGTGATTATATGCTATAGGTATATATATATAGGTAATGTGAGTATTTATATACATATGGTAGTGGTATATTTGGGTATCTAGTCTAGATACCTACATGGGATGTGTGGGTTACACAAATGTATGTGTATGTCTCATATATATACAACTTGTGTATGTATTATACATAGGTAATATATATTCATGTGTTAAGAATAGGCCTAAGTAATGTGGTATAGCTTGGTGAGCCAAGATTGGGCTTGTACAGTTTATTTGGACCTAGTATAGCCTTGTTAGACTAGTATAGACTAGTTTGACCTAGTCTAGACTTGGTTGACCTAGTTTGACTTCTAGGGTTGACCAGAGTTAACCAAGAGTTGACTTTGGCCTAGATTGACCTAGAATCATGTAGAATGCATAGTAGGACTTCATTTTACCATTTTGGACTTGTTGTGACTTGTGCTGTTCTGATTAGGAGCCAGACACCACTCCTCGGACAGTACTTTCATATTGGACACTCAGATACCAGGCGAGTACATTCTCTGATCATTTCATATCCTGCTTAGAATTATTTCCTACATTAAATTACTTTACTTGTACTGTCACGTTGGTCACACGGATTGGTACTATATGGATCCCTTCTTGAGATGTTATCCTTAGGGAGCATCGGGTACTACATGTTCTGTGCGTTTCACTTACATGGCGTATCACTATGCTTCATTGGTTCTTCGATCACTTGTGACATATACTCTTATGATCACAGAGTCTTCCTGGAATCCTTATCCCATTTATTGGGTCTTCTAGAATCCCTATTTATCGGACATCCATATATCACCCTTTGGGGGCCTGTGCATGGAATCATAACATAACCTGGTTGGATCCTTGTGTATTGATTGGGGTACGGGGGAGTAGAAGTGGACATGTGAATAATACACCAGTAGTGTAGCATCAGAATCATTCCATAGTGTAATATCAGAATCATCCCATGCCATTTACATGTCCATGTTGTACTCTGACTCACTAGCCACATGTTAGTTCTCTATCTATAGTAGATATTTCTATTACAGCTTTCTCTCTATGTTTACATACTGCACTTCTTTCAGTACATGTATCTTACTTTACTGCATGATTATATTTTCTAACCTGCCATGAACTATTGAGATGTACTGTGCTCGCTCCTGTCCTGACTGGACCTGTTGAAATATTACAGAGGACGAGAAGGAGGCCTGCCTGGACACTTTCTACGGGGCAGCCTTAGATGACACCTGCGAGCTGGACCCTCAGGAGGACCCAGCTCTAGCTGAGGATATCACCCCGATTGCCTAGACTAGATTAGTTAGGCTTATCTTCTTTTATGTAGTCTTGAGACGTGTTTTAGCTAGACTTTATTCTGAGTTCTGAGTTGTATATATTCTTTCATTCTGTATCTGAGACCATGTACTTCTGGATATTTGCTGGGATTATCTTAGACTACTTTTTCATCTATTTGTTTCCTTGAGTTCTATTTCATATCGTGCTATCTCTTCCCTAGTTGTGATTGAGTTTATTACTGCTATGTCATCCCCGTTCAGGGAGTATAAACTGTTTAGATATATATTGTTAGATGTATGTTGACCTAGGACAGCGTTCTACCATCGACACTGCGGCGTAGGCTGGACGTAACCACGTCTCGTGCCCTTACACTAGGGAGCGGGTCGTGACACTGCTTTTAGCATCCCAGACGAGCCGGAGTTTTTTTTCTCCCGAGGCGAAGTTGAACCTTCTCCTCCCGTATTACGGATGGCAGTAGCAGCAGTACAGTTACCCCGGATCGTCGAGGAGTTTCCAGATGTTTTCCCAGAAGAGCTCCCAGGAATGCTGCCAGAGCGAGAGATCAAGTTCACCATAGACTTGATCCCCGGGACCGCACATGTGTCAGAGAGAGTCTACAGGACAGCGTCGTCAGAATTGGAGGTATTGTATAAAATGATTGAAGAACTCAGAACCAAGGGATTCATTCATACTAGTTGATCGCCTTGGGGAGCCCCGATGCTTCTTGTAAAAAAGAAGGATGGTACGTCTAGATTATGTGTTGACTATCGTACCTTGAACTCAGTGACAATTAAGAACAGATATTCTCTCCCAAGGATAGATGACTTGTTTGATCAACTCAGAGGAGCAGCAGTATTCTCGAAGATAGATTTGCGGTCAGGGTACCATCAGATCAGAGTCAGAGAGCAGGACGTCCCAAAGACAGCTTTCAGATCCCGGTATGGGCATTGGGAGTTCCTTGTTATGCCCTTTGGAGCAACCAATGTGCCAGCTGTATTCATGGACCTCATGAATCATATCTTTATGCCTTATTTGGATCAGTTCGTAATTGTGTTCCTAGACGACATCCTGGTCTACAGCAAGAGTAAAGCGGAGCATGAGCAGCATCTCCGAGTTGTCCTCCAAATTCTCAGAGAGCACCAGTTGTATGCCAAGTTTAGTAAATACGAGTTCTGGCTCGATCGCATTTCGTACTTGGGCCATATCATCACCAGAGGAGGAGTAGAAGTGGATCCCCAGAAGATCGTGGCCATTGAAACGTGGCCGGTACCAAGCACAGTGGCAGAAATTCGCAATTTTCTTGGCTTGGCCGGCTACTACCGGCAATTTGTTTCAGACTTTGCTCAGATTTCAGCGCCATTGACTCATTTGACCCGCAAGAATGTGCAATTTGCTTGGACAGCAGAATGTCAGGATTCTTTTGAGAAATTGAAGCGAGGCTTGATGACGGCTCCTATTCTCACGCTTCTAGATGGGACCAGAGGATTCTCAGTGTATTGTGATGCTTCAGGCCGAGGTTTAGGATGTGTTCTGATACAGCATGGGAAGGTAATAGCTTATGCGTCACGACAACTTCGTGATCACGAGAGGAATTACCCAACCCATGACTTGGAGCTGGCAGCAGTAGTGTTTGCACTTAAGCTTTGGAGACACTACTTGTATGGAGATAGGGTGGAGATTTTTACCGATCACAAGAGCCTGAAGTATGTGTGCAACGCTCCAGTCCCAAAATACGTAGGACCAAGTACGTAGACATGCCAGCTGTATACATACGAAATACATGGACCTCGTATGTATACATAAGCTGTAAATGTAGTAATCCAAGACAACTAAATCTCATCCACAATGAAAGGAATAATAATATAGAAATCAACTTAAATATTTATGATACAATCGTTGGGCGGAGACAAAGTCCACTACCAACTAATTTAAATAGAGAAGAAATATACAAGAAAGTGATTGGTCGAGCGAAGCAATGACAAGTCCAAAAGCAATCATCACGAAGGATAGAGCGCAAGACATGGCCTTATCTAGAGCACCTGCAGAAATCACGAAAACACATACCTGGGGAAAAACCAGGTCCTCAGAGGGACGTAACAAGACACATAATATCATGCCAATAACTGAATAATAGAAGCTCAACATAAAAGTATACATATGACTAAACAAATAAAGGTCCTTAACCATTCTATGTGTTAATGCGTTTTGAAGACAACGTTCCACACAAGGGCTCCCGAAGCTAGAAACATGGCACGTTAGCGTTTCAACCAAGGCACTAGTGGCGTCTAGAGAAAAGTAAATGTACGGCCCATTAGCACTCGAGCGAGAACTAAGGGGCATCCAGAGAAAAATAAATGCACGGCCACTAGCTCTTGGGTGAGTCACTAACGGCATCCAGAGAAAAGTAAATGCACGACACATTTGTGTTTCAACCGAGGCACTAGTGGCATCTAGAGAAAAGTAAATAAATGCACGTCCACTAGTCTCTCGACTGAGTCACAAATGGCATCTAGAGAAAGTAAAGGTGTGAAAGCCTCTGCGCCTAATAACTGTCTTCACCCTCCCCATGCACTACTCGTGCTGAATCCACATCACGACATTCCTAATAACTGCTAAGTCGCTAAGTCTTCTAGACAACCATAACTATTTAGCAGTTATTGTCTATCGCACGGCATGTGCGCACCGATGGCCAGTCGATATGTACGTCCGAGATCTATATGAGACTCGTGACTCGTGATACACAAGTGTCGGGCCAATGAATGCGACACAAACAAAGGTGGTCCCTTAACTCTAAGCCATATGCAACTAAAATATAATAATTTGCAAGTAAAATTTATATTTTCTAGAATAAGTAAAAATATGCATGATATTGAGCAAGAAATTAAACAGTGAAGGCAAGGTGTCTTGTCTGGTAGGACGCCTGGTGTATTGCAATGATCAAGCTGGCATGAACCGTGACTTCGGTGCAACAACTACACAAGGGGGCCTCTGTTGGTGGTACAAACCGGTGCATCGGGTCCAGAACGATCAATTTAGTAAGGGTAGACATAAGGAAGTCTGGTTTTGGAAGAGGATAGGAAATACGATAAGCCACGCTCAAGAAGTGGATAGTTGCCAGAATTTGGAGAAGGAATACTTATAATAATTTGGAACATAATACTTGAAAAGATATTTTATTAGTTAAAATAGTTATTTGAAAAGACTAGAGAATCATTGTAGAAAAGATATTTTTAGAAAATATAAAGTCTAGAAAAATTATCTAGGGTTAAGACTACACTTTGAAATTGTAGGACCAAGCCCCAATATAATATTTTTGTTACAAATAAGTTTTTTTTTAGAAAAATACTATATATATTTAATAACAACACTATTAAAAATACAAATGATAATAAATTTTTATCTCATAAAAATAATATTAACATGGAACAATGATTAATAAACTATAATAATGTGTACACATTGTTTTCTCTAGTGTAGATAAAAATAATAAATAATAATAATATAATAATAATATAATAATAATAGGTATTAAAAGAAGAAAACAAGTAATAAACAACTAAACAAAAACAACAACAAAATAAAACAAATAAATAAAAAGAAATTACAACATAAACAAACAAAATAAAAGGGGTTGTACTGTTCTCTCTCGGAAAGAGAGAGAGAGGGATTAAAAATCAAAAAGAAAACTAACAAGGGTTAGAGTGAGAGAGAGTCAGAGAGAAGAGGGAGAGAGAATAGAAAGAAGGATGGGAGGAAGGAGAGTGAGGAAAATCGAGTGGGAGAGAGAGAGATGCGGCGAGAGAGGGCGGTCGGGGCTCGGAGTGGAGGCGCGTCGGCGCCGGAGTAGGGCGGTGCTACCGGTCGCGGAGGCCGGCGCTGGATCGGTCGCGCGCGGGCGCACACGCGAGGGAGGCGTTTGGGGGGTTTCGTCGGAGCTGCGTTCGCTCGGTGCGCGGCCTGGGAGGCGGCCGGGAACGGCGTTTGGGGGCGTCGCCGGAGGAGATCGGCTGGCGGCGGACGGCTTGCGGGGATGCGACTGGAGGCGCGTCTACGGCGACGGGCTAGGTCGGCGTTGGTGTGCGGGGACGGCCAGTCGTGGCGCACGGATTCCCTAGGGGACTCCGGCATCGGGCAGCGGCTGGCGTGGCTCTGGCCGGGGTGGTGTCGCTGGGCTGCAACTAGGTTAGGGTTTGGTTTTATTATATATTTTTTTTGTGATGGATTTTTGTGGGTGGTGGCCGTGGGATTTTGGTCGGTGGTCGGCTGTGTTGTCGTGGCCAGGGGCAGGAGTCGGGGCTGACAGTGGTGGTGTGGTCGGGTGTTGTCCGGGGACAGGGACGGTGGTTAATCGTGTCGAGAAGAGGGGAAAATTGGTGAGGGTGGTGACTGTTGGGGGTTTGCCGATGGCGACGTGGGGCGGTAGCGACTCGGGCTCTGGCGGTGGTGACAGCGATGGTACGGGTAGGGTCGAGCGGTTGTGACCGTAAATCTAATGGTGGGCTCAGCAGACATGGTACAGTGGAGGATTTGGGTTGAAGGGGACGTCGGTGGCGGGTGCTAGTGGAAGTCGAAACGGTGGTGGTAGTGTTGCGGATGGTGAGGAGGAATGGGGATTGGTCGGAGTTAGCTAGGATAGACTTAGGTTTTGATTGCGTCAGGGATGTGTCCGACACGAAGAAAATGTATATGTAAACATTGGAATAAGATTGGAAAGACACTGACACGGTGCACACACTTGTGGTGGAAATTTGGAGAATAGAATACACGGATGAGTACCTGCCTATTTATAGGACGTGGGAATTCCCGTTTGGATAGGATTAGGAATATTTCAAATTCCAATAGATAATTCAATCTATAAATTTAAATTAATTTAATAAATCTAAATCCAAATCAAAATCTAATATTAAATCAAATAAATTTTTATGCTTTAGTTTAAAATCAACAACATAATTCAAACTCCATATATAGATATTAATTTACTCTATAAAAATAAATCCAAATATTAAATCAATATTTAAATGGCTACAATAACTTCCAAATATATTTCAAATTACCAATAATAATAATTTCGAAAATAATAAATATTTTTAAATGTATTTTTGAATAATAAAATATTAATATTAATAAATCTCGAAAATTATATTTTTATTAAATAATTTCAAAATATATGTATGCACGAATTTAAATTCTTTTGGCTTAAAAATCAATTGAGACAATTCAAATTCCAAATATCTAATCTATTTAAATAATTCTAAAAATTGAATCAAAATTTAAATTGCCAAAATATTTTCAAAATATATTTTCCAAAAATGCTATTATAAAAATTTTGAAAATACATTATTATTTAAAAATAACTAATAAAATATTATGAATTATATATATGCAAGCACGAGTAATACTTATGCTTTTCTAGTATACAATAGGAATATCATTCACCATTAATAACTGCATAAATGAAGGCTTCTAGTAACTAAAATAACAACTTTGAAATGATAGCAAAATAATTTTTATATATATTATTTTCAAACTATAAAATAATAAATAAAATATTTTTCTAAAAAAGTATGTATGCTCGCACATAGTCGTACTCGTCGAGCAATTTCGAAAAACGAACTTTCGCACACGACGTACAATACGACTACGTGACGTAAAATACAAATTTTTAAATCAGCACCAAAATCGAAATAAAAAAATATAGTAGAAATTTAGGGGTTTTACAATGTGTTCACTCAGAAGGATCTTAACATACGTCAGAGGAGATGGCTAGAGCTTCTTGTGGATTATGATGTCAACTTGCAGTATCATCCTGGGAAGGCCAACGTCGTTGCAGATGCATTGAGCAAGAGAGCCGAAGTTTATTTCCTAACAGCACAACTAGAGCTGTTAGCCGATCTTCAGAAAATAGGTATAGAAGTTATCCTCCCTTCCAGTTTGGCCTTGATGGCCAGCATGCAAGTTCAGTCCACTATAGTCGAGAGGATTCGGATGGCGCAGTCAGCAGATTCCAAGCTTCAGCGACTCAGAGCAGAGTATGAGGCAGGACGAAGACCAGAGTTATATATCCATGAAGACGGTACACTTCGACATAGGAAGCGTCTTTATGTACCCAGTGGAGATATCAAACAGGAAGTCATGGCGGAAGCTCACAGTTCTCAGTATTCGATTCATCCCGGTGGCACGAAGATGTACCGAGATATCCGTCAGCACTTTTGGTGGAATGGCATGAAGAGGGAGATAGCTCGGTTTGTCTCTCGGTGTTTGGTTTGCCAACAAGTCAAGGCTGAACATCAGAGGCCAGCTGGACTTCTTCAGCCCTTGCCAATTCCAGAATGAAAGTGGGAGCATATAACCATGGATTTCGTGACTGGATTACCTAGGTCCCCGACCGGTAGAGATGCTATATGGGTTATAGTTGATCGGCTCACGAAGGTGGCTCACTTTCTCCTATTCAGAGTTAGTCAGTCGACGGCTCAGCTAGCAGGGATGTACCTCAGGCAGATTGTCAGGCTGCACGATGTTCCAGTCAGTATCACCTCGGACCAAGATTCAAGATTTACGTCGCACTTTTGGCGTAGTCTGCAAGAGAGTTTGGGAACTCACCTCAGTTCAGCTCAGTTTATCACCCGCAGACAGATGGTCAGTCGGAGCGCACGATCCAGACTCTTGAGGATATGTTAAGATCTTGTACGCTCGACTTCGATGGTTCATGGGAAGATCACCTACACCTGGTGGAGTTCTCGTACAATAATAGTTTCCAAGCCAGTATCCATATGGCACCGTTCGAGGCACTGTATGGTAGGAAGTGCAGATCTCCACTAGCATGGGACGATGTAGGAGAAAGGCAGATGCTTGGTCCCGAGTTAATCACTCAGACAGTTGAAGTGGTCAGGAAAGTCAGAGATCATCTTCGCGTTGCACAAGATCGTCAGCGCCATTGGGCCGATTCTCATCGGCGTCCCCTTGAATTTTCTGTCAGCGACCATGTATTCCTTAGAATCTCGCCTAACCGTGGCGTCATTCGTTTCGGTGTACGGGAAAAGCTTAGTCCTAGGTATATAGGGCCGTTCGATATCCTGGAGCGAGTAGGAGATGTGTCTTATCGTCTCGCCCTTCTGCCATCTCTGAGTGAGGTGCATGACGTGTTCCATATATCCCAACTGCGACGGTATATCTCGGACCCGAGCCACATCCTGGATCATTCAGAATTGGTTGTTGGTACCAACCTTTCGTATAAGGAGAGGCCCGTATCCATATTGGACCAAAGTGAGAAGATACTCAAGAATAAGACTATCAAGTTAGTCCGTGTTGCTTGGGCTCATCACTCCTTGGGTGAGTCAACGTGGGAGCGTGAGGACGATATCCGATCGCGATATCCCGACCAGTTTGACTCGTAAGGTATAATGTCTTTCTTATGCCTTACGCTCTAAATTCCTTGCTTGAAATGAATGATTGCATGGTAGATTGCTTGAATATAGCTTGTCATTGCCTCTCTAGCCTCTTAATTAAATTCCGAGGAAGAAATTCTTTTAAGGTGGGTAGAGTTGTGATGACCATAGTTCGTAATTACATATTTTGGAATACGTGTAAATATCTGACTCGTATTGCATGTCTCCTGGCTTGGTTCGGCTTGTTTGGGTTGGCTTGGTTCGGCTTGGGTTGCTTATTGGTTCATCATAAACCAAGGGGAGAACCCTTACCTACCACAACCATCTCCATTTATTAACCCAACACTCTTTCTCTCTCCTCATTCACTCTTCTTCTTCCTCACCATTACTCTGTTGGCCCATTGGTCATATGGTCAACCTGATTTTAATAATTGATCAAACTCTGTCTGGATATACGAAGCTAGTCGGGACATCTCGGATTCTTGGACATGATCAAGATTGGCTATCCACTCCATTCAAGACTGAAGATCTGTTTGCCAACTCGAGTCTGTAATTCCTTATGCAATATATTTTTCATTTTATTTGAGTCTAGGAATATGTTGTACACCGAGTCGTACTGGCAAATAGGCTATCCCTAAATGAGTTCAAAATGTTTTTAAAATGACCTCTCAAAAAGGTTTACAAAAAGGTTTTCAAGAATCACCAAAAGCTTTTTCAAAAACCCTAACTAAACCCTGACTTAACCCTGACAGAACTCGGACCGAGTTCGGCCAGAGTTCGGTTGGTGGCCGTTGTGATTTTGAATCTTTGGAACTTGGTCCTCCTGCAGTTGCGAATTTGACCGAGATTTGCTCAAAGAGTTCTGCCCGAATTCTGCCCGAATTCTGACAGAAGTCTGCCTTTGGAACTCCTATAAATAGAGAAGGATTTCGATCATTTCAATTCACTCATTCACTTTCAATCTTCTCTCTATCTAAAGCTTTCAGTCTTCCAAAGAGTTTTTCTAGAGCTTTCAATTTCAGATCCCAAGCCAGTTACAATCCTCTAGTCAATTTGCCAGTGCGGTACGGTCTAGAAGTTTCTGAGAGATTGTAATCAGAAGGCTTGATTGAAGAATACCTCTTCACATTTGAAGTTGGATGAGTTCTTCGTATCAAAGCTCGCGTTGTAGAAGTTGCAAGGACTTCGTAAGAAAACATACGATTTTTCCAATAGTGGATTCAACTGGTAGCAAGAGTTCTACCGACTGGATTAGTCCTCAACAGAGGGATACCAGTATACATCGATGTCTTTGCGTTTGCTCTCTTAACTTTGCCTTTATATTATTTCAGTTGTGATTAATATTCTGTGATTGTGCTGCTAACATTTTTAATTAGCATTTTTCCGCTGCCAACTCTATTCACCCCCCCTCTAGAGTATTACGCTTTACTATTTCGTTCCTACAATTGGTATCAGAGCGGGTGTTACAGGTAAAGCAAAGGTAACAGCGCAATTATTTATTCATTTTAATTAACTGTTATATAGATCACAGCACAACACATGGCAACTGTGAAATTCACAAGTGAAGGCCAGGCCACAAACAGACCCCCACTGTTTGATGGTACGAATTATACATATTGGAAAACACGGATGAGTTTCTTCTTGAAATCTTTTGACTTTGATTTATGGTCCATTGTTCTTGATGGCTATCAGAAGCCACCTCTTATAAATGTTGATGGAGTTTTAGTTGAAAAAACCCCATAGCAGATATACAGAGGAAGAAAAGAAAAGGGCCAGTCTTGACGCACGTGCCATTAATGCTCTTTTTTGTGCTTTAGACAGAACTGAATTTAACAGGGTGTCTATCTGCACAACGGCTAATGAAGTATGGAAGCTACTCGAAGTCACACATGAAGGCACGACTCAAGTCAAGGAATCTAAAGTCAGCAGACTTACTCAAGAGTACGAGGCGTTCAAAATGAAGCCCAACGAAACAGTTACACAAATGTTCGAGAGGTTCTTGGATATTGTAAATCCTTTGTCCTCCCTAGGCAAAGATTACAGTAACCATGAAAAGATTCGCAAACTCCTGCGAGCTCTCACCAAGAACTGGATTCCAAAGGCTACTGCAATCATTGAAGGGAACGACCTCACAACGATGTCCCTAGAAGTACTCATGGGTAAGCTACTCACTCATGAACAGGAGCTACAAGATTTTGAAGAGCCTACACCAAAGGAGAAGACTATCGCCCTCAAGGCTCAGCACAGAAAAGCTGCTGAAGATGACTCAGACAGCAGTGGATCTGACGCTGAAGATCAAGCACTCCTAGCAAGGAAGTTCAAAAGATTCATGAGACATGAGAAGAGAGTCAATGAAAACAACAGCAACAACTGGTACCAAGAAGATGCTGTTTGCTATGGTTGCAAGAAGAAGGGACACATGAAGAAGGATTGTCCCACAAACTCATCATCAAGCAAGAAGAGCAACAGGTATGAAAAAGGGAACCTAAAAAGATCAACATCACGAAAGTATGCCAACACCAGCATATAGCATGAAAGTGAAGCCAGCGACTCAGAAGACGAACAATCAGAAGACGTTGCAAACGTATGCTTTATGGCATCCGATCAGGTACCTACTGAACCTGTAGTTGATACTTATGATGATTTCATCTTTGAGCAATTAGGAGATGCCTTCAGTGACCTGATGACTGATTACAGGAAACTGCGTAGTAAGTATCAGACCTCTAAGAAGGTACTCAAAGAGTACAAAGGTGAAATAGGTAGACTTACCGACCTACTAGCTGAGGTTAGAAATAATGTTAGTGAGTCTGGTGAGCTTTCTTCAATAAAGCTCTAATTACACGAG
The DNA here is from genome assembly GCA_029216955.1 of Iris pallida. Classification (NCBI taxonomy): domain Eukaryota; kingdom Viridiplantae; phylum Streptophyta; class Magnoliopsida; order Asparagales; family Iridaceae; genus Iris; species Iris pallida. Next base: position 19,639,871 of record JANAVB010040818.1, on the reverse strand, counting down.
ACTACCAAGTCATCTGAAGAGAAAGACAAAATTATTGACCAACTCAAGGAAGAACTTTCTATAGAGAAGAAAAGTCTTCAATGTGCACAAATCAGAATGGAATCACTTACTTCTGATTATACTAAGTTGTATGACACTTCCAAAAGATTGGAAATTAGGTTAGGAAAACAGCCTGAGCCTGCTGCTTCCTACCCTAACACGTGTCACTTACCAAAAAATCGGAACATTTCCAAGCCAAACACTGTCAGACCTAACCCTATAAAACCTTTACCCCAAAAGGTTAAGCCCAAACAAGATTATAGGTATGCTTTCTTCTATACTAGAAAATCCAAACCTACCAACCATGCACATCACTCAGCTTTCAACACTCGATATGCACAATGTCATTATTGTGGCCTCATTGGTCATATATCATCTGCATGTAGAATGAGAAAGCTTGTTGATTTAAATGTTTATGCTTGGATACCTAAAGCTAACAATTCAGGACCCTACAAGAAATGGGTACCAAAGGTTTCATCTGCAAACTATTTTGTAGGTGGAACACCCTTCACATGCTAGAAGCAAATGGATCCTCGACAGTGGTTGCTCACGGCATATGACCGGTGACGCTACCCTATTTGCAATACTGTCGAAGAAAAAGAAGGAAGGCTATGTCTCCTTCGGTAATAATTTGAAAGGGTATATTATTGGTATCGGTGATGTTGGTAGATGCTTAATGGCCAAGAGTGATGAGAGTCATCTGTGGCATATGAGACTCGGTCACGCTAATATGGATACAATATCAAGATTATCCACAAAGAAGTTAGTACGCGGTTTACCGGACATTACATTCAAGAAGGATTCGGTATGCAGCCAATGTGAGAGAAACAAAGCTACCAGATCCACATTCAAATCAGTAAACACAGTATGTACTACTAGACCTCTACAATTACTTCATATGGACTTATTTGGTCCTAGCAGAGTTGCTAGCCTCGGAGGTAAACTTTATGCTTTTGTAATTGTAGATGATTTCTCTAGATACATGTGGGTATATTTCTTGACACGCAAGAATGATGCATTATCCGAATTTGTCACCTTTTGCAAGAAAGTTCAGAATGAAAAAGGTTACATGATCACTCGTATTAGAAGCGATCATGGTGGCGAATTCGAGAATGCTGATTTTGAGCAATTTTGTGACACACACGGCTTTATACACGAGTTCTCCTGCCCTAGGACTCCACAACAAAATGGAGTTGTGGAACGTAAGAACAGAACTCTAACCGAAATGGCCAGAGTGATGTTAAACCAGTTTAGTCTACCCAAATATTTCTGGGCTGAAGCTGTCAATACAGCTTGCTTTGTGCTCAATAGAGTTCTAATTCGACCCAAATCGAAGAAGACTCCATTTGAGTTATGGTTTGATAGAATTCCCTCAGTCTCTTACTTTAGAATTTTTGGTTGTAAATGTTTTATTCTTAATACAAAAGACAATTTGGGAAAATTTGATGAAAAGGGCCGATGAAGGTATATTTTTAGGTTATGCAGCCAAGAGCAAAGGATACAGAGTCTTCAACAAACGTACCATGATCATCGAAGAGTCAATCAATGTCACTTTTGATGAATTGAATCAAATGACTATTGATGACAATGACGAAGATACATCTGTACCAAGCTCAACTCCAGCTGATTCTCAACCAAGCTCTACACTAGCTGAACCTCCTAGAGAAGATCCAGGAACCAGCTACCTTCAGAATTTACCGAAAAGGTTGAAATTTACAGCTGATCATCCAAAGGATTTGGTAATTGGTGATATTACCAAGGGAGTAAGTACTCGGACATCCAGTAGAGATATTGTTTCTAGTGTTGCATTTATTTCACAGCTAGAACCCAAAACTATTGATGAAGCATGTAGTGATAGTTTTTGGATAGATGCTATGCAAGAGGAATTAAACCAATTTGAACGGAATCAAGTTTGGGAACTTGTTCCCAGGCCTATTGATCATCGGTCATTGGCACCCGTTGGGTATTCCGAAACAAACTGAATGAGAATGATTTAGTGACTCGTAATAAGGCTCGACTCGTAGCTCAAAGATACAATCAAGAAGAAGGTATCGACTACGATGAGACTTATGCCCCAGTTGCGAGATTAGAATCCATTCGCATGTTAAGTGCATTTGCATGTTTTCATGATTTCAAACTTTTTCAAATGGATGTGAAGAGTGCTTTTTTAAATGGTTTTATAAAAGAAAAAGTTTTTGTAGCACAACCTTCAGGTTTTACAGATTTCAAAAACCCAGATCATGTTTTCAAGTTGAAGAAAGCCTTATACGGTTTAAAACAAGCACCTCGTGCTTGGTATGATAGTTTAAGTTCTTTTCTACTTGACAACGGTTTTTCAAAAGGCAAGGTTGACACTACAATGTTTATTAAATCTTTTAATGGCAGGCTGCTTTTAATTCAAATCTATGTTGATGATATTATATTTGGATCTACTGATGAATCTCTTGTCAAGAATTTTCTAAGTGTATGCAGAATGAGTTTGAGATGAGCATGATGGGAGAGCTGAAATTCTTTCTCGAATTGTAAATCAAACAAACTGATAATGGGACGTTCATAAATCAAGCCAAATATACAAAAGATCTGCTAAAGAAGTTCGATCTAGACAATGTCAAACCTATTGGCACTCCAATGGCAACTTCAACAAAGCTTGATTCAGATGAACAAGGCAAGCCAGTCGACACACGTAAGTATCGAGGTATGATTGGTAGTTTACTTTATTTAACTGCTAGTCGTCCAGATATAATGTTTAGTGTTTACCTGTGTGCACGTTTTCAAGCTAACCCAAAGGAATCACATCTGTCCGCAGTTAAGCGTATCTTTCGATACCTTAAAGGCACTTCTTCTGTTGGCATGTGGTATCCCAAAACTAAGTCCTTTGACCTTATTGGTTATTCGAATGCAGATTTTGCTGGATGCAAAGTTGATAAAAAAAGTACAAGTGGCACATGTCATTTCTTAGGCAAAGCTTTAGTCTCTTGGTTTAGTAAAAAGCAAAATTCTGTAGCCCTATCAACAACAGAGGCTGAGTACATCGTCGCAGGACGTTGTTGCGCTCAGATTTTGTGGATGAAACAAACCCTAGAAGACTATGATTTATTTTACACACATATTCCCATTTTCTGTGATAACACAAGCACTATTAATTTGACTAAGAATCCAGTATGTCACTCTCGTACTAAACATATCGAGATTCGATATCACTTTCTTAGAGATCAACATCAAAATGGAGATATAAACCTTGTGTACATAGATACTGAAAATCAACTAGCTGACATCTTCACTAAACCTCTAGCGGAAGATCGTTTCAATTATTTACGTCGAGAATTAGGAATTTTGGACGTCAATAATATTAATTAATTTTGTTTTATGATTATATATCATTATACAAAAACTGTGTTAGAGACAAGCCAATAAAGAGTCTGTCTGTCACCACAACTACGGTTGAAGCGAAGCGGTACTTAAGAGTTCCCCGGTGAACCTCCGCCAGCTGGGACAGTACTCCTACAGCTAATCTGAGACAGTCGCTGTGTAACGACATTTAATTCATAAAATAATATTAATTATGTAATTGAAGGCTAAAATAACTAATCTTTGAATTAAATATTTGAAATGAGACAATGAAAAAGAATGGCAAAATCAACTTTATAGAACCCTAGGCGAATTCGGCCAGAGCTCTGACCGAATTCGGCCTGAGTTCAGTTGAGGGTGTCTGGTTATATATACAGAACCCGAGCAGCCCTTCTTCTTCATTGCTTCCAAACTATTTCAAACAGCAGCAGCAGCCAACCCGAGCATCAAAACCCTAGTTCTTCACCACCCTATTCCATCCAATCCAAGTGGTGAAATCTCTCCAAAATTTAGAATCGTACGGAGATCGTCGTTCTCTACGACATATCTTGATTTCGTGAGGTATAACTCCATCTCTCTCCACCTTTTAATTAGTGCATTTTTATTCCAATTTGCACATATGGCACCTAAATTCAATCCATCTAAGAGGAAGAAGACGACCCCTAGTGAGGAAGGGTCATCTTCGCATCCACATACGGATTCACTCTTTTCGCCGGTCCAAACGAGCGACGGTGCGTTCGACGGGTTTTTCTTTCAAACCCTCGACCAAGCCCTACTGTGGTATGGTGATTTCTCTATGCGATCCATATGCACAGGCGCTCCAGTCAAATGGACGGTATTTCCTGATCATCGTCACTTGTTTGAGGCATTAGGGTTACACTTATTTGTTAAAATATGCTTCCCTATAGCAACTAATGCCATTAGATTATTCTATTGCAATCTCATATTAGACACTTTCGATGTGAGCACACGTATTGGAGGTATTAATATCAATTTCGATGATAGCCTCTTAGCGGAGATCCTTAGTATCCCTAACGAAGGTGAACCGCTAGTCGATATCACTGATTTTGATTTTTTTCGAAGGCACGACACTCGCAAGTTTCAAAGCGGAACTCTGTGCACCTGATAGAGTACGCTCTGGAAAGTTCAAGGCTAACAACCTAAACTTGTTTAACTATGAATTGCATCGCATCATCTATTCCACTATCCTTCCAAAATCTACTTCAAAGGATGATGTGACTTCTCTTGAGCTGTCCACCATGTACCACATTCTTAAGGGGATTCCATTTTCTGCCCCTAAGACCATGATTCAGATGATGGGTCGTTGTCGTGCAAGAGATAGAAATCTCTCTTACGCGATGATTCTCCCACGCATCTTTCAGCGCTTCGATATCGATCTGTCGACTTGTACTCAGGACCCTGAGCCCAAGTTTCTTCAGTTATCTCATCGTAGCATGACTGCTACAGCTCCACCTACTGCTCCTCCTACTGCACCTCCTCCACCACCTCATCAGTATGCCATGACATTTGAGGGCATATATCAGCATTTATCTGCTTTGCACGTCTCGATGACGGACATGGCTCGCGAGCGTGAGTTCCGCAACGTCACCCGTTATCAGGCAATGGCAAACTCCTTGGCTGATCTTCATTTCGCTCAGACTGGTCATTCAGCCGGTTCCATCCCTCGAGATCCAGCTTTTTCGGGTTACCGCTGTGAGGATGAGGCTATCCATGCCTACTTTCAGCCAGGTAACGCCTATGATTGGTATCGTGCACCTCGTGACTACGTTGGTGAGTTCTATGCTGGCGCCCCTACTCATCCTTCTGGTGCTGGTACTTCTGGTGCTGGTCCTTCAGGACATGCTGGTCGAGCTGATGTTGGTGATGACGAGGATAGTGATGAGGAGATGTGATTTGATTTTTTAGTGACATTTTATTGTACACTTGGAAATGCTCCAACATTCCAAGTTTTTATCAGTATTTCTTTTATTTTTATCAGTACTTTCTAGTTATTATCAGCACTTTATAGTTTGTTTCAGTACTATTATCATTCATGGACATGTTTATGATGTTTCAGTTATGGCATTTCAGTTTATTTCAGCACTTTGTTTTAATTATTAGCACTATCTCTTTATACTACTTCTTCATTACAAACTGCCTGTGAAATAGCATGCCTGAGATTTGTTTTCTTGAAACAATACATGCCTGTTATGCTAATCTGTAGAAACAATACATGCTGAAATGTGTTTCTCAAATTATTTTTATGCCTTTTATATGTTTTCTCACTACTTGTTACTTATGCATTGATTGCGGGGGAGCCTTCTCTTTTGCAATTATTTTGCTAAGTGACAAAGGGGGAGAAAATTAAAGATCTAACATTTCTTTTGAGATAATACAGGACATGAACAATTTTTACTTTTTGATATTTTTTTGAACAAGCTTAGCTTAATGTTATATCATTCATAGTTTGTCAATTATCAAAATGGGGGAGATTGTTGGCCCATTGGTCATATGGTCAACCTGATTTTAATAATTGATCAAACTCTGTCTGGATATACGAAGCTAGTCAGGACATCTCGGATTCTTGGACATGATCAAGATTGGCTATCCACTCCATTCAAGACCGAAGATCTGTTTGCCTACTCGAGTCTGTAATTCCTTATGCAATGTATTTTTTATTTTATTTGAGTCTAGGAATATGTTGTACACCGAGTCGTACTGGCAAATAAGCTATCCCTAAATGAGTTCAAAATATTTTTAAAATGACCTCTCAAAAAGGTTTACAAAAAAGTTTTCAAAAAGGTTTTCAAGAATCACCAAAAGCTTTTTCAAAAACCCTAACTAAACCCTGACTTAACCCTGACAGAACTCGGACCGAGTTCGGCCAGAGTTCGGTTGGTGGCCGTTGTAATTTTGAATCTTTGGAACTTGGTCCTCCTGCAGTTGCGAATTTGACCGAGATTTGCTCAAAGAGTTCTGCCCGAATTCTGCCCGAATTCTGACAGAAGTCTGCCTTTGGAACTCCTATAAATAGAGAAGGATTTCGATCATTTTAATTCACTCATTCACTTTCAATCTTCTCTCTATCTAAAGCTTTCAGTCTTCCAAAGAGTTTTTCTAGAGCTTTCAATTTCAGATCCCAAGCCAGCTACAATCCTCTAGTCAATTTGCCAGTGCGGTACGGTCTAGAAGTTTCTGAGAGATTGTAATCAGAAGGCTTGATTGAAGAATACCTCTTCACATTTGAAGTTGGACGAGTTCTTCGTATCAAAGCTCGCGTTGTAGAAGTTGCAAGGACTTCGTAAGAAAACTTGCGGTTTTTCCAATAGTGGATTCAACTGGTAGCAAGAGTTCTACCGACTGGATTAGTCCTCAACAGAGGGATACCAGTATACATCGTTGTCTTTGTGTTTGCTCTCTTAACTTTGCCTTTACATTATTTCAGTTGTGATTAATATTCTGTGATTGTGCTGCTAACATTTTTAATTAGCATTTTTCCGCTGCCAACTTTATTCACCCCCCCCCTCTAGAGTATTACGCTTTACTATTTCGTTCCTACATATTCTCCACCTACACCCAAGAGCCCTAGACAAGTGTAACTTGCTTCATGATAGATCTCAAGTTTTATTGTTCCATTCTCTTCTTTACATGATTATAAGCCTCTTTAGAACTTAGAGTTTTTGATTTTTATAGATAGATTCTTCTAGATCTACATTATAATTTTGGAGTTTCATAAGTTCATAGAGTTTTTCTTGGTTTTGATCCACTAAAACTTGTTATTTTCGAAAACTAATAGTTCCATGAGCAAGAGCACGAAATTTCGTGTAAATTTGGTTTTTGATTCACCTCATTTCGAGTTAAAATGAAGTTTTTATGGCCAAAACAAGTTTTCTAGATTTTTCATGTCGGCTGAGTAAAATTTTACACAGGGAACTCTGAAATTGCGTATTTTACACTGGATAGCATCCAGAATGTAAGATTTTACGCTGGGGACCCTGAAATTGCGTATTTTATGCTGGATAGCATCCAGAATATGAGATTTTACGCTGAGAACCCTGAAATTGCGTATTTTACGCTGGATAGCATCCAGAATGTAAGATTTTACACAGAAAACCCTGAAATTGCGTATTTTACGCTGGATAGCATCCAGAATGTAAGATTTTACGTTGGGAACCCTAAAATTGTGTATTTTACGCTGGATAGTATCCAGAATGTAAGATTTTACGCTGGAAACCCTTAAATTGCGTATTTTATGCTGGATAGTGTCCAGAATGTAAGATTTTATGCTGGGAACCCTAAAATTGCATATTTTATGCTGGATAGCATCCAGAATGTAAGATTTTATGCAGGGAACCTTGAAATTGCGTATTTTATGCTGGATGGTACCCAGAATGTGAAATTTTACGCTGGAACCCTCTCCTTTGCATATTTTACGCAGAATTGAATTTTTGGCGTAAAAAGTGCACAGAATGACTGTTTTTGCCAAGTTTAGCTATTTTTTAGCCAGAATTTCGAAAAACTTAAAACATGAGAGTTTTAGATCTTTGTTTTGCCTTTTCGAATATCTCTAGAGCACCTCATTTTGAGTTCGTATGTGGAAGTTATGCCCCGTCTCCCCTGAGCCGCATGATTCCTCCATAACTCTTGCACCATGTTTATATTTTTATTGCATATACGCTTATACCAGGTTAAATATTAATTTTAAATATGTTCCATGACATAATGGTGACCCGTCGTGGCGCACTCTTGACAGTAAATTTGACATGATATATATCTCGAATGCTGTTGCGACGGCTAGCATGTCATGACAGAATTGAATGGCCTGGACACCGTGGGTGATTGCGTTTGTACAAAATAAACCAGTACTTCTTGCATCATGTCTAGGATAGGGATCCCTGAGTACCACGGTCAGGGATACCTACAGCAATTAACTAAGGCTAATAAACTAGAATAATTCAGTAGACATGAAGAGACTTCCAGCTACAGGCAATCCCGTTATCTGGGCACATTAAGTGGACTTGTAGCCTACCGATGAGTAGGGCACATTTCCAGCACACAGTCACGTGTTGCATTCTTCATAAATGGACATTCGACCCGGATAACCGGATGGTCTGCAGGGCTTGTGGCTGTTGGGATAATCTCATTGCATCTTTCTAATAACTAGGCCTGTAATAACCCTAGTTAGTTAAAAGTATCAAGTCGTACTCTTGATTGGCCATGATTGATTGGATGGAGTTTATTCCAGCTTAGTCTTATCCTGATCCAGTGCAAGATTGTGACATGATATGATTATTGATGCTTGCCTTAACAATAACGATCGGGAGTCCAGTTCTGTTCAGGCGAAGGGTTACAACCCCGGTCCTTATTTGGTTTAAGGGTTGTAACCTGGCTCCCGGAGCAGTTCTGTGTCCTCTTTTCGTTTATTATCTTATTGCAACTCCATGCCATGTTCATGTTTTACCTTACCTTAATACCATGATTATTTATACTGGCCTTAGCAATAAAGATCGGGGGTCCAATTCTATTCAGACGAAGGGTTACAATCCCGGTCCTTGTTTGGTTTAAGGGTTATAACCTGGCTTCCGGAGCAGTTCTGTGTCCTCTCTTCGTTTATTGTCTTCACTGTACCAATAGTATTTGAGACGGGTTTCTATTCAGGTGAAGGGCTGCAACCCCGATCCTTGTTTGGTTTAAGGGTTGTGACCTGGCTACTTGAATGGTTTTCTCGTACTCAGTTTATTGTTGTTATCTCTATTATTATCAGTTCTTTATTTATTATCTTTAATATTCTATTGTGATATGCTGGTTTTAGTTCCTAAGTGAAGCCTCCTTTGTGGCACTTGCTCTTTCTGGTGTCTGACCCAACTAGTTTTGTGTGGCCAAATATCGGAGCAGCACCAGAGGATCCACCTGTCTTCCAGCCAGATGGTGACCACCAGGCGTAACCCTGGCAACAAGTGGGTTTCTTTTTGTCCTCCCACTTTATTGTAAAAATTATTCTTTTGAGGCGTTTAGCCGGCGAGCACGTGTTAGCTCGTATTGTATCTTTAATTACTGTCTGCCTACGGGCTGTAACATGATTGACAGATCCTAGGGTTGATCATGTACGACTGAACTCTTGCTAGTCTTGACATTTTGTACGACTAGCTTCATGATCATCCAATATGTAATGTATGGGACGCCTTGCTTTTATATATTTGGTGCTCTGACATCTTGTAATTATTATTGCTTGCTTGAGATTGAGACAATAGGCTTGTTCAGGACCATAGGAGACCGTTGGCTTGTAGTTAAACCATCATGTATTTAGACAACCGTGACCGTATAACGAGGTGGATTGCACTTTAATATACGTAGCTGGCTATGTACGCCCCTACTCTCCAGTATTCTGGTTCTGGGGCGTTACAAGCACATCCTACTCTTCGGCGAACTCGTGAAACAGATGTGGACGAGCCTTTCTACCAAATGTCGGCAGGACCATAATTCGGGCGGTCTTAACGATCTCCTGGCGCAGCTCTCATGGGCATCAGATCGTTGCGGCCGCCGGTATTTGGGTCCTATGGAAGAATCGAAACAATTGGAGGTATGAAGGTCGCCAATACAACCCCGACCAACTAATCAAGGAGGCTACCAGACAGGTGCGTAAAGCTGCCTGGCGCTGCCACCACTCCCCGGCTAGCTTTTGTGAGGCTTTGGCTTTTACCGGCGGCTAGGCATCGTGTCGTTCTGGCACAGAGCCATTTTGGGTAGCGATTGTCTTTTTTCGCGATTGTCGTTTTTTTTCTGTTTTGATGTCTTTTCGCGCGTGGCGTGTTTACGTGTATAGGCTTCGGCATTTTGGGCCTAATACATCAATATAAGTCTCTTCTTTATATATATATATATATATATATATATATATATATATATATATATATATATATATATATATATATATATATATATATATATATATATATAATTATATTTTTGTATACGAGCGTATATACATAATCTTAAAAATTTAATTCAAATTATAATAAATTTATTTATAAATCTTATGTAAATATTTACATAAGACACAGGCATATATACATATCATTCAAATACTAAATATATATAGGTATATATATATATATATATAGTATTAGGCTATTATAAATAAAATCATTTATATACAAAATTATACTTAAACCTATTTCGTTATACAAAATCTGTAAAATATATTCAAAATAATTCTACCGGGTCATCATGGCTCTACCGAGTGGGAATTGCTAGGTTTGGGGTTGATCATATTTTTTAGTCATATCGAATCCAAAAATCACCCGATGATTCTCCTGCGTCATTCGCAAATAAATAGAACATAAAAACTCGATCGAGTGGCACACCCTTGGCATGTGCATCGTAGGCTCAAAATGGGTCAAAACTATATATTGGGTCGATTGGGTTGAATCGATATCGAGCCTCGAAATTAAATTTGAAGTTTTGGTCAAGTTTTCCGGCAGAACGTCAAATGGCCTAAATTGACCAGAAAGTTATGCGATGTAAAAAGAATATAAGGGAACAAGTTTGAGCGGGACATGAAATGTCAAAATGAAGATAAACTTGTCTAGGTCAAAACTCATGAAGGAAGCTTCGAGAGATTGACACCCCTGGTGCTCCAAAAATCAAAGTCACGGAAAGGTACATTTAATGATCAAAAACTTATTTAAATAAAAGAGTTATTGAAAATAATTCATAAAAAAAATTTAAAATTTACCCTGAAATTTAGGGGGCTCACAATATGTATATAGAGTTATTTCATATTCGTAGAACTATGCCATGCATATGTCATAGATTAGCAGTTCTAGAGTATTGCATGGACATGGACAACTTGTGCACAAGGATTTATAGGTTTTCTCGAATAATCACCGGGGCACTGGGACTAGTTCAGCCTAGGAGGAACAAGGATGTCGTGACAGACGTACTAACACAAAATATTGTAGGACCTTCAATAGTCAGATGGAAGAGTGTGACACAGTACAGGGTGATTCGGAAACTCTCATTAGAGGCTAGCTACATAGGTTGAGAGGGAGTCGTCTAACCCGAAATAGTCTAAGATAACGTGTCACCAGTGACCTTCATATAGAGTTAGACTGTATGCTAAAGTTATCTGGTTGCAGTCCTGGTACTGTGTACAGTTTGAGCACTTACCATGATTATATTTCCTAGATGGCTTACGAGTGTCTTACGTAGGGACACATATTATGACACTCTTTTTATGAACCTAAATTAGTAACAATGTATTGTTATTATGTTTATGAAATGATGTTGTGTTTCTTTAGCAGGGAAGGATGGATGGTGTCATGTCCCAAACCCAAAATATGTAGGAAAGAGTATGTGGCAATGGCCAGCTGTGCATCAAGTGGACTCTAGTCCAACTCGAATACGTATACGTTGTTTAGAATAGGATATTTTGTCTAATATACCAAGTCAAGTTATACCTCAATCCAAATAAAAACGAATATAAAAAATAAACAATATGCTTCGTGGTTTGTAGCCCACTAGCATATATGTTCGAATAGACTCGAAAGAACAAGATGAGTCTATAAAACTAGGCTATATACAGATGGTAAAAAATATAAAATAAGGAAGAAAATTAATGTTACCACTAGCAATACATGAAACCTGCGGAAGCATAAAACAATACAATCCTACAAGAAAATATGCAACACATCTAACATGGAAGAAAAACCAGGTCCACAGAGGGACGTAGCAAGATACATAATATGTACATGTCGAATGTACAGTAAATAAACATGCAAGATAGACAAGAAAATAAACACAAGGAAGTACTATATCTAAGAGAGTAGCATGACATCCAGAATTAATACTATCAAACATGGCTACAAATAAATCCAGATAAACCACAATCCAGTAGGAGCTAACGACCCTATAGAAAGTAGACCGACAGGGACTCCCAGTCTATAATAAGTCATATCACAACTCAGTGGGGGCTCACGATCGAGAGTGGTCATGTATAGCCAATGCCTAATAACGGCATCTTCGCCTATAGAACTAAAAAGTCAAGTCAAATCAATCACATGTCAAGTCCAAGTCAAGCCTGCAAGACAAGGCAAGTTGCGTAATATGCTCAAGTAATACGAAAGTGCAACGAACAAGAAGTATCAAGAATCTAATATGAGACAGATAAAACATGTGAGACAACAAATATATGAAAGCAAGCAAGGGTACAAGTGTCGTAAAATGTGCACAAGGAGCATACGATAACAAATAGAAGTATATAACCAGCAAGTAAATAGGAACAAAGAAAAAAATATGCATGCATAGAATACTATACAAATTGGCAATGTATACATGCTTGGTTGCTTGACCAAACTTTGTAATTGTTGGCACACACAAAATTATTCTCCACCACCCAAATAATATAACCATGTAAAACTAACCCTTCTTTAATAGTAATTAAGAAATAGAAAGTCAAATAAAGGTATAGTTTGCAATTACCTATTCTTGGAGGGGCTTGTGAAAAGTTTCTAAAACTATATCATTAGCACTCTGGTGTAACAGAGGAGTTCCTGCTTCCTTTCTGACCGGGTCATCGTCGAGGGTGGTACGATGGCGACCGCGTCGTCATAGTGACTGAGTGGTCTCAACGGTGGTTGTCCTCTAGCGGCACACTTGTCGAACCACGGACGGCGGCTGGGGAACTGTACGTTGGGCTCGACGCTCGGCCAGGCATCCGACAATGATTCTGGCGCTCATGTACTCTGGGTGATGAGCAGCCGGCGTCGTTGCTGTGCGCATGACGGCGCCCTCGCGGCTAGGTTCTTAAGTTAGAGCGCTCGGTCGGGGCCCAGTCTCGGACGGTTCCTGGAGGAGTTGCGGCATTTAGGTATCGGTGGGAGGCTCATGGGTAGGGTTGTGGTGAAGGAGGCATTCGTCACAGGGAGGTCGGTTGCCTGGTTCGTTACGCCCAAGGAGTTGATCACGGTGGAGTGCCGAATCCGATTGTGGCAATGGTAAAGGGAGCGTTCGTATAAGCAGAGGAGAGCTTACTCAAGAGGTTTTTCGCGTTGTTGGGGTTGACTACAAGGTCTGGACAATCTCTGTGAACTTACGAGATCTGGTCGGTAGGACTGATCGTCCAGATGAGTCGCGGAGATGGCGATTCTCCGATGGGGCTAACCGCACTTGTCACGACATCGTGTCTGATGTCCGGTCAACACACGGAAAGGGCCTTGAAGGAAACTCCGGTGGCTGGTGTTTTTGGAGTTCCCAGCACGTCGGCGAGGAGGAGGTGTGAGGGAAGGGGAGAGAGAGAGCGAGAGGTGAGGAGATTTGGGTTCTTCCTTCGTTCATAAAAGAGGAGAGAGGAATGCTACTTACGGGACTCTTACCGATGAAATCATAAAAGGAGAGAGAGAGGGGAATGCTGTGGGTCCCATATTATAAGTTTTTAATTATGCTATTTGGCTTCCAAAATTTGATTATTTATAAGCCCACATCCAAAGTTGATCAGGACACATCCCATTTATGGCAGTCCTAGGTACTTTATGGACTCCCAGAAAATGTGGCAGTCCAGATCTCGTGTTTAACTGAACTGCCAGAAATTGTGGCAGTTCTAAGATTAACTGGACTGCCAGAAATGGGATAGCCCTAATTAACTTTGGATGTGCCCTTATAAATAACGCAAAAAAATTGGATAATTATCTCTCCCATTATGTGACATCTGATATGGCAACTGACATATCAGCTAACATATTGTTTTAACCCAAAAAATTAATTATCCAAAAAAAAAATATTGTTAATGTTAATGCTAATTTTAATTGAATATTAATTTTTAATGTTAATATTAAAATTAATATTAAGGTTAATTAATGTTAATATAATATTAATATTCATGTTAATATGATATTAATATCAAATTTAATATTAATTTTAATGTTAATGCTAATTTTAATTTAATGTTAATATTAATTTTAATTTTAATTTTAATGTTAATGATAAATTTAATATTAATTTTAATATTTGTGTTCATCTTAATTTAATTTTAATTTTACTGTTTAATTTTATCATGTCAGCAGATATGTCATCAGTCATGTCATATGCTACATAATGGGAGATGGTATCACCAAAAAAAATGGAAGTCAAATAGCATTTTTTGATAAAATTTTGCTCTTGCTCTTCGGCTCCCTCACCCACCGCGTACTTACCAAGCTCTCCGTATCATTTGGAGCTATCAAACTCATGGTCTTCTCCGTCAGGCTCAACACGCTTCACCGTCTCGAGCCATCCTGACACCGCAAAGAAGCACCTCGGCCTTTGTCGGCAGTCCCATCAAGGAGTGAATATGTTCGTCAGAAGGATCATAAGGAGCACATGATGAAGGGCACTGTTGCTATTCATGGTGATGTTGGCGATTTTGTGGATGTGCTGCTTGGTCTTGAAAAGGAGGATAGGCCCTCTGATTCCTAGTTGTTCTTCTCTGGGTGAGTTCTATGTTCATCATCATTGTAACGCCCCAGAACCAAAATACTGGAGAGCGGGGGCATACATAGCCAGCTACGTATAATGAAATGGAATCCACCTCACTATACGGTCACGGCTGTCTAGATATATGAGGGTTTAACTACAATCCATCAGTCTCCTATGGTCAAGAACAAGCCTATTGTCTCAATCACAAGCAAGTAAGTAAATGTTACAAGATGTAAGACCACCAAATATACAATAGTAAGGCGTCCCCAACATTACATATTGGATGATCATGAAGCTAGTCGTACAAAATGTCAAGACTAGCAAGAGTTCAGTCATACATGATCAACCCTAGGATCTGTCAATCATGTTACAGCCCGTAGGCAGACAGTAAGTAAATGTGCAATCGAGCTAACACATGCTCGTCGGCTAAACGCCTCAAAAGAATAATTTTACAATAAAGTAGGAGGACAAAAAGAAACCCACTCATTGCCAGGGTTACGCCTGGTGGTCACCATCTGGCTGGAAGTTAGGTAGATCCTCTGGAGCTGCTCCGATATCTGGCCATACAAAACTAGCTGGGTCAAACCCCAGAAAGAGCAAGAGCCACAAAGGAGGCTTCACTTAGGAACTAAAACCAGCATATCAATAATAGAATAATAAAGATAGTAAATAAAGAATTGCTAATAATAGAGATAACCACAGTAAAATGAGTACGAGGAAACCATTCAAGTAGCCAGGTCACAACCCTTAAACCAAACAAGGACCGGGGTTGTAACCCTTCACCTGAATAGAAACCCGTCTCAAATACTATTGGTACATTGAAGACAATAAACGAATAGGGACACAGAACTGTTCCGGGAGCCAGGTTACAACCCTTAAACCAAACAAGGACCGGGATTGTAACCCTTCGCCTGAACGAAACTGGACCCCTGATCTTTATTGTTAAGGCCAGTATAAATAATCATGCTGTTGAAGTAAGGTAAAACATGACGAGCATGGCATGGGGTGCAATAAGACAATAAACGAAGAGAGGACACAGAACTGCTCCGGGAGCCAGGTTACAACCCTTAAACCAAACAAGGACCGGGATTGTAACCCTTCGCCTGAACAGAACTGGACCCCCGATCGTTATTGTTAAGGCAAGCATCAATAATCATGTCGTGTCACAATCTTGTACAGGATCGGGACAAGATTAAGCTGGGATAAACTCCATCCAATCAATCACGGCCAATCAAGAGTACGGCTTGATACTTTTAACTAACTAGGGTTATCACAGGCCTAGTTACTAGTAAGATGCAATGAGATTATCCCAACAGCCACAAGCCCTGCAGACCATCCGGTTATCCAGGTCGAATGTCCATTTATGGAGAATGCAACACGTGACTGTGTGCTGGAAATGTGCCCTACTCATCGGTAGGCTACAAGTCCACTTAATGCGCCCAGATAACGGGATTGCCTGTAGCTGGAAATCTCTTCATGTCTACTGAATTATTCTAGTTTATTAGCCTTAGTCAATTACTGTAGGTATCCCTGACCGTGGTACTCAGGGATCCCTATCCTAGACATGATGCAAGACAGTACTGGTTTATTTTGTACAAACACAATCACCCACGGTGTCCAGAGCATTCAATTCTGCCACGACATGCTAGCCGTCGCAACCGCATTCGAGATATATATCATGTCAAATACACTGTCAAGAGTGCGCCACGACGGGTCACTATTATGTCATGTCATTATTTAAAATTAACATTTAACCTGGTATAAGTGTGTATACAATAACTAAATATAAACAGGGTGCAAGAGTTGTGGAGGAATCATGTGACTCAGGGAGACAGGGCATAACTTCCACATACGAACTCAAACTGAGGTGCTCCAGAAATATTCGGAAAGGCGAGACAGAGATCTAAAACTTTCATGTTTTAAGTTTTTCGAAATTATGGCTAGAAAATAGCTTAATTTGGCAAAAACAGTCATTCTGTGCACTTTTTATGCCAAAAAATCAATCCTGTGTAAAATATGTAAAAGGGGAGGGTTCCAGCGTAAAATTTTACATTTTGGGCACCATTCAGCGTAAAATACGCAATTTCAGGGTTCCCTGCGTAAAATATTACATTCTGGATGATATCCAGCGTAAAATACGCAATTCCAGGGTTCCCAGCGTAAAATTTCACATTCTGGATACAATCCAGCGTAAATTACGCAATTTCAGGGTTTTCAGCGTAAAATTTCACATTCTGGATACAATCCAGCGTAAAATACGCAATTTCAGGGTTCTCTGCGTAAAATTTTACATTCTGGATACAATCCAGCGTAAAATACGCAATTCCAGGGTTCCCTGCGTAAAATTTCACATTCTGGATACAATCCAGCGTAAGATTTCATTTTACGCAAGCCTTCCTGCGTAAAACTAGCTTCCCTGCGTAAAATCTTATTTTACGCCAGCCCACATTCTTTAGCCGACATGAAAATTCAGAAAAACTTGTTTTGGCCATAAAAACTTCATTTTAACTCGAAATGAGGTGAATCAAAAACCAAATTCACACGAAATTTCGTGCTCTTGCTCATGGAACTATTAGTTTTCGAAAATAACAAGTTTTAGTAGATCAAAACCAAGAAAACTCCATGAACTCAAAGTTAAAATGTAGATCTAGAAGAATCTATCCATCAAAATTAAAAACTCCAAGTTCTAAAGAGGCATATAATCATATAAATAAGAGAATGGAACAATAAAATATAAGATCCCTCAAGAAGCAAGATTGCACTTGCCTAAACCTCTTGGTAGGTGGAGAGCAACGGTGAGGAAGAAGAAGAGTGAATGATGAGAGAGAAAGAGGGTGGGGTTAATAAATGATGATGGGGGTGGTAGGTTGGGGTTCACCTTGGTTCATGATGAACCAAGTAAACCAAGCTAAGCCGAACCAGCCCAATCCTTCTCCTATCCGAATAAAACCAAGCTCCACTTAATCAAAATAGATCCATGAACAATAAATGACAATTAAACCACAATGCTAAATATGAAAATAAACCACAACTAACTAATCAAAAAAAATGAGAAATACGGGTCAGAAATACGAACACGTATAAAATACGTATCACGAATTTCGGGACACTACAATCATTGATCATCTCTAATGTCACAGTCTTAACTATTTTAATTTTTTGAAACTGATCTTCTTCTCTGCATGCCTTTCATATAAAGTTAATCCTGTTGTTCGTATCAATAGTGTTAATTTTCACTTAAATGCCTACAACTTCATTTCAATGCGTGTCTTTCATATGAAGCTACCATGAGTGTCATGACCCACACCTGGTATAAGGGTACAAGTGCGTAACAGCGTCCAGCCTATGCCGTAGAATCGATGGTAGAACGCTGTTCTAGGTCACTATCTAACAACTCACGTAATTATATAACGTACCTGTCATGGATCTCAACTCCGAACGGAGGACAAGTAAAGATATAGTAAAACTCAATCACAGTCTAAGCACGATAAAATAACACAGAAGTCTAGGACTCTAGATAACTAATAAGACTAAACAACAACAACTAGATAAACTACTAAATAATACTATCTGAAACAATCTCAAATACAAAGTCAATATCTCTACTTATTACAATTCAAGTTCAAACATAAAAATCTCCAACAAGTCCTATAACTAGTCATCTGGTCACTCTTGAAGGTCAGGGCTTAGTGTGGCTAATCCCTCCTCAGGTCCATAACAAGTAGGACATGTATCCTCTGGGTTCTCTGTAAAATTTTGTCAACGTATCCAGTCAGGATGGGAACGAGAACAACTCCTCTAGCAATCCCAAATAAATGACAAAAACTATAAAGCAGTTATAAACAGTTATACTTGATGAGCATGACAAGTCTGAGACATGAATCGAAATAAAACAACAGTTTAGAACAAGAAAGTAAATACAGTGAATCAAGAGATCATAGCAATGAAGACTGTAAAAATAGAGTTAACTGAACTAGAGTAATGTGATATGAGTCCAGACAGTACAATGTAAGTCAAGTGTGGTTCCAGTGTGATTCCAGTCAGTGATTCCAGTAGGTGATTCCAGTTAGTGATTCCAGTTAGTGATTCCAGTAGGTAATTCCAGTAACAGAGGACAGACATATAAAATGTGCGTGTCGCATGCAATAGATCCAGAAATATCAATCCGTGTTGACAGAGAATCAAATAGAACTAACTAGAACTAAAATATAGTAATCAGCAAGTAAATAAAAGAACTATCAGAGAATGTACTCGCCTGATACCCTGTTAACTTTTGGTCAACTACCTAGTTAACTAAGTCAACAAGTCAATATTGGTTAATTAGTCTAAGAGTCCAAGTATAGGGTATTGGTTAAATTAGACTATATAGGGCTAGTGTTAAATGGTATCTAGGCCATATTTCAAACCTAGGTTTCAACAATCCTATATGTTCATACTATGTATTTTAACCATAGGTTACTTTATCAAAAACTTAGCTTCAAACATACATCTACTACCTACCTTACATTATGGCTATAGGGTTAATATCTTACAACTCTCTCTAACTACATATATGAATACATAACTGTAGGGTATAAAATGATATGTAACTATACATGAAGACTTATAGGGACCGAATGAATTAGCATGGATGCACACAAGGGTGATTCCTAAATGAGCTAAGTAATGAGCATTTGAAAGTAATGTAGACTGATCAACCAAACCAGGTAGACTGGGTTAAAATAGACAGAGACCCAACTTTCATTTGTTGTTGACTGAAATCAAAAGAATATGAAGACTGGTTCATTACCTACAATGTAACTATACATGATGAAGCAAGGGCTGGTTCTAGATCATTTGAACAGGGCAGATGAGTTTGCAGGGGGTTAACCCAAGCCAGGGCCGGCCCTGAGTTAATGGAGGCCCTAGGCAAAATTTTAAAATGGGGCCCATATATAATATAAAAAAATTGAACTAAAATACGATACAGCCAAGACTAGAACCTAGGACCTCTTGTGTAAAAATATAACAAACTACCACTACACCACAAATTTTTTGTGATAAAGGAGGATCATATTATATATTAGTTCTATTTTCAATATAAGATTACTAATATATATATATTTAAATTAATTTTTTTGGGCCTCCAAATTTCATGGGGCCCTGGGCGGTCGCCCTGGCCGCCCTGAGCCAGGGCCGGCCCTGACCCAAGCAAGACCCATACATGTTTAGTGGAAACCTGGACATGACAACTGAACCAAAGGCATGGACTTACTGCTACAGGTTAATGTCCAATCCAGATATCTAGGGTTAACTGGACAGAGTATGTGGATGATGCTAAACAAGGCTACAACTTAAACATTTAAAGAAATGGATGAACATGGAATTTGTATCAGTAATTTGGATTGAACATCATATTATAGGATTCAAATAAGATTTACAAGGGTAGATAGCTACCAAGACTGAACCCAAACAACTTCTAACCCACACATATCAAATATATATAACTAACATAGATAAAACCTCAGGGACTAAACTACCACGCAAACTATATATATATATATATATATATATATATATATATATCTATATATATATATATATTACAGATAACTGAACCTATATCAAATGCATATCAAAATCCAAACTGGAGTCAGACCTGAGCCAACACCCCACATGATAAACTCAGGAATCTTGATCATATAAATATATCTAAGGGTCTATAACATGTAGATAACTAAACATCACAACTTATATATATATATATATATATATATAATATATATATATATATATATATATATATATATATATATATATATATATATATATATATCATAATATAACAGGTATCATATCAGACATAACCACCATTCAAGTATACACATCAATCTCAGATGCATCTATCAAAAAGGGAGGTGAGTGAATATGTCTACAGGGTGTCCAAGCCAGTGTCAGAGTGATGTGTTCAGGTAAGTGTTCAGGTAAGGGGTCACAGTATCAGAACAGTATAATGGGGGTGATCTTGTAACTCTCTGTGTGTATGTATAGATAAATGTGTCCAAGCAATGTGTGTCAACATGTTAATGTGTCAAAGAGAGTGTGTGCTGTGTCACTGAACGTGTCCAACAAAGGTGTCAAGCAGTGTCAAAACTAGTGTAAAGTGTACAAGTATTAGAGTGGTGTCGAACAGGAATGTGTCGAGCTGTATGGGTGAGTGTTAGCATGGAAAATCATGTGAGCTAAAGTGTTAGACATATCAGAGTATGTGTACATGTGGAATGAGTGTGTCGTGGCATGCATTAGGGTGTCATGTGTCCACGGGACGTGTCCAAGTGTAAACAGTGTCAGAACAAGTGAAACTGGGTGTATGCGAGCTCGACTGACATCTGCGAGTGAGATTACTCACTGGGTACTCAACCAACTCAAGCTAAAGTTCTCGTGCCTCATGCAGAGATTGCCCCTACCCAATCAAGTTGATGGCACTCAAATTCGTGTCGTGTCCAGTGAGTTTGGACACTCGGGTAGCAGGGCAGTGCACAGTGTCTCGTGCAGTGTCCCCGTATCCATTTTGACATAGAAAACTCATTAAAATCAACTCAGTCAAATATATATACAATCTACATATAATAAGCTTTCAAAATATATAATTTTCACAGAAATCAGAGAACAAAAAGTTCTAAGGGGCATTTCGTCGAATACTTCGAATACCCCTCTGATACTCTTGCGATACGCACACCAAATGGATTCGATTTAAACCCAAACTTAACCTAGGGCTATTGGGGCCTTAATGAATGCATCTATGGTAAGAAATCAGGAAATTAATAGGTTTAGAGGTCATTACCTATTGAGAGTTGGAATCTCAATGTAAAACCCTTTGAAAGGCTCCCATACCAAATCCAATGGCCAAATTGCTTCCAATTCTTGCTAGCTAGCCAATAGAGACCTCCTCTACACTAGGGGAGTGTATTACAATTGATTTGGTGGAATTTGGAGGTGATTTGGTGAAAGGGAGCAAATTTGGGGAAGAACACAAATTAGGGTTAGGATTTGCAATGAAAGAGACAAGAGGGGGCTAATAATGACTTATATAGGTGGGGGGAACACTAGTGGCCGGCCAAGCATGTTCCTAGGGTTAGGGTTAGGTCCAATTTAGTTTAAAGGCTTTCTTATAGTTGAAATTCAAGCCTCTTTAGTAAAAGTCCAATCAAATTAGGGTTTCCACCAAATATCTAGTTTCAACATAATATCTAGATATTTTAGAACTTAGTTAATTAGTTCAAATCTACTAACTAAGCCTCTAGGTTCATGATCAAAATCTAGATTAGGGTAATTCTAGGGTTAGACCTAAAATAACAATTAGCACATTATAAATTAAATAAAATTCAAAAATAATCAAATATTCACAAATTACCAAAGTACCCTTTGCTCCAGAAAGTGGTGGTGACAATGAGTTTAATGTTTTATGTGATTTTTTTTATTGTTCTTATCAAATAGTGATATATCGTTGGATAATTTATAATAAATATCCGTAAACAGGTTTTGTACTTTGTAATTAGGTACATAACAATGGTCGTTGGACTGCAACAGATCCAAGTGTCGCGAGGTAGCGCCAGTCATAAAAAAAGTGCAAAGTAGATGAAGAAGAACAAGAAGAAGACGAAGAAGTCAAGACAAAAAAATTGAATAATGCTATTTGTCCCTCCAAATTGTCCCCAAACTATTCCTCCTTACGTGACAGCTGACGTGTCATGTTGATATGGCAGCTGACATGGCAAATTTTAAAATTAAAATTAACATTAAAATTAAAATTAATGTTAACATTAACATTAAAATTAATATAACATTAACATTAAAATTAATGTTAACATTAATAATAACAATAATATTAATATTAACATTAACATTAATATTAGCATTAATATTAACATTAATTAATATTAATATTAACATGGAAAAAAATTGGGTAATGAATTTTTTGGGTTAAAATTTGTTGTATCATATATGCCATATCAGATGACACATAATATTATTTAACATGCCACATCAATTGTCATAGAAGGATGGATGGTTTGGAGTGACAATTTGGAGGTACGAATAACATTACTCAAAAACATTTATAGCATAGGGACCCACAAGTTGTGGCAGCATTCCTCTCTTTCCTTTTATGACTTCATCTACCGTAACTAGTTTTTCGCATGAGAAGCTATATTTTTTTTGTGGCAAATTTATTTGAAGCAATAGGTAATTGTGGCAAACTCGCCTCCACTGGGGCTCGAACTCCGACCACTTGGGCCGCATGCATCTCTCTGAACCACTAGGCTAGAGGGTCATTTGTGATATGTGTGTGTTCTTCTTATGATATTCCTTGAA
The DNA here is from genome assembly GCA_029216955.1 of Iris pallida. Classification (NCBI taxonomy): domain Eukaryota; kingdom Viridiplantae; phylum Streptophyta; class Magnoliopsida; order Asparagales; family Iridaceae; genus Iris; species Iris pallida. The sequence goes on along the minus strand of JANAVB010040818.1, from coordinate 19,616,681 downwards.
TATTTATTTCATAAGTTTTATTATACAAGAGAAATTAACTAGCAATAATATATACATATTTTTATTTATTTGTTTGTTTATTTAGTTTCCTATCTATTCTTTTAACCTATCTTTTTAATTAGGTATGTACTTAAAGGCTACTAAGACTAAGTAATAAAGATTCTAAGCAATTGCTAAATTAGAAAGACAGAAAAATCTAGTACAAAATTCATAATCGGGATAGGGGATTTACAATAAGTCTTGATAAGTTGAACCCAGTCATTTTGTTGCGTGACACAATTATATATATATTGACACAAGCATGTTATGTAACTGATCCTAAGAAAGCCATTATTAGAGAGACCACAAAGATTGCATGCCCTTATTAAATTAACGTGTTGGTTTTGGTTGAGGGGCAAGAGGCTACTCACCAGTACTCTTGTACTGACACCCACACCATGTAAACCCCCATCTTTTATTCCTAATTATTTTACTATTTTTACTATTTAAATTTTGTTATATATAATTTAGTATTAAGCCATTAGTTTTTGTTAATAATGTATAGGTAGGTATGCTTGTACATTACACTATCAAATATAGTGTACATTATAATTTGAAAATTTTAGATATTTTGTATATAATTTTTTTTGAATTTTCTATAAGCTACTTTATTTGTTTTTAGGGGTGAATATAAGAGTATATATATATATATATGTATATATATATATGTAAAAGAACATAAGTACTGTAGCCGCAGCTACAGTACTTTTAAAATCCCGACCCCCCTTCCTATGATTTGAATGAAGATTCAAATCGACATCTACTAATCCAAATCTTACAACACAATTTGAATCACATCCAAACCATAATCAAACAAAACCTAAACCCCTTTAATCCCAGTCGAAAAAGGATATGAGGAACGGCATGGTATAAAACCAATACCCCGCGGCCAACCCTAGTTATCCTCAGAAATTTTCATCGAAAACCTCTCCCCAAACCCGAGGATCGACTCCAGCACGACCCCCATCACCTGGCGAAACCTCCTGGACGCCTGAACGCGCCGGAGCGCCGCCCAGAGACGGTCGCCGCACGCGGAGCAAGGCTCAGCCGCAGCAACAGTCGCACCGAGCGACCGACTTCGCAGGTAATCTACTCCTCGTTTGTTAATTCTTTTTCGAATCTACGAAGTCCAACACAAAGCCCACATAACCCCCTTCGAACCCGTCAAAGGGATTTCGACATCACCCCCTAGATTGATTGAAAACTCGATGCAAAGTCGAGTAAAAATTGGACTCCAAAACAGAGTATGGGCAGTCCAAGAACTCAACTTGGAAGCCATTTTTTTATCAGCACATTAGTATTTTTGATAAACTAATTGAAAACAATCAAGGACAACATAACCGAGATTAAAATGCACTTTGTAGAATCATGTTTTGTTTATTGTACAGAAAGTTATGTGATGATGAACTTGAGCTAAAAACTGCTTTACAAACTTTAAAAACTTTAGAAATCTGTCCGATACGGCATGCGCCCCGACAAACCGTGCGACGTGGTCATGCACTATATGCATTGAAAGGCGCGTATGGATGTTGCTGACGTATGGGAACTGATGGAACTCGATTTCGTTGTGCGTGCGCGACGAAATCAGTGTGTATCCGTCGAGATACCCCCGTATCGATGTTTTGCAAACTTGGCCATAACTTCGTGCACGTTCGTCGGATCGAGACAAAACTTGGGCCATCAGAACCATATCAAAATTTTGATCATGTGTTCCAAGTTTGGTCCGATTCTGAGAAGGTCGACCGGAATGCCTATTTGGCGGGACCGCGACCCGATCCAACGGGCGAAATTGTGCACGGCTCATCGTAATCCAAAATTGGACATACTGTTAGGTTCGTCTCCTCAAACCGGATCCGTAGACATGTAGTTTGATGACTTTAGACACCATAGACGTTGGCACACTTTTCGGTGCAAAACGGGTCCAACGGCGGACATCGTTTTGACCGGAAATTACGATTTTGCTCCTGTTTCAGAATTGAACTTTTGGACAGGCGTTTCCAAGATATATCAACATTCTTGATATTTATTTCAGCATCTGGAACCGTTCGTGGAATGTGAGATTTATTGCTGACGTGACTGATTGCTTGGAGTTGCTATTTCCGCACTATCAGGCATGATACCTTGTCACCTTACTCTGTGATTTACATATTCTTATTTTCAGTTGTTTATTTTTAGCATTTCTTATTTGTTAGTATTATAAAACTGTGCGTCCAAGTCACACTTGGGTGCAAGCGACTCTATTAGTCGTTTTCTTTCTTTTGTTTATTACTCTTGCATGGACTTAGCCTAGTGACCACCCATTGTTGATGAGGTATTGGTATATCTCATACGGCCTTGACACTTGCTTTACTACGTGTTGTGAGTCACATATAGGACACGTACCCGTGTAGCCGGCTGGCCACCGATACGTATAGAGTGTGCGATGGATAGGAGTAACTACCAATAGAATTTCATACTAGAAGACTTGGCAGTTACTAGAGGTTTTTATTGGTCATGGAGATGACGATAGTAGGCATTGGGTGGGGAGAACAATATCTGACGTATGGGCTTCGATTATACTTTTCTTGTAACCTGCAAGCTTCGCTGGAGATACGGGTATGCTTACCCCCCTCAGGTTGGCCACTGACGTTCTTGAACGTTATGCGCTTGGTCACTGGTACCCAAGAGGGGACTATACCGGATCCTATATTCAGCCAGGGCTCATGCGTCAAAGGATTGTTCTCAACTGCATATTCACAGTAGAATGGTTAGGAACCCTATTTGCATTCATCTCTTCTTTATATTATATATCACAGTTTATATGGCATGGTATTTTCTTGTATCTTGTTACGTCCTACTGAGGACCTGGTTATCTCTCCAGGTTTAGACGAGTTTTTGCAGGAGTACGGAGCGGCACTGGATCCATCATACATTGATGATGAGGCATCTCCTGCTGATTTTTAGTCTATTCATTTATTGAGACATTAGTGGATATTTTTACATCTCTTTTCTTTCTATTTTGCGGAGGTTGGACTCCGATCTTATGAGACTATTTTCATATCTGTTTGGAGTGGGTATGTCCACCCGGCTATCTTTTGATACACTCATTTATTATCTGGACTCTGTTATCTTCTGCGTTGAGCTGTGATGAGATTAGATTATATTATTCTGGCATGTGATTATTTTATATACAGCTTATGTACGTATACGAGGATTCCATATATTGGAGTATTCTTTGTATATGTGCAACTGGCATGTTCTCGTACTTGATCCTATGTATTTTTGGACTGGGGCATTTCACACCATATTTGTGCAGTATGGAGTTAGCTTGGATGTACTGAGGCACTTGAAGCTTGGCAATTACTTGAAGCCTTGTCGTTGGAGATTTTTAACTTTATATATAATGGACATAATGTATGGAACATTGTCATTTGTATAGTTTCATGGGTTGTGAACCTTGTGGCATGATTCACTATATTGAGTGTGAGAGAGAGGGAGATTTGTAATCGAGTTGTATCTTGGTTTTGAGCTGTTGTAAATCATGTTGTCATACCAATAAAGAGAATCATTCTTTTATACTAATTGTCTCGATTCAATTTCTCTGCTTAGTATGTTGCTACGATGACTCTGATACTGTACTATTTAATCAGTCGTTTTGGTGCTTGTCTTGTACAAGTGCAACTTAGGCGTGTATGGCATCACGTTCAGTTGTGACTTTTGACCCTACAGAATTGGGACATATCAAAGATGAGTCATGAAATTTTAGAATAATTATATTTTCTATATTATTATTGCAACAGTATATTTGTGGCATGGAATGTTGAGAGGGTTTTGTCTATCATTTTCTCCTCTGTAACCGATTCTTCACATAACTCAAGCCTTGATACAATGTTGAACATAGCTGAGTTGTATTCAGATATTGTCTTAAAATCCTGGAACTAAAGATTGATCAATTCATTCCTCGTTGTTCGAAGGATGATTGCTTTTTGATGGCCTTAACTATCCTTCAGGGATTCTCACAGAATTTTTGGATCTTCAATAGTGAGATACTCATTCTTCAAAACCACATGAAGATGTCAACGCAAAAAGATCGTCGCTTTAGCTTTGTCTCCAGGACTAATTGGCTTCCCTTATGTAGGAGTATTCAGTGTGTGTACCAGGTCAAGAAAGCTGAGATGAAACTTAGCATCTAACTTTCAGGCGAGATAATTATTTCTGTTAACTTTTAGGGCAGAGAATTCCAACTTGGTAAGGTTTGACATCTGGGGATACAAAAAAGATTAGTATCATTTTTTTATATTTCATGAATAGGGTTGTAAGTTATTTTGATAGAGAACTTCAGGTCTATGATACTTTGTAGGGCAACTAGATATTAACTTCTTCTTTTTATAAATTCTAAAGTATTATCAACTATATATTATGATTGTCAATTTTGTCTTTCGAGGACCAGCAACCTGTTGCAACCTACAAAATTAATTCGCAAGTGACTGGGTCCCACGGCATACAGCGCAACACTTGTCATGCATGCACCGATTTGGATGGTATGAAACTCAAACAAGTAATTTGTTTAATCAAGATATACAATATCAACAATGGAAGAAGAGAATAATATGGGAGAGAATCATAACTAATCATAGTCCGAATAGAAATGCTCTAAAACAGAATTGAAAAATCTAATATTCCAACATAGGCTATATTCTACAGGAGTACAAGTAATATACTAGCATTTTTTTTTGAAGGCAAAAAAATAATAAATAAATAAATAAATAAAATGCTAGTAATATACTAGCATAAGCTTTAAAAATGGCACCCATACATCATGTTGACTGTTCCTACATGTATCACATCGTCAAGACATGCCCTAAGTTTATGGGAGGCCTAAGGAAACTTTTAAAATCGGACCCATATATAATATAAAAAAAAAGTTAATTTTTTTTTTTTATAAATGCTACAACCAAAAATTTAACCTAGGACCACTAGTGTACAAGTTTAACATACTAACCACTACACCACAATTATTTTGTGATAAAAAAAAAAGGAACATGTTATATATTAGTTCTATTTTAGATACAAAATTATTAATATATATATAAATTAATTTTTTTGGGCCTCCATATTTTACGGGACTCTGAACGGTCGCCTTAGCCGCCCTGGACCAGGGTCGGCCCTGACATCGTCTTTATGCCGAGCCAATCAAATACTTGCCTCTCTAAAACCGGTTTAAATCATAGTAAGGGTTGTTGGCAAAGCCAACAAAATAGAACCAATTCTAACTTCCGCAATAATGAATAAATTTGGTGGACAAATTACAAAACTATATTGTCCAACAAACTAAATATATCAGATTTCTTAGTCATTTTTGTATATACTTCAAATAATACAAACTGATAAAAATATTGCATACAAACGATTAAATGCCTGCATCTACTCCTACTACAGTTTCTGATGCCAAGGAAGTATGGTTTAAGAGTGCGCTTGTTTGATTAGTAAGAGATGTCTACACTTTTAAGCCACACGTTCAACTTGATACTATAGTTAGGTATGTCAGTTTCAATCCATGATCTGCATAATTGCTTTTTTATTGAAATATGGATACTGAACTCAGCTGACTCTTGTGATCTGTAATCTCCTTGTGAACTATGGATCTGCATAATTGCTTTTTTATTGAAATATGGATACTGAACTCAGCTGACTCTTGTGAACTCAGCTGACTCTTGTGATCTGTAATCTTCTTGGTTAGACGGACGGTCTATTGAACCATGGAAAAAGTGTGGGGGGTGTGTGTGTGAAAATTGAGTGCAGTTCAAGGCGTGCGGTGGACTGGGCTGGGCCGGCCCGGACCCAATATCGACCGGGTTTGACCGAGCCTGGGCCAGGTCGGGCTTAGCCCGAATGGAGGACTGGGCCGATCTGGGCCGGCCTGTTCATTTGCATAATTTGAAAGTTAATAACATGTTAAAAATAAATGTTATAAAATGGTTCAGGGTTGGACCGGGTCGACCCAGTTTTTTTAAAAAAATCAGATAAAAAAATAAATGTTATAAAATGGCAAAATTGTAACACACAAAATTTAAAGTCCAAGTTCATTTGCATAATTTGAAAGTTAATAACACACGATTAATGACTCATACAAGATTTTATTAATGACTCAAACTAATGTTACTAGTACACAAGTTGCAACTAATGACTCATACAGTATTACTAGATATCCATACAAATTTTCAGATATCTTAGTAGCTTTTCTGTACCATAGCTATGGTCACATTTGATTCGTTTCCTATAATGCAAACATTCAACAAGAACTTTAGTGGAACTTCTTTATGTATCGTCACTTTCCCGCTCATTGTAAACTCTCCTGAAATGATGCCAAATATTCGAATTTGATTACAGCTCTTATTGCGGTGCGTGTTGAGGTTGAGGTGCGGGTTCCGGTTGCTGATCTTGTGATTGTTGTGGTAGTTGATCATTATCCATGATATTAAATAGCCTCTTCACAGTAGGTTCCTTGTAAATATTATAAGAGGAAAGAATTTTTTGTGTGATTAATTATGAAAATTTATGGCCTATTTATAGGATTTTTGGGGTGAAAAATTACCCCTAACCCTCAAAATATAGTTGTTATAAGAATATTTATGGTCATTTTCAACAAAATGACCAAAATACCCTTAAAACGGTCAAAAAATAGCCCTCGAAATGAGGGCTTATCGTCTCTTCCATACCCAACATTTAAATCCAAGAAAAACCCGGTCCACCGGGCCTAGACCGGGCATGAATCGGGTGGGCCTAACCGGGTTGACCGGTCCGGTGCGGTCCGGGTTGTTAACCGGGCTCGGGCCAGCCCCGACCGAATTTGACCCGACCGGGGCCGGGCCGGAAACCGTGCCGACCGGCCCAGTTAACACTATGAAGTGTAGTGGGCCCAAATAGCATGCAACATAGCATGCAAAAAGTCTCATATATTACGTCAGACATCGCAAAAATATATATTGAAATATGGGTCATCCTACGGCCCACACTTAGATGTGGCCAAGCCCAAGATTAAAATACAGAAAATTAAAAATTAAAAAAAACAAAAGAGTATTAAATTAGAGAGAAGGTTATATGTTTAATGAAATGCAGGAGAAGTAATAGGTCGCCAACTCAGTTGGAGACATCGCTGCAATTTTTTTTCCGGATTTTAGTGACAAAAAGGTTGTGTATTTACTCCTCTTTGTGTTCATGTCGCCAACACAGAAGCTATGACTGCTTTCAATTCGTCACTAAAACCCAGATGAAAAGAAAATTTGCAGACTTGAGTGCAGTGCGTTTAAGTCGCCAACATAAATGGCGTTATAACTGCTCTCAGTAAAAAGTTCAGCGATGTCGGCAACTGAGTTGACGACATGAGTATGTGTACTCATGTCGCCAACACTGTTGGCGACCTATTATTTTTGCTGCATTTCACTGAACATATTATCTTGTCTCTAATTTAATACTCTCTTGTTATCTTTTTCAAAATTTTCTGATTAAAATATTATAGGAGAAGGTCTAGACCCCTTTCCCTATTCTTCATGCTCGCTGGTTTTCATGTATATGGGCTTAAGTATTAGGATGAAAGCATCACACAAAATCAGGAACTAGAATCCGCTATAAAGATCATTCTCTCCTGAGGAATTTGCACAGTCGATCAAAAAAGATGTTTACTCCTAACTCTATCATGTATCATTGTTACTATTAGAGCCTATAGCTGTTATGGGTATATAGATTATATCTGAGTAACTGCCATATCTTAGTAACTGCCACTCCAATTACAATGAAAAAACTATTGCACTTGATTTTATTTGGAACAATGAAGATTGTAGAAATTACTATGATATGGATAGACACTTAAATATTGGATAATAAATGAATTGTCAAATTCATAAGTGTACTAATTCTTTGATTAAGCATGAAGGAACATAGAAAGTTAATGAATCTACATATGACAAGTATTCATGATAAAAATAATGGACTAATGGTGATAATGGACAAATATTGTCACATAAAAAAGAGGTAATTGTTTACGATATGTTTTCAATAATTTTCATTAATCTACACAATATGAAGCTACAACAAATTTATATAAATCTACAAAAGTTTATATAATCTTTTCATTAATCTACCCAAAAAAAAAAAAAAAAAAAAAAAAAAAAAAAAAAAAAAAAAATCAAATCCAACACTATCTTTTAAATCTAGCATGGTTGAAGTTGGTCAAAAGTTCTCTTTATCAGATTCGTCAAAGTACAATTAAAAAAAATATTGAAGCCGAATGAATGCTATGGATTTTTCTCATTAATAATATATAAAGAAAGAATATAATAGAGGTGGTTGTAGATAGAAATGAGGGCATCCATATTTGATTTTATCCCAAATCACAAAAGATTAGTTATTTTTCCTTCTTTTTTTCTTTTTTAATTTCTAGTTTTCCTACCTTTCTGTTCAATTTGGCGAAGCATAGAAATATCCCTTCCATTAAAAAAAATAATTGATCTTAGATGTAGAGGTGAAAATGCCTTAAATCTCTTCAAAATTAACTAGGCCAGCACTAAGAGCAAGCATAAAGTGTTAGAGACGACACAATTTTGGCAGTCCTCCAAATTTTCTGAGGATTGTCAAAGTTTTGACAGTTCTAAGCATAGCAAAAACTTCCAAAAAAAATTGACACATATTGGCACTGACCTTAATCTATTAGCTAGTATCTTTCATTTCCAGAAACTGTCGAGGCAGCAGTAGACCTAACAGAACATTCCATTGATTGTAAAGAGAGAATATATGCAAAAACATTCAGGAAGAACTAGCCACAATACAGCAAGAGGTAGACGAAAGCGACAACGAAATCCCATTGATTCACATGATTATGCCGTGGTGAATGGTGAACTCGTCCAATGGTATAATATGGTATAACGACACATGGTAATATCAAAAGAGAGTAATCAAACAATTACCAAATTAATATCATTAAGATATGATTAGCAAAAATAGGAAGATGTTATCAAGTGACATTACATCATTGGACGGACTCACCATTCACCACTGCCATACAGTATTCAGTCCCGCTGAATAATTTCTCAGAAGGGAGCAGGTCATACGATTTTGTGCAACAGTTATGTTATCAAAACATGATGGCAAATGAAGAGAGCAGTTTGCAGTATTTGTTCTATCCATTCTCTTCTACAAGCACATCAAGATTCGAAGACGCAGCCCCGCAATTATAACATGAAGTACGTAGTCTCGATCTAAAAATTCACTATCTGATTGATCCTATTTTGTTTCACATTTACAGAAAGCCGTAAGCTCCTATTGAAGATCTCGTCCAAAACCATAGAACATTCTGAAAATGATGCAACATCGGACATTCATTACCTCAGTCTTTAACATTACTAATATTATTACCTCCTTGTAGGCTTGTAGAGAACTACGGTTACGAACTTGGACTGGAACCTGTGGCTCAGGCCGAGGGCAACCAGAGATTGGGAAGCCCATCCCTTCTCTATGAAAAGGTGATTAAGAACAACATGCTGCGGGTTTGCAGCCGCGGCTTCCTCCTCAGGGTTCTGCTGCGTTCCGAGAACAGTGAGGTGCACCTGCGGTGGAACAGCTGGTGGCTCCTTGGCGTAGTCTTCGTCCAGCGGAAATGGCTGACCATAGCTGGAGTTGGGTGATGGAGGGGGTTCAAATTCCGAAACACTTTCAAGATTTTCCGGAACATGTTCCTGATTTACTCACTCCATCAGTATTAAGTGAGACAAATATCCATAACATGTATCCAAATTATATGTAGACAAAACCTACTATTAGTTCATGCTTTCACAGGAAACCACTCAAAAGTTGCTCTCTCTCTCTCTCTCTCTCTCTCTCTCTCTCTCTCTCTCTCTCTCTCTCTCTCTCTGTGTGTGTGTGTGTGTGTGTGTGTGTGTGTGTGTGTGTGTGGCTCCAATGGTGTGAGGAAATCGAAAATGAGGTCTTTTATTCCTTTTCTTGTTAAATTACGGAAAATGAACCACATAAATTTCCATCTACTTGAATGTATTGAAGTCAGTCAGTTTATAGAGGACATGGGCCTTGCCAGAAATGGAAGAAAATGATTCAAATAGCTGACCTCAAAAAATTTGGGAGAAAGGAAGATAAATGTGTTTCTCTTTACTCTATTTCCTGGTATCATTCCTTATCACTTTCTACGTGCACATAACCAAAGTTTTCATAGGAAGATAATCAACCTCTTCCATATTGTAATCTTTCCAACATTCCGATGAATGGATGAGAAGGATTCAAATAACCGATCCTAGAATTTGGGATAAGGCTTTGTTGGTGTTGATGTTGTATCTAAACATTTTGACATAGATACTTATAAATACTAGTAACATGCACGTGCATTGCATGCACATAAAAATTCGTTGAAAAATAAATTAAATTAGAATTTGTTATAGATATAACACTGTCACATGGGGTCGAACCCACCCAACCAAACCCACCCAGCCAGGGAGAATATCCTCCCACCTTAACCATGAGTTAGAGGTGTTTGGCTATACTTAGATAATATTAGGTAGTTAAACAATTAGAATTTATTTATTATTTATTTTTTAATTATGTGAGGATATGCATACAGCTTAAACGGCTCATTTTGAGCCGTTTTCAAATCTCTTTATAAAGAGCAGAGATGTTTAGTAAACGAACACTTACGTTGACATCAAGAATATTGGCGATATGCCCTCTCTCATCAGTTATGGAAGGAAGATCGGGAATGCATCTCCACTCTCCATCCACAATAAATTTGTATTGGTAGATTCCAGATGGGAGGACCAACAAAATGGAATGATCTTTGCCCGACCTCTGCAGAACCTTCCTGTAATATTACAACAAAATCAGCTGTAATTAGTTGTTTCCAGTCATTATCTAATTCCATAAACTCAAAACTACACAGAACCTACAGTCATTATCTAATTCCATAAACTCAAAACTACACAGAACCTAAGTAAATATTTGCATTCATTGTTTAGAAACCAATATATATACCTTGAAGTCCAGTTATCCCATGAACCTTCGACCAAAACATCCTTTCCTCCAAGATTCCACGTAATGAGTGTAGGAATGCCCTTTTCTAGAGGGGTGTCCATAGGTCCACAAGTATCGTTCACCCACAACTGATTGAAAACTGGATGGGCATCACTAGCTCTTTGCAAGGGAGCAACGGGATTCTGAGACAAAAGCTGAACTGTCAATTTGCCTTGAAATGACGACAGTTATGTTAAAACTGTAATTTCAGTTCTATATTAAGTGAGCTTTACCATATAAGAACAGTAAGGTAAGCATCAATAGCAAAAGGGAGCACTAACTGCCATATAGTATAAGAAAAATAGAGTAGTCTTTATAATCAAACAAATGAATGCAAAATAATTGTAAGAACTACATAGAGAAGCTCGAGGGGAAAGGTACGCATGACTAGCAAAGAGCAAATTTTCACATAGGTTGCATGGACATCTTCCAAAGGACCATGTCCTTGGCCGACGAAAATCTTCCTCAACACTATGTTGGATTGGTCTGTCCAGGTCTAGGTTCCAAGGGGAACTCAAAACATGGCTGAAAGTGATTTGGCGTGGTAGTGGGCATTGTCACGCCGCAGACCAGAATACTGGAGAGCGGGGGACAGACACAGCCAGCTACGTACATTGAAGTGAATCCCACCTCGCAATACGGTCACGGCTGTCTAGATGCATGAGGATTTACTACAAGCCATTAGTCTCTTAGGGTCAAGAACAAGCCTAGTGTCTCAATCTCAAACAAGCAAGTAAATATAACAAGATGGTAGATCATCAGACATACAAAGTAAGGCGTCCCAAACATTACATATTCAGATGATCATGAAGCTAGTCATACAAAATGCGAAAACTAGCAAGAGTTTAAGTCATACATGATCAACCCTAGGATTTGGCAATCATTTTACAGCCCTTAGGCAGACAGGAATGTAAATTCAACACGAGCTAACACTTGCTCGGCGGCTAAACGCCTCAAAAGAATAATTTACAATAGAGTGGGAGAGCAAAATAAGAACCCACTCGTTGCCAGGCTTGCGCCTAGTGGTCACCATCTAGCTGGGAGGCTGGAGGATCCTCGAGTCCTACTCCGAAATCTGGCCATACAAAACCAGCTGGGTCAGACCCCAGAAAGAGCAAGTGCCACAAGGGAGGCTTCACTTAAGGACTAAAACCAGCATATTAGCACATAGAAACATAAATGGTAATAAAAGACGTGAGTTAGAGAAAACAAGGTGATAAATGATAAGACAACTAAGGGACTATTCCGGTAGCCAAGTTACAACCCGTAAACCAAACAAGGACCGGGGTTGTAACCCTTCACCTGAACAGAGCTTAGTTTCCAACCAATTATCGACAAGAGTAAAGCATAAGCAAGCATGCGATGAAGTAATCATAGACTGGCATCGATTAGACAAGACTAGACTGGACTGCATCCATCATTCACGGCCAAGCAAAGAGTACGGCTTGATACTTTAACTAACTAGGGTTATCACAAGCCTAGTTACTAACTAGGGTTATCACAAGCCTAGTTACTTAACAAGATGCAATGAGATGTTCCCGCAGTCACAAGCCCTGCAGCTATCCAGGTTATCAAGGCGAGGAGATTTATTTGAGTTACAAGAGTTATCAAGCTCACTGGTGTACTTTCAGTACTTATGTTTTCAAAAAGTGCCCCACATGACAGTGAGCTGGAAATGTGCCTTACTCGTCGGCAGGCTACAAGTCCTTCTGGTGTAGTCGGGATAACGGGATCGCCTGTAACTGGAAAAATCTCTCTATATGAACTACTTGATCAATTTAGTCATTAACCTAGTCAGATTCATTATGAATCCCTGACCGTGGTAACCAGGAATTTATGTCCTAGAAATGATGCAAGACGAGACAGGTAGCTTATACAGGCACAATCAAGAAAATCAACCACGGTGTCAAGACAAGAGTTACTTAGCAAGTCAGGGTAGCTGTCACAACAGCGTTCAAGATTATCATGTCATGCCAGGTTGTTACTTGTAAAGATTGCTTGTCAGGAGTGCGCCTCAACGGGCCACTATCAAAATTATACATGCCATATCAAGTTTACTTATCATGTCAAGAGTGCTTGTCAAGAATTCGCCTCGACGGGCCACTATCCAGATTTTTATGTCGTGTTCATGTCAACATCAATAGTGGCAAGTCATGCTATGCTCAACAAGTTATCGAGTCGGGTTGTCACAAATAGGTCAAGTACAAAGGATAAGCAATTAACATAAAACCAATAATTAAATGACAGATCATGCAAGGGGCAAGGGGTACCATGGCCAACAAGTGGCATTAGCCAAGTTGCGCCAGGGTAATAGGCTGCGCCAAGCACTAGGGGGCGCCAGGTACTGGGTGCGCCAGGTCAGGTCAAGTTGCGCCAGAACAAGTCGGGCCAAGTCAGGTTGCGTCAGGCACTAGGCTGCGCGAGACTAGGTTGCGCCGGACTGGGGTGCGCCAGGTCAGGTTGCGCCCGACTGGGGTGCTCCAGGTCAGGTTGCGCCAGGGCCCAAGGGGGGCGTTGGGCTAGATTGCGCCAGACTGAGCTGCGCGAGGTCGGGTTGCGCCTGACTCAGGTTGCGCCGCGCTAAGAAGCGCGCGCTGGGTCAGGGTGCGCCGCGCTAAGAAGCGCGCGCGGGTCAGGGTGCGCCGCGCTAAGAAACGCGCGCGGGTCAGGGTGCGCCGCGCTAAGAAACGCGTGCGGGTCAGGGTGCGCCGCGCTAAGGAGCGCGCGCGGGTCAGGTTGCGCCTGGCACTGTTCTTCTACCCCAAAACAGCAAAGAAGAACCCATGGAACCCAAAAACTTCAAAATGTCACAACTTGCTCAAAACAAGTCCGAATTGAGACTTCCAATGGTCTAAACTGCATAGAATGAGATTTCCTACAGCCTGGGACGACTGGTTTTAGGAAATACCAAGCTTTAATAGATCAAAACCAAGAAAAATAAGAAAAGAGCAAAACTTAGATCTACAAAAATCCATCCATCAAAACCGAAAATGCCAAACTCTAAAGAGGCTTAGAATCAAGTGGAGAAGAGAATGAAAAAATAAAATGGGAGATCTATCATGAAGCAAGTTGCACTTGCCTAGGGCTCTTGGGTGTAGGTGGAGAGGAGTAAATGAAGAAGATGGAGAAATAAATGAAAGTTATGGAGGAGAGAGAGTGTAGTTGACTTATATATTAAGCCCAGACCATCTCAAACCAACCAAGCCAACATGTTGAACCAACCCAAAATAAACCAAGTCAAGATTAAACCAAGACTATGCTAAGCAAGACAAGTCTAACTACGATCCACCTGACAAATGTCAGAAATCCGTACACGTATATGAAAAAATACATATAATGGAAAACGGGAGTGACAACTCTACCCACCTTAAAAGAATTTCGTCCTCGAAATTTAATCAAGAGGCTAGAGATGTCGGAGCAAGCTACACTAACCACAGGCAACCTATGACTAGCCATTAATCAAGCAATCATTTATACAAGCAAGGAGTTAAGAGCATAAGGCATAAGGAAGACATTATACCTCATGAGTCAAACAGGTGTGGATATCACGATCGGATATCATCCTCACGTTCCCAAGTTGACTCACCCAAAGAGTGATGACCCCAAGCAATACGGACTAACTTAATAGTCTTGTTCTTGAGTACCTTCTCTCTTCGGTCCAATATGGATACAGACCTTTCCTCATACGAAAGGTTGGTACCAACAACCAATTCTGAATGATCAAGGATATGGCTCGGATCCGGGATATACCGTCGCAATTGGGATACATGGAATATATCATGTACCTCACGTAACGATGGTGGAAGAGCGAGACGATATGACACATCACCTACTCGCTCGAGAATATCAAATGGCCCTATATACCTAGGACTAAGCTTTTTCCGTACACCGAATCGAATGACGCCACGGGTAGGCAAGATCCTAAGGAATACGTAGTCGCCGATAGAGAACTCAAGAGGACGCCGGTGAGAATCGGCCCAATGACGCTGACGATCTTGGACAACTCGAAGATGATTCCTAACTTGTCTAACCACCTCGATAGTCCGAGTAACCATTTCTGGACCAAGCATCTGCCTCTCGCCTACATCGTCCCAGGCTAAAGGTGATCTGCACTTTCTGCCATACAGTGCCTCAAACGGTGCCATCTGGATACTGGCCTGAAAACTGTTATTGTAGGAGAACTCCACGAGATGAAGGTGATCTTCCCACGAACCACCGAAGTCGAGCGTACATGATCGTAACATATCTTCGAGAGTTTGAATCGTGCGTTCTGACTGACCATCTGTCTGCGGATGATATGCCGAACTGAACTTGAGACGAGTCCCCAAACTCTCTTGAAGACTCCGCCAAAAGTGCGATGTGAATCTTGAATCTCTATCGGACACGATACTGACTGGCACTCCATGCAATCTGACTATCTGTCTAAGATACATCTCTGCAAGCTGATCCGTGGACTGGCCAATTCTGAAAGGGATAAAATGAGCTACCTTCGTGAGCCGGTCAACTATAACCCAGATAGCATCTCTTCCAGCTGGAGATTTAGGTAATCCAGTTACAAAATCCATGGTAATGTGCTCCCATTTCCATTCTGGGATCGGTAAAGGTTGAAAAAGTCCAGCTGGTCTCTGATGTTCAGCCTTAACTTGTTGGCAAACTAAACAACGAGAGACAAACCGAGCTATCTCCCTTCATGACATTCCACCAGAGATGCTGACGGATATCACGATACATCTTCGTACTACCGGGATGAATTGAATACTGAGAACTGTGAGCTTCTGCCATGATCACTTGCCTGATATCACCACTAGGTACACAAAGACGCCTCTCATGTCGAAGTGTACCGTCTTCGTGAATACATAACTCTGTTCTCCTCCCTAATTCACATTCCGCCCTAAGCCGCTAAAGCTTAGAATCTGATGACTGAGCTAACTTAATCCTCTCAACTATACTGGACTGAACTTGCATGCTGGCCATCAATGCCACATTGATAGGAAGAAATCTCTTTATTCCCATCTTCTGAAGATCTGCTAATAACTCTGGCTATGCTGTTAGAAAATAAGCTCATGCTCTTCGGCTCAACGCATCTGCAACTACGTTGGCCTTCCCAGGATGATACTGCAGGTTGATGTCGTAATCCACAAGTAGCTCTAGCCATCTCCTCTGACGCATGTTGAGATCCTTCTGGGTAAACACATACTTAAGACTCTTGTGGTCGGTGAAAATCTCCATCCGATCTCCATATAAATAATGCCTCCACAACTTGAGTGCGAAAACCACCGCTGCTAATTCCAAGTCATGGATTGGGTAATTCCTCTCATGATCACGAAGCTGACGTGACGCATAAGCTACTACCTTACCATGCTGTATCAAGACACATCCCAATTCTCTGCCAGAAGTATTACAATAAACTGAAAATCCTCCAGTCCTATCTAGAAGCGTGAGAATGGAAGCCGTCATCAATTCTCGCTTCAACTTCTCAAATGAACTTTGACACTTTGTTGTCCAAGCAAACTGCACATCCTTGCGGGTCAACTGCGTCAATGGTGCCGAAATCCGAGCAAAGTCTAACACAAATCGTCGGTAATAGCCGGTCAATCCTAGGAAACTGCGAACTTCTGCGACGGTACGGAAAACTGGCCATGTCTCTATGGCAACTATCTTCTGGAGGTCCACTTCCACTCCACCTCGGGTGATGATGTGACCTAAGTACGAAATGCGATCAAGCCAAAATTCGCACTTACTGAATTTCGCGTACAACTGGTGCTCTCTGAGAATCTGAAGAACTACACGGAGATGTTGCTCATGCTCTGCTCCACTCTTGCTGTAGACCAAGATGTCGTCTATGAACACTATTACGAACTGGTCCAAATAAGGCATGAATATGCGATTCATGAGATCCATGAATACTGCTGGCGCATTGGTCGCTCCGAATGACATAGCGAAAAACTCCCAATGTCCATATCTAGATCTGAATGTTGTCTTCGGAATGTCTTGCTCTCTGACTCTGATCTGATGGTACCCTGACCGCAAGTCAATCTTCGAGAATACTGCTGCCCCACTGAGTTGATCGAACAAGTCATCTATCCTTGGTAGGGGATATATGTTCTTTATTGTTACAGAATTCAAGGTACGATAATCAACACATAATCTTGACGTACCATCATTCTTTTTCACAAGAAGCATCGGAGCTCCCCATGGTGATCCACGAGCACGAATGAATTCCTTGGTTCTGAGTTCTTCAATCATCTTGTACAGGATCTCCAACTCTGATGGTGCCATTCTGTAGACTCTCTCTGACACTGGTGCAGTCCCTGGAATCAAGTCGATAGTGGACTCTATCTCTCTCTCTGGGGGCATACCTGGAAGCTCTTCGGAAAATACATCAGGAAACTCTTCAACGATTCTGGGAAACTGAACTGCCTCTGCTACTGACATATGTAAGACTGGGGGAGAAGGTTCTACCTCGCCCCTAGAGAATGAAAACTCTGCCTCACCGGGAATACCAAAAATAATTATGCCAATATGGCAGTCTATTCTTGCGTATTGCTCCTTCAACCAATCCATTCCTAGTACCACATCATAATCGGCCATCGGAAATTCTATCAACCTAGCGGGAAACTCTCTACCGCTAAATATGATTCGACACGAAGAATAGACTCTATCTACCCCTACAAGACCATTACCAGTAAGTATATCGAGCCTTACTGACAATGACTCGGGCTCCAGTCCTATCTGTGTAGCGAATCGTGCAGGCATAAATGAATGTGATGCACCCGAATCAAATAATACTGATGCTGGAAAAGAGTTGACGAGAATCGTACCTGCCACCACCTCACCTGATGCCAATTCTTCTGCCACGGTCAGAGCCATAGCTTGACCTTATCCTCTCGGTACTGGTCCCCTCTGCTGGTGATCTCTCTGCCTGTTCTGAATCTGAGCTTGGGTCTGAGCATACTGTTGTGGCCTCTGCTGCTGGAAAGCTTGAGCCTGAGGCGGCAATGGCCTCGAAGGCTGGTACTGCTGTTGTACTGGTGCTGGTCCCCTAACCGATGAATTGGTTAGGGTTGATGAAGAGGAACTGGCTCCATGCGGACAGGACCCTATCATGTGATCCGGTGCCCCCACAAGCCAAGCATAACCCCTGTGCTCTACGACACTCTGAGACTACGTGTCCTGGCTTCCCACAATGAGTGCAGCCCATCGCGGAAGGCTGCTTCTGCTTCTGCTTCTGAGGGTACGTCAGTGTCGAGTGCTGAACCAACGAAACTGTGGTCGCCCTTTTAGGAGCTCCAATGGTCAAAGCCCTAGCTGCCGGGGCTGGTGTTGATGACTGGGACAACTGTCCATAAGACCTCTTACGTCCTCCAGTTCGATCTATTATCCTCTGGGAGGTATACTCATGCCTCTTCGCTGCTCGCAAGATAGCATCAAACGTCTAGTGCTCAAACTGCTCCACTACT
This sequence comes from Iris pallida, assembly GCA_029216955.1. Classification (NCBI taxonomy): domain Eukaryota; kingdom Viridiplantae; phylum Streptophyta; class Magnoliopsida; order Asparagales; family Iridaceae; genus Iris; species Iris pallida. Next base: position 19,598,133 of record JANAVB010040818.1, on the reverse strand, counting down.
AGAATGATCTCTAGGTGGAGTCCCTGCTGGAATCGCTGCGCTCGGTCCAATTCGGTCGCCACCAAGGTGGGAGCAAATCGACTAAGCCTAGAAAACTCGGCCGCATATCCATCGACCGTCCTTCCCATCTGCTTGAGATTGCTGAATCTGGTCTGCAGATCATACCGAGCTACTGCATCAAAGTACTTCGTCTGGAACTTGTCGCTGAATACCGCCCATAAGATAGGCGTCGCCAATCCAACTGCTTGCATCGTCCACCAGTTGCAGGCTAAATCTAATAACTGCAGGCGCACAACGGCCACCTTCTCACCCTCAGGAATCCTAGCTGCTTCCAGGATAACCTCTGTGTCCTGAAGCCATGCATCAACAACGATAGTATCTTCATTGTCGTCAAAGAAAGGAGGGTTCAGACGCTTGAAGCTGTTGGCCGCGTTGTTCCCTTGGTAACCAACTCCGCCCATGGCATCTTGTACTGTCTGGTGCAGGGCATCGTCCCGACGATCTTGAGATGCAAGCATTTCCTTGATGAGACCCACCAGGGTTCCATTATCAGGCTCTGCAGGCTGGACTGGTTGAACTGGGGGCTCTGGATCCCCGGAATGCATGACTCGGGAGGCCGCTCCAGAGTGCTGGGCTTGGTCTCCAGGTAGGGGTGCAACTCGGGCGGGTTGGGTCGGGCTTGAGGTCAACCCAAGTCCAACCCGATGAATCATAAGCCTAACCCGAGTCCAAGCCCGGCCCAATCTCGGGTTCAACATATGAAGTCCAAGACCAAGCCCAGAGGATCGGATTTAGCTCGGGTTGAACTCGGGTTGGGTTGGGTCCATCGAATTTATCGGACTCTAATATAATATTTAAAATAATTTTAAACAAAAGTAATCTTAAACACATAATCAAATAGCAATTAAGTCTTGATCATTACAAAATACAAACTGAAATATGATTTAGGACAAGGAGTTTAAGAGTCTGGGTGGAGAAATTTAGAATTTAAATTTTTTATTAAGAATATATATATATATATATATATATATATATAAGTCGGGTTTCGGATTCTTCGGGTAACCCGACACATGAACCCGAGCCCAACCCGAATTTTGATCGGGTTCAAATATTTTAATCCAAACCCGAGCCCGAACCCGAGTATCTTCAACCCTAACCTAACCCATTAACAGGTTTACCCGATCAGGCTTGGGTTTAGCCCGCCCGAGTTGCACCCCTATCTCCAGGTTGCTGCTGGTCCACTGGAGGTGTTCCGCCTTACTGATCGGTAGGACCAGGAACAATGCCGCTGAAGAAACGACATGGGAAACAATAAGGAAGGACCATGATAGATCGAGGATATAAACATGTGATCAGGTCAAGATTTCGGAAAGATTAGAAGATACGAGTAGAGATCAAGGGCGAGTGCTGATTGAGACATCTATTCAGTGAAACCCTCACATCTTGATTTACAAGACCTGCATGAGCCACCACTTAAACCGTGTCACGTCCCAGAACCAGAATACTGGAGAGCAGGGGACAGGCACAGCCAGCTACGTACATTGAAGTGAATCCCACCTCGCAATACGGTCACGGCTGTCTAGATGCATGAGGGTTTACTACAAGCCATTAGTCTCTTATGGTCAAGAACAAGCCTAGTGTCTCAATCTCAAGCAAGTAAATGTAACAAGATGGTAGATCATCAGACATACAAAGTAAGGCGTCCCAAATATTACATATTCAGATGATCATGAAGCTAGTCATACAAAATGCAAAGACTAGCAAGAGTTTAAGTCATACATGATCAACCCTAGGATTGGTCAATCATGTTACAGCCCTTAGGCAGACAGGAATGTAAATTCAACACGAGCTAACAATTGCTCGGCGGCTAAAGGCCTCAAAAGAATAATTTACAATAGAGTGGAAGAGCAAAACAAGAACTCACTCGTTGCCAGGGTTACGTCTAGTGGTCACCATCTGACTGGAAGGCTGGAGGATCCTCGAGTCCTACTCTAAAATCTGGCCATACAAAACCAGCTGGATCAGACCCCAGAAAGAGCAAGTGCCACAAGGGAGGCTTCACTTAAGAACTAAAACCAGCATATTAGCACATGGAAACATAAATGGTAATAAAAGACGTGAGTTAGAGAAAACAAGGTGATAAACGATAAGACAACTAAGAGACTATTCCCGTAGCCAAGTTACAACCCGTAAACTAAACAAGAACCGGGGTTGTAACCCTTCACCTGAACAGAGCTTAGTTTCCAACCAATTATCGACAAGAGTAAAGCATAAGCAAGCATGCGATGAAGTAATCATAGACTGGCATCGATTAGACAAGACTAGACTGGACTGCATCCATCATTCACGGCCAAGCAAAGAGTACGGCTTGATACTTTAACTAACTAGGGTTATCACAAGCCTAGTTACTTAGCAAGATGCAATGAGATGTTCCCGCAGTCACAAGCCATGCAGCTATCCAGGTTATCCAGGCGAGGAGATTTATTAGAGTTACAAGAGTTATCAAGCTCACTGGTGTACTTTCAGTACTTATGGTTTCAAGAAGTGCCCCACATGACAGTGAGCTGAAAATGTGTCCTACTCGTCGACAGGCTACAAGTCCTTCTGGTGTGGCCGGGATAACGTGATCGCCTGTAACTGGAAAAATCTCTCTATATGAACTACTTGATCAATCTAGTCATTAACCTAGTCAGATTCATTATGAATCCCTGACCGTGGTAACCAGGAATTCATGTCCTAGATCTGATGCAAGACGAGATAGGTAGCTTATACAGGCATAATCAAGAAAATTAACCACGGTATCAAGACAATAGTTACTTAGCAAGTCAGGGTAGCTGTCACAACAGCGTTCAAGATTATCATGTCATGCCAGGTTACTTGTTACTTGTCAAGATTGCTTGTCAGTAGTGCGCCTCGATGGGCCACTATCAAAATTATACATGCCATATCAAGTTTACTTATCATGTCAAGAGTGCTTGTCAAGAGTGCGCCTCGACGGGCCACTATCCATATTTTTATGTCATGTTCATGTCAACATCAATACTGGCAAGTCATGCTATGCTCAACAAGTTATCGAGTCGGGTCGTCACAAATTGGTCAAGTACAAAGGATAAGCAATTAACATAAAACCAATAATTAAATGACAGATCATGCAAGGGGCAAGGGGTACCATGGCCAACAAGTGGCATTAGCCAAGTTGCGCCAGGCACTAGGGGGCGCCAGGTACTGGGTGCGCCAGGTCAGGTCAAGTTGCGCCAGAATAAGTCAGGTTGCGTCAAGCACTAGGCTGCGCGAGACTAGGTTGCGCCGGACTGGGGTGCGCCAGGTCAGGTTGCGCCCGACTGGGGTGCTCCAGGTCAGGTTGCGCCAGGGCCCAAGGGGGACGTTAGACTAGATTGCGCCAGACTGAGCTGCGCGAGGTCGGGTTGCGCCTGACTCAGGTTGCGCCGCGCTAAGAAGCGCGCGCTGGGTCAGGGTGTGCCGCGCTAAGAAGCACACGCGGGTCAGGGTGCGCCGCGCTAAGAAACGCGCGCGGGTCAGGGTGCGCCGCGCTAAGAAACGCGTGCGGGTCAGGGTGCGCCGCGCTAAGGAGCGCGCGCGGGTCAGGTTACGCCTGGCACTGTTCTTCTTCCCCAAAACAGCAAAAAAGAACCCATGGAACCCAAAAACTTCAAAATGCCATAACTTGCTCAAAACAAGTCCGAATTGAGACTTCCAATGGTCTAAACTGCATAGAATGAGATTTCCTACAGCCTGGGACGACTGGTTTTAGGAAATACCAAGCTTTAATAGATCAAAACCAAGAAAAACAAGAAAAGAGCAAAACTTAAATCTACAAAAATCCATCCATCAAAACCGAAAATGCCAAGCTCTAAAGAGGCTTAGAATCAAGTGGAGAAGAGAATGGAAAAATAAAATGGGAGATCCATCATGAAGCAAGTTGCACTTGCCTAGGGCTCTTGGGTGTAGGTGGAGAGGAGTAAATGAAGAAGATGGAGAAGTAAATGAAAGTTATGGAGGAGAGAGAGTGTAGTTGACTTATATATTAAGCCCAAACCATCTCAAACCAACCAAGCCAACATGTTGAACTAACCCAAAATAAACCAAGTCAAGATTAAACCAAGACTAGGCTAAGCAAGACAAGTCTAACTACGATCCACCTGACAAATGTCAGAAATCCGTACACGTATAAGGAAAAATACGTATAACAGGAAACGGGAGTGACAGACATGCCAAACATAATTGAGATACGAAAAATTAACATCCTAGTTGCAGTGGATCCTTCCTAAAAAATTATGGATAGTTGCCAATGTACAATTTTACCTTCAACATGTTTTGTCTATAGTACACTAGCATGATATGAGGACAAACTTGATACTTCTTTCTTTGGCAATTTATTATCATTGTTAGGATAAGGAACAATTCTAAAGATGGGAACAAAACAAGTTCAAATATGAGAGATGGAAGGTACTTCAGTAAATTTTAGTAATAATTATACCATATCCAAGGTCAAATTCATCAAGGGAAAGATTATATTAAGAATGCTCCAGAAGGAAAGAGGGAGAACGTGAAATTGTTAGAAGAAATCAAAGCACATTACAACCACTAAAACCTGTAGCCAAAAAATGTGAGTTCTTAACTTAATGGATGTGAAGATTCAACCACTATTACCTAAGAAGTAGTCTATAGAGATGAGTTTGATAAGTCGATATTGAAAAGGAAACAACAAAATATGGGATCAGAAATTGAAGGATGTTAAGAATCATTTCCTAACAACTAGATTTTTGGCATAAGTTTGATAAGTTAATCTTGAAGCAGACAACAAGACTAAACACTTCATCTCAATTTTTTGTGAGGAATGAAGATTACACAAGAAAAGACATTGTAGCATCATATAAAAATCGAGGTTAGTTTTCTGGTGTGCCCCTAACATAAAAAACATTACTCGGAGTAGCCCATGAGGTTGATGTAAATTCACCCCTCTATCATGAAATAAAAAATAGTTTTGTTTTGAGATAAGCCAGTCATTAATGACAGTCCATGACCTGGGCTACTAGCACCAAGACCCCCTACCATTAAATTAATTCTTTTCCTGGGCTGGGATTCGAGCCCATGCCCATTCTCTCCCATCCCTTGCCAGTGCTACTACTGGACCACCCCCGCGGTGGTGAAATACAAATAAGGACTAAAGAGGTAACAAGTGTTTGCCCTAAATATTTGGTCTAGGGTCGTGGATCTTTTTTTTCTATTGAACCCTACAAAGAGCCAGTTCTGTTTAATTATTAGCAACTATCTGTTGCATAAAGACAAAAACTAAAAGTAATGTTCAACTATCCTTAAATAGCATCTGATATGCTTATGATGACTATGAATAATTGCAATAATAAATATGTCAAGATTAGTCATGAATATAATTGTAAAAACAACGTATACAACAATTACAAGGGGGGATATCAATCATTTATAAATCAGCTATTAAGATAGAAAAATATTTACTGATTAAAGAGTGACATACAATTGTTACATGAATAGAAAGATATGAAACAACTAGGCCCTAATTCCTCAATTCCTCGTCCTAATTCATGTTAATGTTACCTTATTAAGAAAAAGAATATCTTATATGACCATAATCTTGTCCCCTTACCTATTTATTGCGCTTTATAGCTTTATAACTTCAAGCACATAATTATTCTTCAAGATCTTCATTGCAATTTTTCAGAAATAAATTCTGGTAATCCATACCATTACCTAGAACGGGATTGTCATTCATTTAGTGATTGCTAGAAATTGTTATCAATTGATTACTATTTCCTATGGTTCTAAGTATTGTCATTTTATCGCATCTGATCAGCACTCTAATATATTACTTTCTTTTTGTTTGCGTCTTGATTCCCTCTTTTTTGTATTTGCATTTATAATGAGTGATGTGTTTGATTGAGCTTTTTTCCATGGAAAATATTTCCATCACAAATTTTCCACCAATTGTGATAGCATATATTTTCCATGGAATTATTTTCCAAAAAATCCATCATTTTCCATATTTTCCTCCAAAATGGTGGAAAATAAAACTAGCCCAGCTCATAGGATAATATCACTTTCCATGGAAAATACGACAATCAAACACCCAAATTAATTCCGTGAAAATGGAATTTTTTTTCCTAGTAAAATAATTCGTGGAATTAATTTATTTTCCACCTTGTAATCAAACGCACCAGGTACCCTAATTGTTATATAAAAGAATGTAACTATTGGACATATAGTACATTCATCTAAATATGTTATCAATTGTATATAGCATACTATTTATTTAATATGTTAGTTAAGCTAATCTTTATTGTATTTGATCTAGTTAACACGTAGAGATCCAACAGAGGTGGCAGCAGCACTGACGTTCATCTTTTGACAAAGGGTAACTTCACACAATTTTGTGCCAAGATTTATGAAATGTTGTACAAACTTAGTATATGCATATTTTCATTGACAACTCCTCACAAGTTTCATGTGGCTGGACACAAAGTCACTATTAAAATTTGCAACCCCGGAAAGATAAAGAAAAAAGATTCACTTGCTTTGTTGTATTTGCATTTATAATATTTGTTATACAACAGTGTGTAAATATTGGACATATAGTAGTCATTCATCTAAATATGTTTATCAATTGTATATAGCATACTATTTATTTTATATTGTTAGTTAAGCTAATCCTTATTGTATTTGATGTAGTTATCACGTAGAGATCCAACAGAGGTGGCAGCAGCACAGACGTTTATCTTTCAACGATGGGTAACTTCAATCACAATTTTGTGTCAAGATTTATGAACCAATGTTGTAGACAAACTTAGTATAGGCATATTGCCACTATCAACTCCTCACAAGTTTCATAAGACAGAACACAAAGTCACCATTAAAACTTGCAATCCCGGAAAAACAAAAAAAGATAGAAAATTATGTCAATTATTTTATCACCTCTGCTAATGTTCATTGTATCCACATGGTGAAGATGGAGGATCCAAAAGAGATGCAGTAGTTCTGACATAATTTTTACGTTTATTATATTTCGCTCTGAATTTGAGAAACCAATGAAGGGTTGCCAACAAAGAAAAAAAGATATTTTGGGCTTTCTTTATTTTTAAAGAAGAGTCTTTGTTACCATTTAATAACAACAAACTTAAATTAAATATAGAGTCCTTATTTTTCAGGACACTGGATATAATGAAAATTAACATAGGTGAGAACATAGTTGATGTATTTTTTTTATTTTCCAGGGATAAGAATTATAATCACGACTTTGTGGCCAGCCATATGAAACCTGAGTTGACAAAAGAATAATCATATCATGGTTCTCATAGATGCAATTCAAATTACAAATGTAACAACAGACCTAAATTAAAGCATACGAAATATATAGTTTGTTTTTATGTTTTTTCTTTCATCATGTGTGTATACAATGTTTCAAAACGGGTTCACCCATTGGACTTTTGGACTGACCGATTCACAGCCTAACCGGTTGGACCATGATCCAACCGTTTACATCATAAATATTTTAATTAAGAAATTATTTCTTAAATATTTTCTAACAAAATCATGATAAATAAAAAAATAAGTAAACTGAATCTATACTCATTTATAGCACCATTCATATCAAATTATCACCATTAAATGTCATACCATATTCACAGTAATTACTAATCATTCACAGTTTCACAGCACAACTAATATGAAGTAGCTGTTATAGGCAATTGATGGGAATTATAAATTTGTTAGTTGAAGCAGAATCATATAATTAGGTCGAAGCCAGAATCATACAACTATTATAATTGGAAAATACAATTTTGATGATGTGTTTTGTATATTACTGGATGATGGATTATGCATATTTCAAAATTGTATTTTCCAATTATAATAGTTGTATGATTCTAGCTTCGACCTAATTATATGATAATTCCAAACAAGACCATTAAAAAACCCATATATGATGCATAGCTCTTTAAACAAGCTTGAAATGTTGTCAAAGACTGACGACGAGTGGATACGATGGATTGTTGATAATGGATCTGACTCAACGACCAGGGCAAAGGAGCAGATAAACAAGTGAATCAAAGCAAAAAAAAAAAGAAAACTTTGGATTTTCAGTAAACTGAACCGGACGGTCATTTCAGCCGTGACTGATTCACATGGCCAAAGCGATTCGAACATTCGTAGCAGTTTAACCGTTCCAGCGGTTCAATTTGTTGGACCGACCACTTTCTGTAGTGGTTCACAGTTCAACCGGTTGAAACGTCTCTCCTAAAAGATTTTTAAAACATTGTGCATGGAGTGTCTTGGAGAGGTCACATGTTGCAAGGAGAAGGGAAAATAGTTGAGAGTTTCTTCTTCTCCTTTTGTTTTTGCTTAGGATCAGGTTTGGATTTATTGAGAGAAGTTTGGGTTTAGTTGCTTGTTGTTAGAGTTGTTACTCTTGTATGCCCATATTTAGTATCTCTTTACTCTTGTATATCCAATGTTCATACTTAGTTTCTCTTCATATCCCTTCTTTAGTATATGCATATTTTATAGTTGGCAACTCGTAGTAAGTTTCAGAAAGATTTCCAAATCCATATGGTTGTCTATATCCAAATCTGTGTCCTTGTAGATTAATTCAATATGCTACCAATATAATGTTATATAGTTTTAGACCCACCTTGTTACTACACTACCTTATGTTTGTTAGGAAGTGAATCTGACTAGGACTTGAGTGAGACCATTTTGCCTGCTACAGTCGTCCTTCTACCAAACTTGGTGGCACATAAACCACACATGATGATCCGTGACATCTTTTTGGGCTGGAAGAGGCTAAGGTCTACACTGTTAGAGAATTTCCCTATACAAAGTGATGATATTTTTAGTTATCTTGAAAGAGAGCTACTTATCTCTTCTTTTTCAATAGCCTATTCTGATCAGTGTCATCCAAGTGAGTTTACTGCATCCAAGATTCCAAGTACCCTGTTAATTTGTACTTCCAATATCTGTCATACACCCTGTTACGGATTTTAGGGTCATCAACAACTTCAATAAGTACTAGATTATTGTCATTTGTTTCTGCCAGCATAGGGTTAGTTACCCTCACATAGATTTGGTGTGTCCTTACCTTCGTCAAGGACATAGGGAATTACCATCATATGTTGTTTTACAAATGTTCTCTTACCCATTCCTTAATGTCCAACTGGACTCTTGGATCCAATAGATTGACAAGGACTATTCTGGTTTCATCTATCGGCAAAACATATTCCCAACTACTTTTTGTCTATAAATGTGATGACATGTTGCATGGCATAATAAATGGTTTCATCATCTATTGCACTTTATATCCAGTTTCATAGTGTCATTTCAGTTATTAAACATAGCCTTTATACAGTTAGAATACAATAAGAACATAAGTGAAAGTATTTGCCCTAAATATTTGGGGTCAACTCATGGATTCTTTTGCTCTATTGAACCCTACATAGAGCTAGCTTGTTCAATTATTGGCAACTATCTGTTGTACAACGATATTCATCAATCCTCAAGAGACATCTGATATCCTTATAATTACTGGAATAATTAAAATTAGAAATTTGACAAGCTTAGTTATGGAATATAATCATAAAAATATCATATGCAATCATTACAATAAAGATTTTTCAATGATGTCATGTAGAAGATTATCTAGCCTTTGTTATTTCTTTAATGCTTTATTGTATTTCTTTTATTAGCTATTTGTAGGTTGTCATGGACCACTATTAGAAAAGTTGTCAGCTTTTGTACCCCCAATATATATTTGGCATAATATCCCTAATGAACCAGACCCAATGTTTCCGATATAGCCCATTCTTCCACATTGTATCCGACGCCTTGCTTCCATTCCTAGGATCGCTCTTCTTTCTCCTTTGAAACCCTAAGAGCCATAAGAAACTTGTAGAGTAGAATAATAGGATGATTACTATTGATGAGAGAGTTACATATATATAGGAGAGGCTAACCCCTCTCACTATTGTTCTATCCGATGTGGGACTAAAGCTCAATACTACTAATACTTAACACCCTCCATCAAGCCGGATGTCAATCATGTCCAGCTTGTTACACAGAAATTGAACCAGAGGACCCAAAAGAGACTTTGTGAAGATATCAACTATCTGATCACTGGTCCTCACGTGGTAAAACTTTATCATTCCCTTTTTATACTCATCACGGACAAAGTGAATATCGATTTCAATGTATTTCGTTCTTTCATGAAATACAGGATTGGTAGCAGTATGAATAGCAGACTGATTATCACACTACATAGCTGCTGCTTTAGATCATGCTTGTTCTTCCAACTCTTATAGAAGATGCTTCAGATATAACACCTCTGTTGTGCCATAAGCAATGGTCCGATATTCTGCTTCCGAACTTGACCGTGCTATTACACTCTACTTCTTGCTCTTCCACGATACCAAGTTTCCGCTAATAAATACCAAGTAGCCAGATATAGACCGTCTATCGGTCAGGCTTGCATCCCAGTAAGCATCGGTAAAGCACTCAACACGAGTGTGTCCATGATTCTCCATCTGATTTTCTTTTTCTGGATTCTGGACTAGATACTGCAGAATTCTGAGAACTGCTTGCCAGTGTGGAACTCGTGGAGAAGTCACAAATCTACTTGTGACACTTACGACGAAGGAAATGTTCGGGCGAGTCGTGAGCGCCAAGTAGCTGAGTTTTTCAACCACTCGACCATACTGATCCGGATTGGTCATCAGGACCCCCTCGCCTGGGAGTAACTTTGCCCCTGGATCCAAGGGTGAGGTTGCTCCCTTGGCTTGCATCAGTCATGCATCATTTAGTATGTCCAACACATACTTTCTTTGAGACATTACAATGTCTTGCTTATCCCGTATGACTTCAATGCCCATAAAGTAGTTCAACGGTTTCATATCCTTGGTCTGAAATTGTTCTCCCAAAAACTTATTTAATTCTACAATACCCTGATTGTCGTCTCCCGTAATCACAATATCGTCAACATAGACATCAAGTAGTATCCTTTCAGCTGATGTTCGTCGGTAGAATATCGAATGATCCTTCTTTGATTGACACATGCCAAACTGAGTAACATGTGTAAATCGACCAAACCACGCACGAGATGATTGTTTGAGACCATAGAGGGCCTTCCGCAGATGACACACCTTACCCTCCCTTGCAACGAACCCGGGAGGTTGCACCACATACACTTGTTTAGAAATGCATTCTTGATATCATATTGAAGCAATGGTCAGTCATAGCGAACAGCTAAGGCCAAGAGTACGCGCACAGATATCATTCTGGCAACTGGAGAGAAGGTCTCAAAATAATCCACACCATAAGTCTGAGAATATCCTTTAGCCACCAAACGAGCCTTGAAGCGATCAAGAGTGCCATCCGATTTTACCTTGATCGTGAATACCCATTTGCAACATACTGCCTGCTTACCAGTAGGCAAATCTACCAAGTCTCAAATATGGTTCTCCCGGAACGCTTTCATATCCTCTTCCATAACAGCATGCCAACCGGAATGTTTGAGACCCTCCTTGACAGTATTAGGAATCTGAATTTCATCGATAGTAGCGATAAAGGCCTAAGTGTAGCTCGCGAGCCCTTTGTAGTTTGTAACATACAAGGGATGATCACGACAGGCACAACAAGGTCGAACTGGTGGAACAGGCGGAGGCGAATCAGTGAAGCTAGAGGAGGATGACGGCTCTGTGACCGTGGACAGTATCTGCAATGATTATTCGGATGACGTCGGCACTGACTAACCCGGTATTTGTGTACTGTTGGAGTGGGATACTGGCTCGGTAGGGGAGGGCACCCTTACAGGGGACTGTTATGTTTGAACAGGAAATAACAAAAAATCCTCTTCTGGGTAAACTTGGAGAACTAGATCCATAGTTGTGGAAGTGGAGGAAACTCGATTTCAACAAGGTAACATCCCGAGAGAAAAAATACCTCCTCAAGGTAGGAAAAAAAATACCGATACCCTCTCTGATCTTTAGGATACCCAAGGAAAACACATTTGCTTGCCTTAGGATCTAATTTAGAAATAGTCGGTCGAGTATTCCGAACATAGCACAAGCAACCAAAAAATTTGAGAGGTAAAAGAAACGGCTCTAATTCGGAATAAAACCGAGAAAATGGAGTAGTACCATTGAAAACCGACGATGGCATGTGGTTAATAAGATAGCAAACTATAAGTACCGTATCCGACCAAATCTTTTGGGAGTACGTACTTGAAACATAAGAGCACGCGTTGTTTCAAAGAGATGACGATTCTTGCGCTCGGCCACACCATTCTGTTGTGGTGTGTAAGGACAAGAAGTTTGAAGGATGATGCCACTGCGGGATAGATGGGTATTGAACTCACGACCATTGTCACTTCGAAAGCCAATGTTCTAAAAAGCGCTAGGCGGACTCGGTGCGGCGGCCTAGGCGGCCGCCTAGAAATTTTTATTTTTATTTTTTTTTAAATTTTTGAAATTTTGAAATTTGAAATTTGAAATTTGAAATTTCAATGTTCTAAAATCCAAATACTATCTTAAAACCCAAACAAATATCCAAAATACAACTAAGAATAAACAAAATAAAAAAAATCAAAAAAAAATCAAAAAATTCAAAAAATCCGCCGCCTAGGGGCGCGTAGGCCCGCCTAGGGCCCGCCTAGCCGCCTAGCCCACCGCCTAGGGGGTTTTCGGTGCGGTGGGCGGGCACCTAGCGCCTAGGCCAATTTTTAGAACACTGTCGAAAGCATTTAATCGGAACACCAAATTGTGTTTTTACTTCTGCATAAAAATTGCACCAAATTTTAAATAATTTGGAACGATTTTTTATCAGATAAACAAAAGTGACACGTGAGTAGTCATCAACAAATGTAACAAAGTACTTAAAACTCATCAGTGATTCAACCGGACAAGGTCCCTATACATCAGAATGCACGAACTCAAAAGGAACGAATGCAATTTTATTATGACTCACCGGATAGAGAATCCGGTGATGCTTAGCCAAACGATACGACTCACAATGAAAAGAAACATGAACATCTAAAAATGAGTATTTTATAGAGAGCTTGGATTGATGGATGACCTAACTGAAAATGTAACTCGAAAGGATCGAGTTTCACGCCAGCACAAACAACATAAGGTACATCAAACAGGTACAAGCCTCCAGCTACATGTTCCTTACCAACAGTCTTTCCATTCTTTAGGTCCTAAAAAATACAACCATCAGAAGAAAAAAATATTACCGAGCAGTGCATGTCACGAGTAATCTGACTAATTGAAAGTAAACTGAATAGATTTTCGGGTGTATGTAATACGGAATTGAGTAACAGTCCGAAAGAAAGACGGGTACTTCCACGTACACGGACTGTTAGTGAACCACCATTAGCAATAGTAATATCGGAAACACGTCCCACCGATACATAATTACGAATTATACATGCCTCACCAGTCATGTGAGCAGACGCACCAGAGTCAATCATCCATTGCTTCGACTTCACCATACATGTTGCTGAGTACCCAGCTGTGGACCCAGATGTAGATGCTTCACCACGACATTGAACTTGAAAGTCAAAAAAATCTGTTTATGACTCTGCAGTCATCTGAACAGATTGAACGCCATCATCAGGGGCATCTGATGTAACATTGGCGACAGTAGTTCTAGGACATTGTCACTGGAAATGGCCTTGCAAGTCACAGTTGAAGCAAGTGCGCAGTCTACCCCTATTAATACCACCATTGCCTCGTCCACCATCACGGCCAACATTACGACCACTACGCCGTCCACCATGACCACCACAAAATCCAGCACGAGCAGCACCAAGAGCAGATCGATCAGCAAAATTATCACCCGGAGTGGTCTTAATGACTTTCGCTGCCCATAGGATACGAAAGTAAGCTTCTATCAGAGATGGAACATCAGATCCAGCAATGATCTGAGAACGAGCAGAATCTGAATCAGAACGAAAAGAGGTAAGATATGCCATGACATGAAGCTGCTTACGTTGAGCCATCGCTTCATTGATATCCATCGTTAGAGGTAATACGCGATCGATTTCATCAGTCATAGCTTTAAAGGCCCGAAAGTGGTCCTTATGAAATTTGCCTCCCAGATTTGTTCGGTAGACGCTAACGATCGAGTCGTAGATACGAGACAAATCGCGTTTTCCATCAAACGCCGCTGCCAGAACCTCCCATAACTCCTTTACCGAATTTGTATTATGAAGCATGTCTTCCACCGATTGTTGCATTAATTCATCAATTGTGTAAATAGTCGACTGTCATCTATCGACCTACTGCTCAAATATGGGATCAGTCTCTACTGGAGGGTTATCGGTCAGATGTTTGAACAACCATATTTCCCGAAGCGTCTTCTCGGCCTTCTTTGGCCATGTCAAGTAGCCCTCTGGTCCGTCCAACCGTCGATCGACAAGTTGAATCGATGAAATCATCATGCCAGTGTCCGTTGGTCCCACCATTGCGTTTCCGACACTAGTGTTTATAACACTGCTATTCACCTCAGTGCTAGTCACCATTCATTGTACCTGATTCGACTGTCGATTTGATCTATCCAACTTGATAATTACATCAACTCTGCCAATATGGCCAGAACCGACATGCGCATAGGAAGCAGAGGATGAATGTGGATCACACAAGTCAGGTTAGAAAGACAATCCAGGTTACTCTCTGTTAGATCCTGATGTGAAGATCAAGGACATAAATAAAGATTCACGCAAAACAAGTAACTTGTCTGCCCTTTATTAAGTCCTAAAGAGGTTTCAGCAAACAAACCATTGCTTATCCTCTAAGTATCGTAACATTTTTTTTCGAGAAGTGGAAAGACGGCTAGGATTTGGGGTAGGTGGCGGCTGGATTAGGGTTTATGGGCGTCTAGGTTTTGGGGTAAGTGACGGCTAGGGTTTGGGGTAGATGGCGGAGGGGGGGGCGACTGCAGCAGAGGGGGCGACAACAGAGGGGGGCAGGAGCAGAGGGCCACTGCAGCAGGGAGGACGGCAGCAGCAGAGAGGGGGTGGCAGTAGTAGAGGGAGGGCAGGATCTATGGTTAGGATTTTGTTTTGGAAAGAGAGGAGTTGATGGGTTATGGCTCTGATACCATGTAGAGTAGAATAATGGGATGAATATTATTGATGAAAGATTTACATATATATAGGAGAGGCTAACCCCTCTCACTATTGTTCTATCCGATGTGGAACTAAAGCTCAATACTTACTAATACTTAACAAAAATCTCACCCCATGTATATGGCTCAAAGTCCTAACCATAACCCCATCTAATTCCTGTCCCAGAAACTTTTGGCTGCATCTCCTTCCCAGATCCTAAACTCTTCACTCTCCTAGATTTCTTAGATCCACAACATATCTTTTAACAAAAATAAATTTGGGTTAAAGATCTCAAAGATGAAAGTGGAAATTGAAGAAGCAAAAGGCACATATGAGACTAAATTGCAGCGCTTCTAATGTCCTCTCTCGTCTCTAGCCCAGCTTCGGCATCGATGACAACCCAGCTCAGGCAACAATCACAATCCTAGCACTCCTTATCTCAGCTACTCGACAACCTTTTGTTGTGTCCTCTCTCTGAAATATCTTTGTGACATTTTCAATTTCCCAAATGTGCTGACAACCACAAGCTCCTCTTCCCGCGACTCCTGGCAGAGCAAATTGATGGAGAATTTGCCAATTCTGAATAAAAACCCATAACAAATATTTTTTTTACACAACTTCAATTTTAATAAAAATATTATTTAAAAAATATTTCGTAAAAAAGAATTTACCAAACAGAATTTTCAAATTTTGTTTTTTTAAACCATTTTTAAGATGAAGGTAACCAAACGCAAACTTAAAATTTGTGTACTCAGAAAACAACTTTATAACATTTTCTCTGAAAACTATTTTCAGAACAAAATTTCAGAAAAGCTATCCAAACGGACCCTCACTCTCTTGAAGTCACTCTTTTCTATCAGCAAGTAACTCTTTATCTTCGGTATTTCACTCTCTCGTTGACAAAAGCTAACAACTCTCTCTCTCTCTCACTCTCATGTCAAGTCTCTCTCGTCATCTGTAACTTAGGCTGTGTTTGATTGAGCTTTTTTTTCCATGAAAAATATTTTCATCACAAATTTTCCACCAATTGTAGTGTTTGATAGCGTATATTTTCCATGAATTATTTTCCAAAAATCTATCATTTTCTATATTTTCCTCCACAATGGTGGAAAATAAAACTGGCACACCCCATAGGAAAATATCAATTTCCATGGAAAACAACGACAATCAAACACCAAATTAATTCCGTGGAAATTTTTCCATGGAATTTTTTTTCCTAGTAAAATAATTTTGTGGAATTAATTTATTTTCCACCTTGTAATCAAACGCACCCTTAGTGATTCGACCGTATCATATATAGAGCCACTAGAGCGGACCAAACTCGCTCACAAGTAATCTTACATGTTGTATGCATCAAAATGTGTATAACTTTTTTATATGACGTACTTTTTTTATATAACGTATGTATGACACATTTCAGTTGGGGTTTCAAAGTTAACAATAGGAACCCAAAAGTAATTAGATAAGATGTAAACCTTAATGACGTTCTCTAGAAAGCTCAAAATTCACTCTTTCGGACTGAAAATTAGGGGTGGCAATAGGGTCAGGTTCGGGCCGGAACCGGGTCGATCCGTTAATGCACAACTCGAACCCAACCTGTTTATACATGATCCGTTTAGACTAAATCCGAACCCGGCCAATCAATAAATGGGTCAACCATTAGCTAATTGACACGATTGAGTGAGTATATTCCGTGTGGTCTCGAAAGAAAAACAAAAATCATCTTAATTAGTTAGCCGTAGATGGAGAGTGTTGGAGTGATGGTGATGCGATGGAGAGTTTTGGACAAGGTTCGAAGTATCAGTATCGGAACCGGTATCGGACCATTCCTACGAGTATCGGGATCGACGGTATCTGCAATATCGGCGGTCTCGGATCGGAGTATCGGAATTGTTGGTATTAAAGCAAATAACTATTAATAAATTATTAACATTTTCGAAAATATATTTTATACATTTAGGCATGATTTTAACTACGCTTTTACATTTGTTGGTTTCGGATCGGAGTATTCGGAGTATCGGATTTGTTGGTGTCAGAAAGCAAATAACTATGCTTTTACACCCTTGTTGATTTGCCTTTTTCGTTCAATTTTCTTTACCAAATTGACCGGAAAAAAGAGCCAATGTCGGTATCGGTCAGTAAATTTGGATTATTAAATTCTTTCCTAACCTGTCTTTATTCTGAAATATACTTGCAGCATATTATTATAAACATTATAACATAAAGTGATTTGTAGGACTACCATAAATAACTCAAAGCCGGACGTGCTCCAGATGCAAAGATTTAGAGACAAGAATAGGAATACATGATTCTAGTCTGTTTTAGTACAAGATTACAAGAAAATGCCCTGAGTTTCCAATGAATGGGTACTTCGTAGAGGACCCAAACCCGATCTGGACCCAACCCAAAGATCACACAGGTATAGTCCGAGCTCAGAACTTGCACCCTTAGAACTAATCAGCTTGTATTTGGGACTAGCACTACCCGAATTCGGAACCAACTCGACCCAACTTGACCCTATAACAAACCTAGTATAATCATAATTTTATATGCATGCTTTGGTTGCTTTGTAGGTTTATTTTCTTTAGCAGCATGTTTTTAGGCCACTTTATGTTTATTGAGAATGTCAACATGATTTTAACAATATGTAAACAATATCCAGAAGACCAACTACAGGAGGTTATGTGAAGTTTGTGAGCATCTTGGCTGAATACCTGACATGCACAGATTTCCATTAGAATTTTGGCTGAATGACTCATGCTAAAATAGAATAATGTATCCAAAGTCTTTATCCCAAAACTTCTGCATAAGCTACATGTGTCTTCTTTCTCCTATACTCCTAAAAGGTTCCTCAAATTAGCAACCTGATCATCTTTTTTTAAAACCTCAATCCATGTTTGTTTTGGTCGTTAGCACCTTCAGGTAAGACAAAATAACTGCTAACTTGCTTATCATTTGTCACTCATAGAACCTTCAAGTTGCTTATCATTTGTCACTGTTGCACATTTCCAAACCTTCTCAGCCTACTTTCCATCATCTGTTTATAGGTGTTTCTACCATATTTTTTTGTCAGGGACTTTTCCTATCCAATAGAGCTGAATCAAAAAGTAGGATGTATATAACACCCAACAGTTAGGGTGGGATAGTGGAGAAACTTGGGCTAGTTGCAGGAAATAGCAATGCTTATCATAAGAATTTCATCGTGTGATGTGGGTGAATGGGAGGGGGAGGGGCATGCAGACTCCTGTCAATATAGCTAATTAAAAGGCTTGGAAGGGTTAAAATCTACCATTCTTGCTAAAATCTACCATTCTTGCTCCAGAGTCTCATGACATTGGCCTACAACAAGAAGCATAGGAGTATCTTAGTGTTTGCTTGTTTGGTGTGGCAAACAATTCAAAATCAACTTTATAACCTACCGTCCTACTACTTAACTTTTGTTCCCATGTTTTTGAAGTAGCAATCTGCAGTTCATAGGCTTTAATCGTGTTGATTTTCCAATGTATAACTTACCACCCAGATGGAACTCAAACTTTGGCTTGCCATTTGGTGGATGATACTGGAAGCGCCCAGTGTCTCAGCATATGGAGTAATTGGATTACACGCAACAATAGAATGCATATCTGGTAGCGGGTACGAGAGGGCTGGAGCCGATTAAGTGGAACCTGGGCAAATGCCTGAACTATTGCTGAATTTGATAATTAATTAGACAGGTAACATCAGTTGAATGGGCTGCTGCATACTCCAATCTTCAGAAATTTTCAATGTAACTCCACAATGAATGCACCTGTCATTTCCAATGTTATAGATTTCGCTAGACAGAATCGGTGCGCAGAGGATCCGACTAGCGCCTAGGCACCGATTTGTTTTTTTTTTAATTTTTATTTGCACATGTATATATGTATAAATATTATATAGGTAACATGTTAACACGAAAGCTTGTTAGCTCTTATGGCTAACAGAGCTCTGCCAAAGTTTGAAATTTAAGGGGTTGGGGGTTCGAATCCCGGGTTTGGGGTTTCAATTTTATCTTTTTTTTATTATTTTCACACAAAATAAAAGGGGAGGAGAGGGGAGAGAGAGAGTCATCTTCAACAGCAGCCCTCCCCTGCCCTTCCCTCCCCTCTCCTCCCCTTCCGTTCTCTCCCCTCCCCTCTCCTCCTCTCAACGGGGACAGCGGCAGTGGTCGGCGGCGGCGACGACAACGGCGGCGGTGGCGGCGGTTGCCAGGTAAGTACAGTTTTTTTTTAAAATATGATCATTTTCAGAATTTTTTTGAAAATTTTTCAAAAAACAATCGGCCGATTTGTCCGCCTAGGGCAGCCTAGGACCGCCGCCTAGGGGGTTTTCGGTGTGGCCGGCGGCCACCTAGGCCGAAATTTAGAACACTGATCATTTCTACAAGAACGCTTGACAAACTTTTACATGCCCATGAGGTGCTCAAGAAAATTTTGTTGTGAAATCTTTTATAGGTCATAATTTGTTACGCTTGTTTGACATATGATTGTAATAGTCATTATACAACTGTTATGAGCATATTTTGTAAAACCCGCAACCTGATTTTCTGGATTTTTGGATAAATTGAAATTATTGCATTTATGGGATATTTGTCCGATTTTGTTTTGTCAGCATAGTCCTGGATTCCCAGTTAGAGTTTTATTATTATTATTATTATTATTATTAGTCAGATCAGGAAAATATTATTTTTAAAATTAATCATTGGATTTTGATTGTGGCCCTGTCCCCGATCCCGTGACCCGGAGTCCAACCCCGAGTCCGGACACCGACCCCGAACTCGAACCAGACCCCGATTTTCCGAAGCCCGACTCAGTTCCGAACCCGTCCTTATTTCACCCTTTTAAATTCTGGTCATTAATATATATGTTGTTTTTTTTAATAAAAAAATATATTAAACAAAAACCCTTCCCACGACCTGTTCCCAACTTACCCCCACGACTTGGACTTTCTCCCCTTCATTTTCTCAGCACCCCTCACCAGCTCTCCCACTCTTTCCCCCACGTTCTCATTTATTTTTCTAAAATCACTCATCACCAACACTACCTCTCCCTTTCCACTTCCTCTCCAAACCCATTTCACAACTCACACCCATCTCCATCATCAACATCCCACCGTCACCATCCGACCATTCACTCCGCGTCGGACCAGCACGCCCTAGGCCACCCCTCGGCAGCCCCGTGCGCCTCCTCCCCCGCGCACTCCGCGACTGCCTGCGCCGACTCCGCTCCGCGGTCGAACAACCCCTCCGACAAGGCCCGGTCGACCCCGCCAGCCGCTCACCGCCGTGCCGGCGACCCTCGCCAGCATCTCTCGTAGGCGCCCGAGCCTCGCCGAGCCCTAGCCGCCTTCCGGCGCCCGCCTCCGACCCGAGCGCCGCCGCGCGCTATTCCCTGTGGCCACCCGCCGGCCAAATCCTTTTCGCGGCCGCCATCCCCGGCAACCCCCGAGGCCGCCTCTGCCTCGTCCGCCCCGCGCGGCTTCTGTGCGCTGGATCCCAGCCCCCGGCGACCACGTGCCCGTCCGGCCAGCGCTGTCCCGCCGGCCAGATCCGCCCCGGCGACCCTCGTGTCCCCATGTCGCTGGCCAGCGCCTTCCCGGCGTGATCCCGAGCCCTGTCGGCTCCGCCCCAGCACTGCCCCGAGTTCCGCAGCGTTTTTCCGAGCCAGTTTCCCGCTGTCCGCGGAATTCTTTCTTCGAATATTTTCATCTGAGAGCTCTAGCCGAGCATTTGAGGATCTCGGAGACGTACTTGACTTCCTCTTCGGTACCGACATTCCCGATCCAGTCAATTAACAGAGGCAAGTTACGGTTATGTTTTCTTGCATTTTATTTAGTAATTGTCAAGTTGCATGTTTAAACCACATTGCTACACGGAACCCTCTCCTAGGGTTCAAATATTGATTGATATTGATTGTGAGGATTGGGGGAATAGTGTAACGTTTATGACCAATACCCCCCATATTGCATGATTGTGCGAGCTTACCCCTCTTACACATGGGGATAAGCCGTATCGCGTCGCTAGGACGCTATTGTACAACCCAAGCCGGTCATAGACGATTACACATTCAAATCACATTGTTTTAAATTGTTAAATTGCTGGAAAATATTGTTTCAACTGTTTAGCCTGCACTTTTTCATTATTATTTGAAATGTGAGATACATATTCGTACTTGCTCCCTCCTGACTGGAGACCAACATTTTTAGATGACATTGAGGATGCTGAGCTATTGTACAATAGCTACTATGACCCGGTATTGTACCCTATGGTGTTGCCAGAGTCCCCCTTGGAGGACGCAGAACCAGAGGCTGATAAGCCAACCGCCTAGCTAGTTGTTTTCCAGTTTTTCTAGTTTTATTGTTTTTGGAATTTGTTAATTTGAAATCAGTACTTTATTTCAGTTCTTTCTTTTCCAGTTGTACTTTCAATTGTTGAATAAAAAGTTTTAAAATTTTCGTATATTCAAGTTGTGACAAATGTATAGATGTTGTTGTGAATACCTGCATATAGAACAGCTTACTGCCGCCGTCTCACAACGGTGCAGGCTGGGCATGATCCGGTTCGACCCAATAATTTGGGATCGGATCGTGACATATTTTTAGTGGTGGCCCATACAGGTCTGATCAACAACTTGGGAGAACATATCTAGAAACAATTACAACATTAGAACATTAATTTGTCACAACATAGGACCGAAATATATTATAAATAAATATTTTTGATTATTATAGACTAGTAGGCTACCTTGCTTATGTTTTGCATCCTAAACCTATTCCAGCATAGGCCGATTGTATGGTGGTCTATGTTACTATCTACTTTAGTTTCTAGATTTTATATATCTTTTAGTGTCCCTTGGCTTTCAGAGGTTATTTTCCTCCATATCCTTATCATACTCCAGCATTCCTTAGCATCCATACTCTTTTGTTATTTATGGATTAGGATTAGATTTTTTCCCAATTTCCTTCTTCAACAAACCTATTTCAAAATTTTCAATTAGTTGATCAAATCATACTTCTCTATCTTTATTTAGGATATAGATCTACTTCACTATTTAGAGTTTCAAATTCTCCTTTAGCAAACTTGGTAAACTTTTATCTATCCAGAGTACTTTTTTTACGACTAGTGAATCCAACCATTTATCTTGACATTATTTTCAATTGACTTTCTTGGGACCAATCCCGAACCAAATTCTTCTGGAACCATAAAGCCCCAAGGTTAATTATTACCAAAAGAATTGGTTCAACTTAGCTTGTTCACGAATCTTCCAAAGGGATTATTTTCCAAAAACAATTCCAATATTGATTGATATTTCCTAAGTTATTCTAAGACCAAGAATATTTTCATTTGTTGACTTCCTCCACTCAACCTGAAACCTTGCTCTCTCTAAGAACTTCTTGATCAGTTCAAGGCCTAGAAAGCTTTTAAACTCAATACTTGAGTATCATGAAGCACGAACGGTCAGAAAATTGATTCCATCCTAATATTGAATTTCCTTTAGTCATTGAAAAACTTTTTGAATTGTTGAATTATCCCTTTTAAATTCCCATGGACAAAGTTAAGAAAATATTCAGTGAGCTAATATGACTCCGCACATATGCATTACAGTCATTTATCTGAATTATGGAAACTGCAAGTTTACTGCAGCTAGTTGCGCACTGGCGGGACATAGACTCTAAGTTGAAATGATTCAGGTGTTGATAGGTTTTTGGATATTATTGAGACTATGTCCTAAATGCATCAAATTTGTCTCCTTTGTTGTTCAGCCAAAAATGGATAAAGTTGATAGACCACT
The DNA here is from genome assembly GCA_029216955.1 of Iris pallida. Taxonomy (NCBI): domain Eukaryota; kingdom Viridiplantae; phylum Streptophyta; class Magnoliopsida; order Asparagales; family Iridaceae; genus Iris; species Iris pallida. The sequence continues at coordinate 19,575,180 of JANAVB010040818.1, read as the reverse complement.
CGGTAACCTATCATTATTCAAGTTATGGAGCCAAAATTTACTGCAGTCAGGTGCACTCTGGCGAGGCATAAATTTGAGGCAAAGTGACTTCAGATATATTTGGTTTCCGAATGTTATTCAGATTATATCCATAACATGGTTGCCTTTTTAGCACCATCAAATTTTCTGATTTTTGCCGATTAGAGGATTTGCATTTCTAACGGTTGTCTCCATTTTTAGAAACATCTTATCACAACCAGAAAGAATAGTTTTCCTATAAAATTCTACTTGATTTTTCCTAGAACTTATTAGGACCATGTCAATCTGTATTGCCTCAATTCCTTCCAAGGTTCAATTTTAGTATGTTGCATATATTTTGTGGATAGTTATATATTTTGCTGCTATATATAAAGCAGATTGATAGTTATATGCGGGAAAAACCTAGATAGTTACCTACCAACCTTATTATATTATTCTGGTAAGAGCATCTCTAGAGGATCGGTATTCTTCTAATGGGATTAGATAGCTAAAGGGTAGAGAAGGTAGAAGAATACCTTGAGTAAGCTAGCCTTGAGGGAGTGGTATATTTGGAATAGAATCGTTAGTAGTGTGCACTAGTGTCTAAACCTCATTCAAAAATGATGGTATTTGACGATTTTGAGTTTTATTGAAGATAAAGGAAGACGTAGGTAGAGTTAGCGATAAAAGTATAGGAATCGGTAATGTTCTCCCATGGAGGAAGTGAATTTGGATAATATATATATATAAAACATGTGAATATAATGATCAAGTAAAGGAACACTTGACGAAAATCAACTTTTATGATTAGATGACTACTATACCTAGAAGGGACGGACATAGCGATGGAAAGAATAACACGAGAAATGGATTGCTAGGTTCTAGAGAAGGAATAAGCAGAGAGGAATTGAGATAAGACCATTGGCACACAACTTTGGAAAGGAGCAGTTGAATTTGCAAATTCTACCAAACATTGGAGGCTCATATTGGTTATGGTAAGAACGATTGGGTTTCTTTGGTATTTTGCTAAAGCGTTTGGATGAGAACGATTGATAGGTGCATAGTTAAAGATTAAAATTGATTAATGATTGTAATTCTGTCAATTGATTTCAAGAATTGAAAATTCTCGAAAATAGGTCATTGATCAACTTAAAGAATTTTCTAAGGATTTACTGTGGCAAGGGAAGATTGTAATTTTGATGTAGTCAGTTTTGGAAGAATGGCTGACAATTGGAATTTGATGTCTGTAAAATATTTTGATCGAGAGGCATACTTGAAATTTAAATACATTTGGCATACGAGTTACATACAACGACGGAAGAAAATTTGATTTAGGTGATTTATGATTCCAAATAGAGTAGTTCTAATACCTTGGCGGCTGCCTTAGTTTTCTGTAGATACTTAGAGATCAACTAGTTTAGCAAGTTAGAAATTGAATTTTTGCATGGGGTATTAATAAGATTGTTATTTTGTAAGTTATTTTTTTTCCGCATATCCTATCTTTGATCCGTTGAAATAGTAATACGATCTTCTTTCTATTCCCTCTGATCATCACTTATTTCTCAATGGAAATATCTTATCCAAATACATTCTAATCATAGTTATATTATTCTAATCATCTTTGCTATCCTACCATCATACAACTTTTTATCTTTCCTGAGTCACAAACCCTTGTACCCCATTCCAATTTGATTTGACATTTTAGTCCCTCATCTCAAAAGATTCCATTACTTTCTGCCTTCTCAATAAACTGTGGGCATTCGCTTCTTTCTTGCCTTTTCTGTTTCACGAGACCTTATTTGATTTTTTCCTATTTTATGATCATAATTGTACCTAGATTTTTTTCGTGCTCAAAATGATTTTTGATTGTACCCACCGGCGCTTATCTTTAAAATTTCGAGAACGAAATTTTCTAAGGAGGGAAGGTTGTAAAATCCGCAACCTGATTTTCTGGAATTTTAGGATAAATTGGAATTATTGCATTTTTGGGATATTTGTCCGATTTTGTTTTGTCAGCATAGTCCTGGATTCCCAGTTAGTTTTATTATTATTATTATTATTATTATTATTATTATTATTATTATTAGTCATATCAGGAAAATATTATTTTTAAAATTAATCATTGGATTTTGATTGTGGCCCTGTCCTCGATTCTGTGACCCGGAGTCCAACCCCGAGTCCGGACACCGACCCCGAACTCGAACCAGACCCCGATTTTCCGAAGCCCGACTCAGTTCCGAACCCGTCCTTATTTCTCCCGTTTAAATTCTGGTCATTAATATATATGTTGTTGTTTTTTAAATATATTAAACAAAAACCCTTCCCGCGACCTGTTCCCGACTTACCCCCACGACTTGGACTTTCTCCCCTTCATTTTCTCAGCACCCCTCACCAGCTCTCCCACTCTCTCCCCCACGTTCTCATTTATTTTCCTAAAATCACTCATCACCAACACGACCTCTCCCTTTCCACTTCCTCTCCAAACCCATTTCACAACTCACACCCATCTCCATCATCAACATCCCACCGTCACCATCCAACCATTCACTCCGCGCCGGACCAGCACGCCCTAGGCCACCCCTCGGCAGTCCCGTGCGCCTCCTCCCCCGCGCACTCCGCGACTGCCGACGCCGACTCCGCTCCGCGGTCGACCGACCCCTCCGACCAGGCCCGGCCGACCCCGCCAGCCGCTCACCGCCGTGCCGGCGACCCTCGCCAGTGTCTCCCGCAGGCGCCCGAGCCTCGCCGAGCCCTAGCCGCCTTCCGGCGCCCGCCACCGACCCGAGCGCCGCCGCGCGCTGTTCCCTGTGGCCACCCACCGGCCAGATCCTTTCCGCGGCCGCCATCCCCGGCAACCCCCGAGGCCGCCCCTGCCTCGTCCGCCCCGCGCGGCTTCTGTGCGCTGGATCCCAGCCCCCGACGACCACGTGCCCGTCCGGCCAGCGCTGTCCCCCGGCCAGATCCGCCCCGGCGACCCTCGTGTCCCCGTGTCGCTGGCCAGCGCCTTCCCGGCGTGATCCCGAGCCCTGTCGGCTCCGCCCCAGCACTGCCCCGAGTTCAGCAGCGTTTTCCCGAGCCGGTTTCCCGCTGTCCGCGGAATTCTTTCTTCGAATATTTTCATCTGAGAGCTCTAGCCGAGCATTTAAGGATCTCGGAGACGTACTTGACTTCCTCCTCGGTACCGACATTCTCAATCCAGTCAATTAACAGAGACAAGTTACGGTTATGTTTTCTTGCATTTTATTTAGTAATTGTCAAGTTGCATGTTTAAACCATATTGCTACACGGAACCCTCTCCTAGGGTTCAAATATTGATTGATATTGATTGTGAGGATTGGGAGAATAGTGTAACGTTTATGACCAATACCCTCCATATTGCATGATTGTGCGAGCTTACCCCTCTTACACACAGGGATAAGCCGTATCGCGTCGCTAGGACGCTATTTTACAACCCAAGCCGGTCATAGACGATTACACATTCAAATCACATTGTTTTAAATTGTTAAATTGCTGAAAAATATTGTTTCAACTGTTTAGCCTGCACTTTTCCATTATTATTTGAAATGTGAGATACATATTCGTACTTGCTCCCTCCTGACTGGAGACCAACATTTTTAGGTGACATTGAGGATGCTGAGCTATTGTACAATAGCTACTATGACCCGGTATTGTACCCTATGGTGTTGCCAGAGTCCCCCTTGGAGGACGCAGAACTAGAGGCTGATAAGCCGACCGTCTAGCTAGTTGTTTTCCAGTTTTTCTAGTTTTATTGTTTTTGAAATTTGTTAATTTGAAATCAATACTTTATTTCAGTTCTTTCTTTTCCAGTTGTACTTTCAATTGTTAAATAAAAAGTTTTAAATTTTCGTATATTCAAGTTGTGACAAATGTATAGATGTTGTTGTGAATACCTGCATATAGAACAGCTTACTGCCGCCGTCTCACAACGGTGCAGGCTGGACATGATCCAGTTCGACCCAATAATTTGGGATCGGGTCGTGACATGTTTATATTGAATCAAGTTTCTTCATATGGAAAACACGAAGAGGCTAATTTTCACTTAAGTACCATGAACCATCTTTACACTATTTTAATAGGCACTTAAATATCCTAAAATTTTCTTTTGTACTTAAATACCCTAAAGTACCATAATTTTGCACTTTGAGGCTAATAGTTAGTAGTGTTTGCCCCTTTATTCAAAACCCAAATTTCCTCATCTTCATCTTCTTCCCTAACCGTAACCATGACCTACACCCCACTGTTGCACGCACTAACCATAGCCTCCACTTGTCGGCGTGGCTGCCTCTGAAGGCAACACGAATGGAAAGGGGGAGGACGGGGATAGGGTTGGCTAGAATTGGAAAGAAGATGAAGATGTTTAAAAATGAAGTAATTTATTTTATTTTATTTTTTTTGGGGGGGGGGCAAAAAACTCCAACACTTGCCTTATCCATGACCGTTGATCTAGAGACTAAAATAGTTCAGGGTATTTAAGTGTAAAAGTAGGTATATTTTCGAGTATTTAAGAGTAAATTAGCAAATGAAGAAAAATAAGTTAATAGAGGAGGGATGTATGCACACAAACTCGAGAGATATCCTTCTTGTGATTATATTACTCTATTGTCTATAACTTATAAAGAACTAATTCTTGCTATTATGTTAGTCCATCAAAATGATAATTCATTTTGTATCATATAGATGCAATTCCCTATAGCAAATTGCATCATCTTACCTCTTCGTCTAGACTTTTTATAGTCTAGAGGAACTTGGAGGATGCTTATTTGTTGCATGAGCTTAAACTGCAATCCAAAAAGAAGGTCTACCAACCTGCCAACTAACTACCTACCTAGGATTTATGGCATAGTTTTCTCATGCTCATAGCTTATCTTAGCTAGAAATTTAGCACCAATGTAGAGGGTTGACGTCATGTTCCTAGTTGGTCATAAAAATTTGTCAAATATGGTATGGAAGTTTCTTATGCTCCAGAGCTGGCCTCGTTCTGATGGAAGAAGGCTTGGATGATGATGATGATTTGGTTTTCTATTTCTATATTATTTATATGTACCATCCAATTTAAAACATCAACAAATAAGTAATTTATAAAATAATTATAAATTCTAATAATTATTACTTTTTAAATAAATAATTCATTGATAATATTATGTTTTTAATATGTCAACTCCAAAAAGTGTCAACAAGGATAAATGTCATAAGCCCAATGACAATCACAGGATTAAAAAATAATGCTATAATGATGATCATTTGGATTTTGAGATACAGATTAAACTATATTCTGAATGCATATTGACTGTGCCCCCTAACAACATAATTGTCATGACATTTGTAAAAGTTAATACTCAAATAAATAACATAATTTAGAGGATAATATATACAGGCAGCGGCGGCGAAGTTGTAGTTAAGATGCAGTTAATTCGGTTTAGTTTTGTTGTTTCAAAATTGAAACCAAACCGACAAAGTAATTTAAAAAGCAAAAGCAAAATCTGAATTGTCTTCTAAACAACTTGGCTAATTCAGTTCAGTTCATTTTGCGACTTGAATTGGATACTGCACATCCCTATTTTTAACTTATTCATTCCAAACAACCTTTGTGGAGAAAAATAAATAATTTAGACGAGTGGCTCATTTCAAACGTCCATTATCGACTTCCAGGATCTCCAGCAATGATGCCCAACACCTGCCCCCCATAACATTTAGAAACTCCAAGACTTCAGCAGCTTATGCAATTGACTTTGTCCAGAAAGGAGTGATTTGTATTTTCTTTAATATTTATACTTGTTTTTTTTTGGATTTCTTGACCTTTCTCTATATCTTGTTTGGTTCTTTGCTGGAAGGTTTGTCATCTCTGTTTTCTATGGTTTTAACATGCTATATTCTAAGTTAAGTTGCCTAATCAAGATGTGTTGTGTATCGATGCTTGATTATCATACTTTTTTACCATACCCAAGTATGGTAAGATGCATTTTTCCATAGGCTATTTGGTCTGAAATCAAAATAACCATACATATATAGATAAGTTGAACGTATTGAACAATAACAAGGAACAAGCATTAAGTATTGAACACATTGGAAAATAAGGAGGATGGTAAGGTATTGAACACGTTGAAAGAGGATCGTCAAGCACCAGGTGACAAGTGCATTATCAAGTCAATAACTAAGAACAAAAATACAACATAAAGCATTACATGATGATTTATGAGTATATTGCATCAATAAGAACTTTACTCTTAGCAATCAGTGTGGTGGCATTCCAAAAAATTTCTTTATAATTTATGAACAATGTAAGTTGGCAAAACCCACGGAAGCAGAGAAGAAATGTCCTCCAAGGAAAGATCCAAAACAAAACAAAGATAAAGATGCAAAAATACAAGATGAGGGAAATATTAAAAACAAAAAGTTCCTTGGAAAAGAAAAATCAGTTAGTCGGGCTGTTGAAGTCTCCATAAATGCTAGATGTCATTGTCAAAGATGTTGAATGTTATCATTGCAGATGTTGAAATTCGATGAAGGACATAGAATAGAAAAGGGCCAAAAGGCTAATCCAAAGAGTTCAACGAAGAGGAGGTTATTTGGAATGAGCTTATAAAGTGTTTTAAACAGTTATAATGGCCATCGGGTATATGGGTCAGAGTTTTAAAATTGTAGCATCCGGCTACAAAAAGGATAATTTATAAACATAAATTAGGCTTAACCTAGTTAAATTCATGTTAACCTAGCAATTCTCATATGAGATAATAAACTGAATCTGCGTTGTAGGATACAAAAGTGTAGCATAAACTAAATTGTCCATATGATACGGATTAACAAATCGTACTATTTATAGATTATAATGTACCGTAGGTGAAGACACGCATTCTGTAAATATGGATTCTCAAATTCTTTCCTAACCCATCTTCATACTAAAATATAATTGCAACATATTGACTATAACCATAAACAAAATATGTGATTTGTAGAACTACAACTTGGACCAAAGATCCGGACCCAACCTAGTTTTACTCCAACCAAATTTGGACAGGTAGGTTTTGGGTCTCAAAAGTAGCAGACCCAGCCCTCAAATGAGTTGTGTTCAGATCCACATAAATCCTTTCCAACTCAGACCCACTCCGCAAATTTCTTGTAAAAGATTACTATGTTAATGGGTACTATGTGAGGACACGAACCCGACAGGACGCTTATAGAAGTAGAGTATGAGTCCAAAATTGGAAGCTGAAAAGTAGCTACTTCAGTTTTGGGACTTGCACTACCCGAACTCGACCAAACTCGATACCAACCCTAATGATATGCATGTTCTTTATATGTGTGCTTTGGTTGCTTCGTGTGTATATTTTCTTTCAGCATAATCAATCAAATACATCAGTATATTTGGTTTCTTATTTCAATATAATTACATGTACCATCAAATATAAAACATCCCAAAAAACCAAAAAAGGTAGTTTGAGCTTACCCAACATTCCCTGGAGCTTTCATTTAAATTATCTAACCACACTAGGGCTACATTTGGTACTTTGAATCAGGACCCTGAGAAAGGAAAGCCATTCATTTCCTATGTTTAGATGGGGAAAAGTGGTTCCCCAACCCACCCCAAAGATTCACTTCCCCACACCAAGAGGACGTTTGGATGAAGGTTTTGTATTCCTAGGAATCAACATTCCATTCCTTTCCCATGGGATAGGAATTCAACATTCCTACATCCATGTTTGGTTAGGTTGAAAATATGTAGCCCAAAAAATTTAATTTTTCCATTCACATGTTTGGTTCAGACAGGAATAGGAATCTTAATTTGTTTAGTTTTCCATAACTATTCTTTTATTAATTTTATTACCTAAATTCAGTTAGTCTCATTGAGGGTATTATCGTCCAAAAATTTGTAATTAATGTACCCAACCAACATTCCCAAGAAGCAAAAATATTCCCAAGGGGTGGGCTTGGGCTTTACTTTCCTACATATGTGGGAATCTAAAGCCCCCCATATTCCCTCCCAATTCCCAATCCCACACTTACCGAACATGGGTAAATCCAAAACACATTCTCAAGCCTCTAAAACTTGAACCAAACAGCCCCACAAGGATTCACTCTTCCTGACATTTCCACATAAGAATTGATGGGAATTGCAATCTCCCAAAGAAAAAAACGAGAGATCAAATAATTGATTTCCTTTCCTTTCTGAGAACCAAACATGCCTAGAATTAGTATTTTCTTTGCTTCACGAGTTTTAGTCACGACACTTTAGGATGTATGATTTGACATTGTTAGACATGATCAATTAATACTACAAGAAGACGACGTCCGATTTTTCCCCCAATTGTCGGAAGTATGATTCCCGATACGCACGTCCTTCCTCGTGCTCTTTACTAGGGTTCTTACTGATCAAACGACCGAAGCCGGGACCGGACCGGACCGGACGTGTAAAACTCACTCTTCCATAGCAAGCCACTGCCTACGAGCTCAACTCAACTAAACTCCACCAAATATATACAACATAAGAAATCAATTAGTTCAATCCCACACAACCTTTCCGTTCACTACTAGTAGACTGGCGATTAGTTAGTTAGTTTGCTAACCAATAATGGAAAATAAATTTGGGGGAAAACGAAGAAATAGCAATTAAAGAATAATAAATAAATAAATAAAATTTGGACCTGGGGCGCGAACATGAGGGGGGACCTCGATCGCTTTGGGCTCTCCGGCGGGGTCAGGCCAGCGGCCGACGAGTGGGCCCTCAGCCCCGCCGGGAAGTCCGGATAACCGTCCGATTCCATCGTCGGATCATCGTCACCGCCGCAGCTGCTCTCCAGTCCCTCCTTCACGCTCGCGTTCCCCATTGCCCCCACGGAAGAGGAAGAATTGGGGGTTTTTGTTAATTTACCAAGAGTGCCACTGGGATGGTTTTTTTTTTGGGTTTGTTTGTTTGTTTGTTTGTTGCAAGAAGAAAGAAGTAAGAATAAAAAAGGGAAGAGAGAGCGAGAGATCCTTCTTTATGAAAATGAGCAGAGTGGTGCTTCTTCATGAAATATGGTAATGTAAAATTTTAGGAATAATAATAATAATTTGATTTGAGATTGAGATTTTATTTTATACATTTACATATTAATATTTATTTATTTTTTTGAAAGAAGGTAATTGTGGCGAACGCTCCCACCTGGAATCGACCTGACCACTTGGGCCGCATGCCTCACCACTACCACTATACATATATATATATATATATATATATATATATATATATATATATATATATATATATATATATATATATATATATATATATATATATATATATATAAGTCCCGTCTACGGAGTCCAGCCAAAGTCCCGTCCCCTGCACCATCGGATCGTGGGGGGGGGGGGGGGGCTCGCGTGTACGTCCGTTCGATCCAACAGTCGATGGCAACGTGGCTCCGCTGGCGAACTCCCGATCCGGACCCTATATATATGTTTGTGTGTGTGTGTGTGTGTGTGTGTGTGTTTTCTTCTTTCACTAGAAAATGTATACCTCTTACATTGCACACACAACATGTGTGTCCCAATCACTACTGTAAAGTAATTCAATACCACTTCTCCTCGCTTATGGCATATTTCGATTCACTTTTTATAGCAAGTTTTAATAGATGAGCTTTATATATATATATATATATATATATATATATATATATATATATATATATATATATATATATATATATATATATATAAGTCCCGTCTACGGAGCCTAGCCAAAGTCTCGTCCCCTGCACCATCGGATCAGGAGGGGGGGGGCGCGTAGGGCTCGCGTGTGCGTCCGCTCGATCCAACAGTCAAGGGTAACGTGGCTCCGCGGGCGAAGCTCCGGATCCGGACCCTATATATTTGTTTGTGTGTGTGTTTTCTTCTTTCACTAGAAAATGTATACCTCTTTCATTGCACACACAACATGTGTGTCCCAAACACTACTGTAAAGTAATTCAATACCACTTCTCCCCGCTTATGGCATATTTCGATTCACTTTTTATAGCAAGTTTTTATAGATGAGTTAAGGCTAAACATGTTTGGATAATTAAACGATTAAGTCATTTTGTACATTAATTTGTTTTGAGTTTGAGATCTTCTCTTGGCTATTTTGATCCAATATGACATATTTTATTTCTTATTTATGTATTACTATCTGTAATTTTCACAATGAAAGACATGTTTTTTATTCCTAAATATTTTTTAATTAGTATGAGCGTAGAGAATATTTGTTAGTGGAACATTGAAGGTGGTATCTATATTTTAACAACAAAAGAAAAAACAGTGACCAAACTCGAGTGGCTCTTGTGGTTACCGAGAAGAGTATATGACTCCAACTAGGTGGCAGAATATCAGTGGATCGAGCCATGTAACTCCCTAAATCTTTTTTGGATTTTGAATTTGGAAGTATCTTGGTTTAATATGATATCCGCTTTTCGAAAATAATTCTGTTAGTAATTCTATTTTTGCTTAGTTAAAATTTTGAATTAGATTTATAAGGACTAATTTTGTTTATTGATTTTATTCCTTGAAATTTCAAATTTTAGAAAGTTCTATTTTGGTCGAATAAATGAAATTCTTGATTTTACTTATTTTACTTTAAGTAAACTGGTTATTAGTATCACTTATTTTGAATTAATATTTCTTAGTTAATTAAACTATTATAGATTAGGAATGGTAACTATTAACCTAGTTTATTTTAGTATTAATGATTATTGTGGTTATAGTTTCAAATGTCTATATGAATGGGCTAGTGTATGCTTCTGATTAAATTAAGTTTTTAGGCTATAATTTCTGTTGGACTTTATGGTAATGCCTGCCAGGTATGAGTGTGGGCTTTGGGCTACTTTTTCTAATGAGAAGAAAATTTATTGAGTGTTAGTTTAATTAGCTGGTAGTTAATTAATTCCTGATTAATTGTTAGTTAAGAATCATGTAATTAGTTATTAAATTAGTTATTAATTATAGCTAGTAGTTATAACTAATTCTGTTAGTCTGTTAGCAAATCAGTTACAGACACTGTTCTATACTCCCAGATTTACATCTAATTACAATTGTGCCACTCAATATTTTATTATATATACTGTACACGTTTTCCTAAATTTTTTATCACTGACATATCATTTTCTCTCTCTTCCCCACTGTCTGTTCCCGGCCGAGCGCCGCCATCCTCCGACATCATAGTCTCGTCGGAGTATCTGCCCCGACCTCTATGAGCTGCCGGCGGTTCAGATCTTCCTCGCCATGGTCGGATCTGCCTCTCTCCAGTGCTAGGTCTCAACGTCGACAGAGCCGAGCGCTACTCCTCGAGTGACGAGCTACGCCGCTGAGCCGTCGTCCAGATCCGTTCTCGTCAACTGGAGATCCGCCTACCGAAGAGCACGGGGACGTGTTGCTGACCGGAGACTTCTCAGATCGAGCCACCGACTCGACATCATTGCAGAGGACTCCGCCGAGTCTCGATCTTCGTACCTTCCTTGAAAATCGAGCACATCTCCTCGGAGTCCACACCAGTCCTCGAGGGACACGCTGCCTCTTCGTAGCTCGAGCGGCCACCTCGTGGACCGAGCTGCTCCTTCGGAGACGAGTTCTTGTCGTCGACCGTCGGATCCGCCGATTGGACCACCGCAGCGCCGTCGTGGATCGACGTCCCCGCCGCCTAGGTGAGCTTCTTCATCGATCTCTCGAACCCCCTTTGTTCTTGTTTTCTAGGGTTTCGATTTAAGGATTTAGGGTTAGGGTTTGTACTTCGTGTGGAGTATGAAGAAGGATCTTAAGGTTCTTTGTAGCCATGGGGAAGAAGAAGGTGATGATCTAGGGTTTTTATGAGGAGATGAGGGTTATTTCTAGGGTTAGGGTTTCCTAAACTGAGTGAGGAGAAGACTCTGTGTGATGGAGAGGGAGAACAATAGAGTAGGGTTTTTGAAAAGTGGTTGAAGAAGAAGGATGGGGTGGAGAAGATGAACCTAGGGTTAGGGTTTCTTGTAGGGAAGCAAATGAGTTTGGGTCTTCTTGTCGGCTGAGAAGAATTATGTGAGGAGAGAGAGTGCTGAGAGAGTTTATAAGGTTAGGGTGTTTGGTTATGGGCTAAGTCGGGCCACGAGTGGACTTGAATAAATTAGAAGGGGTTATTAATAATAATTGGTATATGGGCTGGGTTTAATGGAGAATGTGTATCAGTTGAAGGTTGGTCTGAACCAGCGAGGTGGGCTTGGGTTATGTATATTAAATGCTGGGCTTAATTCTTTCCTTCAAGGATTTCTGCAGCAGTGATTGATAGGCTTGGGCTTTGGGGGTTTATGGCCAGAAAGGAATTATTAGCAGCAACAGTAAGGTTGTTTTGGGATGAGAGTTTTGGGCTGATCCCTGGGCTAGACTGATTTTAGTGATAGTTAATGTATTATCAATTTATTTTATTAGTATTTAATTCTAATTAGTGTATATATTTTATTAGTGAATTCTAATTAGTATTTAGTTATACATTGTTCTGTGATATTAACTAGATTTAATGTTTAGATTTGTTAATATAAATAGTATCTTTTGGCTAATATTTTAATTAGCAAATAATTGAACTCTTGTTAATATTTTTTTAAATAATAAGATATTTCATCTAATAGAAATGTTGTCTATAATTATTTCCAAAAAGTATATGTAAGATAGCAATTATTTTCTAATAAATGATTTTATAGCTACAATATAGTTTAAAAATATGTTACTAGTCATTATTCTTAAAGCCAGTATATATTTTCTAAATATAATAATATTGTCATCTAATTTTGCTATAAAGTATATATTGCATATTTTGCTATAAAAATCTAAACTCCTTTCTTATTTAGTATAAATGGCAAGTAATTAGTTAGTAATATTTAAAATATTTGGATAAAGTTATATATATTTTTTAAAATATTGTTAGTACTAGAGATAGTTAGTTATCTAGTTAGCAATAGTTAGCTAATAATTTTTATTTTAAAACCCTAACAATTTGTACCCAAATATATAACATGTGACATACATCCATGCTATACTACTCCCGTACTTCCAAAGCGAGGCAAGTACACCAACTCGAGCTTTCATTTTGTTTCTGTCTTACATTCATGTGCCATGTTCTCATATCGGACACATGATTCACACGATTGCATCGTCCTTGTTCATTATTGCATTGTGAGTCATTGTTTATTGCGGGGATTGGGGGAAATATTAACTTTTGTGTGACCACACCCAACATAGATATTGTGGATAGCCTAATCGTACACCTTACGTACGATTAAGCCGGATCTTGTAGAATTGATTGTGAATTGATTGATTGTGGATTGTGGTCCTTAGCCGATCACATATTAGGTTAATATTTCACAAAGGTCACACTTGCATTGATTGTCGTGTTCATCGTATTGTTCATTGATTGTCGTGTTCATCGTATTGTTCATTGATTGCCGTGTTCATTGTCTTTGTATATTGATTGTCGCATCCATTGCCTGCAGTTTTGCATTTTATTTATGGTACCATAGTTTCATTTTCAGTTCTCGTACTCTAGTTTTACCTTGTACTCTGTAATTCAGATTACATTGTATATTGTTCTTGTCGGGGTTGTACTTTGCTCTTTTTCTGACAGGATACATTGCAGGTGAGCTTGAGGCCACATGGAGCATGATGGTATCATTGGATATTGCAGGATCTATTTTATTTACTTTTTCTGGATATTGTACTTTGTATTTTGATTTCATTATTGTATTTTATTTTACCGGATTTGTCTCCGGATAACATTGTATAAATTGACTTGATGGATATTGGTGATCTTTCTGGGACGTTTATAGATTCTGTGATTGTCTACATTACATTGTGACTTGAAGTTTTCCTTAGTATTGTACAGCTTACTTCAGCGTGTCCATCAACGAAGGCTGGGCGTGTCCGACTCGTGTCTGATTATTCAGGAGCGGGTCGTGACATGTTTTTAGTGGTGGCCCATGCATGTCTATCCTAATGACACTTAGGCAATAACGTGTTATTAGGGGACCAGCGAAACTAAGGAAAACTCATCATAACATAGGATCCGTGGGAAAATGGTTTATGGTTATTGTTATTTAAATTTGATTTTTACTTATAATTTTTCTAGGTTAGTTTATGATTTTCTAGGACATAGCAATCAACGGTTTATTTTCTATTATAGGATGGTCGCCACGAAGAACACGGGGACTAGCGAGCAGCCTGCACCCGATGCGCAGGAGCAGCTTCCACCGCCTCTGCCTCAGCCTCAGCCTCAGCCGCTTCCTCCGATGATGACGTTCGATGGTACTTAGATGATGGCCATGTTCCAGCAGTTCATGGAGGCACGGAACCACCAAGCCACGCAGTTCCGAACGACGATCATGGACGTGCTCCGAGTCAGGAAGCCAGCTCCACCAGCTCCACCAGCTCCGTCGGCACCACCAGCACCAGCAGCGCCGAGGCCAGGTACCGCCAGAGATTATCAGAACCTCTGCCCGATGGATTTTTGGGGCCATGAGGGGATAGTCTACGCAGATGAGTGGCTAGAAAACGCCGTACGGACGTTGAAGATGGCGAGGTTTCCAGATGATCTGAAGGTCGAAGTTGCGAGCATGCGACTTTTCGACATTGCTAGAGCTTGGTACAGAGAGGAGACTCAGTTGGCTGAACCCCATGTTCTATGGAAAGAATTCAAACTGTTGTTCCAGGAGAAGTTCTTCCTGTATGTGGAGCGGGACGAGCTTCGGAAGCAGTTCGAGGCATTGAAGCAAGGGAGTATGACCGTGGCTCAGTATACATCGGAGTTCACCCGACTCAGCAGGTTCGCAGAGAACCTAGTTAGCACACCACAGGAGAGGGCTTGGAAGTTCAAGAAGGGCCTCACCAGAGAGTTGCGACATACAGTGGCAATCAGCCAGGCCACTACCTATGCAAGCATCCTTAAAGTTGTTCAGGGAGTTAAGAAGGAGATGAACCCGAAGCTCAAACGGGACCGAGACATTGGCGCCAGCAGTTCCCAGGGTCCACCGAAGCAGACCGACACTCAGCAGAGGCCACCTCAACGACTAGCACCTCAGCATCAGTATCATCATGTTCAAGCTCCGACATCTTCGAGATAGATCCAGACCCCGACATACTTTTCTTGCGCATACTGCAAGAGGCCGGGACACCGTATCGAGGAATACCGCAAGAAGTTAGGGTAGTACTTGGTTTGTGGATCTGCTACTCATCAAGTGAGAGATTGTCCTGCAGCTTTCACTCGTCAGCCAGCACCAGAGCTGCAGCAGGAGGATCCACCCTTTGAGGACCAGTAGCACCAGGGAGCGCAGCCGGATGGACCGTTATCTTCCTTACTTGCTTGTAGTAGCTAGATTTCTTTGTATTGCCTATTTTGAGGCTTGTCTCTGAGTTTTCTTGCATTTACAGTCTTTTATATTGTCTAGTGACCACTTGTTGGTCCTTCTTACTTTTTACTACCTAAATAAAACCAATTGTCTTTTGTTGCTTTCTTGATAAACTTGTTTGATTTTGTACACCTCTACAAAACTCGTGAAATTTCGAGGACAGAATTTTTGTAAGGGGGGTAGATTTGTAACTCCCTAAATCGTTTATGGATTTTGAATTTGGAAGTATCTTGGTTTAATATGATATCCGCTTTTCGAAAATAATTCTGTTAGTAATTCTATTTTTGCTTAGTTAAAATTTTGAATTAGATATATAAGGACTAATTTTGTTTATTGATTTTATTCCTTGAAATTTCAAATTTTAAAAAGTTCTATTTTGGTCGAATAAATAAAATTCTTTATTTTACTTTTTTTACTTTAAGTAAACTGGTTATTAGTATAACTTATTTTGAATTAATATTTCTTAGTTAATTAAACTGTTATAGATTAGGAATGGTAACTATTAACCTAGTTTATTTTAGTATTAATGATTATTGTGGTTATAGTTTCAAATGTCTATATGAATGGGCCAGTGTATGCTTCTGATTGAATTAAGTTTTTAGGCTATAATTTCTTTTGGACTTTGTGGTAAAGCCTGCCAGCTTTGAGTGTGGGCTTTGGACTAGTTTTTCTAATGAGAAGAAAATTTATTGAGTGCTAGTTTAATTAGCTGGTAGTTAATTAATTCCTGATTAATTGTTAGTTAAGAATCATGTAATTAGTTATTAAATATAGTTGGTAGTTATAACAAATTTTGTTAGTCTGTTAGCAAATCAGTTACAGACACTGTTCTATACCCCAAGATTTACATCTAATTACAATTGTGCCACTGAATATTTTATTATATATACTGTACACGTTTTCCTAAATTTCTGATCACTGTCACATCATCACTAACACATCATTTTCTCTCTCCACATTCACTCTCTTCCCTACTGTCTGTTCCCGGCCGAGCGCTGCCATCCTCCGACGTCGTAGTCTCGCCGGAGTATTCGCCCTGACCTCTACGAGCTGTCGGCGGTTCAGATCTTCCTCGCCATGGCCGGATCTGCCTCTCTCCAGTGCTAGGTCTCAACGTCGACAGAGCCGAGCGCCACTCCTCGAGTGACGAGCTACGCCGCTAAGCCTCCATCCAGATCCGTTCTCGTCTACTGGAGATCCGCCTACCGGAGAGCACGGGGATGTGTTACTTATCGAAGGCTTCTCAGATCGAGCCACCGACTCGCCATCATTGCAGAGGCCTCCGCCATGTCTCGATCTTCGCACCTTCCTTGAAAATCGAGCACGTCTCCTCGGAGTCCACACCAATCCTCGAGGGACATGCTGCCTCTTCGTAGCTCGAACGGCCACCTTGTGGACCGAGCTGCTCCTTCGGAGACGAGTTCTTGTCGTCGACCGCCATATCCGCCGCTTGGACCACCGCAGCGCCGTCGTGGATCGTCGTCCCCGCCGCCTAGGTGAGCTTCTTCATCGATCTCTCGAACCCCCCTTTTTCTCTTGTTTTCTAGGGTTTCGATTTGGGGATTTAGGGTTAGGGTTTGTACTTCGTATGGAGTATGAAGAAGGATCTTAAGTTTCTCTGTAGCCATGGGGAAGAAGGTGATGATCTAGGGTTTCTGTGAGGAGATGAGGGTTATTTCTAGGGTTAGGGTTTCCTAAACTGAATGAGGATAAGACTATGTGGGATGGAGAGGGAGAACAATAGAGTAGGATTTTTGAAAAGTGGTTGAAGAAGTAGGATGGGGTGGAGAAGATGAACCTAGGGTTAGGGTTTCTTGTAGGGAAGCAAATGAGTTTGGGTCTTCTTGTCGGCTGAGAAGAATTATGTGAGGAGAGAGAGTGCTGAGAGAGTTTATAAGGTTAGGGTGTTTGGTTATGGGCTAAGTCGGGCCACGAGTGGACTTGAATAAATTAGAAGGGGTTATTAATAATAGTTGGTATATGGGCTGGGTTTAATGGAGAATGTGTATCAGTTGAAGTTTGGTCTGAACCAGGGAGGTGGGCTTGGGTTATGTATATTAAATGCTGGGCTTTATTCTTTTCTTCAAGGATTTCTGCAGCAGTGATTGATAGGCTTGGGCTTTGGGGGTTTATGGCCAGAAAGGAATTATTAGCGGCAACAGTAAGGTTATTTTGGGATGATCCCTGGGCTAGACTGATTTTAGTGATAGTTAATGTATTATCAATTTATTTTATTAGTATTTAATTCTAATTAGTGTATATATTTTATTAGTAAATTCTAATTAGTATTTAGTTATACATTGTTCTGTGATATTAACTAGATTTAATGTTTAGATTTGTTAATATAAATAGTATCTTTTAGCTAATATTTTAATTAGCAAATAATTGAACTCTTGTTAATATTTTTTTAAATAATAAGATATTTCATCTAATAGAAATGTTGTCTATAATTATTTCCAAAAAGTATATGTAAGATAGCAATTATTTTCTAATAAATGATTTTGTAGCTACAATATAGTTTAAAAATATATTACTAGTCATTATTCTTAAAGCCAGTATATATTTTCTAAATATAATAATATTGTCATCTAATTTTGCTATAAAGTATATATTGCATATTTTGCTATAAAAATCTAAACTCCTTTCTTATTTAGTATAAATGGCAAGTAATTAGTTAGTAATATTTAAAATATTTGGATAAAGTTATATATATTGTTTTTTTAAAATATTGTTAGTACTAGAGATAGTTAGTTATCTAGTTAGTAATAGTTAGCTAATGATTTTTATTTTAAAACCCTAACAACTTGTACCCAAATATATAGCAGGTGACATACATCCATGCTGTACTACTCCCGTGCTTCCAAAGCGAGGCAAGTATACTTACTCGAGCTTTTACTTTGTTTCTGTCTTACATTCATGTGCCATGTTCTCATATCGGACACGTGATACACACGATTGCATCGTCCTTGTTCGTTATTGCATTGTGAGTCATTGTTTATTGTAGGAATTGGGGGAAATATTAACTTTTGTGTAACCATACCCAACATAGGTATTGTGGATAGCCTAATCGTACACCTCACGTACGATTAAGCCGGATCTTGTAGAATTGATTGTGAATTGATTGATTGTGGATTGTGGTCCTTAGCCGGTCGTACATTAGGTTAATATTTCACAAAGATCACACTTGCATTGATTGTCGTGTCCATCGTATTGTTCAATGATTGTCGTATTTATTGTCTTCGCATATTGATTGTCGCATCCATTGCCTGTAATTTTGCATTTTATTTCTGGTACCATAGTTTCATTTTCAGTTCTCGTACTCTATTTTTACCTTGTACTCTGTAGTTCAGATTACATTGTATATTGTTCTTGTCGGGGTTGTACTTTGCTCTTTTTCTGACAGGATACATTGCAGGTGAGCTTGAGGTCACATGGAGCACGATGGTATCATTGGATATTGCAGGATCTATTTCATTTAGTTTTTCTGGATATTGTACTTTGTATTTTGATTTCATTATTGTATTTTATTTTACCGAATTTGTCTCCGGATAACATTGTATAAATTGACTTGATGGATATTGGTGATCTTTCTGGGACGTTTATAAATTCTGTGATTGTTTACATTACATTGTGACTTAGAGTTTTCCTTAGTATTGTACAGCTTACTTCGTCGTGTCCATCGACGAAGGCTGGACGTGTCTGACTCGTGTCCGATTATTCGGGAGCGGCTCGTGACATATTTTTATTGGTGGCCCTTGCATGTCTATCCTAATGACACTTAGGCAATAAAGTGTTATTGGGGGACCAGCGAAACTAAGGAAAACTCATCACAGCATAGGATTCGTGGGACAATGGTTTTTGGTTATTGTTATTTAAATTTGATTTTTACTTATGATTTTTCTAGGTTAGTTTATGATTTTCTAGGACATAGCAATCAACGATTTATTTTCTATTACAGGATGGTCGCCACGAAGAACGCAGGGACTAGCGAGCAGCCTGTACTCGATGCGCAGGAGCAGCTTTTACCGCCTCCGTCTCAGTCGCTTCCTCCGACGATGAAGTTCGACGGTACTCAGATGATGGCCATATTCCAGCAGTTCATGGAGGCACAGAACCACCAAGCCATGCAGTTCCGAGAGACGATCATGGACGTGCTCCAAGTCAGGAAGCCAGCTCCACCAGCTCCGTCGGCACCACCAGCACCAGCAGCGCCGAGGCTAGGGACCGCCAGAGATTATCATAACCTCTGCCCGATAGATTTTTGGGACCATGAGGGGATAGTCTACACAGATGAGTGGCTAGAAAACGCCGAACGGACATTGAAGATGGCGAGGATTCCAGATGATCTGAAGTTCGAAGTTGCGAGCATGCGACTTTTCGACATTGCTAGAGCTTGGTAAAGTGAGGAGCCTCAGTTGGCTGAACCCCAAGTTCTATGGAAAGAATTCAATTTGTTGTTCCAGGAGAAGTTCTTCCCAGATGTGGAGCGGGACGAGCTTAGGATGCAGTTCGAGGCATTGCAGCAGGGGAGTATGACCGTGGCTCAGTATACATCGAAGTTCACCCGAATCAGCAGGTTCACAGAAAACCTAGTTTACACACCACAGGAGAGGGCTTGGAAGTTCAAGAAAGGCCTCACCAGAGAGTTGCGGCATGCAGTGGCAATCAGCCAGGCCACTACCTATGCGAGCATCCTTAAAGTTGCTCAGGGAGTAGAGAAAGAGATAGACCCAAAGCTCAAGCAGGACCGAGACATTGGCGCCAGCAGTTCCCAGGGTCCACCGAAGCGGACCGACATTCAGCAGAGGCCACCTCAGCGGCCAGCACCTCAGCATCAGCATCATCATGTTCGAGCTCCGACATCCTCGAGATAGATCCAGACCCCGACATACTTTTCTTGTGCATACTGCAAGAGGCTGGGACATCGTGTCGAGGAATGCCACAAGAAGTTAGGGCAGTGCTTGGTTTGTGGATCTGCCACTCATCAAGTGAGAGATTGCCCTACAGCTTTCACTCGTCAGGGACCAGCACCAGAGCTGCAGCAGGAGGATCCACCCTTTAAGGATCAGTAGCAGCAGGGAGCGCAGCCGGACGGACCGTTATCTTCCTTACTTGCTTGTAGCAGCTAGATTTCTTTGTATTGCCTATTTTGAGGCTTGTCTCTGAGTTTTCTTGCATTTACAGTCTTTTATATTGTCTTGTGACCACTTGTTGGTCCTTGTTACTTTTTACTACCTAAATAAAACCAATTGTCTTTTGTTGCTTTATTGATAAACTTGTTTGATTTTGTACACCTCTACAAAACCTTTGAAATTTTGAGGACGAAATTTTTGTAAGGGGGTAGATTTGTAACTTCGTAAATTGTTTATGGATTTTGAATTTGGAAGTATCTTGGTTTAATACGATATCCGCTTTTCGAAAATAATTCTGTTAGTAATTCTATTTTTGCTTAGTTAAAATTTTGAATTAGATTTATAAGGACTAATTTTGTTTATTGATTTTATTCCTTGAAATTTCAAATTTTAGAAAGTTCTATTTTGGTTGAATAAATGAAATTCTTGATTTTACTTATTTTACTTTAAGTAAACTGGTTATTAGTATCACTTATTTTGAATTAATATTTCCTAGTTAATTAAACTTTTATAGATTAGGAATGGTAACTATTAACCTAGTTTATTTTAGTATTAATGATTATTGTGGTCATAGTTTCAAATGTCTATATGAATGGGCTAGTGTATGCTTCTGATTAAATTAAGTTTTTAGGCTATAATTTCTGTTGGACTTTATGGTAAAGCCTGGCAGGTTTGAGTGTGGGCTTTGGGCTAATTTTTCTAATAAGAAGAAAATTTATTGAGTGCTAGTTTAATTAGCTAGTAGTTATCTAATTCCTGATTAATTGTTAGTAAAGAATCATGTAATTAGTTATTAAATTAGTTATTAATTATAGATGGTAGTTATAACTAATTATGTTAGTCTATTAGCAAATCAGTTACAGACACTGTTCTATACCCCTAGATTTATATCTAATTATAATTGTGCCACTCAATATTTTATTATATATACTGTACACGTTTTCCCAAATTTTTGATCACTGTCACATCATCACTGACACATCATTTTCTCTCTCCATATTCTCTCTTTTTCTCGCTGTCTGTTCCCGGCCGAGCGTCGCCGTCCTCCGACGTCGTAGTCTCGCCGGAGTATCCGTCCCGACCTCTACGAGCTGCCTGCGGTTCAGATCTTCCTCGCCATGGCCGGATCTGCCTCTCTCCAGTGCTAGATCTCAACGTCGACAGAGCCGAGCGCCACTCCTCGAGCGACGAGCTACGTCGCTGAGCCGCCGTCCAGATCCATTCTCGTCGACTGGAGATCCGCCTAACGGAGAGCACGGGGACGTGTTGCTAACCGGAGACTTCTCAGATCGAGCCACCGAGTCGCCATCACTGCAGAGGCCTCCGTCGAGTCTCGATCTTCGTACCTTCCTTGAAAATCGAGCGCGTCTCCTCGGAGTCGACCAATCCTTGAGGGACACGCTGCCTCTTCGTAGCTCGAGCGGCCACCTCGTGGACCGAGCTGCTCCTTCGGAGATGAGTTCTCGTCGTCGACCGCCAGATCCGCCGCTTGGACCCCCGCAGCGCCGCCGTGGATCGACGTCCCCGCCGCCTAGGTGAGCTTCTTTATCGATCTCTCGAACCCCCCATTTTTTTTTATTTTCTAGGGTTTCGATTTGTGGATTTAGGGTTAGGGTTTGTGCTTCGTATGGAGTATGAAAAAGGATCTTAAGGTTCTCTATAGCCATGGGGAAGAAGAAGGTGATGATCTAGGGTTTCTGTGAGGAGATGAGGGTTATATCTAGGGTTAGGGTTTCCTAAACTAAGTGAGGAGAAGACTCTGTGGGATGGAGAGGGAGAACAATAGAGTAGGGTTTTTGAAAAGAGGTTGAAGAAGAAGGATGGGGTGGAGAAGATGAACCTAGGATTAGGGTTTCTTGTAGGGAAGCAAATGAGTTTGGGTCTTCTTGTCGGCTGAGAAGAATTATGTGAGGAGAGAGAGTGCTGAGAGAGTTTATAAGGTTAGGGTGTTTGGTTATGGGCTAAGTCGGGCCACGAGTGGGCTTGAATAAATTAGAAGGGGTTATTAATTATAGTTGGTATATGGGCTGGGTTTAATGGAGAATGTGTATCAGTTGAAGGTTGGTCTGAACCAGCGAGGTGGGCTTGGGTTATGTATATTAAATGCTGGGATTAATTCTTTCCTTCAAGGATTTCTGCAGCAGTGATTGATAGGCTTGGGCTTTGGGGGTTTATGGCCAGAAAGGAATTATTAGCAGCAACAATAAGGTTGTTTTGGGATAAGAGTTTTGGGCTGATCCCTGGGCTAGACTGATTTTAGTGATAGTTAATGTATTATCAATTTATTTTATTAGTATAATAAGTGTATATATTTTATTAGTAAATTCTAATTAGTATTTAGTTATACATTGTTCTGTGATATTAACTAGATTTAATGTTTAAATTTGTTAATATAAATAGTATCTTTTAGCTAATATTTTAATTAGCAAATAATTGAACTCTTGTTTATATTTTTTAAATAATAAGATATTTCATCTAATAGAAATGTTGTCTATAATTATTTCCAAAAAATATATGTAAGATAGCAATTATTTTCTAATAAATGATTTTGTAGCTACAATATAGTTTAAAAATATGTTACTAGTCATTATTCTTAAAGCCAGTATATATTTTCTAAATATAATAATATTGTCATCTAATTTTGCTATAAAGTATATATTGCATATTTTGCTATAAAAATCTAAACTCCTTTCTTATTTAGTATAAATGGCAAGTAATTAGTTAGTTATATTTAAAATATTTGGATAAAGTTATATATATAGTTTTTTTTTAAATATTGTTAGTACTAGAGATAGTTAGTTATCTAGTTAGTAATTGTTAGCTAATGATCTTTATTTTAAAACCCTAACAACTTGTACCCAAATATATAACATGTGGCATACATCCATGCAGTACTACTCATGTGCTTCCAAAGCGAGGCAAGTATACTGACTCGAGCTTTTACTTTATTTCTGTCTTACATTCATGTGCCATGTTCTCATATCGGACACGTGATACACATGATTGCATCGTCCTTGTTTGTTATTGCATTGTGAGTCATTGTTTATTACGGGGATTGGGAGAAATATTAACTTTTGTGTGACCACACCCAATATAGGTATTGTGGATAGCCTAATCGTACACCTCACGTACGATTAAGCCGGATCTTGTAGAATTGATTGATTGTGGATTGTGGTCCTTAGCCGGTCACACATTAGGTTAATATTTCACAAAGGTCACACTTGTATTGATTGTGGTGTTCATCGTATTGTTCATTGATTGTCGTGTTCATTGTCTTCGTATATTGATTGTCGCGTCCATTGCCTGCAGTTTTGTATTTCATTTCTGGTACCATAGTTTCATTTTCAGTTCTCGTACTCTAGTTTCACCTTGTACTCTGTAGTTCAGATTACATTGTATATTGTTCTTGTCGGGGTTGTACTTTGCTCTTTTTCTGATATGATACGTTGTAGGTGAGCTTGAGGCCACATGATGGTATCATTGGATATTGCAGGATCTATTTCATTTAGTTTTTCTGGATATTGTACTTTGTATTTTGATTTCATTATTGTATTTTATTTTACCGGATTTGTCTCCGGATAATATTGTATAAATTGACTTGATGGATATTGGTGATCTTTTTGGGACGTTTATAGATTCTGTGATTGTTTACATTACATTGTGACTTGAAGTTTTCCTTAGTATTGTACAGCTTACTTCGTCGTGTCCATCAACGAAGGCTGGGCGTGTACGATTCGTGTCCGATTATTCGGGAGCAGGTCGTGACAAGCCACATGAGCGTATTATTCCTTCTATTTATTTGGTAGGAGTTGGGGGTAGTGGGCCCAACGGACATGCAATGCAATGTGCACAAAGTATCGTGCGTATCGTCGGGCATCTCAAAAGAAAAAGAAAAGAAAAAGAAAAGAAAAAATAGTGGTCTCAACTCAAGGACTAAGCCAAGAGAGGTGTGGTTGTTATGGTCTGCTCTGAAATACGGAAGATCGAACCACGTGGCATTAGCCAACTACGTATCAAGTGGGCTTCAGTCCAACTCAATACGCAACTTGTCTAAGGTTGGGTGTTCTAACAACCATATCATTTTGTTGGCCTTAAACTATATATCTCAATGCATAAAATAATGTAAACAAAAATGAACATAATATATTACAGTTGACTACTCAATAATATATATGTCTGAATTAGCCCAATAAAGAATAACATGGGCATACAAATACAAGATTCTGAGAGTAGAATAACTATTAGTAATACAAGTTGCTCCTCATGAAAATAAAGTATAGAAATAAAACATAGAAGATGAAAGATAATTAATCTCACCTTGGGTACGATTGTCTCATTTCGTCTCCTTGCTATGTTGAATATCAACGCTCCTTTGTTACTCGTTGTCCTCTCGTTCATGTTTTCATATTTCTATGGGTATTGTATCATGTATTTAGTTTCGATACAGTATCTCGTACTCGTATTGTTAATGTCCGTATCTGATATAAGATTCTTTTATAGTGTTATTGATTTTTCTGATTTGGTATCAAGGGTCGTACGAGCATATCGCCTGTATAAAAATCGACTACTTAAACGAATTAATTGACTTATGCAAATGGTTTTGTATTTCGGTTTTTTGACAAGATAATAATACGGGAGACTACCTTAGACCCATAGTTATACCTTGGGCATTGTCCTAGATTTTTACTAGGACCCGTGTATAGAAAGTGCCCAAATATCAGAAATTACTAAACAGATGGTATATTGTTAGTATACTGATAATGAACTATCTACAAATTAGAATACCCAATCAACCTGCTGACTAGGCTAACCTATTATCTATTGGTCCCTTGGTTTAGTTTGTATGGCTAGGATTTGTTGGTGTCTTGGATTGGTGACTTGGCATGATGAGTGGCTAAGGTTAAACCCCAATTCCTATAAAACTTCTTCCTTTCTTTCTCTTTCTTTCACTCTTTTCACTCTCTACTATATTTCCTTCATCTATCTCTTTCTCTATTCTTCTCTTTGCTGGTGTAGAAGCATGAAAACAATTCACTATGAGCTAAGAAGCGCAGTGCCTACAAAAGAAGTGGACCACAAACTGTTGTGCACATCAAACTTTTCACATACATACAAACAATACAGTATCAAAAAAGTGTAGTACATATTTTGGAAAAGAACACGCATAAAGGAGATACTTTTCAATGATAGACATAATTACAATACAAGTGGGAGTCTATTACAGAGTTTTCATTAATGTTCATGATTACATAAATAAGCTATCTACCTACTGTGCATACAATATATGCCAAGAAAAGCACAACATACAATGTATGCCAGAAAAAGCACAACATACAATATATGTGAGGAAAAATGCAGCATACAATGTATGCCAAGAAAAGTTCCTCTGCACACACAATATAGGCCAAAAAAAGCGCAGCTCCTCTGTGCAGCTCCTAGACACTGATTGAATAGAGTTTAAAATGGCAATCAATCCAAGACCCTATATTCAACATCTTGGCACTCGACGTTGTCTTGAGGCAAAACACAACAAGCATGCTGCATGAATAGGGACAATGTTGTCTATAGTCAGCTGAGTTTATCTCAAAAACTCCTTCATCAAACTCGTCACTTCCTTGAACAAAGAGTTATGCAATCCTAGCCCACGACTGACACAATTTCAGCCAAACTAGCCAGGAAAAAGACTCGCAGTCATCGGGGTACGGTGTCATCTTCGACATGAAGTGGGAAAGAGGGGTGCACGAGAGGGTTATGCCCTAAAAACACCCCTATTTATATGATGCGTATTGTCAAACCCACGCGCCAAGTGGCAGCCAGTTAAAGGCTCCGAGTTAATTGAATGAACCTCGTATTCATGGAAATGAATCTCATTTAATGATCTTTCTGACTAAGTCCTTAAGTCAAACTTATCACTTCTCAAGCCCCACGCAGCGGCATAAATTAAAGAGTTTGACCCAAATGGCTCCAAAAGTGCATCCCTGAAAGCGCAGCCTAAAGGAACACAAGAGCCTCCAAAAGGCGCAGTTGCTGAAAAGCGCAGCCTCCTGGAGCCTTGCCTCAAAGGCGCAGCCTTGCAAGCACCCCATGCTATCACTTCAGCATTTATGGCATGATTGGCATAGATGTCAGATATCGGATGTCAGCTATCAATTGTCAGCTGACAATACTTGATGTCAAGTCAATCGAGGAGTACTGTCTTCAAAGAACGCAAAAGTGCAATCACTCTAAAGCGCATCTCCCATAGCAGATCTCCAACAAGCGCAACCTTTACAAGCATAGCACTAGTCAAATAACGCCACGTAGCCAACAAGAGCGCAGTGCCTCTCCGATATAATCAAATCTATTTTATTTTAACAGAGCGAAATCTTTGAGCAATGTGCATGCATCACGTGTCATTGACTCAGTCATACTTATGAACGGTGCCAACCAGCCAACATCTCAGCAACAAGCGAATCTCAACAAATGTCGTATGTCAGCTCATCCGCAGCTCAATAGTGCAGTTACAACAAATTTGGCCCTATCTTCATGTGCAGCGCTCCTACGTGCCAAAAACCCATGCGTACATAACATATGCGGGCATGGGTAGCTCGTTCCATCAATCTATAAATAGAAAGAATTTTCCTTCATTTTGGATCTTGATTGGCAACCCCGATCAATTATCTACCCACAGGCATCAAGAGAGTCAGAGCAAGTTCTTCTCATCGTCAGATCGTCAACAAAGTAAAGGAACCATTATAGTGTTCGATCTCTATCGTCACACTTCTCCAGAATCAACTTGTACTTAGATCTTCTATTTAGGAGTTCTTTTGTAATCTTCTCGTTCGATTAATACAAAAAGTTCGTATAACTTTTGTTTATGGCGAACAAACTGGCGACTCTGCTGGGGACTTTCTTCTCCTCTGACGAGAAAGTAGTGACGCAATCTGACAACAAACTGCTCGGGTCCTCTCAAAAGATGATGGTCGTTCGTTTAGACCAGCAATCTTTTGAGGACTTGCTCTCTAAAGGCAGTGCGAGTCCCTCGAAACGGCTAGCAAAGCCGAAGAAGACTTGTCGCACCTGGGTGCCCAAGACCACTATGCAAGTAGCAGGCTGAAGAGGACGAGCCCTAAATGTTCAAAGACTTAGGCACACTCAAGGGGCCAGAGCGAACTCTTACTGTTGCTCTTCAGTCAGCCCAAGAATCTAGAAAGCGCAGCGTAGATTACCTTACCCAATTTGAGCGTCCCCAGTCGAGGGCGCAATGCAAAAGGAAAGGCGCAACACCTCTCTCGTGTATGGAGCCTAAAGCGCAAGGAAGATCTTATGTATTTGATAGGATTACTTGCCCACGGGGTAAGGCAAATTTGGGTTCTTAGTACTATACACCGTTAAGGGCTAGTATGAAGAAGTCGAAGACGGCACGTGCATGCACGCTCAATGTGCTATGCCACTAGCAAGTCAGAAGCATGCATTGGCAATAATGTGCGCAGCTGACGACAAGCTATACAGAACTGACTTAGGTGCTCCGGCGCCACGAATGAGTCACTTTTCAAAGTCCTTCTGTAACTTGGGCGCATCTCATGCGCAGGAACCAAGCTAGGGGCAAATATTGTGTCATGACCCGCACCCGCTTTTCTGGATACGAGTGCGTGCGCAAGCCAGCTACGTATCAAGCGGACTCCAGCCCAACTTGAATACGTATAAGCTGTCTATACTATGGTAAGATGCCTAATCATGGCAAGACAAAACTATATCTCAATCCGCACGAAGAGTATAAAACAAGAATAAACATTATGGTTCATTGTCACTACCACATTTCTAGTGTGAGAGTATTTTTGTCATTTTTGGGATAATTTAAATTTATTAGAATTTTTAGGAATTTTTAGGAATTATTTTGGAATTGTTTGGACTAGGTTGACTTTGTCTAGTCTTGACCCTTGTAGACTAACCTAGAAGCTAACCCTAGTTAGTATGGACCTGGTTAGGTTATGTGACTCTAGTCTAACCTAGCATGACTTAAGTTAGTGGTAATTAGTTCATTAGAAATTGAGTGAGGAGATTAGGAATTAAATGGTTTGAGAAATGGCTTGTGATTTCACAAGTCATTTTGTGACTTAACCTAATAGGACTAGCCACCTAGTGCAACCTAGCCCTAGTCTACACTTGGCCGGCTACCTTAGCTAAACCTAGGGATTTCTCCACTATATAATCTCTCCTAAAATCTAGGGTTGCCTCTTTCTTAGGAAAGCTCGAAGTTCAAGAAGGTTAGTTTCCTATTGTATTTTAATCCCTAGAACTCCATTCCTCTTCCTTTTTCATTCTAATCTTTGCCATTAGGTTATAATACACCTATTCTTGCTGTTGTTAAGGTTCCATCTCAGTTTGATGTGATTTGAGTGGATTGGGACATCAAGACAAGAGCTATTGATTGGGGATTTTCTTGAAAGTTCAAGAATAGGTAACTTTCTCATTTCTCCATGAAATTTTGTTTTGTCTTCATGATTAGGAAGCCCTAGGGGTCCCCTAAGTGTCTATATTGGCATCGTGTCAGGTTCCATAAGTTTCGTGTCCATTTGGACACGTATCAGGGATATTGACTAGGTGTTTGTCGAAATGCCACTGAGGGCATTTCGTTTGGTTTTGTGGAAAGTTTTTAAATAGGAAATTAAGTTTTATCATTTATTATTGATTTCTAATCTTCTGTGGTAATTATAGTATCGGTTTGTGTCGGATTCACGGCTTGGACACGCGCCGCACACCGCGCGCACACGCTACAGGGATCCCCTGCTGTTCGGGGGTTGTGCCGGACACGACACGGCGAGTCTTGATACAAGATTTTGGGGGAGTCTCGGGGCACCCACTGACACGCCATGTGTCAAATTTCGTGGGCCCACGTGGCGTGTCGAAGGATTTATTGACAGTGCACTGGTCGCCACTGTCAGTCCCAGGCCGAGTTTCTCGACACTGATACGGCCCTATTACTATGGACACGACACCCTAGGACTCAGTACAGGTGCTTGGACACTTAGCTGGACCCTAGGTGTACCTACTGACACGAGCACGAGATACAGTAGTGTCCTATGTCGTGTACACGACACGAGTGCACGTGTGCACGAGACAGTGCACTGGACAGTGCACTGTTGTGTCTGTTTTGAGTTTTCCTTGTTCTGGACACGTCGTGTGCACTTGGGTGGACACCATTGCATTGTGGGACACATATATAATATATATTTTGGTTACCAACCATTAGTTTAGTAAATTAGGTCGAATTGGTTGGTTAAACTCATTTTCCCAATTTTCTTCCTGATACATGTTATGAACAGATTTTCCAGTTTGTATTCATGAACTTTGGCATCAAATTTGGACCCTTTAATGCTGTTAAATTGTTGTTTTAAGTTCCTGGAATTACTCTCCTCTAGTTGAACTACTTGTGTGTAAATTTCTGGGTTCATTGGTGAGCAAATGACTTCAAATTGTAGCTTATAGTTCAGTTCTAAAATTTTGAACTATTGAAACTGATTTTGTGTTTATCATGAGCTAAGGGTGATTCCAGTATTGTATCAACCTGGGATTTAGTCTTATAGACTCAAATCTGAATTTGGTTGATATTAATACCTAGGTTACTGAGTTGTTTTGATATTTAAAAGTCTGAATTTGTGTTGATGTTGATTTCCTTTCCTTCTCACTGTCCTCTATACACACAAAGTCCAGTTATATTGTCACACACACTTTCCTCTCTCTCTCTTTTACTGTTTTTTTTTGTAGTTCCTGCACACTCTTTATCACATACCCTTCACACACAGATTTTTCCCTTGCACACACTCATGTATATCCCATACACACACAGTCCTCCCCTCTCCCTTTCATGTACACAAACTTTACACAAATCTGTAAACACTGTTTTCCTGTTCACACAGCCACTTGACACATTGCCTCCCTCACATACACACACACTTGCCTACCCAATTACACACCCACACACAAAACCTTTGTCTCTCTCTCTCTCTCTATATATATATATGTATATTTCCTAGTCTTCTAAATGTAGGTTATGTATAGTATGTATACATATGTATGTAATGTATATGTATATATATGTAATGTGTTGTATTATGCCTAAATATCTAATGTATGCCCTATATACAATATGTGTATATATATGTTAAGTTTGAATATAAATAGCTTGTGTTGGTCTTGTGGTATGTAAATACTTATTATAGGCTAGCATGGTTGGATATAAGTCTTGATAGACTATTATAGGCTTGTTAGGGTTTAGCAAGATTGCTAAACCTAGTTTAGGCTAACCTAGTCTTGTTAGACCTAGTTTGACCATAGTTGACCTAGTTTGACCAGAGTTGACTAAGAGTTGACTTTGGCCTAGTTTGACCTAGAATCATGTAGAATGCATAGTAGGATTTCATTTTACCATTTTGGACTTGTTGTGACTTATGCTGTTCTGATTAGGAGCCAGACACCACTCCTCGGACATTACTTTCATAGTGGACACTCAGATACCAGGCGAGTACATTCTCTGATCATTTCATATCCTGCTTAGAATTATTTCCTGCAGTAGATTACTTTACTTGTACTGTCACGTTGGTCACACGGATTGGTACTATACGGATCCCTACTTGAGATGTTATCCTTAGGGAGCATCGGATACTACATGTTCTGTGCGTTTCACTTACATGTCGTATCACTATGCTTCACAGGTTCTTCGATCACTTGTGACATATACTCTTATGATCACAGAGTCTCCTAGAATCTCTTATCCTATTTACTGGGTATCCTAGAATCTCCTAGAATCCCCATTCTTGGGACTACTATGTACCACCCTTCGGGAGATTACCACCCTTCGGGGGCTATTACATAGAATCATAACATAACCTGTTTGGATCCTTGTATACTGATTGGGGGTACGGGAGAGTAGAAGTAGACATGTGAATACTATCCAAGTAGTGTAGTATCATAATCTCTTCCATAGTGTAGCATCAGAATCTCCTATGCCATTTACATGTCTATATTGTACTCTGACTCACTAGCCACATGTTAGCTCTCTATTTATAGTAGATATTTCTATTACAGCTTTCTCTCTCTGTTTACATACTGCACTTCTTTCAGTACTTGTATCTTACTTTACTGCATGATTATATTTTCTAATCTGCTATGAACTGTTGAGATGTACTGTGCTCGCTCCTGTCCTGACTGGACCTGTTGAAAATATTACAGAGGACGAGGAGGAGGCTGGTCTGGATACTTACTACGGGGCAGCCTTAGATGACACCTGCGAGCTGGACCCTCAGGAGGACCCAGCTCTAGCTGAGGATATCACCCCGATTGCCTAGACTAGATTAGTTAGGCTTATCTATCTTTTATGTAGTCTTGAGGCATGTTTTAGCTAGACTTTATTTGGAGTTCAGAGTTGTATATATTCTTTCATTCTGTATCTGAGACCATGTACTTCTGGATATTGCTGGGATTATCTTAGACTACTTTTCATCTATTTATTTCCTTGAGTTCTATTTCATATCGTGCTATCTCTTCCTTAGTTGTGATTGAGTTTATTACTGCTATGTCACCCCCATTCGGGGAGTATAAACTGTTTAGATATATATTATTAGATGTATGCTGACCTAGGACAGCGTTCTACCGCCGACACTGCGGCGTAGGCTGGACGTACCCACGTCTCGTGCCCTTACTCTAGGGTGCGGGTCGTGATACATTTTTAGTGGTGGCCCATGCAGGTCTAGGCTAGAAGTGTAGTGGTATTCGAATTAGAGTATCACTACAGCCTGCAGTAGGATATAGGACATTTATTTTAAAGTACTCAATCACTTTAGGAAAAATTCTTTTATTGCCATCTAAATCCTTATTGTCAGCTGATCCTTTGAATTTTTAACTGTCCACCTTTGTTATTTCGCTTCTTTCTCAGAAATTGATACTCTTGTTTGTCTATCTTCAGGATGGTAGAGACTCGATCACAGCGTGCCATTCATGAGGATGCTATAGAGGGGACTGCTACCTCTCAGCCAGTACAGCGAGGCCAGGGGACTGCAGCTCCTGCCACCTCTGCTCGTATTGAGACCTCGGCAGCCGCAGCAGGGGGTATGCATCCACCGACTCGGAGGCAGGACCCGGTCATTCCAAAGGATCCCTTTCAGCAGCCACCGCCTACAGGATACATGGACGCAGCTCAAATGTTCGCATATTTCCAGCAGTTCATGGACCGACAGCAGGCTCGACAGGACAGAGGCATGGAGCTGGCCCTTACGACGGTCGCAGCTCGACCGATGGTTCAGCAGCCGAGGACACCGGGGATTGAGCAGTTTCAGAAGATGAGCCCCAGAGACTTTCTGGGACAGAGGGGATCCTATATGCCGATGAGTAGATCGAGCATATAGAGGAGATCTTTCGCTTGGCCAGGATTCCAGCAGATCTTCAGATCGAGGCCGCAGCTAGCCGGATGCGAGATCTTGCTCGCACCTGGTATCAGTCAGACCCCAGGGTGGGGGTAGCTGGGCAGACTTGGGAGCAGTTCAAGGGCTTCTTCAAGAAGAAGTTCTTCCCAGATTCAGCACTCAGAGCCTTGGAGTCGCAGTTCGAGAGCCTGGTCCAGGGGAGTCTCTCAGTGGAGGAGTACGCCGGGGAGTTCGACCGCCTCGGCAGGTTTGTAGAGGGCTTGAACGAGACGGCGAAGGCCCAGAGGTTTCAGAAGGGTCTAGTCAAGGAGGTCAAGTCCTTGACCAAGGGCAACCGGGATGCTACGTTCGAGAAGATCTTGATGGGAGCCTTGTTGGCAGAGGATGATCTTGAGCTTAGGCTCAAGAGGGGGAGAGACCCAGTTGGAGACAGCAACAGCAGCGGAGGCCAGGCCAAGAGGCCCCACTTTCAGTACCAGCAGCTGAGGCAGTTTCAGCCACAGCCGATTCAGCAGAGGCCAGTCCATCAGCAGCAGCAGCCGAGGCAGCACCAGCAGGGTCAGAGATAGGGTGGTACTTGTGCCTACTGCAAGAAGCCTGGGCACGTCTTCAATGAGTGCCAGAAGAGGCTGGGCCAGTGCCTGGTGTGTGGCTCAGCAGACCACCAGATGAGGGACTGCCGCATGGGACGAGCAGCCTAGGGAGCAGCAGTCAGAGCTCCAGCAGGCTAACAGAGGGGACCAGCCCTACCGACGCAGCAGCAGAGGTTTGTCCAGCACCACCAGCAAGCCAGGGGAGGCCAGCAGGGGCGAGCTTTTGCCATGGCAGCTGGAGATGCAGAGGTGATAGGAGAGCTGATTGCAGGTTCGATTCTACTCGACTCCAGTCCAGCATTTGCATTATTCGATTTCGGTGCTTTGCATAGCTTCATATCAGTATCTTTTGCGATTAGACACGGTATCATAGCTGAATCGTTGCCTAGGACTTACAAGATCACGACCGGGGATGGCATTATCCTCGTGAGTGATGTTTGTAAGGGTCGGAAAGTAGTTTTGGGAGGCCATGAGTTGGAGGTGAGCCTGTTCGTAATGCCATTGCCGAACTATGATATAGTACTAGACATGGATTGGTTGAGCAGGCACCACGCCAGCATTGATTGCAGAGGGGGTAGAGTTCTCTTCAGAGCACCGGGGTAGCCAGAGTTCGAGTATTCCAGACGTCAGGCAGAGCAGAGCAGCGGAGTCTTCTGTGGAGTCTCGGTCGAGGAGCAGACGATTCCACACCCCTTGATAGCAGATTATGTGGATGTTTTCTCGGAGGAGTTGTCGGGATTGCCACCAGACAGAGACATAGAGTTCTCGATAGACTTGGTTCCAGGAGCGGAACCCATCTCTCAGTATGTCTATCGGGTGAACAATAGCGAGCTGGTGGAGCTGAAGAAGCAAGTGGATGAGCTACAGGACAAGGGCTTCATCCACTCGAGTTCGTTGCCATGGGGTGCACCAGTGTTGTTCGTACCAAAGAATGATGGGTCAGTACGCATGTGTATTGACTATAGGGCACTCAACAACCTTACGATCGAGAACAAATACCCACTGCCGCGGATCGACGATCTATTTGACCAGTTGAGCGAAGCTCGGGTATTTTCCAAGATTGATCTGAGGTCGGGATATCACCAGGTGAAGGTGAAGAGGGAGGATATTCCCAAGACCGCTTTCAGGATGTGGTACGGGCAGTTTGAGTTTTTGGTTATGCCGTTTGGGCTAACCAATGCACCAGCAGTGTTTATAAACCTTATGAACAAGGTGTTCCACCAGTATCTGGATCAGTTTGTGGTGGTGTTTATTGACGATATCTTGATATATTCCAAGACTAAGGAGGAGCACGAGGAGCATTTGAGGATAGTGCTGGAGATTCTCAGGAAGGAGCAGCTTTACGAAAAGCTCTCCAAATATGAGTTCTTCTTGGATCGGGTGGACTTCTTGGGGCATGTGGTGACTGGAGATGGTATCTCAGTTGACCCCAAAAAGATTGTAGCAGTTGAGGCATGGGCAGTGCCGACTTCAGTTGCAGAGATCAGGAGTTTCCTGGGGCTGGCAGGATACTATCGGAGATTCGTGCAGGATTTGTCCCGGATTGCAGAGCCGTTGACTCGGTTGACCCGGAAGGATGCTGAGTTTGTTTGGTCAGAGGAGTGTCAGGAAGCTTTTGATGAATTGAAGAAGCGGCTGACGACAGCTCCGATTCTGACATTGCCTTCAAGATCAGGTGGTTTCACTATTTATAGTGATGCTTCAGGGAAGGGGCTGGGTTGCGTCTTGCAGCAGCATGGGAAGGTGATTGCCTATGCTTCCAGGCAATTACGTCCCCATGAGAAGAACTACCCTACCCACGACCTGGAGCTGGCAGCAGTGATATTTGCTCTGAAGTTGTGGAAGCATTATCTGTATGGTGAGAGGGTGAAGATCTTCACAGATCACAAGAGCTTAAAGTATGTGTTCACTCAGAAGGAGTTGAACATGAGACAACGCAGATG
Source organism: Iris pallida (assembly GCA_029216955.1). Classification (NCBI taxonomy): domain Eukaryota; kingdom Viridiplantae; phylum Streptophyta; class Magnoliopsida; order Asparagales; family Iridaceae; genus Iris; species Iris pallida. The sequence continues at coordinate 19,539,722 of JANAVB010040818.1, read as the reverse complement.
GCTAGAGTTGATGAAGGATTTTGACATCCTACTTCAGTATCACCCAGGGAAGGCCAACGTGGTTGCCGATGCCTTGAGTAGGTATCCGACAGCCATGTGTTTGACCATGGATCGACATTTGCTTGCCGACTTGGAGAGCCTTGGGATTGAGGTGATCCTGCCCGGAGTGCAGATGCAGCTATAGGGGATGCAGGTTCAGTCAGACTTGGTGGAGAGGATCAAGTCGGCACAGTTTGACGACATTGCTCTACGGTGTCTCCAGGAGCTGGTTCGAGCAGGATTGCTGGAGGGCGAGTTTTCTCTTGCAGAGGATGGTACCTTGAGGCACGGTTCCAGATTATGTGTACCCAACGGGGAGCTCAGGGAGCAGGTTATGCAGGAGGCCCACAGATCTCAGTACTCTATACACCCGGGTGCCAACAAGATGTACCGAGATCTACGGGAGCATGTTTGGTGGTCAGGGATGAAACGGGAGGTGGCTCGCTTCGTGGCTAGGTGTTTGGTCTGTCAGCAGGTCAAGGCAGAGAGACAGAGGCCCGGTGGATTGTTGCCGCCGCTGCCTATTCCCGAGTGGAAATGGAAGCATATCACGATGGACTTCGTTTCAGGATTGCCGCGTACTCTAGGAGGGAAAGACGCGATTTGGGTCATCGTTGACAGGTTGACCAAATCGTCCCACTTCTTGCCATTCAAGGTGGGTACGTCTACAGAGAGACTGGTGGAGATATATATACGTCAGATAGTCAGGATTCACGGAGTTTCGGTCAGCATCGTCTCAGATCGGGATAGCCGTTTTACTTCCCATTTCTGGAGGAGTCTGCAGACCAGCTTGGGCCCTCAGCTCAAGTTTAGTACTATATACCACCTCCAGACGGACGGGCAGTCAGAGCGGACTATTCAGACACTTGAGGATATGCTGCGGACGTACGTCCTGGACTTTGGAGGTTCCTGGGAGGATCATCTTCATTTGGTGGAGTTTGCCTACAACAATAGTTTCCAGGCCAGTATTGAGATGTCACCTTTCGAGGCTCTGTACGGGCGTAGGTGCCTACACCCTTATCTTGGGATGATGTTGGTGAGCGAGCTTTACTGGGGCCAGAGATGGTTGTTGATGCAGCCGAAAAGGTGAAGCTCATCAGGGACAGACTTCGCGTGGTGCAGGACAGACATCGGCACTGGGCCGATAGCCACCGGAGGCCATTGGAGTTTGAGGTACAGATTAGAGTAGGACTAGATTTAGGTTTCTTTGTTTGTGATTTTTGATCATGTTTGTTTATTATTTTAATTGAGACCTTGCTTGTGATTAGGTCGGAGACCAGGTTTTCTTGAGGATATCTCCAACTCGTGGTACGATACATTTTGGTGGAGGCGGGAAGCTTAGCCCGCGCTTCATCGGCCCTTTCGTTATCAGCGGAAGAGTCGGTGATGTTGCATACAGGCTAGACTTGCCGCCTGTGCTAGTGGGGGTCCACAACGTATTTCATGTATCACAGTTGAGACGGTACGTGGCTGACCCTAGCCATGTGATCGATCATTCAGAGATAGAGGTTGAGCCTTCTCTCAGCTATCCAGAGCAGCCAGTGGAGATTCTGGATCGACGGGAGAAGGTTCTGAGGAACCAGGTGATACCTTTGGTACGCATCGCATGGAGGCATCATTCTCCAGGAGAGTCTACCTGCGAGCGGGAGGATGAGATGCACGAGCGCTACCCTTATCTTTTTGGACCGTGAGGTATGCTTTCTATCCTTCTCATCAGTTGTATTTCGCCTTTCAATTTCGAGGACGAAATTCTTTTAAGGAGGGTAGATTTGTCACTACCACATTTCTAGTATGAGGGTATTTTGTCATTTTTGGGGTAATTTAAATTTATTAGAAATTATTAGAATTTTTGGGAATTTTTAGGAATTATTTTGGAATTGTTTGGACTAGGTTGACTTTGTCTAGTCTTGACCCTTGTAGACTAACCTAGAAGCTAACCCTAGTTAGTATGGACTTGGTTAGGTTATGTGACTCTAGTCTAACCTAGCATGACTTAAGTTAGTGGTAATTAGTTCATTAGAAATTGAGTGAGGAGATTAGGAATTAAATGGTTTGAGAAATGGCTTGTGATTTCACAAGTCATTTTGTGACTTAACCTAATAGGACTAGCCACCTAGTGCAACCTAGCCCTAGTCTACACTTGGCCGGCCACCTTAGCTAAACCTAGGGATTTCCCCACTATATAATCTCTCCTAAAATCTAGGGTTGCTTCTTTCTTAGGAAAGCTCAAAGTTCAAGAAGGTTAGTTTTCTATTGTATTTTAATCCCTAGAACTCCATTCCTCTTCCTTTTTCATTCTAATCTTTGCCATTAGGTTATAATACACCTATTCTTGCTGTTGTTAAGGTTCCATCTCAGTTTGATGTGATTTGAGTGGATTGGGACATCAAGACAAGAGCTATTGATTGGGGATTTTCTTGAAAGTTCAAGAATAGGTAACTTTCTTATTTCTCCATGAAATTTCATTTCGTCTTCATGATTAGGAAGCCCTAAGGGTCCCCTAAGTGTCTGTATTGGCGTTGTGTCAGGTTCCATAAGTTTCGTGTCTATTTGGATACGTATCAGGGATATAGACTAGGTGTTTGTCGAAATGCCACTGAGGGCATTTCGTTTGGTTTTGTGGAAAGTTTTTAAATAGGAAATTAAGTTTTATCATTTATTATTGATTTCTAATCTTCTGTGGTAATTATAGTGTCGGTTTGTGTCGGATTCACGGCTTGGACACGCGCCGCACACTGCGCACACACGCTACAGGGATCCCCTGCTGTTCGGGGGTTGTGCCGGACACGACACGACGAGTCTTGACACGAGATTTCGGGGGAGTCTCGGGGTACCCACTGACACGCCATGTGTCAAATTTCGTAGGCCCATGTGGCGTGTCGAAGGATTTATTGACAGTGCACTGGTCGCCACTGTCAGTCCCAGGCCTAGTTTTTCGACACTAATACGGCCCTATTACTATGGACACGACACCCTAGGACTCAGTACAGGTGCTTGGACACTTAGCTGGACACTAGGTGTACCTACTGACACGAGCACGAGACACAGTAGTGTCCTGTGTCGTACACACGACACGAGTGCACGTGTGCACGAGACAGTGCACTGGACAGTGCACTGTTGTGTCTGTTTTAAGTTTTCCTTGTTCTGGATACGTCGTGTCCACTTGGGTGGACACCATTGCATTGTGGGACACATATATAATATATATTTTGGTTACCAACCATTAGTTTAGTAAATTAGGTCGAATTGGTTGGTTAAACTCATTTTCCCAATTTTCTTCCTGATACATGTTATGAATTTTCCAGTTTGTATTCATGAACTTTGGCATCCACTTTGGACCCTTTAATGCTGTTAAATTGTTGTTTTAAGTTCCTGGAATTACTCTCCTATAGTTGAACTACTTGTGTGTAAATTTCTGGATTCATTGGTGAGCAAATGACTTCAAATTGTAGCTTATAGTTCAGTTCTAAAATTTTGAACTATTGAAACTGATTTTGTGTTTATCATGAGCTAAGGGTGATTCCAGTATTGTATCAACCTGGGATTTAGTCTTATAGACTCAAATCTGAATTTGGTTGATATTAATACCTAGGTTACTGAGTTGTTTTGATATTTAAAAGTCTGAATTTGTGTTGATGTTGATTTCCTTTCCTTCTCACTGTCCTCTATACACACAAAGTCCAGTTATATTGTCACACACACTTTCCTCTCTCTCTTTTACTGTTTTTTTTTGTAGTTCCTGCACACTCTTTATCACACACCCTTCACACACAGATTTTTCCCTTGCACACACTCATGTATATCCCATACACACACAGTCCTCCCCTCTCCCTTTCATGTACACACATGTAAGACACTTTACACAAATCTGTAAACACTGTTTTCCTGTTCACACAGTCACTTGACACATTGCCTCCCTCACATACACACACACTTGCCTACCCAATTACACACCCACACACACAGCCTTTGTCTCTCCCTCTCTCTCTATATATAAATGTATATTTCCTAGTCTTCTAAATGTAGGTTATGTATAGTATGTATACATATGTATGTAATATATATGTATATATATGTAATGTGTTGTATTATGCCTAAATATCTAATGTATGCCCTATATACAATATGTGTATATATATGTTAAGCTTGAATGTAAATAGCTTGTGTTGGTCTTGTGGTATATAAATACTTATTATAGGCTAGTATGGTTGGATATAAGTCTTGATAGACTATTATAGGCTTGTTAGGGTTTAGCAAGATTGCTAAACCTAGTTTAGGCTAACCTAGTCTTGTTAGACCTAGTTTGACCATAGTTGACCTAGTTTGACCAGAGTTGACCAAGAGTTGACTTTGGCCTAGTTTGACCTAGAATCATGTAGAATGTATAGTAGGATTTATTTTACCATTTTGGACTTGTTGTGACTTGTGCTGTTCTGATTAGGAGCCAGACACCACTCCTCGGACAGTACTTTCATAGTGGACACTCAGATACCAGGCGAGTACATTCTCTGATCATTTTATATCCTGCTTAGAATTATTTCCTACAGTAGATTACTTTACTTGTACTGTCACGTTGGGCACACGGATTGGTACTATACGGATCCCTATTTGAGATGTTTTCCTTAGGGAGCATCGGGTACTACATGTTCTGTGCGTTTCACTTACATGTCGTATCACTATGCTTCACAGGTTCTTCGATCACTTGTGACATATACTCTTATGATCACAGAGTCTCCTAGAATCTCTTATCCCATTTACTGGGTATCCTAGAATCTCCTAGAATCCCCATTCTTGGGACTACTATGTACCACCCTTCGGGGGATTACCACCCTTCGGGGGCTATTACATAGAATCATAACATAACCTGTTTGGATCCTTGTGTACTGATTGGGGGTACGAGGGAGTAGAAGTAGACATGTGAATACTATCCAAGTAGTGTAGTATCAGAATCTCTTCCATAGTGTAGCATCAGAATTTCCTATGCCATTTACATGTCTATATTGTACTCTGACTCACTAGCCACATGTTAGCTCTCTATTTATAGTAGATATTTCTATTACAGCTTTCTCTCTCTGTTTACATACTGTACTTCTTTCAGTACTTGTATCTTACTTTACTGCATGATGATATTTTCTTACCTGCTATGAACTGTTGAGATGTACTGTGCTCGCTCCTGTCCTGACTGGACCTGTTGAAAATATTACAGAGGACGAGGAGGAGGCTGGTCTGGATACTTACTACGGGGCAGCCTTAGATGACACCTGCGAGATGGACCCTCAGGAGGACCCAGCTCTAGCTGAGGATATCACCCCGATTGCCTAGACTAGATTAGTTAGGCTTATCTATCTTTTATGTAGTCTTGAGGCATGTTTTAGCTAGACTTTATTTGGAGTTCAGAGTTGTATATATTCTTTCATTCTGTATTTGAGACCATGTACTTCTGGATATTGCTGGGATTATCTTAGACTACTTTTAATCTATTTATTTCCTTGAGTTCTATTTCATATCGTGCTATCTCTTCCTTAGTTGTGATTGAGTTTATTACTGCTATGTCACCCCCATTCGGGGAGTATAAACTGTTTAGATATATATTGTTAGATGTATGCTGACCTAGGATAACGTTCTACCGCCGACACTGCGGTGTAGGCTGGACGTACCCACGTCTCGTGCCCTTACTCTAGGGTGCGGGTCATGACATTCATGGTCTGCAGCCCACTAGCATATATGTCCGATTAGACTCCAAAGAAATAACATGAGTCTATAAAGCTAGGTTAACAAGCAGAATGCAAATAACAGATAAAAATATGTAATCACGAAAGATACATGAATATAAAGTAATCGACTATCATCATGATCAGCTAACTAACTTCGTGCAATCAATTAACTGAAGAGATCATCAGGTCCTCAGGGGACTAGCAAGATACATAAAACATGCCTACTAATATAACAGTAAATAACATGTATGGAGGATAAGAACAGTTGAAGAAGAACATGTAAGAAACGATATGTCATATGAAAATTTAATACTAGACTTGGCTATCAATCAATCAGATAACTCCTTTAGATTGTAGTACAATGCAAGATAGTCCCAATCAATAGTATATCTCGATTGTAGTACAATACAAGATACTTCCAATCGAGAATAGCCAATCCTAGAATCAATCTCCTCTCCTAAAGGAATACAAGGTCAAGTAAAATTCTTACTACAAAAATGTGTCAGGTTAGCGACGTCCAGAAACGTCGCTAATAACACTAAATACGTCGCTAAAATAAATTAGCGACGTATTTAGCGACGTAATTAACAGGTCGCCGAAAACATGGTCGCAAATTAAAAATTCTTCATTGTTCGTCGTAGATTAAAATTAGCGACATATCGTATATACGTCGCTAACACGTCGCAAGCTTAAAAATCAGCGACACAATAACGTCGCCTATGATGACATGACATGGTTCAAAATAGCGACGTCAGGTTCAAAATAGCGACGTCATTTTGATATTAGCGACGTCAACCATACCAAAATAGCGACGTCTCGATACACTTTGGCAACGTATTTTTTGTCGATGATCGTCGCTAAACGTCGCAACACGTCGCTAAATTTGCAGAAAAAATAAAATACAGTTTCTAAAATCCTGCACACAAATGTCAATAGTTCCCAAACTGCATTTCACACACATATATTGTAAACACATCACACATAGAAATAAATGATATCACACATATCACACACATACACTGTAAACACAGACATATATCAGAAACATACACAAAACTAAGTACATGTCCAACAAAGTAAATATCATATAAAGTCAAATATAAATGATATGAAATAGAGTCAAATAAACATGAGATAGAGTCAAATAAACATGAGACAGAGTCAAATAAAAAATGAACTAAGTGTACCCATGCCCATAGGGCCAATACATGCAAAGATGATAAAAAAAACTATTGGATCACTACTACGGATCCGAAGGAGTGCTGTTGCACATCTGAGATAACATGTACTCATACTGCTGCTGTGTAAGCTGCACCACAGGGGCAGAAGGAGGCAGTCCAATGCCTGGAGTCGGCACCGTCGATGATGACAGAGGAGGAGGAGGCAGTACAACATCTGGAGTCGGCACCGTCGATGCTGACATACCAGAAGGGCGTATCTGCTCTAGCTCTCACAGTCGTTCAGCATGTGCAGAAAGGGTATGCACCATCCTCTGAGAACTATCCTCAATAGATGCATGTATCTGCGAAAGTGAGGCAGACATGGTCCTATATGATGCCTCAGGTCGATCTGTCTGTGCTCCGTAGACTCAGCCCTCGTCTACAAGCTGCCAGCTGTAGTCTTCTGCAGAGTCCAGAGCTCCTGAATAATAAGCTCGAGCGTATCAATCCGTCCGATGATCGTCGGATCGTCGCTCTGCGGTACGGATCGGGGCTGCTAAGAAATTCTCTTTTCAACTCGTCACGCAGCTCAACAAAGTGACGGCCAATCTTTTGAGCTCGTGACGATGTCTGCAAAGCTGGGGAGTGCACAGTGACAGAGGGGGCCCTGGATGACTCTGAAGCCAAATAGGCGTCGTAGGATTCCGTACCGTAGTACGTACCCTTCTGTAGACCACCAACGATGGTCATCCAGAGCTCGTCCGGCGATGGAGCTGTAGGCAGCTGGGAGGAAGTAGCAGCCCCTGCCTCTGCTGTCGCACTAGCAGGCGCCTCCTCTTGTCGCCTAACAAATTCGACCCAGAAAAGTGTTTGCTAACGTCTAAGTGTTTGCTAACGTCTATATAGATATCTATTTTCATGTTTTTTAAATTATAGTAAATTAAAGGGTGAGGAATAGAACGTACATATGTCTGCATGGCCCTCTCATCGATAAACTCACCGGCCCTCCGATGGGTGACCAGGAAGACGGTCACCATGTTGGCATCCTCACCCTTTTTTACCTGTTAAAATATATTATTTATTATTAATATTGCATATTGTATCCAACTATATTTTAAATAATGTATTTAAAGAAACGTACCAGACAACAAAAATGCTCCGTCATAGAAATTAAGCCACCACACCACTTACTTGCGCTCGACCGCACCATCTTGGCCTTCTCGGACCGTTCCTGGTACCTGGGCTCGCTGAATCTCGCCTTCATCGCAGTCCACTGCTCAGGCGTGATCCAACCATGGATCTATTTTTCGGCATGATTACGAGACTTCTGGTCGTGGATCGCATCACGGATGAGCTTGCTGGCGACGACAAAAAACTGGGACTCGATCTTCGTCGCCCGGTGTGGTGGATAGAAGTAGGTCCTCTACAATAAGTAAAATAGAGACAGTTATATAATATACAGAAATGATTATTGAAATTAAAAATAAATATATTTTTTACCTTAAAGTGGGCCAACCAAAAGGCATTTCTATCTTCGGGAGCATCTGAGTAGTTAATCCAAAGCCCACCATAGTTCTGCCTCAGAAATAACCCCAGCTGTCTCTGTACTGCAGGGGGCCAATATCTATACGATAAATTTTTTTATGAATATATATGTACATATAATTATTTGAGAAATATATATATTAACTAATTAACTTACTTCGTAGGCCCGTCTATGCAAATCTCCATACGCATCTCGTCCCGAGGTGCGCATGGAGGGTCGTCGTCCTCCATATGCGAAGCCTTATCAGGATCAGTCTGATCGAAGGTCCTCTATATGCTCGTCTCTCCCCATAGGGCCGTCGGTTGGAGGAATGTTGGACGAGGGGTCAGTACTTGTCGTAGTCGCGAACCTCCTGGAATTGCTCATCCCCTGCGCCGTCATGCCCTACATCGTCGATGGATCAGGAACAATATGGTACAATATGGTACTCGAAGATGAGGGTACAGAATCTGAATCCGCTACCGGCCGAGGCACACGGGACTGTCTAACATATCTACCTCCGCGTCGTCCTGCTCTACCTGCCATACCTGATAATAACATATGATGATAAAATAAATATACAGATTTATATGAAAAATATCATAGATTTATATGAAAAGCATCACATATTTATATAAAAAGCATCACATATTTATATGAAAAGCATCACAAATTTATGAAAAATATCATAGTCACAAAAGTAGAAGGAGCCACAAAAGTGTCACTAAAGTATTCATCTTCTGAAAATACACAGATTTAATCCTCTTCTGAAAATTCATCTTCTTCGTTTAGCTCGTCATCTTCTTCTCTCATCTTCACTTTTATCTACATCTTCCTCTTCGGATAATTCTACGTCTTCTATACAATTAGATGTGTAATGAGGAACTTCCGTTGTGTCCACTTCTATAATATTTGTTACAAGAGGTAGTTCATCCTCTTGATAAGCTATATCGTCAACCTCAAAGTTATTTCTAGCTTTGGTCTTGCATGATGCCTACCAGTCCGACCTTGTTGTTCTCCGTTTAGGATAACTTGTGAAGTACACGAGCTGAGCCTGACTTGATAGGACAAATGGTTTATAGGCTTGATATCGACGCCGATAGTTTATATCCACAAGACCATGCTTGTCTATTTTCCAACCTTGACCTTCGATCAGATCGAACCAATCACACCTGAATAACACAATCTTAGCAGGCTCTATTCCATAACTAAATGTCAACTCCACAATCTCCCGTAGGACGCCATAGAAATCGTTGTCCACATCAACGTCTTTGTAGTTCGAAGATCTGATACACAAACAACTGCTTTTGATGGAATCGAGATCCAGGAAGTTGTCTCTGATCGGGAAAGTTGTTGACTTGAACCTAAACCCATTCGCACAGTAGCTTAGCCAGGTTTTTACGGCATAAATTGGTTCCTTGCCTAGAGTTCTAATAGACCCATTCTCAAGTCTTGCATGTGGACGATCGACCTACACAACATAAAAAAATTAAGTTCATTCTCAAGTGCAGATACAAAAAGGTAATTACAGAGTCCTCCTTACATATGCACTCAACTAGGAAGGAAAATAATGCTTCATTTCTTGTTCTAGTTCTTCTTTTGTTATGTGTGGCCTACTCGACCTCACCTCATCATTAAATATGCTGAAAACAACAAAATATCATTAAATATGCTAAAAATAACACTATTAAAATGACTTACCCCTGTATTAATTACTTACCCCTCGAGCTTCTCTACTTCATCCTCATCGTAGTTGAGTAATACATACACCTGAGCAGCCCTTAGCTCGTCATCGTTCAGATATCTCTTCTTTATTTTACCCGATGGCTTTCCTGAATACCTTCAGTATTGTATCATTAGAATCCTGAGCTCCGTCGTCGTTTCTGGGAGCTCTCGTTCTATTAGTTGCAACATGAGGCTTGAATACACCAAACAGAAGTTTGTAATCTCCTCGAAAACATAGGCTTCACAAATAGAACCCTCGACCTGTGCCTTATTTTTCACCTTTCTTTTTAGGTGGTTCAGGTGTCGCTCGAATGGGTACATCCATCGATATTTGACAGGTCCACCAACATGTGTCTTATAGGAAAGATGAATCGACAAATGCTCCATAGAGTCGAAGAATCCAGGAGGGAACGCATTCTTGTTCCTTTTGAATGGATGATCTTTCGACAGAAATTGTCGATGATAATCAAAGAAGCATGATTTTCCTCCGTGTTTCAAACGGAAAGCCTTAGCATGGTCCATGCAATAGGAACACGAGAGATGGCCATGAGTGCTCCATCCAGATAACATTCCATAGGCCGAAAAGTCGTTGATGCTCCATCCAGAAAACATTCCTTAGTATGGTCAAGGCAATACGGACACGATTTACCTCCATGACGGGACATTTGTCCAAGGACGATGCCTGCTCACAAATCTCTTCATTAGGGCATTGCAGGGAGTGGTGTATGAGTGGTTCTGCAGCCTCCCTAACAACTGTATTTTGTCCTTTAACGACCTCAAGCGACTCTTCCTTTCCTTATTCTATAAAGAAGGAATGAATATGACAATGTCCGCTCTCATAGACATTGTTAAGAAAGAAAGGGAGCATGTCCGTGCTTACATCGAGCGCTTCTGCCAGACAGCTTTAAGGCTACCCCCTAGTATCCCAGAACCTGTGTTAATGGACTCGTGTCGCAAGAACATGCTCCTTATAATCGAGCTCTGGCACAATGCCCCCCAATGCACCGAGTGGACGACATTTATTATCAGTGTCGATAGTGCTAAAAGGAATGCCCACGATGCGCGCTTGCTGGGGGTGAATTTCCCAGCACTGGACAACAAGGGAAAGCATCCATCCGCCAGCAACCCTGCCAACTCCAGCAGAGATGAAAGGGGAAACAAGCCCTGACCGTCAACATTTCTAAAGGTTCAACATATGTGAACTAGAAGTCGGGGGATGTGCCAAGACCGAAGGAAAATTATTCCTTTAATGACAAGGATGTACTGGAGCTCTTCAATATGCTCATGAAGGATGATAAGTTCCAGCTTCCACCTCCCAAACATCACGACGAGGTGGACAAGATGGAGAACCCTAAGTACTGTTACTACCATCGATACATCCATCATTCGACATGTGACGAGTACGTATTGAAGAAACAAATACAAAGGCTGATTGATGCCGAGGTCCTCTCACTTGACTATGAGGACAAAACGGTTACTGTAAATATGGTGACCCTCCACTTTAGTATCTTTCCAAAGATGAAGGCCCAAGACGGCGTTATCCCTATTCCCAAGGCGATAATGGAGGTCGTTAACCTCCCACCAGCCCGTGACAATGCCTAGGGCCTGGTTCCATTTACAACGCTACGGGACGAAGTCATGTGGATCCATCCTAATCTCACCCCGACGTGATAAAACCTATGACACATCCCACCAAAGGGAAGAAGTTCAAATCATGTCGCATGATTTCTACCACGACTGATGAAGCATTGGTTGTTACCCGCTCGGGTTCGTCATATCAACGGGAAAGCAACTCGACTCCAGAGGAAGATGCACCCCCTCCTGATACAACGACTATACCTGATGCCCCGGAAGCAGGTCCGTCCCAGTCTCATATGATAGATAAATTGAAGTAGAAGGAGATTCGCTTCGACAAACCTCTGAGGAAAGACTCCGTTATAGGGACAATCAAGCCCTATAACTTCGATATATTGGCACAACTTGTCAATACTCCAGTAAGGTTGTCGCTCTTCGAGCTCCTCCATCTCTCTAAAGAGGCACAGGATGCCCTCAGCGAGGTATTGCTACATGCTGACTCTTTTCTTCGTCAGGTCCAACAACCTGAAGAAGATCTTGCAGCCTGCCCATATTACCATAGCGTGGTGGAGTCGATCCCAAATATCACTTTCTCTCAACAAGCCATGTTACTAAAAAATAACCGACATAATAGACCCTTGTACTACACAGGATATATTGGTTCTATCACAGTTGATCGTATGCATATCGATCCAGGATCTTCCTTCAGTGTTATCCTACGGAGCCTGCTTTAGACTTTGGTTATACCTATGTATCGATTGTTTCTGTCAAATACAACCATCAACAGCTTCAATGCCGGAAGAAGCAGTCCTCTAGGAAGATTTGTTTGAAATATCAAATAGGCAATTTGCAAACAGAAGTGACATGCTATGTCATTGATGCTGAAGTGTCCTATAATATCTTGCTTGGGCGTCCATGGATACATGAGTACATGATAGTACCATCCACTCTCCACCAGTGTATGAAGTACGTCACCACCGATGGGATGGTTAAGACGAAATTTGTAGACGTAGACCCCTTCAAGGGAATTGAGGTCTATTACGCTGATATATATCTCTATGAGTCCGCCTGTCAAGAGGAAGATGACGCAGATGCCGACGATGAGGTAGAAGCGAGGGTAACTTCCGAAAAACCTTTAAAGGTTTGCCTCAAAGGGCGAGCCCCCAACACATCAGCCCCCTCCTAGTCAAACTCCCAAGGGTGACTCAAAAATCTCTCGTCGCCAAGATGTACGAAAAACCACAAAAACCACTTACGGTCAAACTTCCCAGGAGAGCTCCACGACTGTCGTCAGAAGTGGACCAGCCCAACATGAAGACCCAAGCGCCTCTAGTTGTCAAACTACGAGGCAAAGCTCCCAAGCCTCCACCTATAGCAATCACGGACGATAAGTTAGATGAATGTATAGCTACTAATGCTGATGTACCGTCACTGGACAATATAATCCCAAGTGACAAAATTCCATATTTTATCAATGAAGCACTGTTTTTAAATTTTTCTGATCTTACACAGTGGAACGCCACTTACACTTTAGACAATGCTTTGGGCTCACTGCAAATACACATAGCGCCCACAAATGTGATAAAATCAGGTCTTCCTATCTCGTGGGGCTTGCTTCATGGTTCCAGCAAGAAAGAAATACCAACAACCATCATTTTTGGTCGGGTAGAATGCCATAAAAAACTTACCCCTGCCAAATTAGGACTCGATAATGGTAAGATGTAAATTTACCGTTATACTGCTCAAGCCAAACACCTGATCCAAAAGATGGGTTACGACTTGAACAGCGACAAAGGCTTAAACTATGGTAAAGGTCAATACCTTCGCTTATATCTTCCTGCTCGAAAGGGGAAGCCTCAGGACTACTACCACTGTACTCGCCGTAGGCTAGGCTATGTAACGCCCTCAACAACCTCAGAGGGTTTAGAAGCCGAAGCTGGGATGCACTCGCACTTGTCAGAATCCTCTATGTGGGACTCCGATACAAGCATCGGCCAGGTATTCAGTAAAGTTTTGTCAGTCAATATGACATTGGCACACCCTTCCAAGAAGGAGGAAGATCTGACACTAAAAGTCTTCGAGGAAGAACCATGGGCTCGATGTCTGGGATCTCAATAGGAGTTACGTTTTGAGCAACGAGAGCCTCCCACCGAAGATGAGGTAGTGCAAATCGACACGGAGAATGAATCCTCTCCCAAACCTATCTTCATTGCAAAAGCTTGTTAGGAGAAGACCGTGAGTCATTGGTATATCTTATCCATGACTACATCGATGTCTTCGTTTGGAGCTATGAAGATATGTCAGGTTTAAATCCGCAAGTCACAATGCACAAACTCAACATTCGATCGGATGCTAAACCTATTGAACAACAGCAACAACACTTCCGTCCTGATGTCAAGGATGCCATTGAAACTGAGGTGAATAAACTCATAACCAGCGGTTTCATCCGCGAAGAACAACACCCTAACTGGGTAGCCAATATTGTTTTTGTCACCAAGAAAAATGGGAATCGAGTCTGCATAGACTTCAGGGATCTCAATTTGGCTTGACCGAAAGATGTATTCCCCCTTTCAATTACGGATGTGATGATAGACAATACGTATGGCTTTGAATATATGTCTTTCATGGACGAATTTTTGGGCTACAACCAGATAAAAATGTTTCCCGATAACGAAAAGCACACTTCATTCTGAACGCCAAAAGGGACCTACAGCTACACAGAGATGCCTTTCGGCTTGAAAAATGTAGGGGCAAGATACCAGCGGACTATGCGTACCATATTTCATGAACATCTTCACAAAAGGATGGAATGTTATATTGATGACATTGCTATTAACAGTCAGAGAAAGGTCGACCATTTGAAGGATCTAAAGACTATGTTCGATTTGATGCAGGCACATCAACTGAAGATGAACCCAACTAAGTCTTTCCTGGAGGTTTCCAGTGGCAAGTTCTTGGGCTTCATTATTACAGCAAAGGGCATTCATATTGACCCTGAAAAGACCAAGGCCATCATTGACATGGCTCCACCGAAGAATCTCGTAGAGCTTTGTGGCCTGCAAGGACGCTTGGCATAAATCAGAAGATTCATAGCAAATCTTTTCGGACGATGCCAACCCTTCACTAAACTAATAAAAATGGAGCCTTTTATGTTTGGACCAAAGAATGCCAGCAAGCATTTGATGACATTAAGGAATATCTTAAGAATCTCTCAGTCCTTGTGGCCCCAATTGTGGGAAGACCCTTCTTACTGTACGTCCGTGCAATGGACCACTCTCTTGGCGCTCTGCTAGCTCAAAAATGATACATGCCACGAACATGCCATCTACTATCTTAGTAGGATGATGATTGGTGCCGAATACCAGTACAATCCGGTTGAAAAGAAATGCTTAGCTCTGGTATTTGCTATACAGAAAACTCATCAATATAGGGCAGGGCAATCAATACACGTTGTATCGCGTGTCAACCCCCTCAGAGTTATGAATAAGCCGGGAGTGCTAAGCTCCCGGTTAGCTACATGGGCAATCCTGCTATCGTCGTACGATATGGTGTTCGTCCCACAGAAGGCGGTTAAAGGCCAAGAATTGGCCGATTTCCTGGCAGCACATCCCGTACCAAAAACCTCAAAACTCTATAACTTTATTCCAAATGAGGTCTTGGAATCTATCACAGTCATAGAGGACCCATCTGGTGAATGTTCTTTGACGGCGCTTCAAAAACAGGATCTAAGGACGAGATTGTCACGGGAGTGGGGGTAGTCCTAGTTACTCCCGAGGGCCTAGTCATTCACCACACATATTCCCTCATGGAACCATGCACCAACAATGTCGCTGAATACAGCGCCCTCATCATCGAACTCCAACTCCCTAAACAGTTGAGAGTCGATTACCTGGAGGCCTACGATGACTCAAAGTTAATAATAAACCAGGTTAGAGGCCAATATGAAGTCCGACATGAGGATCTCATCCCTTAACATTAGGGCAGAGGTCGATATAATCTCCACGATTACAACATTCTTTATAGAATACGTGCCTCGTTTGCAGAACTTAGAGGCCGACGCTCTCGCCGGCCTTGTCGCTTCCTTAGCAGCTAATGTCTGGACCGAGCACTCCGTCACTGTATTTGGTCGAGAGTTAGTTTGCCCCAAGAACAACTTATGCATATGCCTGGACTACTCTATGCAGACAGACACTAATGTTAATAATAGAGATTGACGATTCCCATTTGTTAACTATGCAGTCTATGGAATCCTACCCGATGACCCGAATAAAGCCACTTCTATTAGGAGACGCTCGCTCCAGTTATACTATGACACAACCACTAAAATGCTGTATCATCGTTCTTATGACGAACTCCTCCTCCGGTGCTTATCGGATGTCGAAGCAAAGAAATCACTCCAGAAAGCGCATAATGGCACTTGTAGAGCTCACCAACTTGGTCCTAAGTTGTAGGACTAGCTACGACATATGGACTACTATTGGCCTACAATGATGGCAGATGCTGTTGATTACGCCAAAAGATGCCAAGCATGTCAGCTCCATGCTGCTTTCATCCATCAACCCTTCGAATTCCTACACCCCACGGTTGCGGCTGACCATTTGAAGAATGGGGAATGGACATTACTGGATCGATCAGTCCTCCATCTTTCAAAGGGCATTGGTTCATCCTCGCCATCATCGATTACTTCTCTAAGTGGGCAGAGGCAATAACACTTGTCAAAGTAAAAACCTCAAACGTGATCAGCTTTATCAAGCACCACGTTATCTATCACTTCGGAATAACTCAGCGGATTATCCACGATAATGGCCCTAAGTTTGTGAGCCATGCTTTTCATCGGTTTTGCGATAAAAACCAAATACAGAATGTATCTTCGACGGCCTATAACCCAACAAAGAATGGGTTGGAAGAAGCATTCAACAAAATAATTGTTAAGCTACTCGAGAAGGTCATATCGTCTAATGAACAAGACTGGAATGAAAAGCTGGGCGAATGTCTTTGGGCATACCGCCCAACCGTCTGGACACCAACTAGAAATATGCTATTCTTTCTCGTTTATGGGAGCAAAGCAGTACTCCCCACGAGTAGCCATCACTAATAAGTTGACGGAATAAGACAACCAACATCGTCGACTACAAGAGTTAGAAGCATTGGATGAGAAACGTCTTCTAGTCCAACAATGCATCGAGTTATACCAAACTCGAATTTCTGGAGCTTTCAATAAAAAGGTCAAGGAAAGGGCATTTTAAGTCAGTGACCTCATGTTATCAGTAAGAAGACCGATGGTCATGACTCATAAGACAGTCAGAAAGTTTCATCCTAAATGGGAAGGTCCCTTCATAGTGGAGTTTGTGAACTCTAACGACGTCTACCGGCTCACAAAACCTAATGGAGATTTGCTAATGATGCCAATCAATGGCAAGTTTCTAAAGAAGTATTACGCCTAGTTTTAGGCATGTGCTTCTCTATCCCCAGCAAAAGTTCAGCAAAAGTGCCCCCTGGAGCTATCTGCTCCAAAACACCTCCTCATAAAATTCCCCAGTACAAAACGATCATGTTCCGATCACCTCTGAATTGTTTTCTATACCTCTACAGAATTCCATCTTATCATGTTCGCATAACCTCTAAGTAAGATATTTCTAAAATCAAATGTTTACCACGTCCATATTGCCTCTAAGTAAACATTCTTACGCAGCAACCCTCGTGTCGCTATAAATCCTACATGAAAACATCCACATTCATATTACCTCTGAAATGTTTTCATGAACCCGCAGGACCGTGTCTTTCTATGTTAGTATAACCTCTAAGAAAGTCAATCTTTCCACTATTTGGTGTTTACAACATCCATATTACCTCTGACTAAACATTTCTACAAAACTAATTTCTCACCGCTACGTCCATAATACCTCTAACGGTGACAGTTATCCCACCTTACCATCTGTGCCTAAATACTAGGTACGATATAGATGCTAAAGCCATAAAATATCCCCAGTGGAGTTGCTTCCACCTTATCACGTTAAAGCTACCTCTGATAGGATTTCCATCATCATCAAGTTCATAAAAAACTAACATAAATGAATGAGGAAACAAAGTCTTTATTTCTTTTCAAATAGCAAGAAAAGGAAAAAAATAGGAGTACAAACAAAATAAAGCCTTCCTAAAAGTGGGCACAAAATAAGAAGCACAAAAAGGGGCATCTACTGTCTAAGACTGTCGACGCACGAGATCGCCGATCCAATGTTTCAAAAAGGCGATTCTTGGCCCAACAGACTCCTTGGTTCGGCATTCCGCTTCTTGATGTCTCATTGCTTCGTCCTCAAATGGGGATACGCCCCGATAAGCATCCTCCAACTCTGCCCGACGGGTGCTTACGCCTTTGGTAGCTTGGGTAAAGACCTCGGGCTGATTATGAAGGGACATCTACTTAGTTGCCACCTTCTCCATTTTCCTTTCAGCGATGGCTAACTTCTCTTCAATAAGTCGGATATGCTCCCGGTAGTCTTCACAGTGCTGTGCCTAAGTCTCATGGCAACGGGCTTGGATTTCCTCGACGGAACCCAGCTCTTCCATCTTCGCTTCGATCTCGGCCGCCTCACGTACAAGGGTATCCCAACCTGATAGATACTGGGCAACCTCAGCAGTCAACTTCTCCAGCTCTTTGCATACCAAAGGCGAGAGGTCGTCATTTAGGCCCCAAAGCTCCGAAAGACAAGCTTCTAAATCAGCCATCAAAGCCTCCAAGGCATCGACTATTGCCTCTCAGTCGGGAAAAGCCCTGAGCAACACCAGCTGGAGTGCCGCCGCGACCTGATCTAGAGCAAAGTTACGACCCCACTCCAGAATGCTGGTAACCCCTCACCTTAAGATAGTGTAAATTGTTTCCACAATGAGCCCTGCATAGTCGTCTGTGTCGGCTATGGTTAGGGGCGTCATCGAAGGCAACGTAGTAGAGGGTCCATAGTG
The DNA here is from genome assembly GCA_029216955.1 of Iris pallida. NCBI lineage: Eukaryota > Viridiplantae > Streptophyta > Magnoliopsida > Asparagales > Iridaceae > Iris > Iris pallida. The sequence goes on along the minus strand of JANAVB010040818.1, from coordinate 19,521,024 downwards.
GAAGGTAAACGAGGATAGAAGCAGTCGTGGCCATAACAGAAATAGAGGCCGTCATCGGAGCAGCCATACTAGCCTCTCGTGCAGCATGTTCGAATGTCGAGACCACCACTTCAGATGAGGCCCCGCTAGTGGTTCCCCAAGGGATGTACCGTGGGTCGGGACCCTCCATAGTCGGCGACCCGTACCCTGTTAGGGGCACGAGCACGTGGGTACGTCCAGCCTACACCGCAGTATCGGCTGTAGAACGCTGTAAAGGTCATCTAGAATATATAGAATCTAAGACACAATAATATAACTTATCATCTCCGCACGGAAGAATATAACCACAACTCAATCACATAATTCTAAGGAAGATAAATACAATGATAAAGATAAAGATAAAGATGAGATAAATAGTCTGAAACAATGCTGAGTCACAATCACAAGTTTAGAAACCAAGACATAAAACAATATCCCAAAATAAAATACTACAAGTCGCAAAGTATCAAACTGGAATGTAATCAAGACAAAATCTAAGTAAACTAGGTCACTACTGGCGGTGCGTCCTCTACGAGCACCGGGTCCACAGGCTGGTATTGGTCATAGGCTCCATCAATGCCAAACCCGTAGTAGGTCGGGCAATCTGCATCTAAATCCTCTGAAAAATAACGGGGGTTATCCTGTCAGGATATGAGCAAGTACAAACACCAACAACAGTTCCATGTGAATTGACAAATACTATAAGAGACAATCATAATGAAATACAAGATGAAATGTCAAGACTGAAAGTAAAACAGTACAAGAGAACTGGATATCATGTCATGT
>JANAVB010040818.1:19485220-19515220 GCA_029216955.1 Iris pallida | reverse complement strand
GGATGGTACCCCTATACTAGGTTGCTCATGTCTCTCCTCCAACTAGACACTAAATTGTTGGTGCCTAAACTTCTATAACACTTGAAATACTTCGTTTCTAGCTACTAGGGTACTCCTCCTATTCTGGTACCTAGTACAACTCCTACCTTAACACTTATTAATCACTCTAGGGTTCTCATCTATATTTAATTATCAACAATCATATACAATACTTTCTAACCATACTCTAAACTATTAACACAATTACTCAAGGACACAGACCAATTGCAAATTACCAAGCCATCACACTACGAAGAATCTATAATGAAATGAGACTCTACAAGGACCTAGGCTAAATAACTGAAACTATCCTTACTCCTACGCTAATTGAGGATGGAACAGAATCTATAATAATAGAACTGAAATGATAGAGATGACATGTTAGGACCCTTCTCAAGATACAATATGATAATCATACACGTCTGTCCTAAATCATGATACTCAGAATCCTTACCACACCAGTAAGTAAGGCTGCGATAAACGATAGATTCCATAACTAGGTATGCACCTCTATAATCATATCGTCTGGAATTCTCGCCACGTCGACTAGTATAGCTACGAGAAATCTCAAATCTCATGACCAAGATATGTACATCCGAAGTCAGGTCTCTACGTTTCTGCCACGCCGGCTAATATAGCTGCGATAAACTCTAGGTTCCATAACCAAGTAGACGTTTTACCTTCCCTATTATTCCGTCAACATATGTTATCAAAAGATATCTTAACTTGGGCCATAAAATTCATCTCAATATGACAATCAAAATCAACGATGATCCATTAATATCAAATTCAATAACACGGAGCGAGGGTGAAGAAAAATAAGAGGAAATGATTTCAAATTGACGTTCAAAACAAGATTCCCAAGGGTCGTCACAGGAATCTCTTAAAAGTCCTAAGCAAAGAGATCTAAATGACACATGATAAGATATCGTCAAGGAAGGACAATTTATTTCGAAATGCAAGAAGAGTTTGTCATGGTAATCAAAAGGTTGGAGTTTTCCTAATATGTGATTGAGTAACTCCTATCATAACCTAAAACCTATATCCTAACGGCATGCTCGTAATTAGCACTCTAAGTCGAGCACCATTACGAAATCGTACTAGTTGCGACTCTGACCTACATGGGCCACCATAAAAATATGTCACGACCCGCACCCTGTTTAGGGGCACGAGCACGTGGGTACGTCCAGCCTACGCCGCAGTATCGACGGTAGAACGCTGTAAAGGTCATCTAGAATATATAGAATCTAAGACACAATAATATAACCTGTCATCTCCGCACGGAGGAATATAACCACAACTCAATCACATAATTCTAAGGAAGATAAACACGATGATAAAGATAAAGATAAAGATAAAGATAAAGATGAGATAAATAGTCTGAAACAATGCCGAGTCGTAATCACAAGTTCATAAACCAAGACATAAAACAATATCCCAAAATAAAATACTACAAGTCGCAAAGTATCAAACTGGAATATAATCAAGACAAAATCTAAGTAAACTAGGTCACTACTGGCGGTGCGTCCTCTACGAGCACCGGGTCCACAGGCTGGTCTTGGTCATAGGCTCCATCTATGCCAAACCCGTAGTAGGTCGGGCAATCTGCATCTAAATCCTCTGAAAAACAACGAGGGTTATCCTGTCAGGATATGAGCAAGTACAAACACCAACAACAGTTTCATGTGAATTGACAAATACTATAAGAGAATCATAATGAAATACAAGATGAAATATCAAGACTGAAAGTAAAACAGTACAAGAGAACTGGATATCATATCATGTGTGAGATATAAGATAAAATTGGAATATAAACAATAGAAAGTAATCTGAGGTATGATATAACATAAAAATAAAGTGCCATGAGATATTAGTACGATATGTGATCGGCTTGGGTCAAGATCAGACTGTTCCATTTGACCGACGATGCACAGGTAGTATAATAGTGTAGGGATCAGGTCGGCCAAAATGGAAAGCTATGCACAAGTAGTATAAGGTCAGGCTACACCCTACGTGTGGTGAGGGTGGAGCTATGCACAAGTAATAAACAAGTAGGAGTAATGATCACATAACCTCTAATAACTCCCTCATCTCCGTGTAGTATAATGAATCCAGACATGACAGGTCATTACACGGGATTCGAACAGCAGGGGGCCAGTCCACTCCCAAATTAGTGTCTATACAAGTATATGAAACAATATCGAACAATGTACTTATATACCAGGTAAACCGGAAATGACATCTCATGACGAGATTCAATGTATACTAGTCCGTGTATCCTCGTATCGAGAATCAAGTATAACACTACAACTGAATCGGATATAGTAGATATCAAAGCAATGAAAACTATCAGAGTATGTACTTGCCTGTTGTCCTGAGCTGAAAAAATCGAAACTACAACCCACTCAATGTGCCACGAACGGTCAACTCATACAACTGTCTCCTAATGCTGAAATAGAAATTACCAACGTTTTCAGAATGGTCAAATTAGCTAGAAATGCCTACCCATAAGTCCAATTCTGGACATAGGGGCAAAACGGTAATTTTGGGTCAAAATGGTGTCCACCGTTGGACCCACTTTGCACCGAAAAATGTGCCAGAACCTACGATCTCTAAAAGTCATCAAACTATATGTCTAAAAGTCCGATTTAACGAGACGAACCCAAAGTATGTCCAAAGTTGGATTTCGGTGGACCGTGCATAAATTCGCCCGTTGGATCGGGTCGCGGGCCCGCCAAAATAGCGTTCCGGTCGACCTCAGAATCGGACCAAACTTGGCATACAGGACCAAAAAAATGATACGGTCCTGTTGGCGTAAGTTTCGTCTCGATATGACGAGCATGCACAAAGTAATTGACAAATATGCAAAAGGCCGATACGGTAAATTTTGACGGATACGTATCAGATTCGTCGCGCATACGCGACCAATTTGAATTTCGTCAAAGTCCACACGTCCACGAAGTCGATACGCACCTTTCGGTACTTTCGGTTCGAGACCACGTCGCCCTGATTGACGGGACGGACAGTGTATCGGGACATTTTTTCTAAAAATTTGTTTTTTAAAACAGTTTTTTTCTCCAACTTCACCAACCAATAACTTTCTGTACAGTACATTAAATTTTATTCTACAAAAAGGGTTTTAAAGCCCTATAGGTTGTCTACAAGTCTTTTCAAACCGATTTTGAAAACTCGCAACACGCTGGTCGCAAATTGGCCACAAAGTTGGGGTTTCGGGACAGTTTCTAACGTCCAATAAATCAAGTTTTTTTCGATTTTGGAACTTGTTTTTCGTCGTACATGATGCGAATCGCCACGAACTATTTGAAGGGAATTAAAGGTGTATAGGTTAGGATCATACCGGAAGAAACGGATCGAAAATCGATCGAGCGTGCACGGCAAAACGTCGCTCCGAAGTCGGCTCCGCGGTGCTTGTTGCTGTTGTCAAACACGCGTGCGCGTGCACGTGTTCTGGCCACCGACGGCGGCTCCAGCGGTCGTGGTGGTGGCGCTGGGTCATCGGAAAGGCGGCGGGGTGTGTCGACGCTGGGTTTGGGTTAGGGTTTTTGTAAAAAAATTCTCTCTCTCTCTCCCGATAAATACATATATATACTCTCGGTTGAGCATAGGGGGCTCGGCCCCTTGCTAAGATGCTGTGCTAGAAATTGTTACAATTGCTTTTGGAATCCAATTTTGACTTTTTGTCCCTATTTTGACTTTGGTTTTCATTCTTTTTTTTATCCTTTGTACTAAATATATATATATATATATATATATATATATATATATAATATATATATATATATATATATATATATATATATATATATATATATATATATTGTTACGCCCTAGAACCAGAATACGGGAGAGCGGGGGAGAACATAGCCAGCTACGTATATTGAAATGAAGTCCATCTTGCTATACGGTCACGGCTGTCTAGATATGAGGGTTTACTACAAGCCAACGGTCTCTTAAGGTCAAGCCTATTGTCTCAATCTCAAGCAAGTAATACAGTTACAAGATGTTTGACCACCAAATATACAATAAAAGACGTCCCAAATATTACATATTCAGTTGATCATGAAGCTAGTCTTACAAAATGCGAGGACTAGTAAGAGTTAAGTCATACATGATCAACCCTAGGATTGTTAATCATGTTTACAGTCCGTAGGCAGACAGTAAGTAAATGTGCATCGAGCTAACAGGTGCTCGTCGGCTAAACGCCTCAAAAGAATAAATTTACAGTAGAGTGAACGAAACAAAATAGAAAACCCACTCGTAGCCCGGGTTCCTTATAGTCGCCACCATCGGGCTGGAGGTTCGGTAGATCCTCGGGTGCTGCTCCGAAATCTGGCCACACAAAACCAGCTGGGTCAAACCCCAGAAAGAGCAAGTGCCACAAAGGAGGCCACGAAATAAGAACAAAAGCCAGCATATCAGAACATAAGAAAATGAAAGAAAAGTATAAGTAAGTAAGGAGAACGACAAGACAATAAACGACTAGGGACGTGGAACTATTCCGGGAACCAGCCCTTCAACCAAACAAGGACCGAGATTGTAACCCTTCGCCTGAATAGCACTTGTCTCTATCCATTTATTGTTAAAGATAAGTAAAACAATCATGTATAGGAGTGCCAAATGCTGGGACTAGACAAGGCTTAGACAGGGCTAAACAACATCCATTTACAAGCGGCCAAGCAATACTACGGCTTACTACTTTAACTAACTAGGGTTATCACAAGCCTAATTACTAACAAGATGCAAGTGAGAATTTCCCAGTCCCAAGCCCTGCAGACTATCTAGTTATCCTTCCGCGGGTTGAGAGTATGGTTTGGGTACATCGCCCAGGAGACGATATACCCTTAGGTGACTTAGAGGGTGCAACACACGACAGTGTGCTGGAAATGTGCTCTACTCGTCGGCAAGCTACAAGTCCAATTAAAGCGCCCAGATAACGAGACTGCCTGTGACTGAAAATTCTCATGACTATAGTTGATCTAGTCATTAGCCTAATCCATATTGTGCGAATCCCTGACCGTGGGAACCAGGGAGTCATGTCCTAGACATGATGCAAGACAAACATGGATTGCACAAGCAAGCAAGCAGGAGCACCCACGGTGTCAAAGTTGGTTATGCAAGTCAAGTTAGCCGTCGCAACAGCATCAAGTTAAGTCAAGTTACAAGTTACAAGTAAGAGTGCGCCGCACGGGCCACTATCAAGTTATCATGTTACAAGTCAAGAATGCACCCCATCGGATCATTTTCCAGAAAATCAGAAAGTACTAGGATCATGAATCACAGAAATCACAAAAACCGTACTAGTCAGAGCAAATACTGAAAATCGTGTCAGGTGGGTCAAGGTAGTCGGCTGTGTGGAATAAGATCTCAAAACCTAATCTACAAAAGAGAAGCCAAGTCCAAGAAATAAAACCAAATCATCATGGGCAAGTGGGTTACACAGGGTGGATGGCGCAGGGGTCAAATCGCCAGGGAAAGGATGGTGCAGGGGTCAAGTGTGCAAGGGGTCAAGGGCGCAGGAGATGGATGCGCAGGGGCGCACGGCCGAGTGCGCAGGGGGCGTACGGACAGTGCGCAGGGGGCAAGCGCGCAAGGCGCGCGCAGAGCGGGTGCGCAAGTAGGCGCAGGCGCGCAGCCTGGCGAGATCAGCGCGCGTAAGAGCGCGGCGCGGGCGGTTTAGCGCGCGCAAGGCCGGGCAGCAGAATCAGCACGCGCGCAAAGGCGCGGTCAGCAGAATCAGCGCGCACGTAAAGCGGCGCGCAACAGGGTCGCGCACGCGCACACACGGCGCAGCAGGGTCAGCGCGCGCAAAGCGCGGCGCAGCATCTTCTTCTCCACGGCTGAGATGAACTTCTCAAGACACCAAAACTTCAATCTTTCATATCTTGGCCAAATCAAAACCAAATCTAGATTTTCAAAGTTCTAAATTGTATAAAATTGAATTCTCTTCCACATGGAAGCCTCAAACAAGCAAAAATCAAAGTTTAATAGATCAAATCAAGGAAATCCAAATAATTAAAAACTTAGATCTAGAACAATGGAGACTCCAAATCACAAAATGTAAGTTCTAATGTTGTCTCCATGGCCTTATCTAGCTAATGACAAATAAAATGTGGTGCTTATTTGGTGGCAAGGTGCACTTGCCTATGGTGGTTGGTGGAGGAAGGAGGAAGAAGAAGATGGAGAAATTAATAGGAATTATGGAGGAGAGAGAAAGTTAGGTGGGATTTAATGGGGGTGGGTTGTGGTGGAATGGGGGTGGAGCATAGGTTAAGGTGTTCCATGGGTTTAAAATCAAACCAAACCAAACCAAACCAACTAAAACCGAGCCGAGCCGAAACCCAAAATACGAGAAAAACCTAAAATTCCACAAGTCGAGAAAATAAAAATACAGGCCAAAATCCGATTATGAGTATAAATACGAAATAAGGGAAATGAGGGTGACAACTCTACCCACCTTAAAAGAATCCATCGAATTTTAATCAAGGAGCTAGAGATTGCCACGACAAGCTACACTAAGCACCAACAACTACACTAAGCAGTTTAATCATACAATCATACATGCAAGCAAGGGATGGAAAGTATAAGGCATAAGGAAGACATTATACCTTACGAGCTAAACAGATAGGGATGTCGCGATCGGATATCATACTCACACTCCCACGTTGACTCACCTAGAGAGTGATGACCCCAAGCAACACGGACTAAGCTAATAGTCTTGTGCTTGAGTATCTTCTCTCTCTGGTCCAAAATAGACACGGGCTTCTCCTTATACGAAAGGTTGGTACCACAACCAATTCTGAATGGTCTAGGATATGGCTCGGGTCTGGGATACCATCGTAATTGGGACACATGTAATATATCATGCACCTCGCTTAGCGACGACAGAAGAGCGAGACGATATGATACATCTCCTATCGCTCCAGGATATCGAACGGCCCTATTACCTAGGACTAAGCTTTCCCCTACGCCAAAGCGAATGACGTCGCGGTTGGGCGAATCCTAAGGAATACATGGTCGCCGATAGCAAACTCTAAGGGACGCCGATGGGCATCGGCCCAATGCCGCTGGCGATCTTGGGCCACTCGAGACGATCTCTGATTCTTCTGACCACTTCAACTGTCTGGGCAATCATTTCTGGATCGAGCATCTGCCTCTCTCCAATCGTCCTATGCTAGCGGGACCTGTACTTCTACCATACAGAACTTCGAATGGTGCCATCTGGATGCTGGCCTGGAAACTATTATGTACGAGAACTCCACCAGGTGCAGGTGATCTTTCCATGAACTGCTGAAGTCAAGTGTACAAGATCTCAACATGTCTTCAAGAGTCTGGATTGTACGCTCTGACTGACCATCTGTCTGCGGAAGATATGCCGAACTGAACTGGAGGCGAGTTCCCAAACTCTCCTGCAGGCTACGCCAAAAGTGTGATATAAACCTTGAATCTCGGTCCAGGTGATACTGACGGGAAACTCCGTAAGCCTGACAATCTGCCTGAGGTACATCTCTGCTAGCTGAGCCGTAGACTGCCCAACTCTGAATGGGAAAAAGAGCCACCTTTGTGAGCCGGTCAACTATAACCCAAATAGCATCTTGACCAGCTGGGGATCTAGGCAATCCAGTCACAAAATCCATGGTCATATGCTCCCACTTCTATTCTGGAATCGGCAAGGGCTGAAGAAGTCCAGCGGGCCTCTGATGTTCAGCTTTAACCTGCTGGCAAACCAAACACCGAGAGACAAACGGGCTATCTCCCTCTTCATGCCATTCCACCAGAAATGCTGACGAATATCACGGTACATCTTCGTACCACCAGGATGAATAGAATACTGCAAACTGTGAGCCTCTGCCATGACCTCCTGTCTGATATCTCCACTTGGTACACAAAGACGAGTGCCGTGTCGAAGTGTACCATCTTCATGAATGCACAACTCTGGCCTTCTTTCTGCCTCATACCTGCTCTGAGCCACTGAAGCTTGGGATCTGTAGATTGTGCCACCCGGATCCGCTTAACTATGCTGGACTGAACCTGTAGACTGGCCATCACACGTCATATTGGTAGAAAAAACCACTTCAATTCCCATCTTCTGAAAATCTGCCAGTAACTCTGGTTGCGCCATTAGGAAGTAAACTCCGGCTCTCCTGCTCAACGCATCTGCTACAACGTTGGCCTTCCCTGGGTGATATTACAAGTCCACATCGTAGTCCACCTAGCTCAATCCACCTCCTCTGCCGCATATTAAGGTCCTTCTGGGTGAAAACATACTTCAGGCTCTTATGATCAGTAAATATCTCCACTCTATCTCCATACAAGTAGTGCCTCCACAATTTAAGTGCAAATACTACTGCTGCCAGCTCCAAGTCGTGGGTCGGGTAATTCTTCTCATGTACAAGTTGACGTGATGCATAAGATATTACCTTCCCATGCTGCATCAAGACACACCCCTATCCTCTGCCTGAAGCGTCGTAATAAACTGTGAATCCTCGGTCCCATCTGGAAGTGCGAGAATGGAGCCGTTATCAACCCCCGCTTCAACTTCTCAAATGATTCTTGACACTCTGTGTCCAAGCAAACTGCACATCCTTGCGGGTCAACTGGGTCATCGGTGCTGAAATCCTTGTAAAATCTGAAACGAATCACCGGTAGTAGCCGGCTAATCCAAGGAAGCTGCGAACCTCTGCCGCTGAACTAGGTACTGGCCAGGTCTCGATAGCCACAATCTTCTGGGGATCCACTTCCACTCCTCCTCGAGTAATGATATGACCCAAGTACAAACGATCGAGCCAGAACTCGCATATACTGAACTTGGCATACAACTGATGCTCTCTAAGCGTGTGAAGGACAATTCTGAGATGCTGCTCATGCTCTGCCTCGCTCTTGCTGTAGACCAGGATGTTATCTAGGAACACGATCACGAACTGATCCAAGTAAGGCATAAAATGCGATTTGAGGTCCATGAATACGGCTGGCATTGGTCGCTCCAAAGGGCATAACAAGGAACTCCCAATGCCCATACCTAGATCGAAAGCTGTCTTCGGGATGTCCTGCTCTCTGACTCTGATCTGGTGGTATCCTGACCGTAAGTCTATCTTCGAAAATACCGAAGCCCCTCTAAGTTGATCAAACAAGTCATCTATCCTCGAAGAGGGTATCTGTTCTTGATTGTCACTGAGTTCAAGGTACGATAATCTACATAACCTGGACGTACCATCCTTCTTTTTCACAAGAAGCATCGGGGCTCCCCAAGACGATCCACTTGCACGAATGAATCCCTTGGTCCTGAGTTCTTCAATCATCTTGTACAAAATCTCTAGCTCTGAAGGCGCCATCCTGTAGACTCGCTCTGATACTGGTGCGGTTCCGAGGATCAAGTCTATAGTGAACTCAATCTCCCGCTCTGGCGGCATCCCTGGAAGTTCTTCTGGGAAGACATCTGGAAACTCTTCAACTATCCTGGGTAATGGTACTGCAGCTACTGCCATCCGCAATACTGGGGAAGATGGCTCCACTGCGCCTATGGAAAATGAAAACTCTGGCTCGCCCGAAATGCTGAAAACAACCCTGCCAACATGGCAGTCTATTCTAGCATACTGGTTCCTCAACCAATCCATGCCTAGGACTACATCATAGTCTGCCATAGGAACTCTATAAATCTAGCGGGGAACTCTCTATCGCTAACTACGATCCGATACGAGGAAAACACTCGATCTACTCCCACAAGACCATTACCAGTAAGTTATTAAGCCTCACTGATAATGACTCGGGCTCGAATCCTATCCGTGTCGCGAATCATACAGACATGAACGAATGCGATGCACCGGAATCAAATAACCAATGCTGGAGAGGAGTTGACGAGAATATACCTGCCACTACCTCACCTGGTGCAACTTCTTCTTCCATAGCCATGATCATGGCCTGACCTCTAGTGGGTCCCCTCTGCTGGAAACCTCTCTGCGTGCTCTGTACTTGGGCATGCGTATACTGCTGCTGGTTCTGCTGGTAAACGCCTGAGCCTGAGGCAACAATGGCCTCGGGTACTGCTGCTGCTGCATAGGTGCTGGTCCCCTAACCGAAGGACTGGTTAGGTTGGAGGAGGATGACTACCCCTATTCGGGCAGGCTCCTATCTTGTGATCTGTCGCTCCACAAGCCAGGCACAATCCTTGCACCCTACGACAATCCGCCACTACATGGCCTGGCTTCCCACAATGAGAATATCCCATCGCGAAGTCTGCTTCTGCTTCTGCTGCTGCGGGTACATCGGGGTTGAATGTTGAACCGACGTTACTGAGGCCGCCCGCCTCGAGTTCCAATGGTCAAACTCCTAGCTGCCGGGGCTGGAGCTGATGATTGGTGCATCTGACTGTGGGACCGCTTCCTACCTTCGGTCCTATCCACGATCCTCTGGGAGGTGTACTCATGCCTCCTAGCTGCTCTCAATACCGCATCGAACGTCTGGTGCTCGAACTGCTCGACTGCCAACAAGATCTCCAAATGCAGTCCTGCTGGAACCGCTGGGCCCTATCAAACTCGGTTGCCACCAAGGTGGGGACAACCTACTGAGTCTAGAAACTCAGATACATAACTGTCGACCGTTCTGCCTCCTTGCTTCAAGTTGGTAAACCTCGTCTGCATGTACCGAGCTACAGCATCGAAATACTTCGTCTGGAATCTTTCTCTAAACTGCCCAAGCAATGGGTGCCACTAATCCCATGGCTTGCGCTGTCCACCAACTGCGAGCCAAGTCCATCAACTGTAGGCGTACCACCGCCACCTTCTCGTTCTCAGGTGTCCTAGCTGCTTCCAGAATCACTTCGGTATCCTGAAGCCAAGCGTCCGTGGCAATCGCATCTTCGCTGCCGTCGAAGAATGGAGGGTTCAAGCGCTTAAAGCTGTTGGCCGTGCTGTTCCCTGGGTGATCGCCTCTGGTCAAAGCATCTGCCACTACCTGGTAAGGCGTCTCCTTGACGATCTTGGAAAGCTATCAAGGTCCTGATGAGACCTACCAAAGTGCCATCATCCGGCTCGGCAGGCTGAACGGGCTGAACTGGGGGCTCTTCTCCAGTAGGCACAACTCTGGAGGCTACTCCGGAGTGTTGGGCTTGATCTTCGGGTTGCTGTTGGTCAACGGGAGTTGCTCCGCCTTGCTGATCGGCTGGTTCATGAACAATGCCGCTGAAGAAAAGACATAGGAAATAAGGAATGACCAGGACAGATCAACGATACAAGCATGTGATCAGGTCAAGATTCCAGAGATTCAGATATGAACGGAGATCAAGGACGAGTACTGATTGAGATATCTATTCGGTAAACCCTCACATTTCTTGAATGCCAAGACCTACATGGGCCACCACTTAAACCATGTCATACCCCAGAACCAGAATACTGGAGAGCGGAGGCGAACATAGCCAGCTACGTATATTGAAATGAAGTCCATCTCGCTATACGGTCACGGCTGTCTAGATATGAGGGTTTACTACAAGCCAATGGTCTCTTAAGGTCAAGCCTATTGTCTCAATCTCAAGCAAGTAATACAGTTACAAGATGTTTGACCACCAAATATACAATAAAAGGCGTCCCAAATATTACATATTCAGTTGATCATGAAGCTAGTCTTACAAATACGAGGACTAGGAAGAGTGAAGTCATACATGATCAACCCTAGGATTTGTTAATCATGTTTACAGCCCGTAGGCAGACAGTAAGTAAATGTGCATCGAGCTAACAGGTGCTCGTCGGCTAAACGCCTCAAAAGAATAAATTTACAGTAGAGTGAACGAAACAAAATAGAAAACCCACTCGTAGCACGAGTTCCTTCTAGTCGCCACCATCGGGCTGGAGGTTCGGTAGATCCTCGGGTGCTGCTCCGAAATCTGGCCACAAAACCAGCTGGGTCAAACCCCAGAAAGAGCAAGTGCCACAAAGGAGGCCACAAAAAGAACAAAAGCCAGCATATCAGAACATAAGAAAATGAAAAAAAAGTACAAGTAAGGAAGGAGAATGACAGGACAATAAACGACTAGGGACGTGGAACCATTCCGGGAACCAGGTTACAACCCTTCAACCAAACAAGGACCGAGATTGCAACCCTTCGCCTGAATAGCACTTGTCTTTATCCATTTATTGTTAAAGATAAGTAAAACAATCATGTATAGGAGTGCCAAGTGCTGGGACTAGACAAGGCTTAGACAGGGCTAGACAACATCCATTTACAAGCGGCCAAGCAATACTACGGCTTACTACTTTAACTAACTAGGGTTATCACAAGCCTAATTACTAACAAGATGCAAGTGAGAATTTTCCAGTCCCAAGCCCTGCAGACTAACTAGTTATCCTTCCGCGGGTTGAGAGTATGGTTGGGTACATCGCCCAGGAGGCTATACCCTTAGGTGACTTAGAGGGTCAACACATGACAGTGTGCTGGAAATGTGCTCTACTCGTCGGCAAGCTACAAGTCCAATTAAAGCACCCAGATAACGAGACTGCCTGTGACTGGAAATTTCCATGAACTATAGTTTGATCTAGTCATTAGCCTAATCCATATTCAGTGCGAATCCCTGACCGTGGGAACCAGGGAGTCACGTCCTAGACATGATGCAAGACAAGACAGGTGGATTGCACAAGCAAGCAAGCAGGAGCACCCACGGTGTCAAAGTTGGTTATGTAAGTCAAGTTAGCCGTCGCAACAGCATCAAGTCAAGTCAATTTACAAGTTACAAGTTAAGAGTGCGCGCTACGGGCCACTATCAAGTTATCAGGTTACAAGTCAAAATGCACCCCATCGGGTCATTTTCCAGAAAATCAGAAAGTACTAGGATCATGAATCACAGAAATCACGAAAACCGTACTAGTCAGAGCAAATACTGAAAATTGTGTCAGGTCGTGTTGGGTCAAGGTAGTCGTGCTGTGTGGAACAAGATCTCAAAACCTAATCTACAAAAGCGAGAGCCAAGTCCAAGAAATAAAACCAAATCATCATGGGCAAGTGGGTTGCGCAGGGGTGATGGCACAGGGGTCAAATGCGCTAGGGGAAGGATGGTGCAGGGGTCAAGTGTGCTAGGGGTCAAGGGCGCAGGAGATGGATGGCGCAGGGGCGCATAGCCGAGTGCGCAGGGGCGCACGGCCGAGTGCGCAGGGGGCGCACGGGACCGAGTGTGCAGGGGGCAAGCGCGCAAGGCGTGCGCAAGCGGGTGCGCAAGGGGGGCCAGGCGCGCAGCTGCTAGGCGAGATGCGCGCGCAAGAATGCGGCGCGGGCGGGTTCAGCGCGCGCAAGGCGTGGCGCAGCAGAATCAGCGCGCGCGCAAAGGCGCGGCGCAGCAGAATCAGCGCGTGCGCAAAGGCGCGGCGCAGCAGGGTCAGTGCACGTACAAAGGCGCGGCGCAGCAGGGTCAGCGCACGCGCAAAGGCACGGCGCAACAGGTCTTCTTCTCCATGGCTGAGATGAACTTCTCAAGAACACCAAAACTTCAATCTTTCATATCTTGGCCAAATCAAAACCAAATCTAGATTTTCAAAGTTCTAACTTGTATAAAATTGAATTCTCTTCCACATGGAAGCCTCGAAACAAGCAAAAATCAAAGTTTAATAGTTCAAATCAAGGAAATTCAAAAATAATTAAAAACTTAGATCTAGAACAATGGAGACTCCAAATCACAAAATGCCAAGTTCTAATGTTGTTCTCCATGGCCTAATCTAGCTAATGGACAAATAAAATGTGGTGCTTATTTGGTGGCAAGGTGTACTTGCCTATGGTGGTTGGTGGAGGAAGGAGGAAGAAGAAGATGGAGAAATTAATGGGAATTATGGAGGAGAGAGAAAGTTAGGTGGGATTTAATGAGGGTGGGTTGTGGTGGAATGAGGGTGGAGCATAGGTTAAAGTGTTCCATGGGGTTTAAAATCAAACCAAACCAAACCAAACCAACTAAAACCGAGCCGAGCCGAAACCCAAAATATGAGAAAAACCCAAAATTCCATAAGTCGAGAAAATAAAAATACAGGCCAAAATCCAATTATGAGTATAAATACGAAATACGGGAAATGAGGATGACATATATATATATATATATATATATACACACACACACACACATACACACATACATACATTCATACATACATACATACATACACATACATACACATATTATATATACGTATACGTATATATTCATTTATATAAAAAACCCATTAATATTTTCCCTTTTATACAAATTTATATATATATATTTATGTATACATATCCCATTAATATTTTCCCTTTCGACCCTTGGGGGGCAATGCTTCAACCGTTCCTCTTTAGTCTTATACTTAGTATAACCCTGATGCTTTACTTCAGCCTTACACTCCTTCCATTTTCTTCCGACAGACGCCATCATATAATTTCTCATTTGGTTCGTACCATTTGTATTTTCCTATTGAAATGAAATGTAAAAAAAAGTCATGTAATTATTCACATATGTAAATTACGATACAAAGTAATTTTATATTGCTAGGTGGCCATTCATCTATATCGCCTTAATATGAGTCCAAATTGCGTCCTTCCCAATGTTCGGTACGTGTCTCCAATCAAGGTAAGTTAAAGGTGATAGATAGCCATTTCGTACTAGAACCCCTAAATTTGAAGCAAGTCTAGAACATGTTTCCTTAATTGGTTGGCCAAGATTATTGACATGAATCTCTAGAATGCCACCATCTTCTGCCCATCCACTATGCATTAAAGTAGGACCACGGACTCGTCTCTGCTCCTCCTGGCTAGAATTCGGGTCTAAGTATAAAAATAGGCCGACATAAAAATAATTAATGCACAATAATATTAAAACCCTGAAATTTAACTTCAATGATATTAATATCACAAATATGTTTGATGTTAAGATTATTATTACCTGTCACTTGATCTTCTAGTTGTTCGTTGTTGCCGAACAATACTCCTGTTTTCTCCTCCTCAACAATAGTAGGAGGTGGCCAATTCAAAGGAGGTTCGGCCATGACAGTGTTGACACCTACTTGTTCTTGTTCCTCAATAACGGTAGGCATAGCTCCCCTATTCAATTGGTTGCGTCTACTTGTCGCCATGGAATTTTTGCTTGATTACAATCAAAGAATCATAGGAGAACATGCATGATGACATAATATATCATATGTGGCAAGCAAACTGCTACTTATGTATTTAGGCACTTATTTTGTTACAAACAACACATACATATGCTATTTTTAATGAAAAAAGGATCTAAACAAACTTGACCATGTGAAAATAAGGTAACACTCCTAGATACAAATTCCCAAACCAGCTTAAAAAAGAACACTAAAGAACAGAATCCATGAATGAGCAAATACATATGTCAGAAGTATACTACACAAGCTTCATACATAAACAAGGATATCGCCCACTGACACACTTTTTATAAGACATTCATATGTATCCCATTGGTACATAAACATTCATATGTATCCCACTGGTACATAGGGCCGGCCCGGGAGGTTGGGTTGTCCTAGTCGGAGATAATTTTGGTTGCCCCTTATTGAAAAAATAATTACAATAAAAGCATATAAATAATTTTTTTGTAAAATTAAGACTACATTATGCTTTTATCTTGAACTATACTATAAAATCTTAACTAAAAAAAGAAGAAGAAAGTAAGTCTGGTCAGTAATTCTCAAATTAATGCTCAATTAGCCTGACAACAGCTCAAATGAATGAATTATCAACAAGAGAATAGCAAAAATATAATGTACCAATTTCAATACTTCACCAAAATAAATTTATCATATATGAATAACTCATGCATAGATGTTATCACAACAAGGTCCATAAACTTAAGAGGTAAATTTTAGAGTATTCCATCATATAGAGAGTGCTCTTGCTAAACAACTAAATATAAAAAAGTTTGGGCTAAACAAGTTGCAGAAAAGCATCAACTTCAAGAAGTAGCAGGGATAACCAATTGATCTATTGTATTACATAACAAGAATTTAGAGTATAACATATGGTTCAAAAAGCGCTCTTTCCCAAACCTAAATAATGTCCATTTCTTTGTTGGGAACTCTTAACAAACCAGCATTTTTATAGTTCTGAAAAGCCATAACTTATCATTGTAGAACTTATTTATATCAGCCACATATAAAAAAAATATATTTTTATCTTCCCCAATTGCTAATCAAAGTAGAGTTATCCTCCCAATTTTATTTTAATTAGTAATATACCCCCCATCCCATTTCATATAATTAGCAAGTATAATTTGTAGTTACCTCGCTCTAATAAAATTTAAAATGGGGGTAACTCTATTTCGATTAGCATTTGGGAGGGGTAAATACAAATAACTCTATAAAAAAACTACAAAAAGTCAAAAAGAAGTGAGTCAACTAGGTTTTACCATCATAGCATAAAGTATTGCTGGAAAGCCACATGATATCATTGTAAAACTTATTTATGTGACAGATACAAGTTATCATGGTAAAACTTATTTATATCGATACATATAAAAACTACAAAATGTCAAAAAGAGGTGCCTCAACTAGGTTTACCATCATAGCATAAAGTATTGCTCTTAACAAAACTCAGCATTTTCTTTCTTCTGGAAGCCACAACTTTTTATTCTAAAACTTATTTTATATCAGACATATAAGAAGTGCCTTATAGTCATAAGTCCTGTAGCTGAACTTCCAAGCTTAAGATGGAAATCATGGAATGGAAAAGCCTTTATGTCCCTGATTTATGTAGCTATACCAGATTTGGGTTTGAATTTTCCTTAATCTATAACTGACGGACTTCATCCATTTGAAAAAAAAAACAAATAAAAGAGGAGGATTTGTGAATGGTGATGTACTAGAGCCAGAGGTCCAGAGATGAGAGCCATAGGAGGGAGATGGGGGTGAGTGGCACTGGCGACTGGTGAGTGAAGGGTTTTTGTTGGATGAAGAGCAGGCAGCATCGTTGTCCAGGGAGCAGAGGATTTTTATTAGAAATTTAGAAGCACCAGCCAGCAGTGCCTTCTCACATGGTATCCTCCCACAAGTGAACCTGTGCTGCTTTTTGCTGGCCTTTATTTTTGTGGATACTAACAGCAAAAAGCTGGCCCTGGTTACCCTTAGAAGAGGTGGTTGCCCAAGCCCGCAGGCTTGTTTGGCTTGCCCTTAGGCCGGCCCATACACTTTTTATAAGACAAGTTAGCTAGACGACTACTATAAGAGCAAGCATGCTTTATGGACCATAGTGGAATTTATAATTGAATATTATGTCAGTTATGGAGCCCTAAATGCACAAGTTAGGAGGGGTGTTAGGATGCTTGTTGAAGGAGTTGATAGTTGAACTTCCTTGGATTGAACTGAGAAAAGATATGGCTTTTAATGATGTTAGAGAGGGATGGTCCTTAGTAGAGCTGAATGGAAGTTGAGGATTCAATCCTAATCCAAAGGTTTTGCTGTTGTTCCAACTCCCAATATTCTACATCAACTGTGATTAACCTGCAGAATGCAGGCCCAATAAAGGGCTACTTCTAGTAAATTAAAAGGGCTACTTAGCTATAAACCAATAGCAGTACAAACATATATGAAACAAGATTGTAAAAAAAGATAGGCATGTCATACAAAATTACTGTAAAAACACGTTACTGGTCAAATTATTTGACATATTAGATAACCAAATTTTAATCTCTTATTGCCAACAAAACAACCTAATTCTTCTACAATTAGACAAAAGTGGGGCTATTAGTACACTATTTTTTACCCACACACAAGACATGCCTCTTTGATGAAGTTTAGGGTTGCTATACTCCAAAAAGAATTAGAGGAGGATATAGGGTAACCAATAAGGTTTTCTAAGAATCAGACCCTGGCAATCTGTAAAAACAGCAAAAGCTCTAACTTAAAATGAAAACCTCTGCATATTTTCTGGGTAAAAGATTTTTATATGAAGTTTGTGACTGGTTAAAATCATTCTTACCAACAATATCCAGTAAACAGTGGAATAGTCAAATTAGCTAGGATAGCCTATCCATAAGTCCAATTCTAGACACAGGGGCAAAACGATAATTTTTGGCCAAAATGATGTCCGTCGTTGGACTCGCTTTGTACCGAAAAGCGTGCCAATATTATGGTCTCTAAAGTCATCGCACTATATGTCTACGGGTCCGATTTGACAAGACGAACCCAACCGTATGTCCAAAGTTGAACCCCGGTGGGCCGTTCACAAATTCGTCCGTTAGATCGGGTCGCGGACCCAAGGGCGTTCCGGTCGACCATCTTAGAATCGGACCAAACTTGGCACACAAGACCAAAAAAATGATATGGTCCTGTAACGCTCCAGTCCCAAAATACTTGGGACTAGATACGTATCATGCCAGCTGTATGCATACGAGTAAATAAAGGGCTCGTATGTATACATAAGCTGTAAAATATAGAAAGCCAAGACACTAAATCTCATCCACGAAGATAAATGATGATATAAAAGCAACTTTGAGTTTGTCATGTATACAATAGTTAGGCGAAAACAAATCCACTACCAACTAAATTAAATATGGAAAAATATACAAAGAAAGAATTGTTCGAGCGAGAGCAAGTGACGAGTCCAAGAGAATCATCACGGAGAAAGGAAGATATGGCCTTAGCTAGAGCACCTGTAAGAATCACGAAACACACATCTGGAGAGATCACCAGGTCCTCAGAGGGACGTAACAAGACACATAATATCATGCCAATAAACTGAATAATAAAAGCTCAACAGAAAAGTATGCATGAGTAAAGGTTCCTAACCATTCTATGTGGATTGCACTTTAGAGGACAACGTTCTACGCAGGGGCTCTCACAAGCAAGTAATAATGAGTGGCCAACAAGTAGCGCTCATCCGAGACACTATCGGTCGGGTAATACATAGCGCTCATCCGAGACACTATCTCCCAAATGTGTGTAAAAATAAATGTAGCCCCTACGCTATAGCTGTCCCCTCCCTCCAAATGATACTATACATGTGTCGTAACCACGACACACAAACACTATCGTTTCCACCACACTGTTTTATAATAGATAACTGTCAAGTATTCTAACATGCATCTATTAACAGTTATTCCTACGCATGCGCATGGGGGATCAGCCCGCACGCAAGTGACCTCTATATGTTACTCACAACTCTCATACACAACTCGTGTACAATCGTGACAAGTCAATGAGACACACTAAATTTGACGGTAGTCTCTTAACTCTAAGCCAATTGTATAAAATATAGTAATTTGCATTTTACATATAATTTAGAAAGAAACAACTTGAAAATCACAACATGCATGATATTGAGCAGGAAATTTAAACAGTAAAGGCAAGGTGTCTTGCCTGGTGTGTCGCCTGGTGTGGTACGATATTCTGAAAAGTCCCAGTTAATCCAAATTAGCCAAGGTTGATTGGTAGCAGTCCAAAGTTGCAAGGGAAAATAAGAATGTTGGATTAGCCATGATTAGTGATGATGGCAAGGAGGAAATTTTGCGTAAGTGAATAATATACTATTTTTAGAAAGTATTCTACATTACTTGGAAATACATTTTTATTAGTTAAAATAATTTTGATAAATAAAATATTAGAAAGTTTCTGTATAAATTTGAAACTACTATTCAGTTATAATATTTTGGAAAATTATCTAGAAAAATGGATTAGGACTAAAAATATAATAGGGATATCACCAAAATTTAAAATATAAATGTATGCTTTAGTCATAATATTTATATTTTTAGAAAATAGTAGTATAAACCCGAAAATAAATATTAATAATCGTAATAGTAATAAACTGAGTATAATAATAATACTGCTAACGGTAATAGTAAAAATCCTAATAAAAATACTATTAAACAATAATAATGATAATACTAATAAAACAAGGATATTAATAATAGTGATAAAAATAACATAACAATCTATTTACATCTATACATACATACTGATTTAGTATATTATATATATATATATATATATATATATATATATAATAATATATATATATATATATATATATATATATATTGATTTTAAATAACAAAACTTGTTCAAATACTAAATAACAGAACACAAAAAAAATAAAACAAGAATAATTGATAAAAACAAAAACAAAACAGAAAGGGAGTAGGAAATGCCAAAGCAGCAACTGCTGCTCGTGTTCTCTCCTTTTTACAAAGAGGGAAAATGAAGAATATTAAAGAAAGAAAGGGGTGGAAAGGGATGGAGAGAAGAGGGTTTACCAATGGTGAAGCCGCCAGAGACACAACGTGCAGGCGACGGATTGGACACCGCTGACCGGCGCTCCGATCGCGGCGAGAGGCACGACGCTCGACGAGATGGTCACGGCGTTGGAGCTCGACCGTGAATAGGGTTCTGCGCCGGACGGCTCTAGGTGGCTAGGGCGACGCTGCCCAGCCGAAGGCGGCGGTGATTTGCGACCTGGGGGTAGCTCGGCGCCCGCGGGTTGGAGTGGCGGCGGGGACAGGGCTGGAAGCCAGCGTACGGAGGATCGGGCGCATCTGGAGGAGCCGACTCTGACATCGGAGCGGAAAAAGGGGGCGGCACGATCGGCGGTTCTCGCCAAGGTACGTGGCTCGGATCTAAAGGAATAGAGGTACGCGGGGTTCGTCGGCTTACCGAGATGTCGTACGGTGCCAGGGCAGGCTGGTGCAGGCGGCGGGTCGTCGACGGGCGGTACTCATTTCTGGCCGGCGGGGTTAGGTAAGGTATATATATTTTTTTTCTTTGCTTTTGTTGGTGGTGATGCTGGTGATTTGGGTTTCTGCATGGCGATCGATTTTGGTGGTGATGGATTTGGTGTTGGGGAAGGAGGCGAGGTTTCCAACGTTGGTGGTTGGAGGTGGGGTGCTGGTGGTCGTAACTACGCGGATGGTGGCGGTGGCTATGCTGGTGTTGGCAGAAGTAGAGGCAGGGTGCCGGGTTAGCCGGCCTGGAGGCTGTGTTTGGGGGTGAAGACGGGACGGGGATGTATGGTGATGGTTATGCAGGTGGTTGTCGATGGTGTCGACGGAGGTAGGGTTGATGACGGCGGCGTGGGGTGATGGTCGGGGATGAACGACGATAGTGGTGATGATGTTCATGGGGTCGACTGTTGGAAGTCGTAGAAGGCAAGTGGTGATGGCGATGGTGGTGATGGGTTCGGTCGGCTTGGTCGGGTCGGCCGTAAAGGAGGCGGATGGGTGGCAGACAACTCGGTGAAGGTGCTGGTAGACGGAGTCGGGGAAGATGAAGTGATGTCGGGATGACGGCGGGTGGCCAGAATTGCTAGGGCTAGGGTTAGGATTAGATTTGTCGGGGAATGTCCGACCCGAAGATGGTGGAACATGTATATGTAAATATAGAATAAGACGAGAGGGGGACAGACGGACACGCCATTTTTGTGGAGAATTTGTGGAGGTGAGAAATTTATGGAGGAGTACCTGGCTATTTATAGGATGTGGAAATTCCAGTTGGATAGGGATTGGACCCAAATTAATTATTTAAAATAAATTTGGGTTTCTACATAAAATTTTAAATTATAGACAAAATCAATAATATCTAAATCCTTATTCAAAACTCTAATAAAATTTATTTAACAAAATCTTCATCCGATTTAAACATAACTAGTAATTAAAATTTAACTCTTTAATATTCAAAATATGCCAAAATATTAATTTCGAAAATTGCACTATTATTTAAAATGAACTAATAATTAATTTTGAGATATGCATGCACCAATTATATTTATATAAGTATACTCTCCTGGTATAAAATATTGTAAGAGTATTATTATTATTAAAACTATTATAATGAAGGATTTTTATAAGTTAAAATAACAACTTTGAAAATTTTGGTACAATAGCAAGAATCATTATTCGTACATTATTTTTATTATAAAATGGAAAAATGTTTTAACAACATATGTACGCTCGCACATATTCGCACATGTCGAGCAGTTACGAAAACTAATCTCGTGCGTGACGTAAAATACGATTACGCACGTACAATACAAAATTTTAAATCAATACCAATTTAATATATAAAAAATAGTAGAAATTTAGGGGTTTTATATCCTACCCAACTTAAAAGAATTTCGTCCTCGAAATTAAAATTTGGTAGGGGTGAGAAGGCATAAAGGGTATCGGTGAGGAGCAATCGAGTTATTTGGCACGACAAGGAAATGATGTTCAACATGCGATTAGTAAGTCGTGGCTTAGATCATAGAATAATATTACGGATAGAGTTATGGATGAGGGTCACAGTTTAAAGCAACAGTTAAGAGTAAGGGTTAAAGTTAGTCATGATAACATACAAAGAGTATCAAGAGAATAATTTTAGAGACCTAGAAGATATGTTTTGAGAGTAGGTTGAGGGTCATAGGTGATAGGGTATCTAGAGGAATTTCTAGTATCACGCCTCCGTCCTTTTAAATAGGTAGAGGCGAAAGCAATAAGGAGTTCAATGACGATTTTATCGAATACGAATACGTGATTCAAAGGCAATCGTATAATTTCAAAAGAATTTTCAAGGCAGTTGTGGATGGGATTCTAGGGCCAAGTTTAATTATGTCTCATCTACGTAGAATAATAGGTAAAAGCGAACCAAAGTGCACTAGGTTGATCAGACTATCATGCACCGATTCTGATTAGACGATATGTTAGTGGGAGCTCTTCCAATAACATAGGTCGTGAACAAGCTTGATAAAGGGTGAGCTTAAAACTAGGCTATATTTGTGGCGTTAGTCAAGTTAGTCAAAATATACGTACGCTAGATAAGAAGAAATGAAATAAAACAGTCTAAGTTCCTTAATAGGTCATAAAGTCAATGGAAATACTAGACCGTGAGGCATTCTACCCAACTTAAAAGAGTTAAGCTAGTAGTGTGATGGGACAATGGGTCAAGCAATCAAGGTAAGGCACAAAATTAAGTATTTAAGGAATCACATCATATATTGGTCAAAAAAATTTGAGTCGAGGTTGAGTATATCGGTACCATGGTAAGAGTTATAGTTTAGTCTTTATGTCCAGAAGTCATATCAAGAAAATAGGGTACAAGGATACGGGTTTTAGTGGCACGTGATATACCTACATGAAGGTGGCTCGTCTGGGTCTTGTATATGAAATTTGTTGGAAGAAAAAGTCTATTGTTGTGCTCCAAATATCCAAGTCACGGTAAAGACACAAAAGAATTTAAAATAGAAAGTGGGAGTTCATGAGATAATGATTATCGCACAAGATAAATGTCCAAGTTAAGACATGAAATAAAGATAATTCAGATTCTAGTAGATCAAGGTAAAATAAGTTAGGAATACAGTTCTAGAGAGAAGATAGCCTCTTAATGAATATAGTCAATGAACAATTAAATCATTATATAAATTGCAACTGGGTTAGAAAGTTTACCATAAAAGATCGAGATTCGAGGGAAAATCGAGTAAGTAAAGATTGAGATACAATATAGTTTGGTAGATGACTAGCAACGCTTGTGATATACTACTATCATGGTCATGAGTGACATGGCATTTAGTATGGAATACTTCAATTCATTAGAGCTATCTTGGTGGCCTAATATTAAAATTGAAAACTCAAGTTTCCTCCAAAAGTTCCTTAATAAATTTCTCTAAAATGAACCATCCAAATTTCGGATTCACTCCAAGCCGTCAAATTTAATCAAGATCAAATCAAATCCCTTTCCAAGTAAACTCCCATCACGTTACTACTAACCTTTCTAAAATTTAACATTTCTACTCCAACTTTTAAACTCAAGAAACTCATGAATCAAATTTTTTTATATCACTTCATAACCTTAAAACTCCAAAAATTTCTCCAATAACCCTCAAGATAAACTTTTAGCATATCACGAATAATCTAAAATTTACAGTTCAATATTTTAACGCACTCATCACATAACCTTTATTTCTAAGTTATTCAAACAAAATCACCACTTTTTAAATGGTAAATTCCTTTAATCAATCAAAATAACTTTTTACCACATCTTTAGTAAATTTTCCCAAAGATTGTAATATTAGCAATCTTAACTTTAAACTCAATATTCAAATGATCTTATCAGTCATCAAATCAATTTTTTTCCAAAATTTCTAATCAATCTCGAATAAACCTTTATTGTGTCACAAATCAAATCTATATATTTTTCTTCTTCTATCATTAATCCAAATCTTAAACTCAAAATTTAAATAGGAGTTATCAATCGTAATTCATACAAGAGTTTAAAGTAGATCCTCAATTTGATTATATATCCTTCAAAATATTTTTAACCAAAATTTTTAATAACCTTACTCCAAACTTAAAATTCAAAATTTTACGAACTTATTAATTGGGAACCATACAACCCAATTTAAAACCAAGCTTTATCAACCGCCCTCATAAATCTTACAGCAGCAATTCAATTTAAAAATTCTTTTCAACTAACTTTATATCTATTCAAGGATGTATAGCAATAAACAAATGAATCATAAATATTTTTCAAAGACCTTCAAAATCAAAACTCAAAATCAATTTTCTTTCTCAATTGTATATAGATTCCTATCAAAAATAAAGTTCTAAAATCCTTCGAAGTTATTATTGTTGCTACTACCCAACTTGGAATTAACTAATCCTTAAGTTCATACTTCTAAAAAATATGGTTCCCCTTATCCTCATAACTTTATAACTCAAAGAGGATCTCAATGCATAATAGTTGTCAATGTAATCCTTCTAGCCATGGGGTTGACCTATGAGCATATACTAGTGTAGTCATCTTCCTATCAAGTGTGGAAATAAGGATTACGGTAGAAGGAGTCAAGCAAGATGTAAATCAAGGAGGTTGAACAAGGGATTCGAAAAAAATTTAGTCAAGGAATCAAGCAGGTAGATGAGATCATATACTATAATCCATATTGCAGGCCCGTTTAGTACAGTCATGTAACCGAAACGACAAACTTGACCTGCATGGGCCACCACAAAAATGTAAGCCCCAGTCCCAAAATACTTGGGACTAGATACGTATCATGCCAGTTGTAAGCATACGAGTAAATAAAGGGCTCTATGTATACATAAGCTG
Source organism: Iris pallida (assembly GCA_029216955.1). NCBI lineage: Eukaryota > Viridiplantae > Streptophyta > Magnoliopsida > Asparagales > Iridaceae > Iris > Iris pallida. The sequence continues at coordinate 19,490,132 of JANAVB010040818.1, read as the reverse complement.
TAAAATATAGAAGCGAGATACTAAATCTCATCCACGAAGATAAATGATGATATAAAAGCAACTTTGAGTTTGTCATGTATACAATAGTTGGGCGGAGACAAATCCACTACCAACTAAATTAAATATGGAAAAATACAAAGAAAGAATTGTTCGAGCGAGAGCAAGTGACGAGTCCAAGAGCAATCATCACAGAGAAAGGAAGATATGGCCTTAGTAGAGCACCTACAAGAATCAAGAAACACACACCTGGAGAGATCACCAGGTCCTCAGAGGGATGTAACAAGACACATAATATCATGCCAATAAATGAATAATAAAAGCTGAACAGAAAAGTATGCATGAGTAAAGGTTCCTAACCATTCTATGTGGATTGCACTTTAGAGGACAATGTTCTATGCAGGGGCTGTCACAAGCAAGTAAAATGAGTGGCCAACAAATAGCGCTCATCCGAGACACTATCGACCGGGTAACACGTAGCGCTCATCCGAGACACTATCCCCCAAATGTGTGTAAAAATAAATGTAGCCCCTACGCTAGTAGCTGTCCCCTCCCAAATGATACTATACATGTGTCGTAACTACGACACACAAACACGTGTCTTTCTACCACACTATTTTATAATAGATAACTGTCAAGTCTTCTAACATGCATCTATTGACAGTTATTCCTATGCATACGCGGGAGATCGGCCCACACGCAAGTGACCTCTATATGTTACTCACAACTCTCACACACAACTCGTGTACAATCGTGACAAGTCAATGAGACACACTAAATTTGACGGTAGTCTCTTAACTCTAAGCCAATTGTATAAAATATAGTAATTTGTATCTACATATAATTTAGAAAGAAACAACTTAAAAAAACACAACATGCATGATATTGAGCAGAAAATTTAAACAGTAAAGACAAGGTGTCTTGTCCTGGTATGTCGCCTGGTGTGGTGCGATATTCTGAAAAGTCCCAGTTAATCAAAATTAGCCAAGGTTGATTGGTAGCAGTCCAAAGTTGCAAGGGAAAATAAGGATGTTGGATTAGCCATGATTAGTGATGATGACAAGGAGGAAATTTTGCGTAAGTGAATATATATACTATTTTTAGAAAGTATTCTACATTACTTAAAATATTTTTAGTTAAAATAATTTTGATAAATAAAATTTAGAAAATTTTTGTATAAATTTGAAACTACTATTCAGTTATAATATTTTGGAAAATATCATCTAGAAAACGGATTAGGACTAAAAATATAGGGATATCACCAAAATTTAAAATATAGATGTATGCTTTAGTCATAATATTTATATTTTTAGAAAATAGTAGTATAAACCCGAAAATAAATATTAATAATCGTAATAGTAATAAACTGAGTATAATAATAATACTACTAACGGTAATAGTAAAAATCCTAATAAAAATCTATTAAACAATAATAATGATAATACTAATAAAACAAGGATATTAATAATGATAAAATAACATAACAATCTATTTACATCTGTACATACATACTGATTTAGTATATATATATTGATTTTAAATAACAAAACTTGTTCAAATACTAAATAACAGAACACAGAAAAAATAAAATAAGTACAATTGATAAAAAAAAAACAAAAGCAGAAAGGGAGTAGAAATGCCAAAGCAGCAACTGCTGCTCGTGTGTTCTCTCTTTTTACAAAAGGGGAAAGAAGAATATTAAAAAAAGAAAAGGGAGGAAAGGGGTGAGAGAAGAGGGTTTACCAATGGTGAAGCCGCCGGAGACACAGCGTCAGGCGGCGGATCGGACACCGCTGACCGGCGCTCCGATCGCGGCGAGCACGACACTCGACAGATGGTCACGACGTTGGAGCTCGACCGTGGCTAGGGTTCTGCGCCGGACGGCTCTAGGTGGCTAGGGCGACGCTGCCCAGCCGAAGACGCGGTGATTTACGACCTGGAGTGGCTCGGCACCTGCGGGTTGGAGCGACGGCGGAGACAGGACTGGAAGCCGACGCGCGGAGGATTGGGCGCACCTGGAGGAGCCGGCTCCGACATCGGAGCGAAAAAAGGGGGCGACACGATCGACGGTTATCGTCGGAGGGTGCACGGCTCGGATCTGAAGGAATAGAGGTGCGCGGGGTTCGTCGACTTTCCGAGATGTCGTGCGGCGCCAGGGCAGGCTGGTACAGGTGGCGGTCGCCGACGGGCGGCACTCGGATTTCTGGCCGGCGGGGTTAGGTAAGGTATATATATATTTTTTTCCTTTGCTTTTTTGGTGATGTTGGTGATTTAGGTTTCAGCGCGCGATCGATTTTGGTGGTGATGGATTTGGTGTCGGAAAGGAGGCGAAGTTTCTGACGTTGGTGGTTGGAGGTGGGGTGCTGGTGGTCGTAACTACGCCGATGGTGGCGGTGGCTATGCTGGTGTTGGCGGTAGTGGAGGCAGGGTGCGGGTTAGCCGGCCGGAGGCTGTGTTTGGGGGTGAAGACGGGATAGGGATGTGTGGTATGGTTATGCAGGTGGTCGTCGATGGTGTCGACGGAGGTAGGGTTATGATGGGCATGGGGTGATGGTCGGGGATGAACGACGATGGTGGTGATGATGTTCATGGGGTCGGACTGTTGGAAGTCGGAGAAGGCAAGTGGTGATGGCGATGGTGGTGACTGGGTTCGGTCGGCTTGGTCGGGTCGGCCGTGAAGGAGGCGGATGGGGTAGACAACTCGGTGAAGGTGCTGGTGGACGGAGTCGGGATGACGAAGTGATGTCGAGATGACGGTGGGTGGCCAGAATTGCTAGGACTAGGGTTAGGATTAGATTTATCGGGGAATATCCGACACGAAGATGGTGGAACATGTATATAAATATGGAATAAGACGGGAGGGACACGGACACGATGCACATTTTTGTGGAGAATTTATGGAGGTGAGGAATTTATGGAGGAGTACCTGGCTATTTATAGGATGTGGGAATTCCAGTTGGATAGGATTGGACCCAAATTAATTATTTAAAATAAATTTGGGTTCAATCTACATAAATTTTAAATTATAGACAAAATCCAATAATATCTAAATCCATTCAAATACTACAATAAAATTTATTTAACAAAATCTTCATCCGATTTAAACATAACTAGTAATTAAAATTTACTCTTAATATTCAAAATATGCCAAAATATTATTTCGAAAATTGCACTATTATTTAAAATAAACTAATAATTAATTTTGAGATATGCATGCACCAATATATTTATATAAGTATACTCTCCTGGTATAAAATATTGTAAGAGTATTATTATTATTAAAACTATTATAATGAAGGGTTTTTATAACTTAAAATAACAACTTTAAAATTTTGGTACAATAGCAAGAATCATTATTCGTACATTATTTTGACACTATAAAATGGAAAAAATTTTTAACAACATATGTACGCTCATACATATTCGCACTCGTCGAGCAGTTACGAAAACGAATCTCACGCGTGACGTAAAATACGATTACGCGACGTACAATACAAAATTTTAAATCAATACAAATTTAATATATAAAAAATAGTAGAAATTTAGGGGTTTTACAGGTCCTATTGGCGCAAGTTTTTCTCGAGATGATGAACGTGCACAAAGTTATGGGTTAGTTTACAAAGAGGCGATACGGGTATCTCGACGTATACGTCTCGATTTTGTGTGCGTGATACGGGTATCTCGACGTATACGTCTCGATTTTGTCGTGCACGCACAACAAAATCGAGTTTTATCGAATCCCACATGTCGACAACATCCATAGGCGTCTTTCGATGCTCATGGGTTACGACCATATCGTCCGATTTGTCAGGGTGTTCCGTATCGGAAAGTTTTTCTAGAATTTTATATTTTCGAGAATTATTTTCCATGATTTTTGAATTCTATTTTCATGGCATACAGTAGATGAAATAAAGAACTACAAAAAGTGTTTTACTCTCGTATAGGTTGTCTAGAAACCTGTTCAATTAGGATCTCAAATTGGTCGATGGATTGGTAATGTTTTTCCTTCCAAATTGGGTATTTAGATGACTAAGTTCTGTTTTTGATGGTTTCAGAAACTATATTTTTCTTCGATATTTGAATTCAATTTCTACGAAATATAATGCGAAGTAACAAAAACTGTCTAAAGGAATATAGACATATAGGTTGCGTACAAACCTGAGAAGACGGCTCGGAGAACGAACGAGTGTACTACGAAACGTTGCCACAAAATCAGCCCCAAAACTGTACGCTGCTGCTGACTGTCTTGCCCCGCACGATTTGCCGTCCCTGGGCGGCGCTGTGGTGGCCGGCGGGGCTCGTGGTGGCCGCGTGCACGTCAGGAGGGGTCGGGGGTTACGCATCGTGGCTTAGGTTTTAGGTTTAGGTGTGGGCTTTTGATTTAGTTTGTATATATATATATATATATATATATATTATATATATATATATATATATATATATATATATATATATATATATATACACCAATTGTTAACAGTCGGTTATGAAGCCTGGGGGGTCGCGGGATTTTAGGCTTGGCAACTCGCGAGATCCGAAGATCTCGCGAGAAATAGTTTTTTTTTTAAATTCTTTTCTTTTCTTTTTTAATTTCTTTTCCTTTTCTATTTCTTTTCTTTCCTTTCTCTACATCTATTTAACATATATATAAATGACACTAAAGTTCTTAAACAATTAAATAGAAATTTCCTAAAATCTAAAATACAAGCTCAACACAAACATATATATATTTGTACAACATAATACATTACGTATCATGTAAATATTGCTAATTATAGATAATTTACAAATACCATATTCCAAATAAGATTCTAAAAGAAATAATAAATATCTAAATAAAATAATAATAATTTCTATGAAGATTTGCTAACCCACTTGCCATATATAGGATCATAAAATAAAATATTTTATATAA
>JANAVB010040818.1:19320809-19379837 GCA_029216955.1 Iris pallida | reverse complement strand
TATTATATATAAGTTAATAGTTGTGCATATATATATATAATATATATATATATCTATACTATATTATATATATATATATATATATATGGTTAATTAGTTGTACCCTCCTATTGTTTGTACGTATTTTGGTAACTGTTTTCGTTGTTTCAAAAATAAAGAACACTCCCCTGGCTGCTTAATTTTCCACTCATTTTCTTCTATGCACCAGGGGTACAACTAATTAACTTTATAAATCAGGGGGTATTCTTTATTTTAGAACAACAAAAACAGTTACCAAAATACATACAAACATAGGGGGGTACAACTAATTAACCATATATACACAACTATAACTTATATATATATATATAATATATATATAATAATATATATATATATATTCATCAGCAACTCGTGGTTTTCGACGGTCATCAATGGCCATGCTCAGGGATTTTTTAAATCCTACCGCCGGGTGAGACAAGGAGACCCACTATCCTCCACCGTCTTCATCATAGCAGCTGACGCTCTGAGTAGGAACCTCAACAATATGGTCAACACCCCCAACTTCCAGCACTATCATACTTCCAGTGGCTGCCCTATCATCACCCATCTCGCATTCGGAGACGACCTTCTCATCTTCACCTCCGGGGATGAAGGCGCGGGTGGCGGTGGTTCACAATACCCTGGAGAGATACTCTAGATGCTCAGGCCAGAAAATCAATCATTCCAAGAGCGTTATCTACCACTACCAAAATTTATCGTTTTAGCGACGGCCCCATCCGTCGCTAAACCGATGGTAATTACTATTAGCGACCGATAACCGACGGATTTTGGCCAAAAAAGTTTTGGCCAAAAAATCCGTCGGCAATCAGCTCGTCGCTAATAACGTTCCGTCGCTAAGTTATCGTCACATGACGGAATAGCGACGGATTGTCGACGTCACAATACGAAGCATTAGCGACGCATTTCCGACGGACTGTCGTCCATTTCAACTATTAAGTACTGAAATGTGTAGACAATAGCGACGTAAATTTCCGTCGGTAACCCGTCATAATAGCGTATCAGAGTGTATCATGCCGTCGCTAATCCGTCGACCCCTTCGATAACAAATGACGGATTAGCGACGGTTTTCTGACGAAAAATCCGTCGATCAACTTCTGGAAATTCATGTCATTTCCAGCAACATGGCGACGGATAAGTCGTCGCTATTCCGTCGATACGAAGCGACGGAATAGCGACGGATTAACCGTCGATCTTGTTCTGGAAATTCTTGTTATTTCCAGAATAAGGGCGACGGATAGGTCGTCGCTATTCCGTCGAACATTATACCATGCCGACGGATAATTCGTCGACCATCCGTCGCTACCTGGGAACATTTTCAAATATCCACTTAGCGACGGAATAACCGTCGAAAAGTAGTCGGAAACTGGTGGTGACCGTCGTAAAACGGTCACAAGTCCGTCGCTAACTGAGAATATTTTGAAAAAAAATTACAGCGCTTTCCCTGTTCGCAAAAATTTGCATAAACCAAACCAATATATAATGCACACCAATTATCCAACAATCACATAGACCAAATATATTATGCACACCAATTATCCAAGAATCACGTAGACCAAATATGCACATACGAATTTAATGCACACCAATTATCCAAGAATCATATAGACCAAACCAAATTAATATAAAATAGACATCAATTATCCGGAAGAGTAACCTAATATCCATCGTTATAATCCGATCATAGCACAAATATTCCAAATTTTTCACAAATATTCCAAAACACATAGGAAAGAGTTGGCCAGTTACAGTAACCTAATATCCATCGCTGGCGACCGATCATAGCACAAATATTCCAAAATTTTCACAAATATTCCAAAACACATAGGAAAATCGACTTTGGCCTCAACAAAGACCACAAGTCAGACGATGAATCCTCACAGCCAGGGATGATAGTTGCGTTGAGGAATGTACCATTCTATCAGCCACTTTGCATACGAAGGCTCAATCTGGTTGAGGTCTTCTGTAGGGACAGGAGGGTCGGTCCCGATGCTACTACTCTCTGACGGTGGCTCCTCCTTAGCTTCAAGCTTGGGAGCAATCTCTTCCCTGATGGTCATCGGTTCTTCCTTGACCTCGACCTTTGGTAACACCTTCTCCTTAACAGTCACCGGCTCCTGTTTGACGACGGAGACTTCCTCCGTGTCGACCTCCAAGGGTTTCTTGCCTCGACCCCTTCCTCGACTAGCAGCACCACCTCGACGAGTCCTAGGAGCCATCTTTCTGACAACATAAATTTTCATATAGGGTAAAAAAATTTACTCAAGTTATAAAAGTTGTGACGTTGGTTTTTTGTGTTCATCATCGTTAGAGGGAGCAGCACTGAAAAAGTTGTAACATTGGTAACATGAGAGAGTAAAAATCTGTATCACAAGACTAACAGAATTACTATGTAATCATGTACTCACCAATAATCGGATGTAACTTGAGTCGTTGGGCCTATCGTGCAGTAATTTGTGGATCCGCTGGTATAGGCCAGATGTACTTAGTATCTAGTGTATCAGATTAGTATCGGTCTATCGGTTTGGTATAGGACGTATCATATTGGTATTAGCCTTAACAAATTGGTATCGTCCTATATCCGATATGTACATGTATCGGCCGAATAGCTAGGATTCATATTGGCCTTATCGATTTGGTATCGGTCATATCCGATAGGTATCGGCCGTGTTGGATTAGGATAGACTATTTCGGATTAATATCGTGGAAGGTTTAGTAACAACTGTACTTGGATTTCTCTCTTCTCGAGCTAGAATACCATTGCAAGAGAATCACCAGATCGTGATTGGCCAGTTACAATAACATACATACTTCCTTTTCCATCAGGAAAAGCGAGATTGAAAAGGAAGTATGTATGTTCTGTAACTGGCCATCTACGCTCTCGTGACTCTCTTGCAATGGTAATCTAGCTCTAGAAGAGAGAAATCCAAGTACAGTTGTTACTAAACCTTCCACGATACTAATCCGAAATGATATATAATAATCTAACACGGCCGATACCTATCAGATATGACCGATACCAAATCGATAAGGCCAATATGAATCCTAGCTATACGGCCGATACATATCGGATAGGACGATACCAATTCGCTAAGACCAATACCAACCGATACGGCCCATACCAAAATGATAGATCGATACTAATCCGATACGGTCAATACTTATAAGTACCTACGGTCTAGGAGGTTGATCCGCTAGTACATCCATGTACGAACAACGAAGTAACGATCCATTTCAATTTGGATGTGAAAATCTGTATCGTAAGACAAACTAAACATAATCAGTTCTATTTCACATGCTTAATTGCCAAGTATGGGAACGAATGGCTCAGAACACAACCCAAAATTCATTCTAGCATACATTAGTGTGAATCATCTACGTTCTGTACATATAGTGTAGTATATGTTCTTATCGTATCTAGTATCTGAAGGATGTAACAGAATCAAGATGAACTCACATAATGTTTACAGTCTTGGTCTCAACTGTCTTCGATTCTATGATCCTATGTCTTAGGTTAAATAAATCACTAACCTCATCACGGTGAGTCTTGGTGTAGCACTCAAATGTGGGGCACCCGTAAATTCGCCGAGGTTTTAAATCATCGACATTGAGTTTTAAACCCTCACGTAGACTTTCTGCTTCACTTCTAGGGTCGAGCAGCATCTTCTTGCAAGTTTCGGTCTCCAGATACTTAGTGTCAAGATTCTGGATGCTTTCGTAGAGCATGTCAACGCATCCTAGCGTCAATTTCCTCGGCAGGAAATTGACGCTAGGATGCGTTGACATGCTCTACGAAAGCGTCCAGAATCTTGACACTAAGTATCTAGAGACCGAAGCTTGCAAGAAGATGCTGCTCGAGCCTAGAAGTGAAGCAGAAAGGCTACGTGAGGGTTTAAAACTCAATGTTGATGATTTAAAACCTCGGCGAATTTATGGGTGCCCCACATTTGAGTGCTACACCAAGACTCACCGTCTGTATAGTTCGGTTATTGGCGCTCGATGTCCCTGTGGTAAGGCAATGGATGAGGATATTACGTGGGAGGGGGTTACAGATGGAGGCAACAAGGATGGCGTGTTTGTGAAAGAAGGGAAAAGATACATAATCACAGACGATTTGCATGTAAGGCCATTCTATTCCATGGAGTCTGCGTTGTCTATTTTCCGAAAGCATGGGATCATAGAATCGAAGACAGTTGAGACCAAGACTGTAAACATTGGCCGCGATGAGGTTAGTGATTTATGTAACCTAATGTAGTAATCTTGTAATTTAAAGTTGGAAGAACATGCAAGTAGCCTTATAGTTTCTGCCTCACCAGTCGAATGGCTTAATTGCCAAGTATCGGAACGAATGGCTCAGAACACAACCCAAGATTCATTCTAGCATTCATTAGTGAGTTCATCTTGATTCTGTTACGTCCTTCTGATACTATATACGATAAGAACATAGATGATTCACACTAATGTATGCTAGAATGAATCTTGGCTTGTGTTCTGAGCCATCCGTTCTAATCAAGCATCTTCCTTCTCCTCTTCTCCACCATGGCTCTGAACTAATCTGCTCCTTCCTACTTCCCTTCTTTTTATTTGACTCTCTCAGCCACATATGACATCCAGCTCAAGTGTAGAGTCGGGGGAGAAAAAGTGGACAGAAAGAGGAGGGGGAAGCAGTACAGCCGGCGGCATGACCCGAAGGAAGTACAAAGGTTTTCTTTAACAGCCGTAGGAGAACTATAAGGATATATCTTTTCACAATATATCACCTTGTCAAATACCCTTAATGTGACAACCATGTTACCGCGGTGTCAGAAGACTAACATGTCATAATTTTCTAAGCCGTATGTTTTGACATAATCCTCCAAACTCTTTCCTGCTATGTAATAATGCAAGGTTACTACATAGGAGGAAAGAGTTTGGAAGATTATGTCAAAACACACGGCTTAGAAAACTTATGACATGTTAGTCTTCCACACCGCGGTAACATGATATTCACATGAAGGGTCTTTGACAAGATGACATATTGTGAAAAGATATATCCTTATAGTTCTCTTACGGCTGTTGAAGAAAACCTATGTACTTCCTCCGGGTCATGTCGCCGGCTGTGCTGCTTCCCCCTCCTCTTCCTGTCCACTTCTTCTCCTCCGACTCTGCACTTGAGTTGGATGTCATATGTGGCTGAGAGAGTCAAATAAAAAGAAGGGAAGTAGGGAGGAGCAGATTGGTTCAGAGCCATAGTGGAGGAGAGGAGAAGGAAGTTGCTTGATCAGAACGGATGGCTCAGAACACAAGCCAAGATTCATTCTAGCATACATTAGTGTGAATCATCTATGTTCAGTACATATGGTGTAGTATATGTTCTTATCGTATCTAGTATCTGAAGAACGTAACAGAATCAAGATGAACTCACTAATGTAATACTAAGACATCATCTACTACTATATAAGATATAGTGATAGGTTGTCGTATCATCATTGCCGAGGGATGAGGGTCGGAGGACAGGCAACTTTATCTACGGCTACATAGTTTCTGCCTCGCCAGTCGAATGGCTGCAGGGACTATGTCCTGATCACCATGTCGTACCGTAGACTAATGCAAATGGAGCTGAAAATATCTGTCGCTAACCGGTCACTAGTCCGTCAGTAACTGGGAATTTTTTGAAAAAAAATTGCAGCACTTTTCCTGTTCACAAAAATATGCATAAACCAAACCAATATATAATGCACACCAATTATCCAAGAATCACATAGACCAAATATGCACATACGAATTTAAAGCACACAAATTATCCAAGAATCATATAGACCAAACCAAATTAATATAAAATAGACATCAATTATCCTGAAGAGTAACCTAATATCCGTCGTTATAATTCGATTTATCTTCAAGTGTGAGAACGGATGGCTCAGAACACAACCCAAGATTCATTCTAGCATACATTAGTGTGAATCATCTATGTTCTGTACATATGGTGTAGTATTTGTTCTTATCGTATCTAGTATCTGAAGAATGTAACAGAATCAAGATGAACTCACATAATGTAATACTAAGATATCATCTACTACTATATAAGATATAGTGATAGGTTGTCGTATCATCATTGCCGAGGGATGAGGGTCGGAAGACAGTCAACTTTATCTACGGCTACATAGTTTTTGCCTCGCATGTCGAATGGCTGCAGGGACTATGTCCTGATCACCATGTCGTACCGTAGATTAATGCAAATGGAGCTAGAGCCAAAATACAGAAACCAAAATACAGAATCAAATCCCTGGGACGGATGGCTCAGAACACAACCAACCGGAGAGGATACTCTGAGAGATCCATCTGAGTAGGACGTATACTCTGAGAGATCACCTTTACAAGAATGATATCAGTAGTGGGATTGAGTGCTGGAGGGGATATTATCAGAGTATACGTCCTACTCAGATGGGTCTCTCACTGCTACTATTTTTTTCTGACAGCATGGTGGATGTGCTCCGTCAATAGATTCTTGCTCCGAGCCAAAACTTTGTCCCGGAGCTCAAGTCGACATCCTTGGTGTAGAGCTCGAGTGAGAGGTTCCTGACAGCATGGTGGTCTCCTTTGTCAAAGTATCCGTGCTCGTCCCACAACCAATATGGGATGAGCACGAATACTTTGACAAAGGAGACCACCATGCTGTCAGGAACCTCTCACACGAGCTCTACACCAAGGATGTCCACTTGAGCTCCGGGGCAAAGTTTTGGCTCGGAGCAAGAATCTGTTGAGGGAGCACATCCAACATGCCGTCAGAAAAAATTAATAACGGTGAGAGACCCATCTGAGTAGGACGTATACTCTGATAATATCTCCTCCAGCACTCAATCCCACTACTGATATCATTCTTGTAAATGTGATCTCTCAGAGTATACGTCATACTCAGATGGATCTCTCAGAGTATTCTCTCTTGTTGGTTGTCGTATCATCATTGCCGAGGGATGAGGGTCGGAGGACAGTACAAATAGTCTAATACAAAAATAACTCAATATGTAGTCCAATACAAATAGTCTAATACAAAAACAACTCAATACAAATAGTCCAATACAAATAAGTACTAATAGCTAATGAGAACCACGCTGCTCACGCAAACGCTCAGTGATACGATCACGCAACCACCTTAAAAAAACGAGATTTTTGGCGTGAGAAGAGATGTCGTCCCTTGCAAGGACTGCTTGAAGAGAACTCCCGGTCTCACTAGCTACCGATGTTGGATGAATAGAACTGCTGGTCTCACTAGCAACTGGTGCCACTTCCTCCTTAACTGTAGGAGGAGCCACCTCAGCATTCACTGTTTTCCTCAAACGACGTGCCGCTCCTCGGGTCATGGATGCCATCTGGTAAGATCGATAATCACAAATAATATAATTGTAACATAAGCAAGCTAACTAAAGAAACCATCATGTAATTTGAGTACATTTTCGAAAGCCGATAAAGTATAAAAAATTTGATTTTTTGCCAAGTGTGAGAACGGATGGCTCAGAAGACAACCCAAGATTCATTCAAGCATACATTAGTGTGAATCATCTATGTTCTGTACATATGGTGTAGTATATGTTCTTATCGTATCTAGTATCTGAAGAATGTAACAGAATCAAGATGAACTCACATAATGTAATACTAAGACATCATCTACTACTATATAAGATATAGTGATAGGTTGTCGTATCATCATTACCGAGGGATGAGGGTCGGAAGACAGTCAACTTTATCTACGGCTACATAGTTTCTGCCTCGCCAGTCGAATGGCTGCAGGGACTATGTCCTGATCACCATGTCGTACCGTAGATTAATGCAAATGGAGCTGGAACTGGAGCCAAAATACAGTACTACTTCACCATGTCATACCATTTTACTCTCTCTCTCTCTCCTCCCTCCTCTCCGGCGCTCTCACTCTCTCCGGCGCTCTCACACTACTAATTCCTATGTGTTTTAAGTGTGAGAACGGATGACTCAGAACACAACCCAAGATTCATTCTAGCATACATTAGTGTGAATCATCTATATTCTGTATACATATCGTGTAGTATATGTTAACCTTATCGTATCTAGTATCTGAAGGACGTACGTAACAGAATTAAGATGAACTCACTAATGTAATACTAAGACATCATCTACTACTATATAAGATATAGTGATAGGTTGTCGTATCATCATTGCCGAGGGATGAGGGTCGGAGGACAGGCAACTTTATCTACGGCAACATAGTTTCTGCCTCGCCAGTCGAATGGCTGCAGGGACAATATCCTGATCACCATATCGTACCGTTGATTAATACAATTAATGGAGCTGGAAATATCCGTCGCTAACCGGTAACTAGTCCGTCGCTAACTGAGATTGTCACATACACATATGTATATCACAGCTAGATGTATAGATATATACATCTATACAGAAGCACACAACTGATAGAACTCGCACTGTCCTTGAGACTGTGAACATATACACCATGAATCCAAATCCCATATATATTCACATTTACTAATCTAAACACCACCAAACTAATGGAACACCCAATATGGATAACACATTATTTAGCCAATATATAAACTCAGATGAATTTGAGAAGCAAAGCCACCCGCCGCCCCCGACCAAAGCCCGCCGCCCCAAGCCCGTCGCCCAGTAGTTCGGTTGCATATATATATGAAGAGTGCTTATGGGTGTACGTCGGTTGCAAATAGCCCCGATGCACCCGCCCCAAGCCAGCTGCCCAGCCTCCGACGCCGCCGCCCCAAGCCCACTGTCCAGCCCCCGACCCAAGCCAGCCGCCCAGCCCCCGACGTCGTCGCCCCAAGCCCACCGCCCAGCCCCCGACCCAAGCCAGCCGCCCAGCCCCCGACGCCCCAACCCCAAGCCCGCCTCCCAGACCCCGACGCCCCCGCCCCAAGCCCACCGCCCAGACCCCGACCCAAGCCAGCCGCCCAGCCCCCGACGCCCCAACCCCAAGCCCGCCTCCCAGACCCCGACGCCCCCGCCCAGCCCCCGACGCCCTAACCCCAAGCCTACCTCCCAGACCCCGATGCCCCCGCCCCAAGCCTACCGCCCAGACCCTAACCCAAGCCAGCCGTCCAGTCCCCGACGCCCCAGTCCCAAGCCCGCCGTCCAGCCCCCGCCCCAAGCCCACCGCCCAAACCCCGACCCAAGCCAGCCGCCCAGCCCCCGACGCCCCAGCCCCAAGCCCGCCGCCCAGCCCCCGACGCCCCCGCCCCAAGCCCACCGCCCAGCCCCCGACCCAAGCCAGCCGTCCAGCCCCGGAAGACCCAGCCCCAAGTGCGCCGCCCAGCCCCTATACGACACCGCGAGAGAGAGAGAGAGAGGGGGTTACCTTCGGGAGAGAGAGAGAAGAGGACGCCGACACCGACGACGACACCGACGTCGATCACCGAAGCCGACACCGGCGAGAGAGAGAGAGAGAGAGAGAGGAGAGAGAGTGAATTTGGGGGGAATGCGAAAAGTTCCCCCCGCCGTTTCATTTAAAGTCTGGTACGTATATATAGCGACGGACTCGCGACTGGTAAAAAACCGTCGCCCAGCAGTCGCCTTTTTTGATAAGTGCCGACTGAATATCCGTCGCTAAGTCGTCGAAGATATGTCCCGCCAATTCTCTACACAATTCCTGCCAAATAATCGACTGTATAGCGACGACTGTAAGTCCGTCGCTATAACACCGACAGTCTAGTGACGGATGTGCGACCTTTTCTCTCCCTAAAATTAAAATCAAAATGGCAAAGGCGTGTAGTCGGTAATCAGTCGCGGAGCGGCCACGAAAACGTCGCTAACACCGACGGAAAAATTTCGTCGCTAAATATTTGTCGCTAAATGAGTGTATTTTGGTAGTGTACGCCCACCACAACATCAACAGAGGGCACGCCAACAACCTCTCCAGCTTAACATCCTTTTCGGTAGCAAAGCCACCGTTCAACTATTTCGGATGCCCTTTAGTGTATGGGAAATCCAACATCGGGATTTTCGAGGACTTAATCTCCAGAATCAGGAAGAAATTGGAATGGTGGCACAATGCCACCTTATCCCCGGGTGGCAAGATTATTCTCATCAATCACGTACTATCCTCCATCCCCATCCACACCCTTGCTGCGTGTTCGCCGCCCATTAAGGTTCTTTCTTCGATCGAACAGATCTTTTGTAATTTCTTCTGGCATCATAGTAACGGCCAGGACAAGCACCACTGGGCTAGCTGGGAATCAATGGCTCACCCGACAGGCGAGGGGGGTTTGGGATTCACCAAGCTCACTCACATTGTTCAAGCATTCTCGATGAAACTGTGGTGGAAACTCCACACGAGCAACAACTTATGGAGAAGGTTTTTGAAAGCCAGATACTTCAAATACATACACCCATCTATGGCCACATCCAACTGCAGATCCTCAGCGGCTTGGCGTCGCATCCTTATCGGACGCGACCTTGCCGAGCCAGCGATAAGACTCCAGCTGGGAGCGGGCGACTCGAACCTATTCCTTGAGAGGTGGGTGGGAGACAGCATGATCCCGTGTCTTACGGTGACCCCGAGAGATTGTAGGATCAGAGACCTGTGGAACCCCTCAACCGACGATTGGAACTGGGACCAGATTCGCGAGTGGGCCGGTAACGAGGCCGCTGAGGGCATCCGCGCGAGAGGGCTTCGCACCAATGGCGAGGAGGATGCGTTAAGATGGTCTCTCGAGGCATCGGGGGGATTCTCGATGAGGTCGGCAAGAATCGCAATCCAGGGCGCCGGCCGACCGTGCCTCCCTATAGCACACTATTGGCATTCCTGTATCCCCAAGAAGTAGTCCTTCCTCTTGTGGAGAGCGACCCGAATGAAACTGTCGACAGACGAAATCCTTAACACCATCGGGATTAGCTTAGCATCAACGTGCTCCTGCTGTTTTGAGTGCCAAACGGAGACCATCGATCACATCTTCCGCCAGGGGACGTTGCCAGATAGGACTTGGACTACCCTTAACCAGCTATTCAACATTGAGCAGGGCGGTGGACGTGTCCACGATCTCCTGACTTCCTGGGGATCATCCTCCCATGGCCACCAGATCATCGCAGCGGCCGCTACTTGGGTCATTTGGAAAAATTGCAACAAGGCGAGATACTAAGGTCACCAATATTCGGCAGACCAGCTCTTACGGAAAGTTGTCCGCCAATACCTTAAGCGGAGCACCGTGTGTTCCCACAGTCCAAGAGCATTCTGGTCGATGCTCCCCCCTTAGCCTCTGGCAGTTGAGTCACTTTTTCCCCTCCTCCTTTTGTGGTATACCTGTATAGGCTTCGGCATTTTGTGCCTTGTATACGGATTTTGTCTGCGGTGTTAGTGCCGCCGTTAATAAAGGATAGGGGTTTTCCAAATATATATATAAATATTTTTTTTAAATATATATATATATATTTGATATTATGAATATTTAAGTTTAAGAGTTATTCTTAGATTTGATATGTTAATTATGTATATAGCTTGTAGTTAATTTTTAGGTTATATGTACAAATATATATATATATATATATATATATATATATATATATATATATATATATATATATATATATATATATTGAAAGAACCTCCTCCTTTTATTAAATAAGGCTCAAAATGCCGAGGCCTAACCACGTATACAGGGCTAAAAAGACGAAGCCAATACAAGTATACTAACAAAATGGGCTAAGAGGGGGCGGGGCAACTCGACCACCAAGATCTAGGGGTGGATCGAGTACCAGAATGCTCTCGGACTATGGGAGCAAAGGGTGCTCCGTTTGCGGCATTGGCAAAAAATTTCCCGGATGAGCTGGTCGGCTGAATATTGGTGGCCTTCATATCTCGTCTTGTTGCGATTCTTCCAAATCGCCCATGTTGCGGCCGCTGCGACGATCTGGTGGCCGTGGAAAGCCGAACCCCAGGAGGCCACCAGATTGTGGAAGCATCCACCACCCGGAATAATGTTGTAGAGCTGGTTAAGGGTCCTCCAGATTCTGCCTGACAGGTTCCCCTGACAGAAGATGTGGTCTATAGTCTCCATCTTCCGGTCGGTGCAGCACGAGCAGGCAGAAGCTAAGCTAATCCCCAATTGTTGAGGATCTCGTCGGTGGACAATTTCATTTTAATGACTCTCCACATGAGGAAGGACCACTTCATTGGAATACATGTATGCCAATAGCTGACTAAGGTATGATGTGGCTGCCCGCTCCCCTGGACAGCCTTCCTCGCCGACTTTACCGAGAACATACCGTTGTCCTCGAGCGACCATCTCAGCACATCGGCCGCGCTCCCAAGGCTCAATCCATGCCATCGGATGCTATCAACGGTAGCGTTACCGGACCAACCTCGAATCTTATTCCAGTCCCAGTCATTAGTGTTGGTGCTCCACAGGTCTCTGATCCTACTGTCTCTGGAGGTAACCGTGAGACTCGGGATCAATCTGTCCCCAATCTATCTCTCCTAAAAGGGATTCGAGCTGCTGTCCCTCAGGTGGAGTCTTATTGCGGGCTCAGCAAGGTCGCGACCGATAAGGATACGACACCAAGCTGTAGAGGATCTGCTGTTGGCAGAGGCCGTTAAAGGGTGGATGTGCTTGAAGTACCTGGCCTTCATAAACCTGGTCCATAAGTTCTTGTTCGTGCGGAGATTCCACCATAATTTTATGGAGAAGGCGTTAACGATGTAAGTGAGTTTGGTAAATTCGAGACCTCCTTCCTCGGTCGGTTGGGCCATAGAGTCCCAACTCGCCCAGTGGTGCTTGTCGTGCCCGTCACTGTGACCCCAAAAGAAATTACAAAAGATCTGCTCGATCAAAGAAAGAACCTTCTTGGGCGGGGAGCACGCGGCCAGAGTATGGATTGGGATTGAGGTGAACACGTGTTTGATAACGATTATCTTGCCGCCTGGGGATAATGTGGCGTTATGCCACCCCTCGAGTTTGTTCCTGATTCTTGTGATCAAGTTCTCGAATATGCTAACGTTGGATCTCCCGTACCCATGGGGACAACCGAGGTAGTTGAACGACGGGTGATCCACAGAGAATTTTGTTAAGTTGGATAGACTGCTGGCCTGCTCTCTTTTGATGTTGTGGTGGGCATAGATAATGCTCTTGGAAGGATTGATCTTCTGACCTGAACATCTAGAGTACCTCTGCAGAGTGTTGTAGACCACTTCCATCGCTCCAACATCTCCGGCCGAAAAAATGAGTAAATCATCGGCGAAAGCCAGGTGGGTGATGATGGGGCATCTACTGGATGTGTGATAGTGCTGGAAGTTCAGAGTGTTGACCATGTTGTTAAGGTTTCTACTCAGCCCATCTGCTGCTATGATGAAGACGGTGGAGGATAGAGGGTCACCCTGTCTAACTCCCTGGCTGGATTTAAAGAATCCTCCTATTTGGCCGTTAATAACTGTGGAGAACCACGAGTTACTGATGGATCTCCACACTGTGTTGGTCCAAGATTTCGAGAAACCGAATGCCCTGAATACCCAGATCATGAATTGCCAATCTAGTCTGTCATAAGCTTTCTCTATGTCGATTTTGACGGCGATGTTGCCCCCTCTCACTGGAAACTTCATGCAGGTGATTAACTCATGGGCCAGCATAATGTTGTCCTGGATGTTCCTCCCCCGAACAAAACTGATTTGCTCCTCGGAGATGATTTTGGGTAGAATGCTTGCCATTCTGGTGGCAATAATCTTGGAGATGATCTTGTTGGTGAAGGTGCAGAGACTGATGGGTCGAAAGTCACGAAAGGACTCCGGATTATCTTTTTTTGGGATCAGGATCAGCTTGGCACTAGAGATGGCTTTGGGGTAAGTGGCTCCGTCGAAGAATGCGATAGCCGCTTCGGTGATGTCCTACTTGATGATATCCTAGAATTTATGAAAGAAGACCCCCGAAAAGCCATCCGGGCCTAACGCGCTGTGTTCGTTCAGCGCCCATATAGCGCCTTTCACGTCCTTCTCATTCGAAAGACGCTCCAACTGGGCGTTATCTGTGTCATTAATGAGAAGGGGGATTTGGTCCAGGAAGGGTCTATCTTTGTGGACCATTTCTTTAGAGAATAATTTGGAGTAGAAATTTGCAGCGGCCGCTTGGATTGTGTTATGGTCTTTAAGGATGTTCCCATTCTCGTCCGCAGTGTGGTGTACCGCGAGCTTCTATCTGCGTCCGTTAATGCAAGCGTGAAAATGTTTCGAGTTTCTGTCCCCCTCGCTATCCCATTTCAACCTCGCTTTCTGCTTTCAGAATACTGTCTCCACTTTGAGTCTGAATTTAAGCATGGCCTTGGTGAGGTTCAGGGCTGCCCTGGCCGCCGGAGATTGATCCATTGCGAAAGTGGCTTCGGCACGGGTGACATTATCCTCAGCAACCCGAACAGCTTGAAAAATGTCCCCGTATGCCAGTTTGTTCCAACTGGACAGGGCTTTCCTCGTTGCTTTGAGCTTGTTGCTCACTCGGATGAGGGTATTGGGGGATTCCTCACTATTCCAAGCTTCCGCAACGATGCCCAAAAATTAGGGGTGTTCGGTCCAGAAGTCGAGGAATTGGAAATTCTTTTTGAATGGATTTGTATTGCTTTTGATTTCGACCAGCAGCGGGGCATGGTTGGATTCAGAGGAGTTGAGGTGGGATAGATGGGTGTTAATCCCCATTCCGTGCCACTGGGCGTTCGTGAGGGCCTTGTCCCGGCGGGAGTATTAATGACGTTTCCCTTGCTGTAAATTGCACCAGGTGAAAGCGTTGCAGGGGATTTTGGGTTCAAGAATAATGAGGATATTGATCTTGTGAATTTTGCGAAGGCTAGAAATTCTCCTTAAAGTGGGTTTGTTCGCCAGGCCGCGAACATTCCAAGATAGGATGTTAAGCATTAATAGAGTTATGGGATGGTTTTTTGTTCCGCTTGGCGGCGGATCTGGTTTGGATGGTTGTAGTTTCGGCAGTGCCAATCCTGATGCTGTCCCCATGTGAGGTTGATGCTACTGACTTATTCGGGGTTGGCGAGTCATCCGCGGGGTCAACCAATTCCCCAGCGGAATCTAGGTTGGGCTCCATAGAAGGGATGGCTAGAGAATCGTTGGGACTCCAGATCTGTAGTAAAGTTTCCTGGAGTGGGTAGCCAGCAGCTTGAACCTGAAGTCCTCTCCGAGATTGGTCGGGCCCGAGGATAGCAAGTTCTTCTTCAACTTGGTCTTCGATGGTGCGGTTTTGATCAGCGTCGCCAGTGACGGTGATTGCCTCTACCACCTCCAAGTTAGGGGGTTGGGTGCTGTATCGGTGAGGACGAGAGTGGGTAGGGGGCATGCCGTCTCCGACGGATCTACCGCATCTCCCGAATCTAGAGCATCAAATTGGTTGGAGAGAGTGAGAGGTTGGGAGTTGAAGGGGACCAAAGCTTTGCTGGGGGGCTCGCTTTTGTCTGACTTGCCGTCGTTAGAATCGAATCTAGTGTGCGAGTTCGGAAAGGGTAGAAGGGGTGGCAAGGGTGTCCTCCCCTCTGTATGCACGCTGTCTTTTCGGTCTATTTTCTTCTTGAGTTCTGGGTGAAGGCGGTAGCAGTGCTTAGGGAGGTGACCTCTCAAATGGAAGTGGTTGCAGTTCAAAATATGGTTGTCGTATAGGATTTGTTGGGTGTGGATTTGGTTGCCAAGCTCTATAGTAATAAAATTGGAAGGTTCGGAGTTGAGGTCGAGTTCGACACATATTTTGGCATAGTGGGCCTTGGTGAGATTGCTCGTCTCTGGCGCCGTCGCCACGTACGTGCCGAACGAATTGGCGATACGCCTCAGTGCTGCTGGAACAAAGCAAATGAGGGATAAATTGGGCAGGGTTACTGTCACGACCCGCACCCTAGAGTAAGGGCACGAGAACGTAACAACGCCCAGCCTACGCCACAGTGTCGGCGGTAGAACGCTGTCTAGGTCTCATGCATCTAGCAGTATAAGGATAAACAGTTTATACTCCCCGAATGGGGGTGACATAGCAGATACAGACTCAATCACATCTAAGGTAGAGCATGATAAGGATAGATAAAACATAAAATCCAAAACAGATACAGCAGAGAGAAATCTAAGTGTCTAAAATACAGAAACCCAGAAATACATCTCAAATCTCAAAATACAGTAATCCATAAAATAATACAACTCCAGACAATGGAAAAACTACCTAAACAACCTCTAATGTGTCTCCTCTAGGCTAGCAGGCAATCCCAGGCTATCTGTAAAATTTATCAACAGGTCCAGTCAGGACAGGAGCGAGCACAATACATCTCAACAAATCATAGAAGGTTAGAAAATATAATCATACAGTAAAGTAAGATACATGATCTGAAGAAATTCAGTATGTAAACAGAGAGAGAACTGTAATAGAAATATCTACTATAAATAGAGAACTAACAGTGGCTAGTGATGTAGAGTACATGATAGCACATGTAAACAGGACAGATTTGTACATGATCTACACTAAAGAGTTGTACATGATCTACACTACTATGGAATTGTTCACATAACTACTAGCACTCCCCCGTTTCCCCAATTAATACACAAGGATCTAAACAGGTTATGTTATTATACATGATATCACATGGGGCCCTTGAAAGGGTGCACATAATAGTATACATGAAGGCTCTGTGAACATGAGAGTACAAGATTCACAAGAGTGTACATGTATGGTGAAAGCACAGGAGTACATGATGAAAGTGAAACGCACATGACACAATGTACCCGATGCTCCCGAGGGGGATAACATCGCATGAAGAGATCCGTATAGTACTAATCCATGATAATGTCGTGACATCATCAAGTATAGTAATCTAAAGCAGGAATATAATTCTAAGCAGGATATGAAATGATCAGAGAATGTACTCGCCTGATAACCTAAGCAGCTGATAAGTATAGGGGGTCCAACTGAAGCCACAGAGTCCTATTTAAAGCAACACAGGTTACAAGGTGTTCAAGTTGTAATAAATGAATCTCTACAAGCAATCTATATTATCCTAGGTTCTTCTAAGTCAAAACAACTCTAGGTCGACTCCGGCCAATAATCTAGTCAAACTAGGTCAAGTGTTGACTTACAGTTGACTTTGGGTCAACTGGTCAACTCTGGTCAAACAGGGTCAATTCTAGTCTAATTATTAAAGATATAAAGTGTACTTCGTTATTGGTACGTCGAAACTTACGACACGTAAATCGAGATGAGATGATCAACGGTAAAGTTGATAATCTTATTATAGTGATCCACGTGTCCAACTTGTCAATTTCAGCGATGTGAGATCACTGGAATTAACTGATCTCAGTTTCGTTGTACTAATCCCGAAATACGAACATTATAAGAATTAATTATTAATAAATTATAAAAAGGTTAAACTCAGAGAAATTATCAACAAACATTATCGGACGATGAAATAAATATCGCCAACATGTCCAGAATGGTCAAATTAGCTATGATAGCCTATCCAACGGTCCAATTTGGACACAAGGGCAAAAAGGTAATTTCGGGTCAAAATGGTGTCCGTGTCGGAGCCGTTTTGCACCAAAAAATGTGCAAGAAAATAAGTCTATAAAATATAACAAATTATATGTCCACGAAACCAAAATGACGATACGAACCCAACGGTATATCCAGAATTGGATTCCGTTGACCCGATCTCAATTTGGCCCGTTGACCAGAACTTGAAATTTCGGTTTGCACGGAAATGCGTGCCAGAGCCAATGTTCTCAAAACTCAGCAAACTATATGTCAACGAGTCCAGAATGGTGATACGTACTCAACGGTATATCCGGAATTGGATTTCGATGAGCCGATCTCAAAATGACCCGTTGATCCGGATATTGTTATCCGACTTGCACCGAAATGCGTGCCGGATCCAATGTCCACCAAAACCTAGCAAATTATATGTCAACGAGTCCAGAATGACGATACGTACTCAACGGTATATCCGGAATTGGATTTCGATGAGCCGACGTCAAAAAGTCCTGTTGACCCAGAATGTGGGATCCACTTTGCACCGAAAAACGTGCCAGGGCCCACGTTCTCCAAATCTAACAAATTTTATATGAAAACATGCCAGAACGACGCCACAAGTCTTATGGTGGTGTCAGAAATGAAATATGGAGTCCCGTGTTCAAAAATAGAATTTTACAAGTTGAAAATTACGAATTCGGACGGCCAACTTTGGCGTCGAATTCAACCAATCAAGCAAGCTCACAATGAAACGTAACTGGAGGGGTAGCAAGAGGGTTATACCAGCTTCGCACCGGAACTGGTAGCACGCCAAACGGAGCTGCGGTGGACGAGATACAAGCTGACGAAGTTGGCCCCGCGAAATTGTCCAAATTTAATACAATTTAAACGGTCAACTTGGTGGCCAGTTTTGATGTATCAAACGATAAAATTAACGGACGAAAATTGACAGGGAAGAAGGTGGATATACCGAGATTATGACGGAGCAAAGAAATCGTCGATCCAATGGTCGGATTTTCAGGAAAATGCATGCGAAGTCGCTGCGACGGAACGCAATTCCAGACTCGTTCTCGAGCTCGTGACGACGGGACGTCGTGCAAAATGTACGAATTGCCTCGACGGCACGTCCCGGAGGACGGTGGCCGTCAGGGAAGAACTCGCCGGAGTGGGGTGCACCCACGGGGGCCACGACGGCCCGTGCGGCGGTACGGCGGCGCACGATGGCGGCCTACGCGCGCGCGTGCGCGCCTGCATGTGCGGCTGCTGCTGCCGTGCGCTGGTGGCGCACTGGCCGGGCGCGACAGCAGCGGCGGTGGGCTGAGAAGCGACAGCGGGGTGGCCACTGGGCGGTGGAGGTGGTGGTGATGGCTGTTATGGTGGTGGTTTTGATGAGGTGGAGGAGGAGATGGAGGAAAGTAGGAGGAGGAGAAATGAAGGAGGAGTGGTCGACGGGACCACGGCGGAGGCCGGCGGCGAGGCTGGGCCAGGGGGCTCAGCCAGCCAAGGAGGAGGTCGGGCCAGGGGTGGCCGAGTGCATGGTGAGTACTGCTGCTGTTGTGTTTTAAAAGAGTTGTGGAAAAAAATATAAGTGTTGGAGAGAGAGAAGAGATAAAGTAAAATAATAAATGAGTGATAGAGAGAAAAGTGTAAAATTTTTGGGGTTAGGGCCGGCTGTGGGGAACAAGTTTGTGAGAGTGTGGGAAAGGTTTGCCATGTAGGAAGATTAATGGATAGGATTTATGTAGGAAAAATCAAGGGTGGAGATTAATTAGGGGGATTGAATTTAATTGGGATTTAAAATTCAATGAAAGTTACACTCAATATTTGAAATATAAAAGCAGGTATTGAATATTATTTTTGGACACGGAAAATGAGAGTGTCACGATGGAGGGTAGCACGAAGCTGGGCTGGACTCGGTGGAGCCGGAATGGGTCAAAACCAGATACTACGAAATAATCGAATTAAAATAGGTGTTGATGATCATGGGTAAATAAGTAGCACATGAGGATTCCAATAAATGGGACACAAGTGTCGGACGGGTAGTAGGCTCAATGTGGGCCATGTCCATAATTGGGGCTGACAGGTTTTGGTCGATAGGGTACCAACAAATCAAGTTAGAAAATGAGTGTGACACCGTGGGGTGAAATAAAATCGGGTCACGTGTTAGAAAAGTTGTGCGAAGCAAATGGAGCACAAAATGGCGTGTCTGAGTGGGACACGAAGGTCATGGGTGACGAGCGTCTCGAGTAGATCATGCATGAGAAGTTGGTTTCAAGAAACTGACTGGTCTTGCGCTCCCAAATTAAAAGTCATGGTAACGTGCTAATAATGATCAAGGAAAAGAGTGGGAAAATTAATAAATGATCAAATGGTCTAATTCGACCCGAAGTTCAGCGAAGCAAAAGGAGTACAAGGGAACAAGTTTGAGTGGGACACTATATAATCCTGTCTACTCCAAAGCTCGTGAAGAAGATTTTCAGAGTTGAACATCCCTGACACTCCAAATATCAATGGCACGGGAAAGTACACTTAAAGAAAAAATAACAGAATATATTATTTATCGAAACCAATCAATCAGAAAATAATATAAAATAAAATAAAAAAAATCAACCCGAAATTCAAGGTGCTCACATCCTACCCACCTTATAAAAATTTCGTCCTCGAAATTAAAATTGTTCATACTCCTTCTAGGTCAAACCCCCACAATCAAAGTCCCAGAACTCAAACAAATCATGTGATTAAAAAGGACGACGTACAGGGTCATGGCATACGGTGGTAGAGTAAGTCTCATCTAGGTATACTAGTCATGCTAAACCAAAACGGTCATAGGGTATCAAAACACACAAGCAATCTAGGGTGCTAAACTAGAAAAGTTACAGAAATAACAAATCATCAAAACTGTAAGGCGGTCTACCATCCTATATGAAAACTGGTACTTATCAAAACAAAATAAAGGCAACTACCAATTATCTATAAAAGGGTACAGAAAAATCAAATTCAAAAAATTAAGGAATTGAAAATCACTTGCATTGAAATCCAATCACAATATATATATATATATATAGAGAGCGTTAGAGAGGGAAAACTAACATTATGTAATGTTATGTGGTTTGTGTGTGTATGGCGTATGTGAACATGTTCATATGGTTAGATAGTAGGCATGTGTGTCTGTGAAATATACACGAAATTGTATATGAGGATTTGGCTTCAAACAATAGCTATCCAGTTACACTACTCATGGCATATTGGTTAAACAATCTACAACACACAACCTATTTACTCATAACATGCATGGCTAACCATATATATCTATAAAGAGGTAGAGATTTAGTTATGTATCTATATACATTATAACATGTATGCATAAACTCTATATATATCTATATAGATATATAAACATAACATAGAGAGGAAGGGTTAGGTTTACATGGCAGTGTATACTAAGTTAGAGTGTGTGTGTGTGTGTGTCCTTGTACAGGGTTATAGCTTAGTATTGAAAGGTTAAACCCAGTTTTAGTTCAGCATTTACATACAAAATCTGAAAACAAGCTAACATTTAAACCAGTGCAATATTAACATAATGCAATTTCAAAATTTAGGAGTTTGAAACATCACAACTAATCTCAATGCTCCCAATACATCCTAACATGATAGAAATGAAACCCTAACATATTATCCATACATTTATCTACGCATATAGTTCAATATTACATGTTGAATCTGAAATTGAACTAAACATGGAAATCAATGTAAAAATGTTAACACGTATTCAGTTTTCAGAATTTTGGAGAAATTTGAACATCAAAACCAACTCAATGTTTATCATAACCTAACATGTAATAATATGGAACCTAATATTATATCCCTACTTACAACAATGTACACAGCTCTAAATATTACATTTAAAACAACAATTTGAACTAACACTTAGAATTCAGTATTAAGGGTTAATATGCACACAGTCTTAGATTTGACAAATTCAAACACAAAACTCAACCAAACATTTTTTTTTGAATTGAAACCCTATGTATAACATACATATGTAGTGATGTAAACATAACTAATAACATGAAATTTATATTTGAATTACGAATTTAAACTGGAAAAGCAGAAAACCAGAAATAGTGGGATTTTGAAAATTTAAACATTAACGATATATTAATATGTATTTAGCTAGGTGGGAAATCAGGTGTAGCATGCATACGTGTCAGGCAAGGTGTCTACTATATATATTTATATATATATTCTCATGTCCCAATATAAAAAAAAATCAAATTCCATGTCAAGAGCAACATTTAGATTCCTACCAATATTGCAAGCAGGTGATTGACGTAATCAAGACAGTTTAATTATTATTATTATTTAATACAAGAATAATAGCAAGAAAGAAATAACGATAAAATCTGTTTTGCTTATCTGTTTAAAGGAGAACCCATTTTGAAACCCAGAGCTAAAATATCAAATCCAAGATAAGGTCTAACAAAATTATTGATTCCTTGTATTATGAAGAACTATAGCAAGAAGTTACACAAAGGTTTATATATAAAAACATCTAAACCTACTCCTAAGTTAAATAATAAGAACTAAACAAAACAAACAAATAATAATTCTTTTTTTTTTGAATAACTGAAACAAAAGTAGAGAAAATATGTTCGAAAACATTTAAGGTACAATCTGATAATCATATGCGTCTATCCAAAATCATGGTACTCTAAATCCTCGTCATACTAGTAAGCAAGGCTACGATAATCACAGAGTCCTTGACTTATGCACATACCTCTAGAATCATGGTATTTAACATTTTTGCGATGCCGCTAGCTTGGCTGCAAAAACCTTAAATTCTCACACCCGAGAAATATATCCAAAGTCAGACTATATGTCCTCACCATGCTGGCTAATGTGACTATAGAAGACAAGATTTCCATAACTTAGATGACCTAGCCCATATAATTTCATCTTGCCAAAAATTAAATTAAATCAACAATGAATACCAAAAAAAAAATCAAATTTATCAACGAACATCAAAATTCAAAAATGAACAAAATCCTTCAAATCATATAACTACAAACTCGGATGCTATAGCTAACATCAAGATTCAAAATTCCACAATCTTCATCAAAATCAATAAATACAAACTCAAATTCAATAATAATATATCAAAATCAAATTCAACAACAGAAAGTAAAGATAAATCAAATCAAGGAAAAAGAGTTTTCGAATCAGAGCTAAACAAGATTCTCAAGGGTCGTCCCAGGAATCTCTCAAAGGATCCTAATTGTGATTGAGTATCTTCAAAAATATATCCTATTCCTACTGCAGGCTGTAGTGGTACTCTAGTTCGAATACTACTACATAAACTCGACCTGCATGGACCACCACTAAAAATGTGTCACGACCCGCACCCTAGAGTTAGGGTATGAGAACGTAACAACGCCCAGCCTACGCCGCAGTGTCGGCGGTAGAACGCTGTCCTAGGTCTCATGCATCTAGCGGTATAAGGATAAACAGTTTATACTCCCCGAATGGGGGTGACATAGCAGATACAGACTCAATCACATCTAAGGTAGAGCATGATAAGGATAGATAAAACATGAAATCCAAAAGAGATACAGCAGAGAGAAATCTAAGTGTCTAAAATACACAAACCGAGAAATACATCTCAAATCTCAAAATACAGTAATCCATAAAATAATACAACTCCAGACAATGGAAAAACTACCTAAACAACCTCTAATGTGTCTCCTCTAGGCTAGCAGGCAATCCCAGGCTATCTGTAAAATTGATCAACAGGTCCAGTCAGGACAGGAGCGAGCATAATACATCTCAACAAATTATAGCATGTTAGAAAATATAATCCTGTAGTAAAGTAAGATACATGATCTGAAGAAATTCAGTATGTAAACAGAGAGAGAACTGTAATAGAAATATCTACTATAAATAGAGAACTAACAGTGGCTAGTGATGTAGAGTACATGATAGCACATATGAACATGACAGATTTATACATGATCTACACTAAAGAGTTGTACATGATCTACACTACTATGGAATTGTTCACATGACTACTAGCACTCCCCTGTTTCCCCAATCAATACACAAGGATCTAAACAGGTTATGTTATTGTACATGATATCACATGGGGCCCTTGAAAGGGTGCACATGATAGTATACATGAAGGCTCTGTGAACATGAGAGTACAAGATTCACAAGAGTGTACATGTATGGTGAAAGCACAGGAGTACATGATGAAAGTGAAACGCACATGACACAATGTACCCGAGGGGGATAACATCGCATGAAGAGATCCGTATAGTACTAATCCGTGGTAATGTCGTGACATCATCAAGTATAGTAATCTAAAGCAGGAATATAATTTTAAGCAGGATATGAAATGATCAGAGAATGTACTCGCCTGATAACCTGAACAGCTGATAAGTATAGGGGGTCCAACTGAAGCCACATAGTCCTATTTAAAGCAACACAGGTTACAAGGTGTTCAAGTTGTAATAAATGAATCTCTACAAGCAATCTATATTATCCTAGGTTCTTCTAAGTCAAAACAACTCTAGGTCGACTCCGGCCAATAATCTAGTCAAACTAGGTCAAATGTTGACTTACAGTTGACTTTGGGTCAACTGGTCAACTCTGGTCAAACAGGGTCAATTCTAGTCTAATTATTAAAGATATAAAGTGTACTTTGTTATTGGTACGTCGAAACTTATGACACGCAAATCGAGATGAGATGATCAACGGTAAATTTGATAATCTTATTATAGTGATCCACATGTCCAACTTGTCAATTTCAGCGATATGAGATTACTGGAATTGACTGATCTCAGTTTCGTTGTACTAATCCCGAAATACGAACATTATAAGAATTAATTATTAATAAATTATAAAAAGGTTAAACTCAGAAAAATTATCAACAAACATTGTCGGACGATGAAATAAACATCGTCAACGTGTCCAGAATGGTCAAATTAGCTAGGATAGCCTACCCAACGGTCCAATTTGGACACAAGGGCAAAAATGTAATTTCGGGTCAAAACGGTGTCCGTGTCGGAGCCATTTTGCACCAAAAATATGCAAGAAAACAAGTCTATAAAATATAACAAATTATATGTCTACGAAACCAGAATGACGCTACGAACCCAACGGTATCTCCAGAATTGGATTCCGTTGACTCGATCTCAATTTGGCCAGTTGACCAGAACTTGGAATTCCGGTTTGCACGAAAATGCGTGCCAGAGCCAATGTTCTCAAAACTCAGCAAACTACATGTCAACCAGTCCAGAATGGCGATACGAACTCAACGGTATATCCAGAATTGGATTTCGATGAGCCGATCTCAAAATGACCCGTTGACCCGGATATTGGTATCCGACTTGCACCGAAATGCGTGTCGGATCCAATATCCACCAAAACCTAGCAAATTATATGTCAACAAGTCCAGAATGACGATACGAACTCAACGGTATATCCGAAATTGGATTCCGATGAGCCGGCATAAAAAAGTCCCGTTGACCCAGAATGTGGGATCCACTTTGTACCGAAAAACGTGTTAGGGCCCACGTTCTCCAAATCTAACAAATTTTATATGAAAACATGCCAGAACGACGCCACAAGTCTAATAGTGGAGTCAGAAATGAAATCTGGAGTCCCGTGTTCAAAAATAGAATTTTACAAGTTAGAAATTACGAATTCGGACGACCAACTTTGGCGTCGAATTCAACCAATCAAACAAGCTCACAATGAAACGTAACTGGAGGGATAGCAAGAGGGTTATACCAGCTTCGCACCGGAACTAGTAGCACGCCAAACGAAGCTACGGTGGAGGAGATACAAGCTGGCGAAGTTGGCCCCGCGAAACTGTCCAAATTTAATACAATTTAAACGGTCAACTTGGTGGCCGGTTTTGATGTATCAAACGATAAAATTAACGGACGAAAATTGACATGAATGAAGGTGGATATACCGAGATTGAGATGGAGCAAAAAAATCACCGATCCAACGGTCAAATTTCTAGGAAAATGCATACGAAGTTGCTGCGACGGAACGCAATTCCAGCCTCGTTCCCGAGCTCGTCACGACGGGACGTCGTACAAAACGTACGAATCGGCTCGACGGCGCATCCCGGAGGATGGTGGCCATCAGGGGAGAACTCGCCGGAGTGGGGCGCACGTACGGGGGCCACGACGGCCCGCACGGCGGTGCGACGGCGCACGACGGCGGCCCGCGCGTGCGCGTGCGTGCCTGTATGTGCGGCTGCTGCTGCCGTGAGCTGGTGGCGCACTGGCCGGGCGCGGCAGCAGTGGCGGTGGCCGGCGAAGCGGCGGCGGGGGTGGCGACTGGGCGGTGGAGGTGGTGGTGATGGCTGTTATGGTGGTGGTTTTGATGAGGTGGAGGAGGAGATGGAGGAAAGTAGGAGGATGAGAAATGAAGGAGGAGTGGTCGACGGGACCACGGCGGAGGCCGACGGCGAGGCTGGGCTAGGGGGCTCGGCCAGCCAAGGAGGAGGTCGGGCCAGGGGTGGCCGAGTGCATGGTAAGTACTGCTGCTGTTGTGTTTTAAAAGAGTTGTGGAAAAAAATATAAGTGTTGGAGAGAGAGAAGAGATAAAGTGAAATAATAAATGAGTGAGAGAGAGAAAAGTGTGAAATTTTTGGGGTTAGGGCCGGCTGTGGGGAACAAGTTTGTGAGAGTGGAGGAAAGGTTTGCCATGTAGAAAGATTAATGAAAGGTTTGAAATATAAAAGCAGGTATTGAATATTATTTTTGGACACAGAAAATGAGAGTGTCACGATGGAGGGTAGCACGAAGCTGGGTTGGACTCGGTGGAGCCGGAATGGGTCAAAACCAGATACTACGAAATAATTGAATTAAAATAGGTGTTGATGATCATGGGTAAATAAGTAGCACATGGGGATTCCAATAAATGGGACACAAGTGTCGGACGGTAGTTGGCTCATTGTGGGCCATATCCATAATTGGGGCTGACAGGTTTTGGTCGACAGGGTACCCACAAATCAAGTTGGAAAATGAGTGTGACACCGTGGGGTGAAATAAAATCGGGTCACGTGTCAGGAAAGTTGTGCGAAGCAAATAGAGCACAAAATGGCGTGTCTGAGTGGGACACGAAGGTCATGGGTGACGAGCGTCTCGAGTAGATCATGCATGAGAAGTTGGTTTCAAGAAACTGACTGGTCTTGCGCTCCCAAATTAAAAGTCACAGTAACGTGCTAATAATGATCAAGGAAAAGAGTGGGAAAATTAATTAATGATCAAATGGTCTAATTCGACCCGAAGTTCAGCGAAGCAAAATGAGTACAAGTGAACAAGTTTGAGTGGGACACTATATACCATCATGAAGGTAATCCTGTCCACTCCAAAGCTCGTGAAGAAGATTTCCAGAGTTGAACATCCCTGACACTCTAAATATCAATGGCACGGGAAAGTACACTTAAAGAAAAAATAACAGAATATATTATTTATCGAAACCAATCAATCAGAAAAAAAAAATCAACCCAAAATTCAGGGTGCTCACAGTTACCCAGGCGGTGACCAACGCTGAGTCTTCTCTGGTACTGAAGCCTGTAGACCACTTGATGATTTTCATTTGGTGGGAATCGACTCTGCAAGTGCTTTTGGACTAGACTTTCCTGTGGTCGGGGTCGGAGGAGAGGTGGAGAAGAATATGTTTGGGATTGAGGGGAGCCACTCGGTAATCCGCCGAGAGTTTCCAACTGGCAATCGTTTCCTGCACCCTGGTGAGTTTGGGGCAGCCAGTGGAAAATTTAAGGATAAAAGTGTAGGGAAATGAGGATGACAGAGAGGTCAATTTCGAGTCTGAGAAGGGGACCAGAGGCACTAGGGAGTCTTGCGGGTACACAACGTTCGGGAGGGTGACATCAGGGAATAGGAGACCCTTGGAGGTCGCTAAATCCGGGTGCAACTTGGATGCATAGGAACACTAGGCTGCACCGGGCGAAGAAGGATCCCGAAAGACTTCCCCAGGAAGCTGAGGCGCCGGCAAGGCGGGAACCAGATCGATGAGGGAGATTAGGGAAACGGGGTCGTCCGGGGACATACTGTCGGATGAGGGAGAGGAGAAGGGGGATGCAGGGGAGGCGGGGGGCTGAGGGGGGTGGGGAGGGGCCGCGTCACTCGCCGGTAGGGACGTCGCCTGCTGGCCGGACCAAGCCGGAGTGGGGGAAAAGATGGCGTCCTGGACCGCCACTGAGGGTTCCCCGGGGTCTGCGCCGACCGGGACGAGTTGGACCTCCGGGATCCCGGGGATGAGGGCCACGGGGGGTGGAGCGGACGCGGGAGCCGCGCCTGGCAACGGGGGTGGGGGGCAACGGAGAGGGCTGCTGAGAAGCGGGGGTAAGGGTCTGGGAGGAGGGATGAGGGAAGAAGAGGGAGGCAGCCGCGTATGGGCCAGGGTGCGAGTAGGTTGGGGCGTAGCGCTGGAATGGAAGGGGGTCCACCCGCGTACGAAGAAGAGGGTGTGAGAAAGTACGCGAAGTAGGCTAGGGGTTCATGAGGGAACCAAGAGAATCAGGTTGAGCTCCTACACAGTACGCAGCAGATGAAGTGATGAGGGGCGCACCAGAAGTAGGTAGGGAAAAGCCAGGAATACGCGTGGCATCATGCGCGTAAAAGCCAGGAATACGTACGGCATCATGCACGTAAAAGCTAGGAATACACGCGGCATCATGCGCGTAAAGGGGGGTGACCGCCTCGGACGAAGAGCCGAAAGCTGCGGGCCCGGTGGGTCGGATGATGGGACACCCGAAGCCTGCACTGCAGGGGGGTTCCCAACCCGAAAAGACAGAGGTCCCGTTTGAATTTTGAAAAATGGGTGCGTAGGAGATCGACGGCTGCGTGAAGGCCACCGGGGGGCTCCCGTCCCAAGAGAGGGAGGCCTGGGGACCGACGGGCACAGTAAAGTGGAGGCGAGCTGGGAGTTCGGACCACCTTGCGGGATGGGGGCAGAGTGGCCGGGGTAGCCGGGCTGGAGGGTGAAGCAAACAGATGAGGGCGGCTGAGGCTGGAGGGAGGGAAGAAGTAAGGTGAAGTCAGAGGAAGAGAAGGGGGGAGAAGCCCTACCATGGCCAGGCAGTCGGCTGGCCATGGAGCGGTAAAGCGAAGGATCATTGGCCGACTGGGAGGAGGCCTGAGGCCGGACGACGCGGGCGGAGGAGACCCTAGAGGGTCCCCAAGAGGGAGCAGCAGAGGAAACTTATATATATATATATATATATATATATATATATATATATATATATATATATATATGTATTGAGATTGATATTGGTTGTTGGGGGTTCACACCTTGCTGTCCCTTCACAGTAGTCCCCTTACCAGCACACACATAAGATACTAGCTTATGGTTAGTGAGTTAGTTTAGAATGGACCTATTGGCCTAGTTAGGCAAGGTTTCACTAACAAATTGACAAAAGTCAACTGTGGGTCAAATTTGGCCTAGAATATGATCAAATGGACTTAAAAGAACTAGTTAACTTAAGTTTGACTTAAACTTAGAACATTTGACTAGTTGACTTAGGTTTGACCTACTTTGACTAGAATGGTTGACCAGAGTTGACCAAGAGTTGACTTTGACCTAGAATTATTTAGAATGCATTGTAAATTTCTCTTATTTTATATTAGACACTTTGTAACCTGTGGTTGCTCTAAATTGGACTCATTTACTCCGATCCGGACATATTTTTTCATCAGTATTCAGGATATCAGGCGAGTATATTCTCTGACCGTTTCATACTTGCTAGGAATTATATTCTTGTTATAGACTAATTTACTTGATGATAACATGATGTTATTACAGATTAGTACTATATAGATCTTTACATGAGATGTTATCTCCTTTGGGTGTATCGAATACATCATGTCATGTACTTTTTATGAACATCATGTATTCCATGGACTCTTATTATTCATGTACACTCATGTGCTCTCATGTACTCTCATGATCTCATGAGCTTCATGTATAAACTTTTATGTACAATAACATCACTACCTGAATAAGTCATTTTAGCGACGCCTAAAGACGTCGCTAAACCATTTTAGCGACGTATTTAGCAACGTCTTTCTCTTGTCGCGGAAACCTTAGTCGATGTTTGGAAAGACGTCGCTGATCGTTGCCAACATCGACGTTTATCGACTCAAATATACGTCGATAATATACCGACGTTTATCGTCATTTCGTCGATGAAATAGCGACCTTTATGATGTCGCTATACGTCGGTATTCCCTGGGAAAATTACCAATGTTTGTGATGTCGCTATGCGTCGGTATATATTACCGACATTTTTGATGTCGCTATACGTCGGTATATCCTGGGAAAATGAGGTAAAATCCTAAGAAATTTAGCGACGTATACCGACGGTTACCGATTCATACCGACGAAACTGACGTCGCTATACGTTGGTAAATTGGAAATATATGCCAATTTAGCGACGTCTACCGACGCAACGTGCCGTCGGAAAGAGTCGATAAACATCGCTAGACGTTGCTAAATTTGAAAAAAAAAATTGTAGTATGCAGTTTTCGCCACAAAATCATTTTCTTCCTGTATTTTAATCTGAAACACAATACACAAGCACATTTTATCCCTGGGTTCGCCGACCCCTTCAGGGGACTCAACACCGGTAAATTAACATCCAAATAAAACGAATAACAACATAAAATAACCAAATTCCACACAAACATATATAAACCAATATCCAAATTGTCATAGGTCTACACAAGCCATAACCAATGTATCTATGCAACCAACAAACAAGTGTCACAAACAAATACAAATACTCAAACACTCAAAACAAACAGTCCTGACTAGGACTACTGGAGATCTGTAGCAGGAGGGGACGCGTCGCGACTAAGGGCTAAAAAAAGCTCATAGTCCTTATGTGAAATCGACACCGATAAAGGAGGTAGTGACGTCGGTGGAGTCGGTATCGATGAAGAAGGCAGTGGCGCCGGCGGAGTCGACGACGATGAAGGCGCACCCGGAGGACGATAACTCTCCAATGCTGCAAGTCGCTGGTGGTATGAATCCATAGTAGATAACATTCTATCACTGCTATCAGCCATCGAATCCTGCACTAATCTCAGCCTCTCGCCTATGGTTATCTGTGATGCCTGCAGATCCAATACGCTGCAGTCCGTCGACGCTTTAAGATCGGTGACGCTCCGCCCTGTCTGCTCAGTCACATTCCGGAGCTCCATAATGCTGCGGTCGAGCGCATTCAATCGTGCTATAAGCGCAGGCTTGTCTGACTGGTGCTGAGACTGGTCCTGAATCCGTCGTAGCAGCTCGTCCCGGAGAGACTCCATCATCTGGAGGACTCGGGCAGACTCCTGGGACGGCTGTGGACCATGCACACTAGCGGGGGATGCCCAAGAGGACTTGTAACGCCCCTGAACCAGAATACTGGAGAGCAGGGGCGTACATAGCTAGCTACGTATATTGATGTGCAACCCACCTCGCTATACGGTCACGACTGTCTAGATACATGAGGGTTTAACTACAAGCCATCAGTCTCCTATGGTCATGAACAAGCCTATTGTCTCAATCTCAAGCAAGTAATAACAACTACAAGATGTCAGAGCACCAAATATACAATTGTAAGGCGTCCCATATATTACATATTCGGATGACATAAAGCTAGTCGTACAAAATGTCAAGACTAACAAGAGTTTTAATCATATCTGATCAACCCTAGGATTTTTTAATCATGTTACAGCCCGTAGACAGACAGTAAATAAAGGTGCAATACGAGCTAACACGTGCTCGCCGGCTAAATGCCTCAAAATAATATTTATACAATAAAATGGAAGAACAAAAGGAACCCACTCATTGCTAGGGTTACGCCTGGTGGTCACCATTTGGCTGGAATGTAGGTACATCCTCTAGAGCTGATCCTATATCTAGCCATACAAAACCAGCTGGGTCAGACCCCAGAAAGAGCAAGTGCCACAAAGGAGGCTTCACTTAGGAACTAAACCAGTATAACATAAATGAATATTAAAGATAATTATAAAAGAACTGATAATAACGGGGACAACAACAGTGAATCGAGTACGAGGGAACCATTCAAGTAGCCAGGTCACAACCCTTAAACCAAACAAGGACCGGGGTTACAACCCTTCACCTGAATAGAAACCCGTCTCAAATACTGTTGGTGAAGTAAAACATGACGAGCATGAAGTAGGGTGCAAATAAGACAATAAACGAAGAGAGGACATAGAACTGCTCCGGGAGCTAGGTTACAACCCTTAAACCAAACAAGGACCGTGGTTGTAACCCTTCGTCGGAACAGAATCGGACCCCTGATCATTATTGTTAAGGTAAACATAAATAATCATGATGATATATGATAAGATAACCATGGGACTATCCAGATAACTAGGTTACAACCCTTAAACCAAACAAGGGCCGGGGTTGTAACCCTTCGCCTGAACAGAACCTAGTTTCTCATCATTTATCGATAAGCAAAGCACAAGAAATCAGGTCATGCTACAATCTTGTACATGATCAGGACAAGACTAAGCTGTGATAGACTCCATCCAATCAATCACGGCCAAGCAATGAGTACGGCTTGATACTTTAACTAGCCAGGGTTATTACAGGCCTAATTACTAGCAAAATGCAATGAGATTATTCAAACAATCACAAGCCCTGCAGACCATCCAGGTTATCCAGACGTAATTAGGGGATTGAATTGATGTGGGTACATCGTCCAAGAAACGCATATACCCTTAAGTAGTCTGAAGGGTGCAACACATGACAGTGTGCTGGAAATGTGCCCTACTCGACGGTAGGCTACAAATCCTATGATGGGGCGCCCAGATAATGGGATTGCCTGTAGCTGGAAATCTCTCCATGACTACTAGATTTTCTAGTTATTAACCTTAGTAAATTTCAGTAGGTACCCCTGGCCGTGGTATTCAGGGATCCCTATCCTAGACATAATGTAAGACAATACTGGTTTATTTGTATAAACACAATCATCCACGGTGTCCAGGTCATTCATTCTAGTCATGTCATACAAGCCGTCGCAACCGTCATTCAACAGTTTCCATCATGCTTGCTTGTCATATTATGTCATGTCATGTTTACTCCACACCATGCCATATATCATTATTAATCCAGTCAAATCACTCCATCCGTGCTTGTCAAATCATGAAAAGTGCAAGTCACAGAAAGACAATCGGGTACACGAAGAGCTCAAGGCTCTATGCGAGTGAGCCTCTATGCTAGGCCAAGGTCCTCAAGCGTAAAGTGGCTCTACGCTAGTAAGAGCAAGGGAGAGATAGCTCTATACGAGTGAGGATGCATGGGGGTGGGGTTCTATGCTAGCCGGGCTTTATGCAAGCGAAATTATACGCGCGTAAGAATTTTACGCGAGTAAAATTCTACGCGCGCAAACACCCGAGCGAAACTCTACGCACACGAGAGTCTACTCGAGCCCAAGTCTACGCGAGCACGACTCTACGCACGCGAGAGGGCCCCAGTCTTAGAGTTTGAATGAACTCGGCGTAGAACGAATATGCTAGCACGCAAATGCGTGTGCGCAAAGGCCGCATGATTACGCTATCACGTAAGACGTGGGCGCAAAGGGGCTAAATCACCACGCTAACACTGTAGGAGCGTAAAAAGTGTTTCAATGAGGGAGTCATCTCAGTCATAAGTGGCCCGCTTTACGTCTAACAGAGCAGGGAATTTCTTTACGCCCAAGACAAGGCTAATTGTATTACGCCTAAGCAGATTGATCTTTTTACGCTTGGGTCTACACCGGTGATTTTACGCCAAGGACTGAAGCAGCCTCTTTCACGCTGGACAAAAGTCATCAAATCTCGCATTTAAAGCTGACTTTGACATGAAGATATCAATGATGGCATTTACCACAGAATTCAATAGAATTTGTCTCATACAAAGACCATTGTTGTCGTTTATAGAGATTGAGTTACTTTACGCTCACTGAATGGTTTCTTTTACGCACGGGGTTTTACATGAGTCTTTACGCTCATAAAAAACAATGTGTGCGTGAAGTCTATTTGAGCCATTTTATGCTCAAGGTTATTCGACAACCGCTTTACGCTGGAAACCCATGACAGAGCTAGTTTACGCTCATCTTTTTACGCCCGATTCGTTCTGGCCAGTCTGGAACGTGGTGTGCCTACGTGGTCTTCATGCCATCTATTTTGAAGAACGTGTGTACATGTATCCTATTCTTACTGAAATGATGGGACACGTGTCAGCACATACAGAGGATGATTCTGATCGTAGAGGGCAGTTGTTAGCGTAAAGACAGATGTTGATACTCTTTTACGCACGAAAGCCCCAGTCTATAAATAGACTCATTTTTTCTCATACAACAGACACACACAGAGGGAGAGACAGGAGAGAATACAGAGATCAGAGCTTCGAGATTTTGATTCTCTAGAGCATCCTTCTTCAACTTTTCTTCCAGAACAAAGTGAAGCAAAGCAGGAAAGCATTCGGCCTCGCCATCAGTGCCCAAGTGCGTCGATACCTTTCTGGTGCATTAGTTCTTCCAAATTGTTCTACTTCAAGCAGTGATCTTCATCATCATCATATGGTCCAAGGAACAAAGTGATCGTTTACGAATCAGACTTCCATAGCAATACTTTCCCAGAATCAAATTTGTACTTCTCATACTTTTCTTCTTGTTTTTTGTTTTCAAAAGCCAATTCCTCCAAGGCATTTTGTTAATCTAAACAAAAATGGTGACTCTGCTGGGGACGACCTTTTCCTCTGATGAGGAGGCGATTGCTCAATATGATGATGTTTCGGTCGGTTCGTCCAAGAAGACTCTGGTGGTACACTTCGACCAGACTGCCTATGAAGAGATACTCCGAACTGGGGGTGGTTCTCGCCATTCCAATGTTCAAAAGTCTCGCAAAGCACGAAAAGTTTGGATTCCCAAATCCAAAGTGATTTCTGATCTCTCTGCTGCTTCTGTTGACAAGGGGGGTTCTTCCCACTCCTGTCGTAGGGGCTCCCGTTCATAACGAGGCAGTCCCTACTTCAAAGTTGCACTCGAAGTGTGACGATTTGTCTTCCGTTTGTAACGGTGAAGATAACCAGATTTCACACCCACCACGTAAAAATCAAGTTTTACGCTCAGTGGGTAAGAACCAAATTTTACGCTCAGTTCATAAGAATGAGACTCCCGTTCGTAATGGGGCAGACTCTAAAGCTTGTGCTTCTGGGTGTAAGAATCAGCCTCCCATCGGTGACGTGGTAGGCCCAAATAAATTACGCTCCTCGCGTAAAACAAAATCTCCCGTTGGTAACGTGGTAGATAACAAGATTTTACGTTTCATGCGTAAAGATCAATCTCCTGTCTATGACAGTGTAGATGAAATTCACAATGATGCTCACATGTCAAATGTGAATGTATCTAAACGTGTGCAGCGTAAAAATATTGTTGGTAAAACTTTCGTTCTACACCAACGACCTTCTTATACTGCTTTACGCAAGGTACCAAATTTACAAATCATACGCCAGGAAAATGGAGTCCTGCGTGCTAAATCTCAAGATTTACGCACACAATTCCAAGCACGTAGAAATGTACAATTTGGTTCTGCGAATGCAGCCATTAATCTTCTTTATACACAAGGGACTAAACGTTTTTCTATCCCCAATGTAATAAAGAAGAATACTTCATCCACTCCTTCTGACTTACGTGAATTGCTAATGCAAAAGCGTAAGAATAGACAATCTCCGGTGACATTCCCCCAAGAAAAACATCTTTGTGAATACCACCAGGTTGTAATCAACTGTTGTTGTTCGGCTTCAAGACGATCAATTTTTGATCGACTGAGTTTCAATGTACCTCCACATCAAGCTGAAGACCAAGAACATGAACCGCCATATGTGTCAGTCAACATGGCATCTTATACTAACAGAGGACGATGTCCAAGACAGAACACGTCCCAAACTCCAAGTCAACAACAGTTCAACAGGATTCTTGATTCCTTTGAAGGAGTATATCAGAACACTCGATCAAGAAGACGAAAACAATTGCAGACTTCTGATTCAGAGGCTGGGGGTACTCAATCTTTTGAGTCTGATACCGATAGCGTAGATTCGTACTTCTATACAAACCCTTCTGTATCTTCAAGAGAGGTTGAATCCTACGCTGTTGGAGATGAGCCAGAGACGTCATCTGCTAATACAGAACAATGTCTCACTGCTGTTGAACAATCACTGAAGGATATGCTTAACATGGTGCAAAACATGCATCAAATAATTTTAAATCAGCAAACTGCTCAACCGACAGCAGCGACACCGGCACCAGTAGCAGCACAAACTCAAGATAGTCAAGGGGCTGAAATATCTTTGAACATTCAAGAGCCTGCTGCTAATCAAAATTCTGCATCTCCGGATCCTATCATTCTAGAAGATGTACCACCTCCAGTGGGGGTCATGGTGCATCCAACGACTACTCAGTCAAATGTGCTTCCTCAAACAAGTGAAGCCATTCAAGCAGTGCGTCAACTTAAAGCACAGTTTGAAGTTTTAAGGCACAAAGATCAACTCCAGAGGCTAGGGATTAAGCAACCTTATCCTCCTCATTGGAATGACGTACCCTTTCCACCGAAGTTCAAGCCATAATCCATGGTTTTGTTCGATGGAAAAGCATCTCCCAGTCAATATATCAATTACTTTGATATTATGACTGTACACTTGCAGAAAAATGATGCTCTTCTCACCCGAGTGTTCATCGGATGTCTGACAGGTTCAGCTTACGACTGGTATCGCAGCTTACCTGATAACTCTATTTCGTCTTTTGACGAATTCAAAGCAATGTTCCTCTTCCGTTTCTATGAAAGAGGTATGGACATGAACATGTCCTCCTTGATAGAAATTAAACAAAAAGAGAAAAAAGATACTCAGACATTCATTGAACGCTTCCGACATGCTACTCTAAAGATGTCTCCTGGTATGCCAGATTCAGCGTTGATTGACACGTGCAAGATGAATCTGCGACCATCCATCGCTGTCTTCACAGGTTCCCAATTCACAGATTGGGCTTCGTTCATCATAGCAGTAGTTTCTGCCGAGACCAATGGTAGGTTGGCTCGCGAACATGGGATGATTTTCGCGTCAGAAGATAAAGGGAAGAAAAGTAATCCTGGCAATAATTCCGGCAATCGTAATGTAAAAGGAAAAGATACTCTTATGGTCAATCTTTCCAAGAGCAAGACGACATCAAGCAATCAAGAATCTTCCAAGCCAAAGGAAGAATACTCCTTTGACGAAAGCGATATCCCAGGGATATTCCAATGTCTGGTCAAAAGTGGTAAACTTCAGATTCCAGAGCCAAAAAGGCCTAATGAGGTGAATTTGACTGACAATCCCAAGTATTGTATCTATCATAGATACATTAATCATCCGACCAGTGCTTGCTATGTCTTGAAAAAGAAGATCCAAGAGCTGATAAATGGTGGCGCCATCGCTTTAACCAATGATGACCATACGGTGACAACCAATATGGTTTCTCTTCAGTTTGGAGATTTTTTTCCACAGCAAGTCCCAGATGGAATTATACCGATTTCGAAGGCGACGATGAAGATTGTGAATATCCCGTCTGCCAGAGAAGAAAATACAGGATTGCTGCCTCTCACATTGAAGAATGGTGAAATCATGTGGGTACATCCTGACTTAGTGCATGAACTGGAAAATAAAGGTAAAACTTCAGAATCTAAGAAAGGCAAAAAAGTTAAAACTTGCAACATAATTTCTCATATTATTCCAGATCCTGATGATCTGGATCATCTATGGAACGGCCTCCCTCTGGAAGATAGACTGAAAGGACTAAACATCTGTCCTCCAAGTCTAGCTCCTCCTACCAAGCTCAAGCTTACTCATCAGCAGTGGCTAGCCATGAATAGTGTTCCTTTATACCGAGCACAACGAGTCTTTGCTGCTTATGAAAAGGCTCCAACAGGGATTTCTCCTCGTTTCCCGAATCCTTCTTCTCCCTTAACTACAGAGACATCTGTACTTCATTCTCTGGTAGTTGCAGAGATTCATTCCTTGTCCTGTGCTGAAACGCCTGTTCAAAGTCTACTGCCTATCCATTTGTATAGTCAGCAATCTGTCATTCTCATGAAGAAGATGGATTACGACTTTCAAAAGGCCGAAGGTTTGAACCATGATAAAGGAATCCGTCTTCCTTTACAAATTCAAAATCAGAATTCTACCGCTGGATTGGGTTCTGAAATTTCTCGTAACCATCTTCGCAAGAAAAAGGCTAAAGGAAGAAAGACTAAATCCTGTAATATGGTACTTTCTTCTCCTGAGCCTGAAGAAAAAACTTTTGCTGGTACAAGATCTGGAAAGGAGTACCATAAAGACTATGAGGGATCCTCCAAAGAAGCAGAAGATGTGGTGGAAACACTACCGGCTCAATCTTCTCCTGTTCCTGCTAAACCGTCTGTGGTTGAAAAAGGGAAACAGAAAGCAGTGCGCTTTGATATCCCATTGAAGTCTGCTTCCAATCAGGGGGTGACAATGAAGCCTTACAAATTCGATATTCTAGCTCAGTTAGCCAATACTCCGGCTAGATTGTCTATATTTGAACTACTTTGCCTCTCCAGAGAAAGCA
This sequence comes from Iris pallida, assembly GCA_029216955.1. Taxonomy (NCBI): domain Eukaryota; kingdom Viridiplantae; phylum Streptophyta; class Magnoliopsida; order Asparagales; family Iridaceae; genus Iris; species Iris pallida. The sequence continues at coordinate 19,341,683 of JANAVB010040818.1, read as the reverse complement.
GAGAGACCTTGAGTGAAGCTTTACTTCAAGCAGACTCATGCTTAGCTCAACTCAAGACTCCCGATAATATGCCAGTGTCATGTCCACAATGTCATAGTGTGATGGAAGCAATTCCCAACATCATCTTCACACAAGAGGATATGCTATTGAAACACAACAAGCATGATAGACCTCTCTGCTACACTGGATATATCGGATCCACTGAAATTGACAGGATTTACATTGATCCCGGGTCTTCAATTAGCATAATTCTCCAGAGTATGCTAAGACCCTTGAGGATTCCTACTAGTGAACTGACTTACACTAGTACTACTATTGTTGGTTTTAACTCTGGCAAGAGTAAGCCACTGGGGAAGATTCGGTTACAGATGCAGATTGGTGATCTTCGATCCATGGTAACTTTCTATGTTATCAACTCGGATGTATCCTACAATATTCTTCTTGGAAGACCGTTGATTCATGAGCACAATATTGTGCCTTCAACTCTCCACCAATACTTCAAGTATGTGGATTCCCAAGGAGTTGTGAAAACTGAATTTGCTGATATTAATCCTTTCAAGGGTGTCGAAGCCTACTTCTCTGATTCAAGGCTTTATAAACAAGAGCATATGAAAGAGATATCAGACATAGCTGGAGAATCATCACTTGAGGATCAGTCTATTAATGAAGATCCACCAGAGAAACAACCCTTGAAGATCATGGTCAAGGGACGAATCCAATCTCAACTTGTCAATGATCAACCTTTGATAATCAAGGTTAAAGGAAGAACTCAAACTTTACCGGAGGAATCAATAAGAATTCCCGCTAAGAGTCAAGTTCAACCTTTTATGATCAAAGTCAAAGGGCGTACTTCTGGTACGAATGATCTAGAATCACCATTGATCGTCAATATTGGCAATTCTAAGCAGAAGACGGATGATGGTCCACCGTTGACTAATCCGAAGTATAGTAATCAGACTACAAATGATGTAAATATTGCTCATCTCTTTGATATCAATAAAGATTTCCTTTTTGAGTATATGGCTGTCAAGTTTATTGAGAAAATGACTTTATCTTCTGATAATCAAAGTCATCAATATAAAGACAACATAGATTTCTCATATGATGAATCCAGACAGATATTCTCAGTCAATATGGTTCAAACCGATGATGAATCAGAGCCATTTGAGAATGATCCTTGGGCTCAACAGATGGATACTCAATGGGAACTTCGTTTTGAACAGCGACAGCCACCTACAGAGGATGAGGTTATCCAGATCGATGTTGGAAATGGAATTACGCCCAAACCAATATTCATCAGTAAGAATTTTTCTGAAAATAAAAGGGAAAAATTGACAAAACTTATCAAAGATTATATTGACATCGTTGCATGGAGTTATGAGGATATGCCAGGACTAGATCCTAAAGTTGCTACTCATAAACTTAATATTTTGCCTAATGTCAAACCGGTAAAACAACAGCAACGGCGCTTTAGACCAGATATGATGGATGCAATTGAAGCAGAAGTCAAAAAGCTGATCACTTGTGGTTTCGTTCGGGAAGAACAACACCCTGATTGGGTGGCCAATATCGTTCCTGTTATGAAGAAGAACGGAAAAGTCCGAGTTTGTATAGATTACCGAGATCTTAATACAGCTTGTCCAAAGGACGAATTTCTACTTCCCATTACTGATGTTATGATAGACAATACATGCGGTTTTGAACGTATGTCTTTCATGGACGGATTCTCAGGATACAACCAGATCAAGATGCATCCAGAAGATGAGAAGCATACATCTTTTCGAACACCTCTTAGGGTTTTCTGCTATACGGTTATGCCATTTGGTCTTAAAAACGCCGGTGCCATATATCAACGGGCTATGAGCAATATCTTTCAAGAACATCTATGGAAAATAGTTGAATGCTACGTAGATGACATTGCTGTTAAAAGTCGGTCAAAGAATGATCACATTCAAGACTTGAAGACAGTATTTGAATTGATGCGCCAACATCAATTGAAAATGAACCCTACTAAATCTTTCTTAGGGGTTTCCAGTGGCAAGTTTTTAGGATTTGTCATTACCTCTCAGGGTATCCATGTTGATCCTGATAAGGTTAAAGCAATTCTTGAAATGCGTCCTCCTCGTAATCTGAAAGAGCTCCGTGGCTTCCAGGGCCGTATTGCTTATATCAGAAGATTTATATCTAATCTTTCCGGGAGATGTCAACCTTTCTCCCGCCTATTAAAGAAAGGAGTATCTTTTGTCTGGGATGAAGCATGTCAAAATGCCTTCAATGACATTAAACAATATCTTACAAACCCACCTGTCTTGGTACCTCCGGTAGTAGGAAGACCATTTTTGCTGTACGTTCGAGCCTTGGATCATTCACTTGGCGCTCTTTTGGCACAAAAAAGCGACATGGGTCATGAACAAGCAATATATTATCTGAACAGAACGATGGTAGGAGCTGAACACAGATATACTCCTGTAGAAAAGGAATGTCTAGCTTTGGTTTTTGCTGTCCAAAAGATAAGGCACTATGTCACTGGACAGACTATTCATGTCATCTCCAGAATAAATCCCATTCGGATATTGATGAGGAAACCGAGCATTCTTAATTCCAGGTTAGCTACCTGGGCGATGTTGCTCACTCCTTATGACATGGTCTATGTGCCTCAAAAATTAGTAAAGGGCCAAGCATTAGCTGATTTCTTAGCTGCTCATCCTGTACCCGAAACTTCGAAGTTATATGAAGACATTCCAGACGAAGTAGTGGATTGCAACATGGCTTTGAAAAATGACATATGGCAATTATATTTTGATGGAGCATCACGAGTGGGACCTAAAGGCAATATTGTCTCTGGGGTAGGAATTGTCCTGGTTTCTCCTGACAAAATGGTTATATACCGTGCCTATTCTCTTAATGAGCCGTGCTCTAACAACGTAGCAGAATATAATGCTCTATTGATTGGTCTCCAAATAGCAAAACAATTGGATATCGGATTCCTAAAAGCTTATGGAGATTCACAATTGATTGTCAATCAAGTTAGAGGGACGTATGAAGTCAGAAATCCTGATCTCATCCCTTATCATCAAGTGGTAGTCGAGTTGGTCCTTTCATTCAAAGGATTCTTTATTGAATTTGTACCACGTTCTCAGAATGTAGAAGCTGATGCTCTTGCCAGCTTAGCTGCAGATTTGGCTGTCCCGTTCCGAAGGCAAAATACAATTACTTTGTTAGATCGAGATTTATTCTGTGTGAAGAATAATCTACATATCGAATAAAGTTATGTTACAGGGGCAAGTTCCCAGCAGAAAGATTGGAGAACACCATTCATTGATTATGCAGTTCATGGAATTTTGCCTGAAGATCCTAAAGAAGCTGCATCAATTAAAAGACGATCATTTCGATTCTATTATGATCCGTCTTTGCATATGCTATATCGGCATTCATATGACGGACTCTTGCTGCGTTGTATTTCAGAAAGTAAAGCCAAACAAATACTGCGTGAGGCTCATGATGGTGTCTGTGGTGCCCATCAACCGGGTCCAAAGTTGCAAGATCGTATTCGAAGAATGGGGTATTATTGGCCCTCCATGATAGCAGATGCTGTAGACTATGCCAGAAGATGTAAAGCATGCCAGATTCACACAGATTTTATTCATCAACCTTCTGAATTTCTACATCCTACAGCAGCCTCTTGGTCTTTCGAAGCTTGAGGTATGGACATTATTGGTCCTATTAACCCCCCTTCTGTCAAAGGACATCGGTTTATACTGGCTATAACCGATTACTTTTCAAAGTGGGCAGAAGCAGTTCCACTTGTTGAAGTAAAGACATCTAATGTAGTCAGCTTCATTAAACATCACGTCATTTATCGTTTCGGGATTCCTCGACGAATAATTCATGACAATGGACCACAGTTTGCCAGTCAGGCATTTTATCGGTTCTGTGACAAGAACCGAATTCAAAATCTGGCTTCTACGGCTTATAATCCGGCTGCTAATGGTTTAGCTGAAGCCTTCAACAAAACGATCATCAAACTTCTCAAAAAGTTTGTCTCTTCTAATAAAAGAGATTGGAATGAGAAGCTTAGAGAATGTTTATGGGCATACCGAACAACAGTCCGGACTCCTACTGGTTTTACACCATTTTTACTGGTTTATGGTTGCGAAGCTGTCCTCCTATTAGAAATCCAGATCCCTTCTCTCTGAATCGCTATTGCTAATGAGCTAACTACAGAGAATAATGATCGCTTACGCCTCCAAGAACTTGAAGGATTGGACGAGAAGCGTCTTCAAGCACAACAGCATATTGAGCTATATCAAGCCCGTATATCTCGAACTTTCAATCGTAAAGTCAAAGAGAGGGTATTCAAAATTGGCGAACTTGTGTTGGCTGTCCGAAGGCCAATGGTGATGACTCACAAGAGCAAAGGGAAGTTCCAAGCAAAATGGAAAGGCTCGTATGTGATTGAGTCCGTGTTCTCTAATGGTGCTTACCGGTTATCAAAACCCAATGGAGATCTACTCATGCTGCCGATCAATGGCAAATTTCTCAAGAAATACTACGTGTAAAAAGAGAAGACGGGACAAAAATAAAACTTCTTTTATTCAAAATAAAAGATTAAGGATGAAGGCCACTCCCTTCCTTATTGAATACATAGTCAGCCAATGCATAGAAGGCATTGTTTCCTGAACTCATAAAAAATTTACAGACGGCCATCCTCAGTGCTTCTTCTTCAGGAGTTTTCCCTGGCTCTACCAGGAAAGCAAGAATGTCTTGGGGAGGCTCGGGCGTAGAAGAACTGTTGCCTACTTCGGTCGGACCCGTCACTATTGGCTCAGCAGGGAGTGTCTTGACGACATCCTCAACCTTCATGGAAACTTCATTCTCTTGCTGTGCATCCTCAGAAGACATTCTTAATTGAGGAGCAGAAATGGGAATGGAAAGGTTACAGAGAGTTCTCGTCTATTTATAGAAAAGGATTATTAATGAACCGGTCTCTGAAATTGAAAACAACTTCTCATTTCCGAAAAGACCCATTCGTTCATACTTCTAGGTTCATCCATTTAATGATGGGACTGAATCGTCCTTTTTCTTTCCCGAGAAATACGTTGATTCATCCACCATATGCGCTCATGCCATCTGTCTTCTTATTCCCCCAGCTACCAAGGTTTGGTTAAGCTGACTTCTTATTTCATGAGAGAGGGATTTTAAATCTTCTACCAATTTATAAAGAGAGTGGGATTCATTATTTATCATGTTTTCATAACCTCTGGATAAATATTGAATTTACCTACTTTTCTTATCTATCATTTTTCATTTGACCTCTGCATAGAAATTAATCTAATTTTCTTTTGAGTTCATATATGCTATTATGTCCATATTACCTCTGATAGCATCATATACTCTAAAATAGAAAATAAGATTTTATTTATCTATCATGTCCATATTACATCCAGATAGATACAAACCATTGATCATAGAAGAATCATCATTTCATTCCCATACTATCATAAAAGTCTATTACATTTCTTAGACTTTTTTTTATAATGGAAATCTATTACAAATTTTGGATTTTCATTCTATACCACAACAATAACCTAATAGAGATCTATCTTCTTCTTTGGATCTTCTCCGTCGGGTTCGTTGTTGGTGGCAGTTCCTGACTGTCTGAGCCCCAGTGGTAACCGGAACAGCAGGAAACAAACTCTGGTCTTATCTCTCAGACGAGAGAAGAACCCCAGAGTAGGGCAGCCCGAAGGCGTGTTACTGCCAATACAACTGGTGGATTAGAGGCAGCACCTCAAAGGAGATAGGAACGTATCCAGCATTGGGATACGATTCCTAGTTCTGCCGTGAAAGGAACTCTACTACCCGATCCCTCGGGGTAGAGTTGACTCCACCGTCCAACTCTCCGTGTATAAAGGCTCTTCCTACCAACGGAGGAAGACCCTTCTATCTCACGAAGAGTTCTGAGTTGTTTGATTTGCGCGTCAAAAGCGCATGAGCTCCCTGATGTTGATGTCAGAAGAACGCTCTCCACAGCGTCGAAGTCACCAATGTCAGTTCTGAAAAAGCTCTTCAGCCAGGCTTCTGCAGAAAACAAAGAAAAAAAGTGTCATCAAATGCGTATTGAACGCTAACTAAAGACAGATGGCAAGGCTTTTACGCCGGTGTTTCAGCAAGGTTTTTTATGCCAGTGCTTCATAAAGGCTTTCACGCCATTTGCTTCAGCAAGGCTTTTACGCCGGCACTTCACGAAGGCTTTTACGCCAGTGATATGACAAGGCTTTTTACGCCAGTGCTTCAGCACGGCTTTTACGCCAATGCTTTAAACAAGGCTTTTACGCCAGTACTTCAGCAAGGCCTTACGCTCGTAAAATAGCTGTTTTCAAAAATAAGAAATTCGAAGACAGATATTTACTTACGGTCGAACTTGCCATTTGAGTCGAAAGGTTTGGCTCTAATGATGGTTGAATCTACGCCTAATGATCGACCATGCAAAGGAACAACGTTGAAAAGCTCCGCCATCTCTTATTTGAAGAACAACATCGCAGAAAGCTATCTTCAGGAGGATGAGTACGAGAATACATGAAACATTCTCGGCTATTTATAAAGACTGAAGAAGTTATTAAGATGAGTCTATTTCGGGAGAAGATCTTATTTAAAGGATCTTGTAACCATAAGATAGACACCACGTGTTGGTTTGTTTCTTGGGAATCAACAATCACGGAAGCAGTCAACAGAAGTGCATAAACAAATGCGCGTTCATAGATGGGGTTAAAACATCAAATATTTTATTTATAAAGGATGGAAGCGGATCCCTACATATAAAAGTCTCAGTACACAGAATATTATTATTCTTTGGGTTGACAAAGGGATGCACCCAACTCACGCATACTGCGAATCCCAGAGCGACGCATCAGACAAAGGAATACTTCTGCGTCACCCGGTCCCTCGTATGCAGTTGAAGGACCACCATCAATATGACTGAAGACTGCTGGGGTCAGCCCAAAGCACTTTAGAAGATTTTGCGCTCGCTTGTTCTCTATCTCGAGGTTAAGCCTGGCGACCGAGGCACCCTCCACAATTGGCTCTTTCTTTGGCGCCATATCAACTATGAGGATGAATATTAAGAGTAAAGAGTTTGTCCTTATTTATACAAATTAAAATGACTCTTCACATTCCTCATTGGAAACCGCTCACTCGGGAAGATGAAGATACATTTGAAAGTTACGAAGAAGAAAATTTATTGTGGCGGTTGAAAACTTTGAAGGGGGTCTTGTAGGAGCGTAAAAAGTGTTTCAATGAGGGAGTCATCTCAGTCATAAGTGGCCCGCTTTACGCCTAACAGAGCAGGGAATTTCTTTACGCCCAAGACAAGGCTAATTGTATTACGCCTAAGCAGATTGATCTTTTTACGCTTGGGTCTACACCGGTGATTTTATGCCAAGGACTGAAGCAGCCTCTTTCACGCTGGACAAAAGCCATCAAATCTCGCATTTAAAGCTGACTTTGACATGAAGATATCAATGATGGCATTTACCACAGAATTCAATAGAATTTGTCTCATACAAAGACCATTGTTGTCGTTTATAGAGAACAAGCTACTTTACGCTCACTGAATGGTTTCTTTTACGCACGGGGTTTTACATGAGTCTTTACGCTCATAAAAAACAATGTGTGCGTGAAGTCTATTTGAGCCATTTTACGCTCAAGGTTATTCGACAACCGTTTTACGCTGGAAACCCATGACAGAGCAAGTTTACGCTCAACTTTTTACGCCCGATTCGTTCTGGCCAGTCTGGAACGTGGTGTGCCTACGTGGTCTTCATGCCATCTATTTCGAAGAACATGTGTACATGTATCCTATTCTTACTGAAATGATGGGACACGTGTCAGCACATACAGAGGATGATTCTGATCGTGGAGGGCAGTTGTTAGCGTAAAGACAGATGTTGATACTCTTTTACGCACGAAAGCCCCAGTCTATAAATAGACTCATTCTTTCTCATACAACAGACACACACAGAGGGAGAGACAGGCGAGAATACAGAGATCAGAGCTTCGAGATTTTGATTCTCTAGAGCATCCTTCTTCAACTTTTCTTCCAGAACAAAGTGAAGCAAAGCAGGAAAGCATTCGGCCTCGCCATCAGTGCCCAAGTGCGTCGATACCTTTCTGGTGCATTAGTTCTTCCAAATTGTTCTACTTCAAGCAGTGATCTTTATCATCATCATATGGTCCAAGGAACAAAGTGATCGTTTACGAATCAGACTTCCATAGCAATACTTTCCCAGAATCAAATTTGTACTTCTCGTACTTTTCTTCTTGTTTTTTGTTTTCAAAAGCCAATTCCTCCAAGGCATTTTGTTAATCGAAACAAACATGTTAGAACGTGTGCGTAAAACTCCGTCTCCTCTATCCAGCCAAGACAAGTATGCGTAAAAGCTCAAGAACCCAAACGAGCTCCATCTCGGTCAAGACTTGATAAAATCCAGCCACTCAAGAGCCAAACTTGCGTAAAATCAAAATTCCTACTACATGGAACTCTCTATTTCGGAAACAACTAAGTTTTAGAAGATCAAAACCATGAAGATCAAAAATGCTAAAATTTAGATCTACAAGAAATGAGCCATGAAATTCGAAAATGCTAAATGCTAAAGTGTCTTAGAATCTTGTGAGGAAGACAATGGAACAACAAAATTTGCGTTCCTCCATGAAGCAAGTTGCACTTGCCTAAGCCTCTCTCTGGTAGGTGGAGAGTAATGGTGAGGAAGAAGAAGAATTAATAAAGAAGTAAATGAGGAGAGAGAAGGGGTTGGTGGCTAATAAAGGAAGAGAGTGGGTTGGTCCACATACAAAACCGAACCAAACCGAACCAAGCAATCCGGACCAAACCAAGAAATGAAATGCCAAAATAAACCATGCAAGGAGACATGCCATAAATCAAAATACGTACAGGTATACCGGGATACGTAATACGAACTATGGTCGTTACAGGACTGGCTCGCAACTATGGCGCCATAGGATCCCGTACCGTAGTACGTACCCCTACAGAGGCCACCAGCGGCGGTCATCCACAGCTCGTCCACTGATGGAGCTTGAGTTGGCTGCGAGGAAGTACCTCCTCTCCCGCAGTAGGTGCACTAGCAGTCGCCCGGTCCCGAAGCCTCTGATACTCGGCCTAGAAAGTATGGATAGTACTCTATGATTTATAATCTCTAATTAATGTACTTATTATTACTAACTACATGAATATTTATTTGCATGTATATTTACTAAGTTATATTAAAATTAACACGAAGTATTATAATTAACAAATATTATTATAATACTTACATAGACAAGCTCGGCCCTCTCGTCAATAAGGCCTTTGCCTTTCCGATGGGTAGCCAGGAAGACGGTCACCATGTTGGCGTTATCGACCTTCCTTACATGTAATTAAATATATTATCTTAGTAATATTTTATCGAATTTGTATTAAAATAATATTTTCGAAAGAAAAATATATACCAGACGACGGAAATGTTCCATCATCGGAATCGACCCACCTCACCGCTTCGAGGCATGCTGCCTAGCCGCCTTGGCCTTCTGGAACTTTTCCTTGTACCTTGGCTCGTTGAATCGAGCCTTCATCGCATCCCACTGATCAGGGGTGATCCAACCTTGGATCAACTTTCCGGCACGATCACGAGCCTTCTGATCATTGATAGCGTCGCGGATCAGCTTAGCAGCGACAGCAGGAAACATCTCCTCGATCAGCTCGGCCCGGTACGGTGGATAGAAAAACATATCCTAGAAGAGTACGCAAACCAAATATTTTTTAGTAATATATAATATGTATAAATCAAATGATTCATGTTAAAAGCAAATCTATTTTAACCTTGAAGCACGCAAACCAGTAGGCCTTCCTATCGTCCGGGGCATCCGAGTAGTTTATCGAAGGACCACCATAATTTTGCCTCAGGAGCTAGCCTAGGCGTCTTTGTATCGATGGGGGACAATATCTATACAGACATATTATATTCATGAAAAAAGTTAATTTATGATAAACACAAAAAAATGATAAACCAAAATACTTATATTATACCGTCGGCCCAGATCTCTGTCCTCGTCTCCTCCGGAGGTGCGCAGGCATCATCTGCCTGATACTGGTCGGCCGTCGGTGCAGCCTCCTCCATCTGTTCATCAGCCTCCATCGTCGTATCAGCAGGAGGAACGCTACTCTCGGGAGCAGTCTTAGGCCTGGAACTATACATTCCAGGAGATATGCCACGTAGCATCGTGGCGGACGGAGCTACTGTCCGATACACAGGAGTACTGGGCGACGATGATCCAGAGCCGGTACCAGTAGGAGGTACTGAAGAAGAACCCCGTCCTCTAGCAGTACCACCAGTAGGTACCGGAGGAGTACCATGTCCTCTGCCAGTATCAGTACCCCGTGCCCCATGTCGGGAAATGCGGAATGATCCGCGATGACCTGTCATGCCTGATAACAATATATGATGAGATACAACAAAGACAACAAATAATAGAGACTAGAAATATGAAAGTGCAACAAAGACAAGATAATAACTAAGACAACCTATGATGATACATTTTACAAGAAACATGTAAGTCCAGATAGTATATTTTATAAGAAACATCTAAGTTCAGATAGTACATTCTACAAGAAACATCTAAGTCCAGATAGTACATTCAGATAATAACCAAGACTAGATAATAACCAACTCTACATAATAAGAAAATAAAAGTACGTCTCTCTCAATCATCTTCAGAATAATCATCTTGTTCATCTTCCTCGACCTCATCTTCCTCCTCATCTTCACTTTCATTTTCGCCTTCGTCAGCTTCGTCTTCCTCTTCGGATAATTCTACATCTTCTACATTATGTGTCGTGTAATGCATAATTTTTGTGAAGTCCACATCAACCATATTGGTTACAAGAGGTAGCTCGTCCTCCTGATAAGTTTTTTTTTGTCAACATCAAAAGTATCTCTAGCTTTAGTCTTGCATACTGCCCACCAGTCAGACTTTGTTGCTCCTCGTCTCGGATAAGCTGTAAAGTACACGAGCTGAGCTTGAGTTGCTAGGACAAATGGTTCGTAGCCTTGATATCTATGCTTGTAGTTTATATCCACAAGACCATGCATGTCAATTTTCTAACCTTGATTTTCAGTCGGATCGAATCATTCACACTTGAACAACACGAACTTTGCGGGTTCTCTGCCATAATTATATGTCAACTCTACAATCTCTCGTAAGATGCCAAAGAAATCATTTCCTGGATCGACGCCTTTGTAGTTCGAATATTTGATACACAAACAACTGTTTTTCGTGGAATCAAGATCCAGGAAGCTATCTCTGATCGGAGCATTTGTCGACTTGAACCGAAAGCCATTGACACAGTAACGTGGCCATATTTTAACAAAAGTAATTGGTCCCTTGGCAAGAGTTCTAATTAATTCAATCTCAGATGAAATTAGACGATCGACCTGAGTACCAAAGAAGAGATAGTAAGTTATTTATTGCACAGTTACATTAAAAGAGGCCATTAATTACCGGGCTGCTTATATATTCGCTCAACCAAGAAGGAAAATGACGTCTCATTTCTTGTTCTAATGCTTCGTCTATTAGGTAGGGTCTAACCGACCTCAACTCAGCATTATATGTGCTGAAAATTAACGAAGCAACCATCGATTAGTATAATAATATTAGCTTATACTATTACATTGAGATGATGTAAACTCATCATTAATTACTTACCCCTCTAGCGTCTCTACTTTATCCTCGTCGCAATTGAGTAATACATACAACTGAGCAGCCCTTAGCTCTTCGTCATTCAAATTTCTCTTCTTCATTTTCCCCGAAGGCTTTCCGGATGCATTGAATACTTTTAGTATTCCATCATTAGATTCTTGATAACTGTCGTCGTTTCTCGTAGCCCTCGTTCTATTTGTAGCAACATGAGGTTTGAAATACGTCGAGCAGAAGTTTGTAATCTCCTCGAGAATATAGGCTTCATAAATAGAACCCTCGACCCGAGCCTTATTTTTTACCTTTCTCTTTAGTTGGTTCAAATGTCGCTCAAACGGGTACATCCACCGATAACCAATGGGCCCACCAACACGTACCTCGTAGGAAAGATGAATTGGCAAATGCTCCATGGAGTCGAAGAATCCAGGAGGAAATACCTTCTCGAGCTTGCACAGTGTTACCGCAATATCGTTCTCCTGCTTTTCTAGACGATCGACGAACAACTTACTAGAACAAAGATCTCAGAAGAATATGCTAAGCTCGGTCAATGGATCCCAAACAACCGGGGGTAAGAATTCCCGAAATGCAATCGGAATTAACCTCTCCATGAATACGTGACAATCATGGCTCTTCATACATGTCAGTTTGTTCTCCTTGAGGTCGACGCATCTTCTCAAGTTCGAAACATACCCGTCTGGAAATTTCAGACCTTGAATCCACCTACAAAGTCTCACTTTATCCTCCTTCTCCAATGAGAAAATTGCCTTAGGCTGCTTCAACTTCCCATTCCCGTCCTCTATCAAATGCAATGCAGGACGTCTACATATTTCTTCCAAGTCCAATCTAGCCTTTGGATTGTCTTTCGTCTTCCCCTTTACGTCCATTACAGTATTAATTATGTTGTCAAACATATTATTCTCGATATGCATGACATCAAGGTTATGTCTAATCAGATTGGTGCTCCAATATGGCAGATCCCATAATATACTCCTCTTCGTCCAGTTATGAGTGTGACCAAATTCGTCACACTTGCAGCCCGTAGCAGGCTCTTCAATAGCTCTTGGTAAATCTTTTACCTCTTTCCATATCGTGTATCCGGGCCACCTTGGCGGGGGATTAGCCTTCTCCACAACGCCAGCACGAAAAGCATTCATATTCCTTCGGTACGGATGATACTTCGGCAGGAATTGTCGATGACAATCGAAGAAGTATGGTTTGCCTCCGTGTTTCAAACAGAAAGCCTTAGTGCGGTGCATGCAATACGGACATGCAAGACGACCATACGTGCTCCATCCAGATAACATACCAAAGGCCTGAAAGTCGTTGATGGTCCACATAAGTGCTGCCCGTATCTGAAAATTTTGTTTTCTAGATACATCGTATGTGTTGGAACCTACTTCCCACAGCTGATTCAACTCATCAATCAATGGCTGTAAATACGCATCGATGTTCCTTTTCAGATTGTTCGATCCTGGGATAATAACGGTGAGAAACATATATGGAGTCTTCATGCACATCCAAGGCGGTAGATTGTACGGAGTGACGATCACAGGCCAACACGAATACTGGGATCCCGAAAGTCCGAATGGGGTAAAACCGTTGGAGCAGAGACCCAATCTGACATTAAGCGGATCAGAAGCAAAATCTGGATACTCTCGATCAAAGTGCTACCATGCTTCTCCATCAGATGGGTGATCCAATACTCCTTCGGTCTGTTCCCACTTATGCCAACTCATATTTTTTGCAGTTTCTTTCACCATAAACAACCGCTGCAACCGCGACGTCAACGACAAGTAGTGCATCGAATCGGTAGGCTTCCTGTACCGACAGACTTTCCTCTACCACTGCCCTTATAGCGATCGGCACCACAAAATCTGCAGGTGTCTTCATCCTTGTCGTCTTTGTAATACAACATGCACCCGTTGTGACATGTATCGATTTTATCGCATCCCATCCAGAGCGATCTCACCATCCTCTTAGATCGGTAGAAGTCTTTAGGCAACTTAGCACCCTCAGGCAATATTTCTATAATCAACTCCATAAGACGGTTGTAGCAATCTTGCGACATGTTAAAATCGGACTTGATACTCAACAATCTTGTAACCACCTCCAACGGTGAATGATCCTCACAACCAGGATATAATGGAGTCCTTGCATTCTCCAGCAACTCCATAAACTGTACAGCGTCGGCGTTCGGTGCCTCCTCAGGTGCATCATGATCGTCCGGATCGAAACTAGGCCCCGCCGTGTCAAAAACCATGCTCACCAACCCATCATCGTAAGCAGCGTTGTTGTGGACATCCACATAAGGCTCATACTCCGATGCTAAAGACACAAGTTCTCCATGCGCGCTCCACTGATAGTAATTCGGTGTGAAACCCTTCGAGTATAAATGATACGTGACTTCCACTTCTGGATGATATTTCAAGTTACGACATCTCACACACGGACACTTAATTTTTGTACCGTCCATGTACTGAGGGAACGCCTTGGCAAACTGCAGGAACTGCTGTACACCCTCTATAAATTCATCATGTACACTACAAATGTCATCAGGATGACGGTTGTACATCCATGAACGATTCCGTAAGTAATAATTCATATCCATATCCAATTGAGGATAATTCTGCAAGATAGATACATGCACATTGCAGTCAGTGAATAAATGTTAAGACAGTTTAGATATGGATGCACAATTTAGATAGAGGTCAGTTTATACATACACATTCTATATATTACAAATAAAGAATTTGAAGGAAGAAACAAAAACAACTGTGTTGGGACTAAAACAACTGTCTTGTGTCAAAGTGTCAAATCCGATAGACCGATACTAATCCGATGCGGTCGATACTAACTATATACGGTCGAGGAGGTGGATCCACTCGTACATCCATGTATGATTAATGAAGTAACGATCTATTACAGATTGGATGTAAAAATCTGTATCGTAAGAAAAACTAAACAGAATTAGTTCGATACCGATACCGATTCTGATACTCATCCCAATTTCTCCCCAATCTCTTGTAAAAAAGGTGTCTGGCGAGGTATAATTGTACTTGTAGGAGTATACGACACCAACTATCCAATTTCGACCCTTTGTTACTTTACTCAGTTTGTCAAGACAAGTAAAACTTTTTAAATTAATATCCAATATCGACCCTTTGGCCTGTGCTTGAGCAGTATCCTAACTCAAACTATCTATCCTAACTAATAAATTAATATCCTACTTTAACATCTACTAACTCTCATATTACTTCTAACATAAACTAATATTATAATCTAAACTAACACCCTAACCTGGAAGTCTACACTGCTCAAGCACAGGCCAAAGGCCAATGTTGGACAGTTGGCATCATGCACTTCTGCAAGGCAAAACCAAATATTGACGGTATATATACCGTCAACATTTAAAAAGTTTATTTGTCTTGACAAACTGAGTGAAGTAACTCTTATAGACCGAAAGGGTCGATGTTGGACAGTTGGCGTCATTCACTTCTACAAGTACAATTATACCTCGACTGACACCTTTTTTTACAAGAGGTTGGAGAAAAATCATTGAAATAGAATCCCAAGTAATCATAATACAACAAGTGGTAATAGTATATCACATGACATGACCATATAACCATAGTGTATCAGAATTGACCACACAGAAGACTTAGCCTAATTAATCTCCATAAAATAAGTGGTAATAAGTCCATAATTAATCTCCAAAAAATAAGTACAGCTGGTAATAAGTCCATAATTAAGTCCATAAACTCATCTCCATAAAACAAGTACAGCTGGTAATAAGTACTAATAGTCCAACACAAAATATATCCATAAAACTACACTAATGACGACCACGCAGCTCACGCATACGCTCAATGATACCATCACGCAACATCTTCTGATAAGTGGGATCGATGGCAGGAAAGCGCCATTCCACTGCAGGTGCTGGATGAATGGAACTCCCGGTCTCACTAGCTACCGGTGCCACTTCCTCCTTAACAGTAGGAGGAGCCACCTCAGCAATCTGTGTTTCCCTCAAATGACGTGTCGCTGCTCGGGTCATGGGTGCCATCTGGTAAAATCGATATTCACAGGAGGGAGCGGTTGAAAATGAATGAGAGAACTATCAGAGAATCACATAAAACTAACTAGAACTGAAATACAGTAATTGATAAATAAATGAGAGAACTATCATGGAATTGAAAGATACAATACAATCTACATAATTTCTAGGTCACATAGGTCAAAGTCAAACCTTGGTTAACCTTGGTCAATTACACTAGTGAACTAGGTCAATCCTAGTCCAGTCAAGTCTCACTAGGCCTAACCAAGCCTAGGCTATCAAACACACACCATCACAAGTCAGAGAGAACTTACATATATATAAATGCTTACATTACATTCATATATTTGAACTTGCATTCATTCAATCATAGGCATATTTACATAGATGCTTGCATTTCTACATTTATTCATGCATTCATTTCTTAACATATATGCATTACACTTGATTATTAGTTCATGGCATTTATGTATACATATATGTCTATCACATATGTTATCTAAACATGCATAATACATTCACCCATTCTATTCTTTATACATATGCATTACATGTCATTACCTACATTAATGCTTACCTATACATTACATTTCATATGTTATCCAAATATTGCATTTATAACTTGCATATATCCATGTATTCCCATTTGCATACATATATGCATATTGCATTCATATGTGCTTACCAACATGTATGACATTACACATATATCATTCATTACATACACATGTTATATGTGTATAGGAAGAGGAAAAATAAAAGGAAGAGGGAACTGAGTTCATATGTCCAAGTGGACTGAAACAGAGATTGTGATCTCAGATTTAACAGTGGTGCAAAAGTGTGTGTGTATACCTGGACGGGGTCGGGTGGGGGTCGTCGGAGTGGAGGAGGGGACGAGGGGGTCGACGGTGGAGGAGCGACGACGAGGTCACCAGGGGGCAGCGGTCGCCGGAGACGAGAGGGAGGGAGGCAACACCGGAGGGAGGGGGAGAGAAACGAGAGGGAGCGATCATCGGGGGGAAGCAACGCCGGAGGGAGGGGTCGTCGGGGGGAGGCCTCGCCGAAGACGAGAGGGAGGGAGGCAACGCCGGAGGGAGGGGAGAGAAACGAGAGGGAGCGATCGTCGGGGGGAGGCAACGCCGGAGGGAGGGATCATCGGAGGGAGGCCTCGCCGGAGGGGAGGAGCTCGTCGGGGGGAGCAGTTGCCGGAGACGATAGGGAGAAGGGGAGAGAAACGAGCGCTCGACTGGAGAATGAAAATTTAGAAAATAAAATGAAATCGATCGGGTTTCCAGAACCCTAAATGAAAGTTTTTAGCGACGTCTAAGTGAGACGTCGCTAGACGTCGCTGTTCAGTAATAGGATTACGACGGAAATGATTAAATGTCGCTAAACGTCGTTGAATAAAATACATCAGCAACGTTTTGTGACTACATAGCGACTTGTTCTTTTCAAACTATAATTACAGTCGCTAATAGTCGTTAAACGTCGCTGATAGTGATGTTCAGCGATGTCATTTACATACGTCGCTAAATACACGAAACATAGCGACGTTTTTAACTGGCATCGCTAATTTTGTCGCTAATTTGACATATTTTGGTAGTGCATAACCTGTCTAGATCCTTGTGTATTGATTGGGGTACGGAAGAGTAGAAGTGGTCATGTGAACAATTCCAAAGTAGTGTAATCATGTGCAAACTCTGTAGTGTAATCATGTACAAATTCAAGCCGTTCATATAACTATCTTGTACTCTAAATCACTTAGTCACTTACAGTTCTCTATTACCATATATAGATATCTTTTGTTTATTATATTCTCTCTTCCTCTTCATGTTTATTCTTACAGTTTTCATGTACTTTATTCTATAACATGCTTTACATTTTCTGTCATGATATGAACTGTGTGAGAGATATGTATTCATTTCTGTCCTGATTGGACCTGTTGAAAATATTACAGAGGATGATGAGGAGTTCTGCCCCACATATTATGGAGCTGGCTTAGATGACACCGGTGACTTGGACCCTCAGGAGGATCCAGCAACTGCTGAGGACTTGGCCATTGTTTAGATTAGACTGCTAGACTAGTTATCTTTATTTAGTTGTCTTGATGTATTTCCAGATATTGGATTTTTGGTGTTATTTTAACACCCAGACTTATTTCTTTCAGTTGTAGTTCTCTGTTGAGATTATCTTTTTATCCTATCTTTCTATTTCCATCTTAGAATTTTGTAATTGAGTTGTACCTTCTGTGTTGTCCTCCTTTTTGGAGAGTATATTATTGTACAGATACAGTTATATATTGTTAGATGTTGTGATCTAGGACAGCGTTCTACCACCCGATATTATAGCGTAGGCTGGACGTACCCACTTCTCGTGCCCTTACAATGGGTGCGGGTCGTGATAGTAACTGTTATATGTACTTTATAGATATCAATATTATTCGATATTCAAGTAATATTTATAGAATAAATATTTTCTTAGATATCCTTGGGTAGTTTTGAGATTTTTAGACTATACATATATTTGTATGTACAACTATTAATGGTTTACCTTATTTTATTATCATTATTTTGGTTATTATTATTATTATTATTATTATTATTATTATTATTATAATTATTAAAAATAAATCGTTATTATTGTTTATTTTTGTGTGTTTTAGGAAATGAAGATTAAATTGTATGTTCATATTATGATACCCTACACTAGAAAGTATGGCTAAGAGTTATTTTATTTTAACTTGGGCCGCATGCATCTCTCTTAACCATTAGGCTAGAGGTCATTTGCATATATATATATATATATATATATATATATATATACATTGAATTGTATATGTAAATCCATAAATAGAAAGAAAAAAAGAAAAAAAAAGGAAAAAAAGAAAAGAAAAAGCACCTGCTGATGGACAGTTCGATCATCCAAAACCCGACCCAATATACGCGAGAACCAATCCAAAGCCTCCTCTCAAAAAAACCCTACCTATATATAGAACCCGAGAGAAAGGAAGACGGACAAAACCAAACCCTAAATCTCTGCCACCCTCGCGATCATCCCCTCACTTCCTCGGACTGCCAGTGCGCCGCCCTGGACGCATGCTGCCACAAAAGATTGGCTACCGGCCACCAGAATTGTACCTGACCGTGCAGAACTGGGGCTCTGTTCAGCCACCCCGACTTCAAGGTACCCTACTTCGCGATCTCGTTACTTCCTGCATACGCAACCGTTTTTGAATCCGTAAAGTCCTACGCATAGCCTACATGATCGACTAGAAGATCCCTCTGTTAGTTTAAGGGATAGTAGACACAATATTTCGTAATAATCCTCTGAAATTCATGAAAAGTCACCAAACACGGTTGATAGTTTCATTGATTTTTCCTCAACTTGGAATGGTGATAACTGCAAAGTTTTAGTTTTTTTTTAAATCTAACTAAACAATATTGAAACCAACAAATAGGACATGGAAACCCTACTAATAGATTTATTTCTAGATGACTATGCAGTAGGATAAATCAGCCTAAAAACTTAGGAAAACTATTTTTGAAAAATTGGAATTTTTTTCGATACGGGGTGCATCCTGTCAAATCGGGCCAGTTGGTCGCAATCCGTGAGCATCGAAAGAAGCGTACGGATGTTGCGGATGTATGGAATTCGGCGGAACTCGATTTCGTTGTGTGTGTGCGACGAATTCGAGGCGTATCCGTCAAAAATTACCGTATTGGCCCTTTTGTAAAAATCCTAATTACTTTGTGCACGTTCATCATCTCAAGACGAAACTTATGCCATTGGGACTGTGTCATTTTTCTGATCCTGTGTGCCAAGTTTGGTCCAATTCTGAGAAGGTTGACCGGAACGCTATTTTAGCAGGCCCGCGATACGATCCAACAGGCAAATTTGTGCACGACTCACCAGAATCCAACTTTGGACATACGATTGAGTTCATCTTGTCAAACCATACCTGTAGACATATAGTTTGATGACTTTAGTGACCGTAGGTGTTGGCCCGCTTTTCGATGCAAAGCGGGTCCAACGACGGACACCGTTTTGAGCCAAAATTATCGTTTTACCTATGTGTCCAGAATTGGACTTATGGGTAGGCTATCCTAACTAATTTGACTATTATGAACATATTGGTAATATCTGTTTCAGCCCCCGGAGACTATTGTGAGAGTTGGACTGTTGCGGCTATCGTTAGCGCCTCCCCGGACTACGATAGAGCATCTATCATAGGACTATTGGTGCCTCATCGGGCTACAGTTTTTATCATATGTACCATTAGCCATGATTAATATTATATTCTTATGACATGTCACCATCTGTAGAGTTCCTTTACGTATTATCATTTCCTCTACCTGTTATTCCTATTTTTCTTTCATGTTATTTACTGTATAGTAGGCATGTATATTATATGTTTTGCTAGTCCCGTGAGAACCTGGTGACCTCTCCAGGTATTAGATGAAGGTATGGTACACTGATGGAGGATGATTGCTATACCAAGACTGTAGGTATATTTAGCTGATGTTTTATCTTTCTCTTCCGTATTTAGATTTTGTCCTATATTTGATTCTTGCTGCATTATAGCCTAGTCTTGTACAAGCTTCTACTTTCTTCTAGCTTGTTCATGATAAATGTGTTATTGGAGATCCACTCTAACATATGTATCTATTCTAAAATCAGTGTATCATGTTCTGATCAACCTTACTAAACTTGATTCGTTATTGTTACCGATATTTAGTGGATTGAGATATAGTTGGTCTAGAAAAACTAGACAGCTTATATGTATTCGAGCTGGGTTGGAGTCCTCTCGATGCATAGCTGGCATGTATACGTATCCTACTTCTACGTATTTTGGGACTGGGGCGTTACATATTTTTTTTGGTGGCCCATGCAGGTCGAGTTAGCCGTTTCAGTTACTTTACTGTACCGAGCGGGCCTGCAAAATGATTAAACCCTTAGGAATCTCAATCCACAACTGCTTGACAACTACCATCCTTGAACTTCGTATTTGCTCTCGATTATTATTTTTTTTGCTTCCTCGTACCATTTTCTTCTCGTCTCTTCCTATTTCGGAG
>JANAVB010040818.1:18973309-19315809 GCA_029216955.1 Iris pallida | reverse complement strand
GACAGGAAAATATGTGTCCTACCAATACTTGAAGGTGTTTGGGTGTAGAGCATTTGTGCACATTTCCAAAGACGAGAGGTCCAAGCTTGATGTCAAATCAAAAGAATGCATTTTTCTTGGCTATGGAGATGAAGAGTTCGGCTACAGACTCTGGGATCCTGTCAATAAGAAGATTGTCAGAAGCAGAGATGTGGTCTTCTTTGAAGATCAAACTATTGAAGATTTTCAGAAGGGAGAAAAGGTTGATAGCTCCAGGGAATTTTCTGTCAACCTAAATCCAGTTTCTTAGCCCCGGGAACAAAAGGGAGATCCGGTCGAGAACAATGAAGCTGAAATCCTTGATCATGTCGAGGACAATCATGATAATGACATTGTACATAAAAATGTTCAAGAAGAGCAAGCTCCTGAAGGACCTCAACTGAGAAGATCAAACAGACAACCGAAGCCTAATAGCCTCTACAGTCCACAACAGCATATATTGTAAATAGATGCAGGAGAACCTGAAAACTATCAAAAAGCCATGACACACGAAAAAGGGAGAGTGGCTGGAAGCCATGCAAGACGAGATGAAGTCCTTGTATGAGAATCACACTTATAATTTGGTAAAATTACCAAAAGGAAGAAGGGCACTCAAGAACAAATGGGTGTATAAGCTGAAGACAGAAGAAAACAAATCACAGCCAAGATACAAAGCGAGGCTAGTTGTGAAAGGTTTTAGTCAGAAGCAAGGAATTGACTATGAAGAGATTTTCTCACCAGTGGTGAAGATGACATCTATCAGAGTAGTGCTCAACTTGGCTGTAAGTCTAAATCTAGAAGTGGACTAGATATGAAGACTGCATTCCTTCACGGAGAGATTGAAGAAGAAATCTACATGGAGCAGCCAGAGGGTTTCAAAGTCAAAGGAAAAGAAGAACTAGTATGTCGACTAAAGAAGATCCTGTATGGACTGAAACAGGCACCACGCCAATGGTATAAGAAGTTTGATCTCTTCATGACCAAGCAAGGATACCTGAGGACCACTTCTGATCATTGTATGTTTGTCAAAAGGTACTCTGATGGTGAACTGATTATACTCCTTTCATATGTTGATAATATGTTGATCGTAGGTCGTGACAATGACAAGATCAGCAAGTTAAAGAAAGAGCTCAACAAGTCCTTTGCAATGAAGGACTTAGGTCCAGCAAAGCAAATTCTCGGTATGCATATCTCCCGTGATCGAAGGAATGGGAAGCTGTGGTTATCACAAGAGCGCTATATCGAGAAGGTGTTGAAGAAGTTCAACATAGACAAGGCAAAGCCTGTAGCAACTCCACTTGCTAATCAATTTTTGCTCAACTCAAGACAGTGTCCTACAAGCAACAAAGAAAAAGAAGAGATGGCATCGGTGCCATATGCCTCAGCAGTTGGCAGTCTTATGTATATGATAGTCTGCACAAGACCTGCCATGGCACATGCAGTTGGTATCGTCAGCAGATTCTTATCCAATCCGGGAAAAGAGCATTGGAAAGTGGTGAAGTAGATTTTGAGATACCTCAGAGGTACTTCCAAAATGAGATTGTGCTTTGGAAATGACAAGCCTGTGTTGATTGGGTACACAGATGCAGATATGGCTGGAGATGTTGACTCCAGAAAATCTACTTCAGGATATTTAGTTACTCTTTTAGGGGGAGCTGTGTCTTGGCAGTCAAAGTTACAGAAGTGTGTTGCTCTGTCGACTACAGAAGAAAAATATATCGCAGTGACAGAAGCATGCAGGGAACTACTGTAGATAAAAAGATTCCTACAGGAGTTGGGTCAAGAACAAAGAGAATATGTTCTTTATTGTGATAGCCAAAGTGCTATCCATTTGAGCAAGAATTCGAGTTTTCACTCAAGGACAAAGCATATTGACGTGAGATATCATTGGATTCGTAAAGTGGTGGAATCCAAGCAACTTCAGATTGAGAAGATCTATACCAATGACAATGGCTCAGACATGATGACTAAATCTTTACCTAAAGACAAGCACATCTTTTGCAGAAGTGCAGCTGGTATGACGGAGCCTTCCACTTAAGTCGGGAAGGGGAAATTGTTAGGTGGTCCCTCCTTAATTGGAGAGAGGATTTGGAGTTTCGAAGGTTCATTCACCTTGGAGAAAGTCTAAAGACTTGTGGAGTTCCCAAGGTTCATTCATCTTGCATGAACGAATCTTGGAGAAGGTTTATTCCCTTATGGCTATATAAGGAGATGGTTTGGGAGATGTTTGGGTTAATCCTCCCTTGTGATATTGGTGCTAGAAGTGGTGGTGCTCTTGGTGCTCCTTGCTTGCGGCGTTCTTTCGGACGGTGCTTCTACCTCGGGTGCTTCTTCACCAAAGTGTCTTCCATACTTGTGTATGAGAGAGATCCTCTTGAGTGTATCCAAGAGAGAGTTTGTAACTCTGTAATCCCACTATTCTTAGTGGAAGAAGAAAAAAAAGAATTATTGTTGTCCGAGGACGCAGGCACATATCCGAACCTCGTTAATTCTCTTATCTTTTGTATGTTTGTTTTTCTTTTCTTTTCTCTAGCCTCCGTGTTAAGCGGATAAGCTAAACTTCAACTCATTATAGCTCCCACGTTAAGCGGGTAAGCTAAACTTCAACTCATTGTAGCTCCCACGTTAAGTGGGTAAGCTATCTCCATCCCAATTAGCGGTATCAGTGCATACCCAATAATATCTATTTAGATATGATCAATTCCTAACCCATAGTTAACTTCTTATGTAATTTCTTCATTATTCCTCAAATACCCTACTAATACTAATTAGTTTAAGGCAACTGAACTCCCTATTAAAATATTACAAATGCATAGTAAAATTGATAGGTAGTAAAGCAAGGAGTTGATGCCATGCTCCCAGTTCACACTTCCTCTTCTAACCCACTGTTCAAATCTGAACACTATTTCCTCCTACTAACCCTTCTTACCCTTTCTAAACCCTTATCTCTCTGAAGCCAATTACTTCTCACTTGATTTCTTGAGATAACCCCAATCTATGAAATCTCAAAGTCCTTATATCCCTACCTGGATCATGTTGTATTAGGGGGAGCTAAGCCTAACCTTTGACTTGATACACAGTACCATAGTTAGCAGTCAACCCCTCTTATATACTGCTTGCTTGTTGCTGTTGCAAACAGTAGGTAAATCTTGCTGCTGCTCATCTACCTTACTCTATATCTCTATTAGAGCCCCCAAATCTTCTCTCTTCTAATCAGTTGACCACTGGTCTCACAAGTATCAGTTTGGATAAACTGATACACTCCTAAACAAACTTTCCTTCTCTATAACTCAGCCCCCAAGCAAAATATATCAACCTATATATGAGTACAGACCCTGCTCAATCAGAAATATAAGGATACATATAGTATGTACATACATGTAAAATATTCTAAAGTATATACATATGCAATATAGGAAATCCTCATGTACCCAAGTCCTAACCCTTTACTGCTACAGTACCATATCATTTCCTCCAAATCCTCTTTCTTACCTGGGCTCGACTGAACCCTTCTTATCATTGCTACAGTTCATAACTATTTCAGTCCTAACAAGACCCTTCTCAAACACCCCTCTCTAAAGTCTGAACCTAACCCTTCTCTATAGTCCCCATGTGTGACCCAAAGGCCACTCCCACACCCACACCAGTATTTACAATAATCCTAATCCTAGGGTTAAATTCTTACATGATTTTTCCCCATATTTCAGTCATAGACTGAAACATAACCCATTCCTCTCCTAATCAATGTTCATTCTTTGAGTGAACTCAATACAATTCTATATATTGATTCACAATACATATAAGATATACATATATATATATATACACTAACACTCAAACCACATAACCTTTCCTACATGTCTATTTGGCCGATCATCCACATGCTACATGCCATCACCAATCTAACATTGCACAACTGATGTTGGCTCAAACCCCTGCACACAAGAGGCTCTTGCTTCGAATGTTGCTGCCAAAACTGACCTGTGCATTATGCACTTGCCCATGTAGGCAGGGTAGTGTCTTACCAAGGCCAACCACAAATTCGTCTATAAGCCTATAGGCATGTATCAATGAGATACATCCCTACTCTTATATCATAACAATATGAATTGGACAATCATTAGAGGATAGTAATATGAACTAAGTTTTATACCTATATACATTACATATATATAGCAACATATAACCTTAGTTTAGATCTTAATTTATGACACACACAAACATGTATCAATAGGATACTTCCCATTTACTTCATACTTGATGCCCTACATATAACCTTAGTTTAGATCTTAATATATGACACACACAAACGTGTATCAATAGGATACTTCCCATTTACTTCATACTTGATGCCCCCTCCTCTCTAACTCCTAATTACTGTTACTTTTGATTTCACAAACCCCCAATCCACCCTTGCTGCTGCACACTGCCAACATGGTAGTTGTTGGTTCGAGACACAAATAGAGCTCCCATGGCTCTGCACAACCCTAAATTCCCTTAACTGATATCGTTCCCTTTCCTTATTAAGATGTTGGCCACACCCTCTTCTTCTTATGAGCAGGGAAACACCCTACCTCTAAATCCCAGGTTGTAGGCCAAAATCCCCATTCACATCACAGTATAAATATCCACTCTCACTATACTAAATACCTGGACAGTCATCAAGGGTCACATGAATATATATAAATCAACCTAGTTCAATTGTAGGCTTAACTATGCAGTACAGTACGCATACAAGGGGCAGTAAAATAGATAAACACAGTTAACATATCAATAGTTCTTTATACCTACATCTACACACACACACACACACACACACACACAGATATATATATATATATATATATATATATATATATATATATATATATATATATATATATATATATATATATATATATATATATATATATATATATATATTATATATATATATATATATTTATATGTTATTCCTGATATATATATTCACCTATATATGCATATACACTAGTACCTATACATTATGCATACATAACTCAGTTGCCTATATGCAAAATGGTCACCTGCATATGGTTACACACCAATTAGGGAGCCACTTGGATCAAGTCAAAGTGTCATGAGAAAGAGTGTGTGTGCACCATGGAGTAGGAGTCTAAAACACTCAAATTGGCCCCGTGTCCTATACAACAAGGCACAACCTCTAGGTATCCCATTGTGGACACAAAACTAGTCTCAAACACTACCCACAAGTCTATTTTAGCCTATGGAACATTTCTACAAACACTTGGTGTTCCACTCTTGGATTTCCCCCAAAAGTGACACAAAACCTATTCAAACTTTCAAATGAGGACTCAATAAAGCCTCAAAACTATTCCTAGGGTTGTCCTTATACATGGATGAGTTCCTATGGGTCTAATACCAAATTTTGGATTGAAATGACAAGTTTAGAGAGTGTTATACCTATTGAGAATGGTTTTCCAATAAACAATCCAATGGACACAAACTCGACACAAAATTCCTTAGCAAATAGACTTTCGTCCTTGCTCCTAGCTCCACACTCCTTGTAGGCACCTTCTTATTAAGAGAATGTGAGAAATGGTGGAGGAAAGAGTGAGATTAAGAGAGAAATCAAAGGTGGAAGCTCTTCTTTTGGAAAGAACTCCAAATTTGGGAAATGGGGGCTAGAATGAATGAAGTGAGAATGAAGAGGAGCCCCCTCTCTTGGTTGGCCAAGTGAAGCTTGGTTAGGAAATGTTTACAATGT
Source organism: Iris pallida (assembly GCA_029216955.1). Classification (NCBI taxonomy): domain Eukaryota; kingdom Viridiplantae; phylum Streptophyta; class Magnoliopsida; order Asparagales; family Iridaceae; genus Iris; species Iris pallida. Next base: position 19,310,045 of record JANAVB010040818.1, on the reverse strand, counting down.
CTAAATAGCCCTCTAAGTTGTCATTTGTCTAATTAAATGCAATACAATGGTTTGGGGTCATTTTGGACAAAATCCTAATCTCTTAATGAACTAATTGGTCATGAATAATTAGTCTAATTGTACTATCTTAATGAGTTGGTTTATGGGCCATGTCTTGCTAATTCTTGGGCTCTGGATTAGTGTCTAAGCTAACCGGGCCACTAACACAAGTCAAAAACTAGACTAGTCTCTAACCCGACCAACTAATCCCAATTAGTTTATATAGATTCACACAATATTCCTAAATAAATATTTACATTACATAAAATTAAAATAAATTACCAATTACCCTTATTTGGAAAAATGGTGGTTACAGTAACCATACTTTCATCTGTTTGAAAGTTGCGATACAAACTTTGTATTGCATTTTATATCTCTTTGTTCGTGTGTTTAGATAACCACGATAAAAGATCACAACCTTGATTCTTCAAACCCATTCTATCATAAAATAGTATCTTAGTTTAAGTTGAGAATGGAATTTCCGAGGGTATAGATTCCAAACCTCTCTAAGAACATAGGATTCATGAATTAGCAAATGATCGGAGTAGATTGATTACACTTGGGCTAGTAATTCAGTGGTTCATAATGTCCATTTCTATCTGTATCTTTTGATAATCTCTACCGTGACTTTGATATTTGGAGCACAATACTAGCATTTTCATTCCAATGCATTTCACCCTCAAGAACTAGACCAGTCAAGCTACACGCATAACATATATGTCCCATACAAACATACCTTCATGTGTTCCACTACAATTATACCACGTGTATCACACATTTCCTTATAACAAACCATATATGCCTATTTTTGTTCCAACTAATTTTAACCATGCAATATCGACCCATTTTCTCAAATAAACAGAATGCCCATGAACCATACAAGACGCATCACACCTATGACATATACATTCCACTCGAACAAGCACATGCCTCCTACACAATACCGCACCAACCCGCATACCCTAGTCTTTATGACTTAAAGATTCCAAATATTTACCTAATCATATTCTATAGTAAGGTTTCTGTACTTATTATATATTCTCATCTCCTGGCCATAAATTCTTCATTCCCAAGGTACTTCAACCTCACCTCTCAGTTACCCATGTTAGGCGAAGACTGAAATTCCGTTGAACCGCCACGTTCTAGTTATAGTCGAACAAGTAATGCCTATTATCTTGTTAAAGCGTAACCCCTATAGGAACAATGGTAATAAGTTACTCTTTGAAGCTATTGACCTAGAATACCCTGGTCATACTTAGGCATCATTTGGAGTCCACGATTGTAGACAAAAGTACCTAGTACTCGAATACCCTTCCTTAAAATTTGACCTCTCCCGAAGTCTTATAACGATGATTTTCACAGGTTAGTCAACTTCTATAAGTTGGGTAGGGCCTTAAACAAAGAATACCCTATCTTATAGAATATGATATCAATTCAGATTCCTGTGATAACCACCTCCTCCATCGTTTCAAAAATCGAGTTACGATTGCCGTACTTACTCTCCCTTCGTATTTAATCTCGTTGTTCTTTGATATTAGGCTTATTTTAATTTCGAGAACAAAATTTTTATAAGTTGTGTAGGATGTAAACCCCCTGAATTTTAATTTTTTAATTTTATTGTTATTATTATCATTGAATATAATTTAGGCATTTTATTATTATTTAGAAGGAGTATTCCTATTTTCAAAAAAAAAGGAGAGAGTATAATTCAAATTGTAGTTTATTAAATTGAATAGAAATTTCTTTATGATTCTATTTAACTATGTATTAGGTGTAACAAAATTATGTAAAACCCTACTATTATTTTCATGTACATGCAGTTGCTATAAATATTAGAAGGTAGTTTTTATTTATTTATTGGAGTGTACATGTATGAGTATATATATATTTTTGTGTTTACTTTCTTTTTTTACAAATTTAGAGATTCGAACTATTAAATAGGTAATACGTGCTTTCTCTATGGTATAAAATGGATATCATTGCAAAACTAAATTATAATATTTTTGTAGAAATTATTTTTGAATTTAGAAATTTTTATTAGATATTTTTGGTTTTACTTAGTAAATAAACTACTCTTTTATTTAGTTTTTAAAACCTTTATAAATTTATTAAATATTTTTAAATGTATAATGGATTATCTCGCGAGAAAAGGATTATCTCGCAAGAATCCATTTTCTTGCGAGATGATAAACCGACCCCAACCCGAATCCCTGTACGGTGAAGGGAAGGCCTCGAGTGGTTAGGAAAACTCCAATCTTAAGTAGATTCAACTCAAATTTTTGTTCTGCAATGATCCCTATCCTAATCTCCATGAGATTATATCAATAATTGTTCAAATCCCGTTCAAATTTGATCAAATTTTTTTATTTGAATATTTGATATAAATCCCTATTTATTCATCGAGGAAAACTTTCAACCCCGAGCCATAGAGGAACTTGATCTTCTCCACAGCCATAGAGGAACTTGATCTTCTCCACAGCCTCCAGGCGACCCTTCCCGACCATCTTCCGTCGTGCGCCACCGCCGAAGCGGTCACAGCCATCGTACGCACAGCGCAACTGATGTCGCTACAGAACTAATGCAACCAGGTATGCCTGTTGTTGTAGTTTTTCTCCACCAATACAAGATTACTTCCGACTCCATAAACTCCTATGAATAGCCCTTATAACCGACTAGAAACCCTGATAGAGATTCGATGAGAAATCGAATAAAAAATAGGACCAAAACATGTTCATTTTTGAAAAATAGAACAAATAAAAATCGTCGAGGGCACTATTTGGAAGGCGATTCCTCGCCAAACCATCGCCAGTTATGAAAATCCGTTTGAACATATTTAAAGACAACCTATACACGATTGAAACCATCGCCAGTTTGAAAATCGGCAAAAATTAGTTTCTAAAAACTATAAAACTTATTATCACCGATATGGCGTACGCCCCGATAAACCGGGCGACGTGGTCGCAACCCATGAGCACCGAAAGATGCGTATAGATGTTGTTAACGTGTGAGATTCGATAGAACTCGATTTCGCTATGTGTGCACTGTTTTCCATGACAAAAGTTATACAACTTTTTGTATTTCAAACGTGTAAAGAGTACAAAATTTTCCTTAACAGGATATCTAGGTACAAGAATTTTAGGGAAGGGTGACGATGGAGATCAAGCACTACAGCGGCTCCTTTACTCCGTTGACGATCTGATGACGAGATAGACTTGCTCTGACTTTCTAATACTTGTGAGTGATACTCGGGGTTGCCAATTAAGAAGATGCCAAAGAGTTCTTAAATGATGGAAGTCACTTTTTATTTATAGGCAATCACATGTACAATGTACATAAGGGTTCCTGGTGCGTAGGAGCGCTGCGCACGAGATTGCAGGGAATATCTGTTATAATTGCTCTGCGAAGGCTGCTGCTAAGTTGATACATGGTAGTTTGTTGGAATTATCTGTGATCGAGATCTTAGACAATTATCATCCCTCATCAGTATGAACGATTAATTGACACATGGTGTGTGCCCATTGCTTGATGGCTTTTCTCAGATGAAATCAACTAGATCTTGCTATTATCGAGAGAACGGTTGTTTAAACAAACTAAAATCTGATTCCATCTCAAGAGCGAAGTGTTTAAACAAAACTGGATTTGATTGCATCTAAAAAGATACAACTTGTTTAAACAAACTAAATCCGACTCTATCTCAGTGGCGGCGGTTTAAACAAACCGGATTTGATTGTATCCGAAAAGATACACCAAACTGAATTCAATTGTATCTGAGAAGATACAGCTACCATACTGTCTACGTGGTATGATGTTACATTATAGAGGAACTGTGCGCTATACGAGTTGCACTTTTGGGAGTATTCGAGACACTATATTTTTGGGCGACGAGAAGAATATGCTCTTGAGGTAGCAAAGTTACTGCACTTTTGGATGACGAGTAGACTATGCTTGAGGCGACGAAGTCACTATGCTTTTGGGCGACGATGAAACTGTGCTTGAGGTGACGAAGTCACTGCACTTTTGGGCGACAAGAAGACTGCTCTTGATTGTGCTTTTTGGCTTTTTTTAAAAATGTGTCGTATTGTGAGTGACCTGCGTGCCATAGAGGCTGCGCTTTTGGTGAGTTGTTCTTTCGGGGAGATCTCAAGTACCTTCGCTTCTGGGAAGTTCTCATGTAGCTGCGCTTTTGGGTAGTTGCACTTCCGGGCGACTATGAAGGAAGTGCGCTTCTGGGTAGACATGAAGTCATTGTGCCCTTTAAGAAAACTTAATGACTGTCTTTGAACGACTGAGTCAACACCCCTTTAATTATCGCCATTTTGGTGGGCTCGAGGAGCGGTGACTAAAAGTTGAGTCAAATAAATTTATTAAATGAGATTCATTATACTGAGTTCTATGCTCATCCTATTACTCCGGAGCCTTTTAACCGACTGCCACATGGCATGTAGGTTGGACCACACAGCCTATATAAAGAGAAGCTTTTTGGGTGAGACCTTGCTCATAATCTCCAATCATTCTTCTATCATGCTCGACCCTGACTTAGCTTCGGACGACTATGGGCCTTGCATAAGTCGGTTATTGGTTATAGATTTCTTTGTTCAAAGAAGCTATGGTCTTGTAGAAGAACAACTACAGAGTTTTGAGATGCACCTGAATGTTTGGCATAAGGGGTTTGAACCTGAACAATATCTTGGAGGTCTTCGTGGTCCAAGCTACTGGGTTTGGATTGATTGCCAATCCGAAGAGCCACAGGTTGTGCTCCGCCCTGCTCAATAAATGGCTTCATTAGCCACATTGGAGTGGGAGGGGCTGCATGCCCTATCATGCTGAAAGAGCTGCAGGTACTCCTGTGAGCTTCGCAGGAGCTGCGTTCTTGCTCGGGCCAGTAGCTGCTTTATTAGCCATATTAGAGTTCCTCCACGTCTGATTAGGAAGTTGCTTGCTCAGACAAGGAAGTGATTAGCACTACTGTGCTTTTGGAGTCTGCGCGCTTCTGAAGACTGCACGCTTCTGAAGCATGCACGCTTCTGAAGCATGCACGCTTCTGAAGACTGCACACTTTGTAGACTGTGCTTTAGGTTTTAGTCTTTATATGTAACCATGAATAGTCTATAATAGTTCTTTTTTAAACATGATTTTTAATAAAGAACTTTCCTTTATGTACTGTCTTTTTATAGTATGAGTTTTAAAGTACGCAGAAATTTACGGGTATCCTGCGCTTTTGACGTCACCTGCTCTTTTTCATGCTTCTACAAGACCCCCTTCAAAGTTTTCAAACTTGAGTAAGTTTGGAAGACTTTGAACAGAAGCATGAAATGACACGTGTTATCGGGAATGCATAGTAGGTGGCTGACAGGCTGACGCCATGCTTTGTCGTAAGCATTAATGCTTTCGAGCCGTCGTTTCATAAAAGTAATGATGACTCCACATTTTAGGATAAAAAATCCGTCATGATTTTGTTTGATCTTCCATGTTGTTTGAAGCGTTTCTTCACATACAAGGGGTCTCTTTTGTCTTCATTCTGCCGACGTGGCTTCGCCCTATAAGTAGGGTTTTTCTCGGAAAGAGAACCTTTATGCTATCTGTGTTCTCCTTCCAACGAAGCCTTTCTTCCTAGAGTTTTTTTCTTCCTCCCAAAACCCTAGTCTTCCCGCCATGGCTCCCAAGAGGTCGAGAGCCCCTAGAGCTCCTAGAGGGGCTACGGCGAACACGAAAAAGACCAGAGGGAAGCGGCCGGCCTCGGAAGCTGTCGATGTTGCCGACTCTCCAGCCGTTAACACTAAAGTGCCCGGAGAAGTGCGTCCGCCTGTTGTGAGTAGGTGTTTGATGAACAATGACACCCTAATTAGCTGATGCACATGAGCGTTCACTCTTCGGAGTAGCGTCCCAAAGATGTGCTAAAGCTTCTTCCGTTGATGCACATGGGCACCACTCTCCGAAGTAGCGTCCCGAAGATGTACTGAAGCTCTCTCAACTGATGCGCTTGGTCGTTACTTTTATGAAGTAACGATTGTAAGATATGCTAAGGTTTCCTGCTGACGTGCAGAGTCACTAAAAGTGTCTGAGCGCAGTGCCACTTACATAGTGCCTGCGCGTAGTGCAACTGACGTAGTGCCTGCATAGTGCAACTTACGTAGTGCATGTGCGCAGTACAACTTACGTAGTGCCTGCATGCAGTGCAACTTACGTAGTGCCTGCTTGCCGACACGCAGTACAGCTTACGCAGTGCATGCATGTAGTGCAACTTATGTAGTGCCTGCTTGTTGACACGCAGTACAACTTATGTAGTACCTGTGCGGATGCCTGCTTGCTGACATGCAGTACAACTTATGTAGTACCTGTACGGATGTCTGCTTGCTGACACGCAGTACAACTTACGTAGTGCCTACATGGATGCCTGCTTCCTGAAACACAGTACCACTAGATAGAGCCAGGAGTCTTATATTTCTTGCGTAAAAGATGTGTTTTCCTTACTCTTATTTTGTTTATGTGCAGTTTTCGTGGCTGCCTCTTTTTGACAAAATCCTTTTGACTCATCGATCTGTGTACTCGGCATAAATGTCGATGAGGTGCTTGTGAATCCTGCTGAGAAGTTGATTTTCTAAGGCCAATCGAAAGAGTGACTGGCTATGATACGGGATCAACAACATCCCTACTTTCGTCGTATGATGGACCGAGGCAAGTTGTCTCTCCCCTCTAATGCTATCGAGATGCTAAAGCCTTGATTCCTGTTCGATGATCAGCTGATTTTGAAAGAGACCAACCTCCTAAAGATAAAGAAGGATTGGTATTTTGAGAACGACGGTCTCCCTTTGTATATTTCGTCAGTCGATCGGCACCTTCCGCTCTCGGTTTTCTTCTGCTTCACCGAGAAATGGTGCATGAAATGGTTTTTGACCCCTGAGCAAGGCGGTTTAATGATTGGCTATTTCAGGTGGACAAGCATTCTAAAAGAAAGGATACTTTCAAGATTGTACGTGATGGTTTATCGTATATTTTGTGTATGTTGCTTCCTGGTCACCTGTTCAGCGATTTTACCACGGATGTACATCCGTTCGGGGCTTCTCTTTTCGCCAATAGGCTTCTAGCGACAGGGTGCACATACCCGAAAAGAGTCTTCCGGGTCGAAGGCTGGATCCATCCCAAGACTGAATGGCGCAAATTAACCCAATAGGTATTGGAGGTTCAAGACAGAGCTGAAAGGTACTGGCTTGCGTCGTGCTATTAGGGCCACCGAACATGGTTAGAGATCAATCAACCCAGGTTTACGGCTTTGCTGGAGATGTATAATCACCACACTGGAACTTTCTATACTCTATGTGGAGAGATGGGGTTGGCCCTACACGAGATATACGCTATCTTGAAGCTGCCTTGGGGCGAAGAACCGTATGAGGAATATACTCCTAGCAAAGAGGAGTTTTGGAGGCTGGAGAACAAGTATCCTGAAATGATGGCAGTGTACAAAGAACTGCTTTGCCATCATCAAGTGTGCGCACGCCAGGACTCGGTGAAGACTCATCCTAACATTAAGGCTTGGAATGACTATATCTTCGACAAGCAACCATCGGAGCCGGGTACGATCCACTTTACCATGCGTAAGCGTACAATGCTGACGAGGTAGAAGCTATGATGGTCGAAGCGGGGGTATTCACTCCTTAAGTAGATGTTGAGGGAAAACCCACTTTCATCGTCCATAACTATTTTTGTCAGAACTTGACTGCTTTGAGCCCAAAAGCGGTGTTGGCTGCTTTTCTGGTGATATGGCTACAGAAAGTCGTAGTTCCTAGAGGCTCTAGATCCGTGGGGCAGATCAATCAGGAACTCATCCTGCCGTTGTAAAATTTGTCTTTAAACATTCACTAGCTTTGCTCTTGCTATGGTGTGTAATAGAGCATCGTGGGGAACGATGAATTCCCTCAGGTTGAACTCCTCTACCATTATTTGGTGGCTTGGTTGGCGTTACACTACCCAGGTTTGATAGTCTCTAACACCATTAATGGTTATGAGGAAGGGGATGCTACGATGCATAACTATCATTGGGCAAAATGGCTTCACCACAGTGTTCCCATTTGTAGGTGGATGTTAAGCCGCCTAGATGGCTATATTTTAATAGGATTTTGTCCTCCTACCAGGGTTATCTCGCAGACGAGGAGCTAGTAGACCGGGGAGGAAGGAGAGTGATTTGACTCTCGGTACTTTCCATTGGCTGTATTCCATTCGTCCCTCGCACCTAGTGTACCGAAACCAGAACTGGGTGTATCTGAAGCCCTATTTGCTGAATTGATTTGCGCAACAGTTTAGCTATAGTTAGACGATGATAACAGCCCAAGCTCTTGCCTTGGTTATAAGGGAAGTCTTCTGGATGGCGCCTGGGCGTGGTATTATTACAATGCCGGGTTCACTGGTACGAAGTTTACAAACCCTATAATGCATAGAGAGATTCGTATCTTGTATTCCGTCGTGAAGTTTCATTGTGTGGCCAATAACTTCTCGTCGGGCTACAATCAAAAGGAGTTTGATTGAGGGGACGAAGCTAGAGGCATCTCAGTCGGCCCTTTTGCGTCTTCGAGTGCTTTCGTAAACTGGTGGCAGATCCTCGGATGGTTCTAGTACCTTCTGGGGAGAAGAGAGGAGGCAGTGCCATTGAATACCTCGTCAAAAGTCGGCTCCCTCGGAGGTGAGTTCTACCCTACCAAGAAAACCAAACGGGCTTTACCTAGGCAGTATGGACCCTCAGGATAATCTTTGCCGCAGCAGAGTCCTCTGCATGTGATCTTATTCACATGTATACTTTAGTACTTTTTATTCGGGTTTTTATCTCGAACTTTTCGCTTATTAATGTTTTGTTTGTACAAGCAAAGAAAAAGTCTGGATGGTCGGAAATACTTAGGGAACTTCCTGAGGAACCTGAGTCGGAGGTATCCCAGAGGAAGCCACTGCGTCTGGCTGTTAGACTTACCACCCTTTTGCCCACCGAAGATCCTTCTTTGAGAAGGGAAGAGAGAATCACCTCTGTCGTGGTTCCTTCGAATCTTGAGACACCTAAGATTGCGAGGATCGAAGAGACTAGTATCCCAAATGAGAACCTGGCAACCGCATCTATTGAGGCATTTGACTCGGAAGATGTCTCTCCTTTTGCTTCTTTTGAGTATGAGACTCAGGACTTTTCGGAGCAAATGGCTTTGAATTCACGAAAAACTTTCATGGAGCTGACAGTTGAAGAGCCCGTCATGATACCCATAATCTGTATCCGTGATAGGCTGAACAGCTGAGAAAACTAAAGGCATTGCTCAGGACCCTTCTACTGTATCTTCTTCTTATACTGAGGAAGGGGTTGAAGAGAACCCAGATGTACCGGAGGTGAGAAGGATCAAGCAGCCGATGAATTACCTCCGACAGACACCAGAGATCTGCCTCAAAGGCTGATGGAAGAGACCGTAGAAAGGTTGATAGTAGAGGCTGTCGAAGAGCTAGCTGACAGAGCCATTGAGGAGCCGGTCAAGATGAGCATCGAGCAATTAGTCGATAAAGTCATTATGAAAGCGGCCCATGAGGCTATTAAAGAGTTGGTCGATATGGTCATAGGAGAGGCAACTGAGGAGACCACGGAAGAGCCGATCGATGAAACTGATGAGTTGGTCGCTGAGGAGCCGGTCAATGTAACTAATGAGATAGCGGTCGAGGAGGCTGCTGATGAGCCCGTCAAAGAAATTAGACAGCCTGGTCAGGGAGACCGTTAAAGAGTCGATCGAGAAGACCACTGACGAGTCGGCTATTAAGGAATCCGTCCATGTAATTACTACAAAGATGATCGAAGAGACTATTGACGAACCAGCTGCTAAAGAGTTGGTCGAGGGGACTAGTGGTGAGTCGGCTGCTGACAAACCAGTTATGAAGACTACTAAGGAGTTGGTCAAAGTGACTATCGAAGAGTCTGTCATGAGATCGTTCGAGGACCAGTCCATGTGGTTCCCAGTAGTCAGTCACAAAAATTATTGAAAAGCCGGTAAGGGAGCCCATTGAAGAACCGGTCATCCAGACTACTCCTGAATCAACAACATATGGGCTAAATCAGACAACCTCAATAGGTACTGTTTGCTCTAATGGCCTTTTTTTGGTTATGGCACCACCTGCCTCGGTCGTAATCCCTTGTCATGTATTAGCTGCCACCGCTGCTCCGGGACCTTCTATCGCGCATCTCCGATGACTCTAATGCTGGCTGACAATGCTTATTATACCAACCTCATTTTGGGTACTATTTGTACTACTTTAAAGCACGGTATAGGTCGTCTTGCAGCATAACCAGACGTTTAGGTGGGCTCAGTTCGCTGTAAGATCCCAGCTAGTAGCATTGCACAACTATCAGGGATATATGGCAAAATCAGATACAATAGAGGCTTCTCTGACGGAAGTAGAAGCCACACTCTTGAAGCTTCAAGGACTTGAGCAGCCTTTCGTCTCTCGCGGATACAAACTAGAGAAAATGACCGCTGAACTTTTCCAGCACAAACAGAGATGTCATGCTCTGGCTCATAGGATTGTCGAGGTTGAAGCAGAGATTGAAGAGGTGATCAATGCTGAAGAAGTTCAAGTCTTTCGTCAAACAAGCTTAGAGGAACAGTGTAAAACCCTTCGAAAATTGATTTGACAGTTGAAGAGGCGCTGGCCTTTGCCAGAGTGAGCTGGAGAAGTCAAAAGACTAGCAGAGGCTCATTCGCCATCGATCCGACTTTAGCTCGGAAGAAGAAGAGTATCGGTGCTAGTCAGGTAGAGTTAGACATCGCATGCCAGAACCTGTCCCAACTCGAGGCTGAGGCCGCCAGAAGACAAGAGGCAGAGTGCCGAGCCAAAGAGTTGGTTGGGCCCAAGATTGCCTTTTTGAGAAGCCGACTTGACGAACTTATGCGCCAGTCGTCTTAGATCGCAATATTGATGTTTTTTGTCCTCTTGTTCCTCTTTTTTGGGAGGCTTTTTGTAGTAAAGAAAGAAAAAGTTTTCCTTTTCATTAATGAAAATCTTATTTTTACTTCTTTGCTTGTCCATTTACTATAAAATTTTTATAGCAATGAGAATTCCCACATAGGTAGTCTTAACATGATAGGATATAGGTAACTCTGCTGGGGATAATGTGTTTACTCATAGGTGATATGGACATGGTAAACATAAATTTTTGTGGCAGAATTTTCTTTATCAGAGGCTATATGGACGTGGTAAGAATAGATTCTACAGGTGTATAGAATGACTCAGAGGTAGTATGGACATGAAATATTCTATAGATGAACCTGGGGTTGTCATGGAAGAAATGTCTACTCAGAGGTAATATGGACATAGTAGGCATGAACTTCATTGGGGTATTGAAAATAACTCATTAGTAATATGGACGTAAAATATTTTCTACTAGGGAATGAGGAAGGGATGAATTCGATCATAGAATCCATAAGCACCTGCGGGGGATGTGGAAATACATGTTGATTTAGACCTTAGATATAGTACTTCTTCAGGAATTTGCCATTGATTGGCATCATCAGCAAATTGCCATTAGGATTGGCCAGCGGGTAAGCACCATTGGAGTAGACCATCTCTATGATGAACGGTCCTTCCCACTTGGGCTCGAACTTCCCAGCTGTCTTGTGGGTCATCATCATCGGTCTCCGAACTGATAAGACGAGGTCACCACTTGGAATGTCCTTTTCCGAACCTTTTTGTTGAAAGCTCCAAAAAATTCGAGCTTGATAGAGTTCGATACATTGTTGAGCCAGCAGATGCCTCTTGTCCAACGCTTCCAAATCCTGTAGCCGACGACGTTAATTGTCTTCGTCTGTCAGCTGGTTTGTGATGGCTACTCGTAGAGACGAATCTGGATCTCCAAGGGGAGTACCGCCTCACTCCGTAGACAAGAAGAATGGTGTGTTGCCCGTGGGTGTTCGAACGATGGTATGGTAATCCCATAGACATTTGCGAGTTTTCATTCCAGTCGAGCTTATTGGAAGATGACTTTCTTGAGCAGCTTGGCAATCGTCTTATTGAATGCTTCAGGTAGTCCATTTGCTGCAGGATTAGGCCGTTGACATTCTGTATCTGATTTTATCACAAATCGATGGAACGCATGGATCACAAACTGAGGGCTATTGTCATGGACAATCCTTCGAGAAACTCTGAAGCAGTAGACGATGTGATGCTTAACAAAGCTCATCACATTTGAGGTTTTTACCTCAGCCAGTGGCATTACTTTCGCCTACTTAAAAAGTAGTCGGTGATGGCAAGAATGAACCGGTGTCCTTTGGAGGACGGCTGATTGGTCCGATGATATACATTTCCTGTGCTTCAAATGGCCAAGCAGCGCAGTGGGGTATAGAAACTCAGAAGGTTGATGGATAAAGTCAACATACAATTAACGTACCCAACACTTCTTAGCATAATCGACGGCATCTGCCATCATGGTTGTTTGCAAAAAAAAGTTGACCTTTATTTCACAAACTTTGTAAGAAAATTACAAGAATTCTGGGAAAGTATAACTGTAGGAATCCGATCTGAATGACGATCGCTTTATCCCTTGGACGATGTGAACTTTGAAGACGGTAGCCTCTGAAGATTGCAGCAGCACTTTGGCAAGAACTCCTGATCTCGGGTATGATTTCTATGGATTCTGATCTGTGTGTGTGGTGTGTCAATGAAGGCTTGAAACTCAATTTATAGAGTTCTGGAAATAACTAACTTTTAGTTATTCTGACTTGCAGGATGATTGTCAGACATTGGATTGCGCAAGCAATGACTGCGCAGGCAGTTACTCGATCGTGGACCACCTGTATGTGACGCGTGGCATTGTTTGATTGAAATGTGCTTGTCGTGTACAGACGGTTGCCACATGGTGAGTAATTGATGGCATGAAGGCCACGTGTACATTGTCAGTTGTCTTGATGAAGTGCGCCACCTGAATTGTGCTGGCTTCAGATTGCGCTGGGATGGACCGCACTGTAGAGAGTCTGGCAGATTGTGCTGCATGTACAGCTGTCCTCGAACGATGTGCTACACGATAAACGAACAGTTTTCTCATTCTCCGTGCTGTCAGTTGTCAGAAGATCTGATTCTCTATCAGATAATGATGACGAGGCACGTCAGCTTGCGCACTTGGATGAGTCGCAGTTCAGCCTGCGCAATCAAGTTATTGCACAATCTGTCTCTGCACAGTTCACTTGAAGGATGCATAATTTGAATTTTTGATTCTTTGATGGGTGCAACTTATTTTTAGGACCTACAAGACCCCCTTCAAAGTTTTCGAAGTTTGAAAATAGTCAAAGCTTCGAAATACTTTAATTTTGATTTTAAAATCAAGTTGCGCAAGTAATGACTTGTCTGCGCAATTGGAGGAGTCAGCTCCCATTTTTCGGCGCAATCTGAGGCACCGTTTCTCTCGAAAAACTATAAATAGTTCTCCTTCTTCCTTCTGTCATTCTTTACTTGTTTTCACTTTGCTTAAGAGAGAAAAATTCTCGAGCCTACTCCGACTTTTTCCTTCTTCTCCTTCGACTTCAAATGGCTCCAAAGCGTTCCGCGTCGACAAGGGCAAAGCCTCTGCCGAGTCTTCGACTCATGCTGTGCCGTACATTTTACGACACGAAGTTGGTCACCCAGCATTGCAAGGTAGTCACTCGATCAAAAACCCTTTTTAGGGTTCTTCGACATGATTGAATCCCCAAACCTATCTCTTTTTAGAGATTTGGTTATACTGCGCCGCCCTATTTAGGGTTTCGGTTGCACAAACCCAATAGTTTTCATTTTTATGAAGACTATTTTCTTGCGCAATTGGTTGGAAAGCGCTGGCAAAAGTCAGCGCAATCTGCTATTTACGCAAGGCTGTCCAGCGCAAATTGATGCTTTGTGCAAGTTATTCAGCACAATCTGATGGCTTGCGCAAGTGGATGAGTTGGCACAACTGGACAGTTTGCGCATAGAAGCTGTTGTTGCGTAATCTGATGCTTTACAGACAGCGTAATCCGATGCTTGCGCAATTTGCTGATTTTTTTGGACAGAATCTTTGATTTTGCATGTACTACTTCTGTCTTTCTGTTTGATGCGGTTAATATCAGAGAGGACCCAGAGTATGAAATCTTTGCAGGGACCCATGCTGAACCAGAGTTTAAGGAAGATTTGTCCCATGTACTTTTTCCCCAATATGCTCTGCCATCCTCCCGTCAAGCCATCTTGGTAGCACAGGATAATAAACTTTATTGAGTCTGATGAATAGGCAACCCCTACAGACTGCCGATGCCATTACTCATAAGAAACCCCTATTCTTATTTGGCGAAGCTTGACAAGAGTTCTCAGCCGAGACCACGTGTTGAGCAGAGACTCTTCCAGAGAAAAGAAAAAATAATACTGTTACCGGACATTGCCAGATGCCTCCCTCTAGCCCGCTATGCCCATGCCATCCCAGGAGAATGGACTGGGATATTACCCCTCTCCAGCAAGCAAGAACAAGAAATATTTGTGTAAAGAAAGGACCAAACGACAGGGATATGTTTTATAGCTCCTCTGAGCGTCATAGCTCATTGCTCAGAGGATTGAAGCCTGGCTGCATCCCTCCAGAGAACTCCTCCTTGCTGCTGCGTGAGGACGCCGATCTTTGCTAATGAATATGCAAAGGTTGAGGGCAGATACCCGGATCAGGACATCCAGTTGACAGGTCTGGTGAACCCAGACAACAAAAGATGGAACTGCATAACCAATTGGATATTGGTTCAGTTCGAAGACAAGCTCAAAGAGATTGAGCTATATCAGGCGGTATACGCTACCGTATATGGATTCCTCCCAACCCTCATCTGTTTCTGGCCTTGGCAGAAGGTATAATTTTAGGACAGGACATTCATGACACCCTGCGGGGAAATTGGACTAGCCCTTCATGAGATGAAATACATCTCGTGCTTAACAATGGAAGACTTCCCTTATGAGGAATATGTTCCAACAAATGACGAGTTAGACCTACTTCGTCGAGAGAATGCAGAGATGGTGGCCGTTTTCGAAGAACTACTGTGCCACTACAAAATTTGCTCCATGTACTATAAGAGTGGTTCTTCGGGCACTTGTTACTCATCAAAGTGGTTGCCTATCTTTTCCTTAATCATCATCGAGAAAAACTAAGGATCATGATACATGCAACCCACCTTCTTCAAGCCCCTCAGCCACAGTGAAGTGATAAAATTGATGGAAGAAAACAAGAAAATGGACATCAAAGTTGATGACGAACTTCAATACCCTCCACTCAAGACCGAGATTTTATTGAGAGTTTCATGAGAATGGGCTACAGGCCATGTCAAAGGAAGCCCAGCTGGCGGGTTTCCTAACATATTGGCTCCGACGCTTCGTCGTACCGGAGCAAGCGTGGATTGCTTCCACCGCGGCGTGCTCTTTGCTGCTGTCCGGTTAGTCTTTGGCTACCGGATAGATCTGCTGTCGGCGATGACCTGTAGAGTGAACGCAGGTCTTCGTCTATATGTTGAATCTATGCTCAAATGGAAGGGTAAGAAGGGGAACTTTCCTCGGATGGAGTTGCCTTACACCTATTTGTTCGGATGGTTACTTCTGCACCATCCGTCATTGATGAACCCTGACATGGGAGCAGTCGGCGGTAGCTATTTGCGGAGATTCTCCGGAGCAAGTGGATATACACTAGTCTGAAAGATTGCAGACGTGCCTTCAACCTTGGAAGGGGTGGAATTTTTATTGTGTTGCCCCTCCAACCGGCTATGAACATATGTTGACAAATCTAGTTGACCTTGGGAGGCAGCCGTTGGGTCGGACACCATTTGATTGGCTGAGGACGATTAGGCCGTCGTACTTGGTGTATAGATTTGAAGAAAAATATTTCTTGGAACCATATCTGCCAAGCCGCTTTGCTCGTCAATTTGGTTACGACCAGTTCCACGTAGGCAATGCTATAACTTGCCTACAAGGAAAGGGGTATCTGATTGATGGCGCCAGAGCATGGGCTTATTACAACGCTCGAGACACAAGGACAGTGTTCTCGATGCCGACCGAGAGTGATCACGGCCCCCGAATGTTATACACATATTCGCTTTTTTACACAGCAGCGAATACATTCACCGAGAACTTCAACCTTGTAGATAGCTTCGTGACGGCGACGCGTTTGAAGAAGGGAGCAACTGTTATACTAGCTCCAGGAAATGACGAACACATGAGCCAGTGGATGATCCATTGGAAGCCTCAAGGGAAGCTAACTTCCCTGAGGAGGTCAATAAACCACTACGAGTTTCCTTGAAAGTAGTCAAATCTCCAACCAAGGAGAGAAAGAGAAGGATTAATGAACCTTCTTCTCCAGTTGCAAAGAAGAAACTTATCTTAGACCCATCAGAGAAGGTCACCACCTGGTCACAGTCTCGATAAATGGCCGAGTCGACCCAAAGAGAAGAAGCGACCACGCCAACCTCTCTTCCAAGGCAGGTCGATGTAGTAGATATGGAGAGTCCAGAGAGACCTCTATATAGAAAGAAACTGGCCGCCAGAAGAAGAAAGAGGGTGATCACCCCTCCGAGACAAATCTTGTCCTCGGTGGTGGCCAGTGCTGTAGCTGGAATAACCATGTCATCCCCTACACCTGCCCCCGAGTTTAGGCAGGAGACTCCTTCTCCAGAACAAAGGGATGAGGTTGAGCAGAGGGATAAAACTGAACAGAGGGATGAAGCTGAGCTGAGAGATGATGAAGTTTTGCGATCTCCTTTTCTTGCGGTGAAAACTACCCAGCTTCCTGCTACACCAGGAGCGCTCCGTGAAGAAGAAGATCGTCTAATGATTGAAGCTCTAAATGATTACGACTTCGGTCTGCAGGACGATGTCGATCAAGCCGCTGTCGCAACTGCCAGCGAGGAAGCTCCAGAAGATAGTATAAGCAATGAAGATACATCAACAGAAGATGTTGATGATACATTAAATCCCGAAGAGGGCAATGATGTCCATATGTCTCCCGAAGCCGTAGATGACACGCTACATTCTGAAGAGGATGTTGAGGTGTACGTGTCTCCGAAAAAGAATACGGATGTAGAAGTAGCACCTGTTGAAACTACTCCTGCTGATCCAAAAGGTATTAAATGATTTTATCTACCTTCTTTTCATAGATTCAAATAGTTGACATCTACATTTTTATCCATGTAGAACCTGAATCTTCCCCGGTTCCTCCCGTATGCACAGACATAGTGCCAGTAACAGCTATCGTTAGCAGTAGCCGACATTTTTTCGGGTGGTTCTGAGGCCGGAAGTAGCCAGACAGTAATGTCTGAGGCTACCTCTGCTAGATTAGAATCTGTGCCAACAGATGAAAGGCTTGTTGCTGGGGCAAGTCGTGGTAAGATTGTCTTTGATCTTTTGATCCTTTTCAATTAGTTGCTAATGACAACAACAATCAATGATAAGGTTCATTTGATTTTGCAGAAGAGCATCTGGGATGAGCAGCTAGCTCTACGATGGCTCCTCTGTCTAAAGAGCCATCTACTCAAGGGAAGAAGCTGAACGTTATCTTCACAGACACCTGCTGCTGCTTCAACGTCTATGGGAGTAGCTGCTACTCCGGGTGCTCTGGCTACCAACCGTTTTATCATCAGCTCTTTCAGCAACCTTTTCTTTAAGTCTTTGAAACCCTTAGTAGATAGGGTGATAGAAAAAGAAGATGCTGGTTTCTCCACCGTCAAAGGTCCAACCTCCTATTTGATCTATGCCATCCGTCATCAAGGCGACGAAGCTCAGGCTATTTTTCTTGAACATGTACTAGATGAGCTGGAGGCATCGGTTAAAATTTATAAAGAGCTGAATAAGGGAGAGGTGGAACCCTTGGTGCAGACTGAATTTGAAAAGATGTCTCAAGAGGCTGCGGTTGAGAAAGTTAATTTCCAAATTCTCTTGGATTCTTTCACTACCAAGTCTGCTGAGTATAATGCCCAAGTAGAAACAGTGGCATCTGTTGCTGACGAGAATGAGAGGAAGGTTGCTGAGCTGCAATCAGAATCTGTCCATCTTAAAGAAGAGCTGAGACTTGTTCAGCGTGCTCTAGAGGACGAGGCCACACAACACCAGGCTGCAGTTCAACAGCTGAATGCTCTGACTCAGGAGAGAGATGAGTATTTCACAACTCATCAAGAAGAAATCTCTCGCAGAATAGTAACCATACCATCTTTTGACGACAAGTCTGGGATGGAGGAAGCTAGGAAGCGGGTGATGGAATCTCGTGAGGAGCGGCTACAATCTTTAAAGCATCAAATAACCAACTTGATGACTCCGTCGGCAGAATAAGAAAGACTTTTATATCTTCAATCTTTTTGTGATATGTAATATTGTAATGTCTTTCAAATTTTTGATCAATCAATAAAAAGACATTTTTCTTGGTGGCTCTATTATTCATTGCATATCTTATTCAGATATAAATAATAGCGATAGAAAATATATTCAGACGTGCAAGACATGATATATTTCTTGATTTTAGAAAATAATTAAATCCAATTATATCTGCTCAGAGGTAATATGGACATGGCAGAATATAATTTATTGAATATCATTATTTCAGTGGACAACTTAAACAAAGATGATAAGTTGCTGATATGAACGAAATGGATGATTCGTCAAAATGTGTGAACGAAATAAATGAACGAAATGAATCGTCGGGATGAACGAATAAACCGTCAAATGAATTGAATGAACGGGTGGATCGTCAGATGAATGGAATGAACGGATGGACCGTAGGATAATGAACGGGAGAACCGTCAGATGGATGTAATGAACGGGTGAACCGTCAAATGATGAACGGATGAACCGTTAAATGAATTATTATAATGAATGGGCGAACCATCAAATGAAATGAATGATTATGATGAACAGGCGAACCGTCAAATGAATATGATGAACGGATGAACCGTCGGATGGATGTGATGAACGGGTGAACCGTCAAATGATGAACGGGTGAACCGTCAAATGAATGATTATAATGAACGGACGAACCGTCAAATGAAATGAATGATTATGATGAACGGGCGAACCATCAAATGAATGTCATGAACGGATGAACCGTTGGATGGATGTGATGAACGGGTGAACCGTCGGATGAGGAACGGGTGAACCGTCGTATGGATGTGTCGCTTCATTGTCTTACGACTCTTGTCTATAAATAGAACAGAAAATCAGATGGGATGGTCACTTTCACTTTTCAACATAAAAATGTCGTCTGGAGATGCATCCAAGAAGGCTGAGATTGCCTCGAAGGTGAAAGCGGGTACTGAGGAACGTCCAGTTGAGCTGAACCAGCCAAAGCAGATAGCAGCGGGCGAAGGTTCATCTGCACCTAAGCCGTCAAAGGACATCTTGGACTTCCTTCTTGAACCAGAAAAGACTGAAGAAGAAGAAGCCATGAGGATGGCTGCTTGCAAATTCCTGGTGGGTTCGAGCAAAAGTGTTCTCGGCTCTTTTGCTGATCATGTCTTCAATAAGGACGGCAGTGGCCCGCGTCCTAATTTTGAGAAGGATGATAGTGACCTTCCTTGATATTATGTACCATCATTTATGATGAAATAAAATTGAATTTTATTTATGAACTTGCCTGATGATTACAAGTAATGTCTTTTACATTTATATATAATACTTTTTGAGGAACTTGCCATTGATAGACATCATTGCAACTCGACCGTCTAGCTCTGTGAGTTGATAGGCCCCATTTGAGAAGACTTTGTTCACGATATATGGCCCTTCCCACTTCGCATCAAACTTGCCCTTGCTCGAGTGAGTCATAGTCATAGGACGTCTTACTGTTAAAACAAGCTCTCCTTTCTGAAAGGATCTGACTTTAACTTTGCGGTTGAAAGTCTTTGAGATGCGGGCTTGGTATAACTCAATATGTTGTTGAGCCATTAACCGCTTCTCATCGAGCGCTTCTAATTCTTGGAGTCGAAGAAGGTCGTTGTTCTCTGTAGTGAGCTCGTTGGCGATAGCAATCCTCAAAGACAAAATTTAAAGTTCTAAGGGTAGAACTGCTTCACAACCATACACTAAAGAGAAGGGTATACAGCCTGTAGGGTTGCGGACCGTAGTACGATAGGCCCAAAGATATTCTCCAAGCTCTTCACTCCAGTTTTGTTTGTTAGTAGACACAAACTTTTTGAGGAGCTTAATGATAGTCTTATTGAAAGCTTCAGCTAAGCCATTAGCAGCAGGATTGTAGGCTGTCGAAGCGACATTGTTAATCCGATGATCGTCACAGAACCTTATGAACTTTTGGCTAATGAACTGAGGTCCGTTATCATGAATGATTCGTCGAGGTACACCAAATCTATAGATGACATGGTATTTGACGAAGTTGATGACGCTACTGGTCTTGACATCAGCCAATGGTATAGCTTCGGCCCATTTGGAGAAGTAGTCAGTTATTGCCAGTATGAACCGATGTCCTCTAGAAGAAAGAGGATTGATGGGACCTGTAATGTCCATGCCCCAAGCTTCAAAAGGCCAGGAAGCAGCAGTCGGATAAAAGAATTTCGACGATTGATGAATGAAATCTGCGTGGATTTGACAAGCTCAACATTTCCTTGTATATTCGATGGCATCAGATACCATAGAGGGCCAGTAGTAACCCATGCGTCGGATACAATCCTGTAGTTTAGGACCGGGTTGATGTGCTCCGCAAACACCATCGTGAGCTTCACGTAATACTTGCTTCGCTTCATCACCAGCAAGACAGCGCAAGAGTAAGCCGTCATAAGTCCGTCGGTAGAGAGTTTTGGTGGTCTGATTGTAGTAGAATCGTAGAGACCGCCGACGAATACTCGTAGCTTCTTTGGGATCTTCAGGAAGTATGTCATGAACTACGAAGTCGATGAAGGGAACTCTCCATTCTTCATTGATAACATTGGCTTCAGTAAGATTACTGAACTTAATATTACGATTGTTTTCGATGCACAACAATTCCCGATTAGAGATAACCACCACCTGCTGTCTTTTGATAGGGATGGCTAAAACTGCTGCAAGATTAGCCAAAGTGTCTGCTTCGGTATTGCAAGCTCGTCGTACATATTCGATAAAGAAGGCTTTGAATGATATAGCCATGTTGATTGCCACTTCAAAGTAAGACACTAGATCTTGATGGCGAACTTCATAAGTCCCTCTAACCTGGTTAACAACCAGCTTGGAGTCACCATAGACTTCAAGATACTCGACATCCAGTTGTTTAGCTAGCTGTAGGCCAATGAGTAGAGCATTGTATTCTGCCACGTTGTTGGAGCAAGGCTCATCTAAGGAATATGCTCTTTGAATAGCTGACCCGTCTGGAGAAACAAGGACAACTCCAACTCCTGTGATAATGGCACCATTGGGTCCAATCCTGGATGCACCATCAAAGAATAGGCGCCAAGTAGGAAATTCATCGGAGATTGTATTTGATTCCAATGTCTCGTCTGGAATTTCATCATAGAGTTTGGATGTTTCTGGAACAGGATGAGCTGCTAAGAAATCCGCCAGTGCTTAACCTTTGACAGACTTTTGAGGAACATATATCATGTCATATTGGGCTAGCAGAATGGCCCATGTAGCCAGTCGAGAATTGAGTGTGCTAGGCTTCTTCATCAGTACCCGAAGAGGATTGACTCGGGATATGACATAAATAGTTTGGCCAATGATGTAATGCCTCGTCTTTTGAACAGCAAATATAAGAGCTAAGCATTCTTTTTCGACCGGACTATAACGATGTTCAGCACCAATCATAGTACGACTGAGATAGTAGATGGCTTGTTCATGGCCTTCTTTGTTCTTTTGGACAAGTAAAGCACCCAATGAATGGTCCATAGCACGAACATACATTAAGAACGGTATGCCAGAGATTGGTGGCACCAAGACTGGTAGATTCATGAGATATCGCTTTATGTCGTCAAATGCTCGTTGACATTCTTCGGTCCAAATAAAAGATACACCCTTCTTCATTAGCTGAGTAAATAGCCTGCAGTGTCCAGACAGATTCGAAATAAATCTCCTGATGTACGCAAGTCGACCTTGGAATTCTCGTAGCTCTTTTAGGTTGCGCGGAGGACGCATCTCTTGAATGGATTTGATCTTCTCGGGATCTACGTGTATACCCTTAGAGGTAATGACGAAGCCGAGAAATTTGCCACTAGAGACACCCAAGAATGACTTGGTGGGATTCATTGATGTTGGCGCATGAGGTTGAAGATAGTTCTCAAGTCTTGGATGTGATCTTCCCTTAGAAGACTTTTGACAGCAATATCGTCGACGTAGCATTCGACAGCCTTGCACAAATGATCTCGAAAGATGGTACTCATGACTCGTTGGTATGTTGCACCAGCATTCTTGAGACAAAATGGCATTACAGTATAGCAGTAGACTTCGCGAGGAGTGCGGAAAGAAGTATGTTTTTCATCTTCAGGATTCATCCGAATCTGATTGTATTCAGAGAATCCGTCCATGAAAGATATTCTTTCGAACCCACAGGTGTTGTCGATCATGACATCCGTGATAGGGAGAGGAAATTTATCTTTTGGACATGCTTCATTAAGATCCCAAAAGTCGATGCAAACTCAAACTTTTCCGGTTTTCTTCAAGACTGGAACAATATTGGCTACCCAATCAGGATGCTGCTCTTCTCGAATAAAGCCACAAGCGATGAGCTTCTTGACTTCATCGTCGATTGCATCCATCATTTCTGGCTTGAAGCACCGTTGTTGCTGTTTGACCGGTTTTGCATTAGGCAGAATATTCAATTTGTGAGTAGCAAGTTTGGGATCTAGTCCTGGCATGTCTTCATAGCTCCAAGCAAAGACATCAATGTATTCTTGAATAAGAAGAATTAATTCTTGCTTATCTGCCTCTGAAAGGTTCTTGCTGATGAATATTGGACGAGGTGACCCGCTCTCTCCTACATCAATTTGAACCAATTGATCTTCGGTAGGAGGTTCTCTTTGTTCGAATCGGAGTTCCCATTGGGTATCCATTCATTGAGCCCAAGGATCTGTTTCGAGATTTTCTTCAATATCCTCGTCATAGCCTTCTGGAAGTTCGACGGAGACCATGTTAAAAGATACAGTCGATCGATGAACTTGACCGATGTTGGTGTCAGAATCCCATGATCTGGAATCAGAAAGTTAGAGCGCTCTTCACCATCGGATTCAGAGCCTGCTGGGGATAATACTGGAGGTGAAGAATATCTGAGACCTCTTTTGGTCCTGCTATAGTACATCTCTGACTTTCCTTTCGGAACAGCTGTACGGATAGGAGTTCTTCTATCTTTACCGTAGTTGAGGCCATTCTTGAAGTCATAACCCATCTTTCGGATGATGTCTTTTGATTGTTGACTGTAACGACGGAGTTGAAGATGCCCTGTGTCGTTACTTTTGCTATTATTCCTATAACTGAATTGTTGTTCCGGTCCTTTACTAAAAAGTATTGGACTCTTCGCCTTTCTTTCGAGCGGGAACAATACGATATGAATCATTTGGATGTTCAAGTGAGACTTCTGTTTGAAGAAACTATGTAACTCCCATTGTAAATGACTGATAGCTATCTAACATATCCAAATAGCACTTAGCATGATAAACGACATCAGTATACTGGAAAGTAGATACTTTTTTATTAATTTGTACATCCGTATTTACAGAAGGACCTTTAGCCTTAGCAGGCTTGGTCAGATTGATTACAAGAGGGAGAGAAGAAGAACGTGGAGGAGGATTGGCCTTGTTACGACAGAGGTCGATAACAAGCGGCTCAGAGGAGGTGAGCTCCCTTTTATCCTTGTTATGAGATAAATCAATAACAAGTGGCTCAGAAGAGGTGAGCTTCCTTTGATCCTGACCATCATCAGCTGGTTGCTTCTGGACTGGCAAGTGAATAGCCAGTGGTTTGGAGGACTGAGGACGAGAAACACACCCTTTGACAGGTATGATGAGGGTGTCATTAGGTACTGCTTCTTGCTCTTCTTCAGTGTCCAGTGACAGCACTACCTTCATGAATTCATCCTTGTACATACGAGCATCGTTGCAGTATGCTTCGACACCCTTGAAAGGATAAAGATCAGCAACCTCTTTTTGAACCTCTCCATTGTCATCGATATATTTGAAACATTGATGGAGAGTCGAAGGAACAATGTTATGCTCATGCAGAAATGGTCTCCCCAACAGAGCATTGTAAGAACAACCATGGTTGTCAATGATGTAGGAGGTCACCTTTGTGCGAAGATTACCTATTTGGAGTTTCAGGCGAATCTTGCCCAGAGGTTCACTCCTTCTCTGGTTGAATCCAAGGATAGTGGTGATTGTACTGGAGAGACTATGCACTGGGATCTTCGATGCATCTAACATTATCTTTGGCATAATGCTGAGAGCAGACCCTGGGTCTATCAGAATACGATCGACTTTCATCGAGTCGACATATCCTGTATAGTATAGAGGACGGTCGTGCCTGTTGTCTTCCATCAGTATGTTATCCTGTGTGAAAGTTATATTTGGAATTAACTCCAACATGCTATGACAATGAAGGCAAGAGACTGGCTCTGCTTTCGACTTCTTCAGAAGGGCTAGACAGGTTTCGGCATGCATGAGAGCCTCACTCAGAGTTTCTCGAGTCACTTTGGAGAGGCGTAAGAGCTCGAAGATTGACAGCCGGGCCAGTGTATTGGCTAGTTGAGCCAAGATATCAAAGTTGTAAGGCTTTTCAAGTCCAGAAGGAGATGACTTCTTCAAAGGTTTATCGAAGCGGACTTGTTGTTTGCTTTTGTCGGCTACTGTCGGCTTAGGAGGAGTGGGTTCTACAACCGATGAGGAGACAGAAGGGAAATCCTCAGTAGAAGCAGGCTGCACTGGAGCAGGCTCAGAAGAAGAAGCAAGATTCTGAGCTTCGGAGTAATCCTTTAGATAGGCTTTCCCTGATCTGGTGCCCAGCAGAATTTCCTCGTCAACTATGGGGTCAAAAGACACCATATTGCAAGTCTTTGTCTTGCCTTTGGAGCGGTCTTTCTTCTTGGAGGAAGAGGGAACTTCGAACTCCGAAGCCAAATCCAGATGGATCCACATAATCTCGCCATTGTCAAGAGACAAGGGGACAAGACCTTCACTTCATGGAGGAGGGAGATTCTCGATCTCAAGAGTAGATTTAGGGATAGGGATGACACCATGCTGTACCATCTGTGGCGGGAAGTCACCGAATTGAACTGATACCATGTTTACGGTAACAGTCTTCTCGTCTTGCTGCAGAGTGACAACACCAGCGTTGACCAGCTCCTGAATTTTTCCTTTGAGCACATAACATGCTCGAGTGGGATGCCCAATGAACCTGTGATAGACACAATACTTGGGATGATCAGTCTTACCGACCTCATCAGGCTTCTTCGGATCTGGGAGTTGGAGCTTATTGCTTTTGATCAAGCAATCAAAGATGCTCACAGTGTCATTCTCATCAAAAGAGTATTCTACTTTCGGACGAGGTTTCCTTGGTGGAGGTGCTGAAGGAGTACAAGTTGACGTAGGTGGAGCTACATTAACCGCCAGAGATTCTTTGTTCTTCAAGTTGATGTTCAAAGTTTTTTTCCCTTGCGGTTGTTCTAGCGATTACCACCACTCGATGTCTGGTGTTCATCCCGGTCGGGGTTAGACATTTGTACCCCTAGCTGCTTGAATTTGTCAGCACTAACTTCAGCTGCTTTAGCGTTGACAATGAAGCATGGCCAATCTTGGAACTGAGTTGATCCCGTCCACATGCTGATGATAGGCAAAAGATTTGCCTTGCAGGTGTCTATGGTCACAGCGGCCGAAGTTCCAGGAGGCATTTTCAAAGCTTCCCGGCGGAACCTTTCAATAAAACTCTCAGCAGTTTCATTGTGTCTTTGTTTGATTTTATTGAGGGCTGACATGGTCATGTCGTTGATCCCCTCATAGAATTGTTCCAAGAAGATCTGTTTTAGACCTAAGAAGGAGATGATACAGCCATCGGGCAAGCTTCTGTACCAATCGTATGCCACACCGGCTAAACAGCCGACGAATACCCTGGTAAGAAGAGCGTCATTTGGCTGAAGTTGGACAGTTATTATCTCGAAGTGGTTAATGAACTGACTGGGAGAAGTGCTGCCATCAAACAACGAGATTGTTGGGATTTTGTACTTTGGAGGAAATGGGACTTCATTCCATTCAACTGGATAGGGTTGCTTGATCCCCAACCTCTACAAGTTGTCCTTCTCTTTGAAGGCCTCGAATTGAGTACGTAGGAGTTTGACAGCTTCATTGGCATCCTCCACTGATGTAGAAGGGACAGGCTTAATCACAGTATTAGAGGAAAGAACAGCATGATAAGCACTACCCCCAGCACCTGACTGACTGGGTATAGGTTGAATCTGTACAGGAGGTACTTGAGGAGATGCTACCCCCAGCCCTGCATTGACAGGCACCGACGATGCTATGATTTCAGGATTTGTAGGAGGTACGGTCGGTGGTGCTGTATGTTGGGCCACAATGATAGAATGCATACTTGCGACCATTTCGTCCATGGTCTTCAACTTGTCTTCTAGTGCAGCTATTCGTTGTTCTTGACTAGCTGAACTGGAAGCATCTGGATCTTCAGTGACAACATAAGCTGTCACTTCTCTAGGTACAGTGGAGGACACTGTCTGTTCCGAACTTTCACTGTATGTATCATAGTCGAAGAAAGAATCATCTCCTGAATGAAAAAGAGGGAGATGACCGGAAGGATCTTGAAGAAGATTCCTTTGACCGATTGTGTCTCGGCTTCGAGATCTGGTATGTTGGGATACTCCTTCAGAAGATTCTTGGAGTAGATCCAAATACCGCTGGCTTGGCTTGCGAGGCTTGCCGTGCTTCGAGCATTTCCTACCCCTAGTGTCTCGGGAAGTCATGTTGATAGAAGCGTACAAAACTTCGTCTTCATCTTCTGACATAGGTTCCGAGTTTGTAAAGTTCAGACGATCGAAGACAGATCGTCTTGTTGTCTGACAACAACACTTAATGACAACTTTGTGATTACAATGATGTCCAAGTGGTTGCATTGGAGGCGTTGAGATGTTGTCCCGTTTTTGTTTGAGGTGTTCTCGGAGATCAGGAACAACGACGGGACGAGAAGAAGTTCGAGGGATATGTTCTTTGACAACATTCGGAACATGGTTTCGATTCTTCAAATGTTGTCCCTTGAGTGTACAGGGAAGTACTCATTTCATTAGCATAGGTGTCAGGATTTTTGATCCTGGAAGTTTGCTTCTGATGCTGGTTGGTCTTCGGTATTGGCTGTTTGCATTTCACCGAAGTTGGTCGATTGAGATAAGTTCTTAGATCAGCAAACTCACCCCCAGGGGTTTCTGTCTGAGACACCAGCAATTTTCCCTGTCTTGAACGGGATATCTTGAGAGTTGGGAGATCTTGGAACTCTGCTACCGGAGTAGACAAAGTTCCTCTTTGATCAGTACACTTCCCTTTGGCAAGGAGAGAAGAAGAACCCTTGTTGGAGAGAGTTCTTGTACTGACTAGTGCCGAGGCACGTTCAGATTGATCTTCTACGGTAAAAACCGAGGAAAACTGAGAAAAGACCAAAGGACCTTTTCCTTTGTTTTGCGAAGAAGGGTTAGCTAAAGAGCGTTTCCCTCTGTTGTCTTCCAAGTCGTGGGAAGAGGAAGTTTGAGAAAAGACCAACGGGCCTTTTCCTTTGTTCTGAAGAGAAGGAGGAATAGTCAAAAGACTACCCCCAGTGGATTGCGCTGGAGCAACAGGGTGCTTGAGAAGAGGAGCAGAGGTTTTTCCCTTGCTGAGAGAAGAGGAGAGATTAGCCAAAGGGCTGTCTCTCTTAGACTGCGCTGGCGCAGTTTGCGCATGGGTGGAAGTGGCTGTTGGCGCACTGGCAGATTGCGCATGAGTAACTCTGGCAGAAGGTCTTCTGGCTACAGTTTCAACAGCTTGCGTAGGAGATGTCTTGATGCCAGAGTGCCTGAGTTGCACTCTGGTTGCTGGAGTAGTGGACTGCGCAGGCAGAGTTGCAGCCAACTGCGCCAGGGGAATAGGAGTCTTGCACTTTGACAAACCAGCATAAAAAGTAGGTTATGCACTGGCAAGGGGAGAAACATACTGCGTATGGCCAGATACAGTAGACTACGCAGCAGAGACAGCAGTCTTGGGAACAGAGACAGTGGACTGCGCGGCAGGCTGAGTAGCAGAGGCAGTGGACTGCACCACAGTCTTGGGGACCCACACTGGGTGAACTTTGCTTGTGGCAGAAGTTGTTGCAGTACGAGGGGTGGTCTTGGAGTTGATCATCGCCTCGTAGGCTGTCTGGTTGACATTTACAACCAGTGTCTTCTGTGTCTTTCCGATAGACGCTACATCACATTGAGTTGTCACTTCCTCGTCGGAGGAGAAAGTCGTCCCCAGCAGAGTCGCCATTTTGTTTGCAAAAACAAAAGTTGATCTTTATTTCACAAACTTTGTAAGAAGATTACAAGAATTCTGGAAAAGTACAACTGTAGGAATCCGATCTGAATGACGATCGCTTTATCCCTTGGACGATGTGAACTTTGAAGACGGTAGCCTCTGAAGATTACAGCAGCACTTTGGCAAGAACTCCTGATCTCAGTGATGATTTCTATAGATTCTGATCTCTGTGTGTGTGTCAATGAAGGCTTGAAACTCTATTTATAGAGTTCTGAAAATAACTAACTTTTAGTTATTCTGACTTGTGCAGGATGGATTGCACAGACATTAGATTACGCAAGCAATAGACTGTGCAGGCAGTTACTCGATCGTGGACCACCTGTATGTGATGCGTGGCATTGTTTGATTGAAATGTGCTTGGTCGTGTACAGACGGTTGCCATATGGTGAGTAATTGATGGCATGAAGGCCACGTGTACATTGTCAGTTGTCTTGATAAAGTGTGCCACCTGAATTGCACTGGCTTCAGATTACGCTGGAATGGACCGTGCTGCAGAGCGTCTGGCATATTGCGCTGCATATACAGCTGTCCTCGAGCGCTGTGCTGTACGATAAACGAACAGTTTCCTCGTTCTTTGTGCTGTCAGTTGTCAGAAGGTCTGATTCTCTGTCAGATAATGATGACGAGGCCATGTTAGCTTGTGCACTTGGATGAGTGCGCAGTTCAGCCTGCGCAATCGAGTTGTTGTGCAATCTGTCTCCTGCACAGTTCACTTGAAGGATGCATAATTTGATTTTCATGACTTCTTTGATGGATGCAACTTGATTTTCAGGACCTACAATGGTGAGCCAGTAGTAGCCCATGCGTCCTACAACTTAGGTCCAGGTTGATGAGCTCCGCAGGTACCATCATGCGCCTCCCGAAGTGCTTCTTTTGCTTCAGTATTAGAGAGCATCGAAGGAGAAGTCTGTCGTAGGAACAACGATATAGCATTTTGGTAGCTGTGTCATAAAAGAACCAGAGCGAGTACCTCTTGATAGAAGTAGCTTCCTTCAGGTCTTCATGTAGGATCTGGTAGACCATGTAGTCTATGAACAGGAATTGTCAGTCCCGAATGTCAATATTGGTGTTCGTTTGTACAGAGTAGCTCAGACATGTATATAGGTTGTTCTTTAGACAAACCAGCTCTCGATCCATCATTGTAACGGAGTACTGGGTTCCGACAGGAGCTGCCAGAGACACAGCTATACCGGTAAGGGCATCGGCCTCTATATTTTGCAGTCGAGGTACATATTCTATAAAGAACCCTGTGAATGTGGAGATTATGCCGATTGCTGCCTTATAGTAGGGGATTAGATCTTCATGCCGAATATCATATTATCTTCGAACCTAGTTGATAATCAGCTTCGAGTCGTCGTTGGCTTCGATGTAGTCAACCCCTAACTGTTTAGCAAGCTGGAGCCCGATGATGAGAGCGTTGTACTCAGCAACATTATTGGTGCATGACTCCATGAGGGAATACGCACAGTGGATGACTAGACTATCTGGATTGTCTGTGGGTCCTATTCTCAAAGCACCGTCAAAGAACATTCGCTAGACAGGATTGTCTGTGACTACAGTAGACTCCAGGACCTCGTCAGGGATACCGTCGTAGAGTCTTGACATCTCTGGTACCGGATGTGCGACCAAGAAGTCGGCCAATGCTTGACCTTTAACCATCTTTTATGGGATGAAAATCATATCATAAGGTGTCAAAAGAATTGCCCATATGGCTAACCGTGAGTTTAGCGCCCATGGCTTAGTCATGAGAACTCTGAGGGGATTGACCCAGAAAATGACGTAAATTGTCTGACCAGCCATATAATGGTGCATCTTTTGGATGGCGAAGACTAGAGCGAGACACTCATTCTCCACAGGATTATACCAATGTTCGGCACCAATCATAGTCCTGCTAAGATAGTAGATTACATGTTCATGGCCTTCGTTGCACCTTTTGGCTAGAAAAGCACCGAGAGAATGGTCCATGGCTCGGACGTACAGTAGAAAGGGCCTTCCTACAACTGGTGCTACCAGTACTGGAGGACTAGTGAGATACTTCTTGACATCATCGAACGCACGCTGACATTCTTCGGTCCAGACATAAAAAATGCCTTTCATCATCAGTTTGGTGAAGGACTGGCATCGTCCAGAGAGATTTGCTATGAATCTTCTGATGTATGCTAAGCATCCTTGCAGGCCCCGGACATCAGATATGGAGAGATAGAGGGTACTATAGATCTTTCACTTTCTGGTTCAGACACCGGAGTCTCGTCATCCTGAGGGTAAACAAGTAGGTTGCGATCATCCTCCAACTTGATATAATTACTAACCCCAGTTTGTTGGTAGCTTGTGCTCATGGAGGCATCCGTGTCAGTCCTATACAATCCTTATTCGGGTTTGAACGAGGGATTGTCATGAATAGTAGGGGTTGGCCACCCCCAGCTTGTGACATTAGCTTGGTCTGAATCCGAGTGTGTTGGAACACACCCGTACTGGGTACTGCTGGCTTGTTGCCTCCAAGTCGGCCCTTAGATTTATTGGCCGAGGCGAGAGGGTTCTTAGAAATCTTCTAGAGAGATGGAGAACCCCACACATCATTGTATGAAGTAACGAGGAGTTCGTCTTCTTCCTCACTCGATGATCTTTTGGTAAGTCTTTGGTAGAGAGACGTCGCTGGTTGTAGTCATTAAAAAATAGACTGCCTTTTTGGTGGCGATGCTGCTGTTTGGCAGTAACAACAGTTGATGGTAATTTTGGCTTAAGTGTGCCTTGGGCCAGACATGTTGCGCGCAGCCGGGTCCTTCCTTGCCTTGCGCTTGTGAGAGATCACCTTGCACAGATCAGAGGTCTCCACATCTATGCTTATTTTATATGCACGTGGAAGCTATGAGTATGAGTGCAGATGTAAAGATAGCTTCCCTCTTCTCAGTTCCTGCGTGTGAGATATGCTTAGGTTTTGGTCAGAGATTTGCTCGTGAGGCAGATTCACTTCATGCTTACAGCAATGCTGCTCACATAAGTCTATCCCCACAGTATGCACCCCTGGCTTGAATCATGCACATTAGCGCTCAAGTGACAGTAGGGTTTTACTGGTCGAGGAATCGAAGCACTCGAACCAATTTTGTACAGTTTCCCGTCAGCTGCGCGCGCAGCCTTGGATTTCTTCCTACTACCCCTAGAAGATGCGTAGTATTCAAAATCCAACATGGTGGTCGGTGTAGCACGTTGGTCGCGCAAGGCACATGCTACCTTAGATTTTTTTGTGCCATCCCTGGAAGGTGCATGGCATTCAGGATCCAAAATAGCCTTACCCAAGGGGTAGGCAATTATGTCAAAGACAGAAGTTCTGGCCTGTACCGTCGTATTTGGGCACGGGTGGCTAGCTGTACCTTTCTTCCTGCACTGCGCCTTCTTGGCAACAAGGGTTGACTGAGGCAGTACAGCAGCAGCGATCGAGGGCATCTTTGATGCTTCATCGTCCAGAAGGCTCTGTATCGCGTTCTCCTCCGTCTTGCTGCTCGTTGCAGCAGCCTTGGGCACCCAAGTTTGTCGAGTCTTCTTCAACTTTACGAGCCGCTTCGAAGTGCTCGACTTTTTTTCAGATAGGAGATCTTTAAAAGCTTGATGGTCAAAACGTACGACTAGCATCTTTTGAGAAGACCCCAGCAAGTTGTCATCGAATTGCGTCACCACCTTCTTGTCAGAGAAGAAGGAAGTCCCCAGCAGAGTCATCATTTGTTTGCCATGACAAAAGTTATACAATTTTTTATATTTCAAACATGTAAAGAGTACAAAAGATTCCTTAACATGAGATCTAGGTACAAGAATTTTTGGAGAAGTGTGACAATGGAGATTGAGTACTACATCGGTTCCTTTACTCCGCTGACGATCTGACGACGAACTGGACTTGCTCTGACTTTCTGATACATGTGAGTAGTACTCGGGGTTGCCAATCAAGAAGACGCCGAAGAGTTCTTGAATGAAGAAAGGCTTCTTCTATTTATAAGCAAGCACATGTACGATGTATATAAGGGTTTTTGACACGCAGGAGTGCTGCACGCACGAGATTGCGGGGAATATCTGTTATAACTACTTTGTGAAGGCTACTGTTGAGCTGACACATGGCAGTTTGTTAGAATTCTTCGTGATCGAGATCTTGGACAGTTATCATCCCTCATTAGTATGACCGATTAATTGACACATGGCCTGTGCCCATTGCTCGATGGCTTTTCTCAGATGAAACCGACTAGATCTTGCTCTTATCGAGAGATCGGTTGTTTAAACAAACTAAAATTTGATCCCATCTCAAGAGCGACGAGTTTAAACAAAACAGGATTTGATTTTGTCTAAAAAGATACAACTTTTTTAAACAAAATAAATTCGACTCTATCTCAGGGGCGACGGTTTGAATAAACCAGATTTGATTATATCCGAAAAGATATACAAACTGAATCCAATTGTATTTGAGAAGATACAGCTACCATACTGTCCACGTGGCATGATGCTACATTGTAGGGGAACTGTATGCTATACGAGTTGCACTTTTGGAAGTATTCGAGCCACTGTGCTTTTGGGTGACGAGGCTGCTGCTATAGAGACGACAAAGTCACTGCACTTTTGGACGACAAGGAGACTATGCTTTTGAGGCATCAACGTAACTGCACTTTTGGGCGACGAGGAGACTGTATTGGAGGCGATGAAGTTACTGTACTTTTGGACGACGATGAGATTGTGCTTGAAGCGACAAAGTTACTGCACTTTTGGGCGACGAGGAGACTGCTCTTGAGGTGACAAAGTCACTACACTTTTTGGCTTCTTTCAAAAAAGTGTCATGCTGTGAGTGACATGCGCGCCATAGAAGCTACACTTTTGGGGAGTTGTTCTTTCGGGGAGCTCTGAAGTAGCTTTGCTTCTGTGAAGCTCTCAAATAGACACGCTTCTGGTAGCTGCACTTCCGGGCGACTATGAAGGAACTGCACTTATGTGAAATTTCTCAAGTAGCTGTGCTTCTAGGTACTGCGCTTCTGAAAGAACTGCACTTTTGGGTAGACATGAAGTCGTTGTTCTCTTTAAGAAAATTTATTGACTGTCTTTGAACGGTTGACTCAATACCCCTTTAATTATCGTCATTTTGGGGGGCTCAAGGAGCGGTGACTAAAAGCTGAGTCAAATGAATCTATTAAATGAGATTCATTGTGCTGAGTCCTAGGCCCATCCCATTACTCTGGAGCCTTTTGACCGACTGTCATGTGGCATGTGGGTTGGACCACACAACCTATATAAAGAGAAGCTTTTTGTATAAGATCCTGCTTATAGTTTCCAGTAATTCTCCTGTCATGCTCAACCCTGACTTAGCTTCGGACGGCCATGGGCCTTGCATAAGTCGACTGTTGGTTGTAGATCTCCTCGTTCAAAAAAGCTGCGGCCTTGTAGAAGAACAACTACATAGTTTTAAGATGCACCTGAACGTTTTGCATAAGGGGTTCGAACCTGAACAACATCTTGAAGGTTTTCGAGGTCCAAGCAACCAGGTTTGGATTGATTGCCAATCCGAAGAGACACAGGTTATGCTCTGCCTTGCTCAATAAATGGCTTCATTAGCTATATTGGAGTGGGAGGGGTTGTGCGCCCTATTATGTTGGAAGAATCATATGTAGTGATATGAGCTTCGCACAGGAGCTACGTTCTTGCTCAGGCCAATGGCTGTTTCATTAGCCATATTGGAGTACTTCCAAGTCTGACTAGGAAGTGGCTCACTCTGACAAGAAAGTGATTGACACTGCTACGCTTTTGGGGTCTACGCGCTTCTGAAGACTGCACGCTTATGAAGACTCCGCACTTCGTAGACTGTGCTTGAGGTTTTAGTCTTTTTATGTAACCATGAAGAGTCTATAATAGATCTTTTATAAACATGATTTTAATAAAGAACTTTCCTTTATGCATTATCTTTTTATAGCACGAATTTTGAAGTGTGCAGAAATTTGCGGGTCTCCTGTGCTTCGGAAGTTTTCGGCACTTTTTCATGCTTCTACTTGCGTAACGAAATTGAGGTGTATCTGTCGAAATACACCGTATTAGCCACTTCGCAGACTAGTCCATAACTTTGTGCATGTTTGCTATTTCGAGATAAACTTTGCACCACTGGACTCGTGTTACTTTTTTGGTCCTGTGAGCCAAGTTTGGTCCGATTCTGAGAAGGTCGACCGAAACGCTAATTTGGCGGGCATGTGACCCGATCCAATGGGCAAATTTGTTCGCAGCCTACCAAAATCCAACTTTGGACATACGGTTGGGTTATTAATGTCAAACCAGACCCGTAGACATATAGTTTGATGATTTTAGAGACCGTAGGTACGGACATACTTTTCGGTGCAAAGCGGGTCCAACGGTGGACATTATTTTGACCCAAAATTATGATTTTATACTGTGTCAAGAATTAGACTTTAGGGTAGGTATTTTTAGACATTTCTATTATACCAAACATGTTAGTGATGGTTATTTCAGCATCCGAGGATATTTGCGGAAGTTGGTTTTCTTTGCTTCACCAGACCTTTATTAGCAGCTCAGGACACCAGGCGAGTACAGTTCATGTTTGGTTTCCAGTATTGTTAATTACTATAATTACGTGATTAGTGATACATATTTGATTTTTGACACGTTCGGTACACGGGTTAGTGTTATATGGATTTTAGTCAAGATATCATGTTTTATTTTATCGTATTTCATGATTTATTGTCGTGACTAATCCATGTGTAATAGTCGGGTGGGAAAGTACGTACTAAGTAGATATGTGATCAACTCCGTAGACCATGCTTTATTTTATGCAATATAGATCGTGTTTATTTTATGCAATGTAGACCGTGAGGATGCAAATCCTATATAGACCGTGCGGTGTAGTGGACTATCCCGATAACATATTGAACAGTGTACTTCAAATCACGTAGTTGGTTAAGTTTTCTTGTTCCATGTTTTACTTCTTTTTATAGTTCATGTCAACTATTTTCCTTTACTTTCCATTCCATGTTTATAGTTTATTTCTTTTATCATGTATGTCATTTTCTACTCAAAATTTTATAGTCGTTATCATATATTTTGAACTGCATGCTTGAATTGTACTCGTTCCCTTCCTGACTGAAAACCATATTTTTTAGATAGTCGCGGCTACTCTTTTGCAATGGATTCTTGGGGAGACAGGGGTATATGCGGAGGCCAAACCTAGAGACTAGTTAGATAGTTGAGTATTTATTTAGTTGTCTTTTTATAATTTGTGAGACATTGTACTTGGATACTGTTATTTTATTTAGTTAGTATAAATGAGCAAATAAAAGATATTAATTTATGAGCATTATTGTGATTCTGAGCATTATGGACTAGACAGCATTCTACCGCCGATACCGCGACGTAGGCTGGCTTGCGCACGTACTCGCATCCGAAAAGCGAGTGCGGGTCGTAACACGTAGTCACTTCAAAGCGCAGCTCTAGTAGCAGAGGTCCAACAAGCTCAGCCTCTACAAGCACGACACTGGTGAATAATGCCATGTGGCCAACAAGAGCACACTGCCTCTCCGATATAATCAAATCTATTCTATTTTAACAAAGCGGGATCTTTGTGCAATGTGCATGTGCAACTGTCATTGACTCAATCATACTTATTAATGGGTGCCAACCACCCAAGATCTCAGCAACAAGCGAATCTCAATAACTGTGTATGTCAGATCATCCACAGCTCAACAACGCAGTTATAATAGATTCGACCCTATCTTTGTGCGCGTAGCACTCATGCGTGCCAAAAACCTATGCGCGTATCGCATATGCGCACATGAGTAGCTCGTTCCATCAGTCTATAAATAGAAGAAGTTTTCCTTCATTTTGGATCTTGATGGCAACTCCCGATTATACACCCACAGGCATCCAGAGAGTCAGATCAAGTTCTTCTCTTCGTTAGATCGTTAACGGAGTAAAAGAACCATTACAATGTTCGATCTCTATCGTCACACTTCCCCAGAATCAACTTGTACTTAAATCTTCTGTTTAGGAGTTCTTTTGTACTTTTTTCGTTCGATTAATACAAAAAGTTTGTATAACTTTTGTCCTTGGAAAATGGTTGGGTGACCTTGAAGTGCTAGGCTACAATTGAGGCTTTGGTGTGATCTCTAACCCCCTAGGTGGTGGAGTTGAAGCTAGGCTTGGTGCTTTGGACCAAGGCAAGTGTATTTTGCACTTGTGAATAAACCAATGTTTTCATTGTATTTTTTTTCCTATGGTTTATGCATTTCTTAGCTTTATCCAAATTTAGTTATAGATTCTTTTATATGTATCACCGATAAATGTTATTGTTATGGGTAGTGATTATATGTCAATGTGATATAGATTAGTATGGGTATCAAGGTTGAAAATGGATTTTTGATACTAGGTTTTAACGTTGGTTTTGAGAATTGAATTTTGATTTCAAGCTATACTCATAGTGCCCATTTTCTATAGGGAATACTTTCATTGCATAACATCTTTCTTAATCAGTTCAGTGACGACATAGTTTCATTGCATATACCTTCGTAACTAAGAGACAAGTGACAACAAAAAACATGGCATCACAGAAGTTTGCAACTGCTACAAGCTTTATATATATATATATATATATATATATATATATATATATATATATATATTGTTAATGTTCGCTCCTACCTGTCACGTACAGAAGTTTGTGCCCCACCGAGACGTATTTGCATAACTCTCCACGGATCGGGGTTATGCGGGAAGCTTCCAGAACATTTCAGAAGATGGCAGAACTCTCTAGAAGACGGTGGATTTCTCTAGAAGGCCCAAGATCATTCTAGATGGCCCAAGATCATTCTGGATGGCCCATGAAGTTTTCTTTTATTTCCCTTAGAGAATAATCATGGAATATGTCGATTCCAGTATGGTAGGAAGAATAATCCCTAGAATATTCCTTCCAAAAGTTTCCATATAAAGATCTATGAGCCATTATAAATAAGTAGGAGGCTCATTTGTTCCTCACCACCCAAAGTTGTAGTCTTTTCTGTTAGCCCAATGATTATATCATGTTTTTGAATATGACTAATCAATTAAGTTTAACATAATGACCTCACTAATATCACTATATCATGTTCACTATATCACTATCATGTTTTTACTTAAACTTAGCATTATACTAATGTTCTATATCATATTTCCATGTTTGTACCATAATGCATCATACTGCTTTGTTCGTCTAACATATACTTTCAGACATGCGGTAAGCATGATCAAATCAGGACATATGCAATGGCCAAAGACGGCGTTATACAAGAAGATTTCTCTGAACCGCCCAACGACCTATTCGGGGCCTCGCATTGGGGGTTCGGGGGCGAAGCCCCTGAAAGGTATTTAGATTTTCAGATCTGTTTATGTTTGGACGACCGCCGTCAAGGAAAAAGGCATCTTCAGGTCTGCTCAAATATTAGAAGAAATGCGTCATTAAAGGGCTCTTGGTTTTCCTATTTTATCAATATAATTTTTACATTTATTGAGTCTAGAAGTACGATGTACACTACATCGTACTGGCAAATAGGCTATCCAAGAAACGTTTTCAAAATATCCTTTCATTTTGAAAACAAGTCCACTTACAAAAGCCCAAACTACTTCCTAACTGCTTGACTTTTTAAAAATCCCAAAAACCAATTTGCAAAAACCCTACCAGAACTCCAACAGAATTTGGCCCGAGTTCGGCCCAAATTCGGCCAGAGTTCGGTTAGTGCCCGTTGGATTTTGAACTTGGTCATCTCGTAGCTACGGATCCAACGGCTATTTGTCGAGATTCTTTCAAAGAGTTCTGCCCAAATTTTGCTCGAATTATGTCTTTGGAAAACCTATAAATAGAGAAGGATTTCAATTATTTCAACTCACTCATTCACTTTCTCTTCTCTTCTCTCTAAGCTTATTATGTTCTTCCAAAGTGTTCTGAGCTATTCATTTTCAAATCCCAAGCCAGTTACAATCTTCTAGTCGATTTAACAGTGCGGTATGGTCTAGAAGTTTCAGAGTGATTGTAATCAGAGGCTTGATTGAAGAAAGACACTTCACAATTGAAGTTGGTGGAGTACTTCGAATTAAAGCTCGTATTGTAGAAGTTGCAAGAACTTCGGATGAAAACTTGTGGTATTTTTCCATAGTGGATTCAACTGGAAGCTAGAGTTCTCCCGACTGGACTAGTCCTCACAACAGGAAAACCAGTATACATCCTTGTGTTTGTGTTTACTTTCTAATCTCTGCTTTTCATTTACTTACTTGTGATATATTATCTGTGATCTTGATGCTAACATTTTTAATTAGCTAATTTATGCTGCCTACTCTATTCACCCCCTCTAGAGTATTGCACTTTACGATTCGTTCCTACATTTTCTAGTATAGTAAATTTTTAATCTTCCACTCTCTCTCTTTTGCTCCACAATATTCTCAATATCTCCTTAGCGATCTAGCTAAGCGTTGCAAAAATGCTTGCATGACTCTTTGAAGAGAAAGATAGTGCGCCGTACGGGACGAAATATAGCCTAAAATACTAAGTCCGTGATAAGTGGTATCAGAGCGAAGGTCGGTTGGTGCCATGTCGACATCTGAGAACGTCCAGGAGGGACCCACGTCGCCTAAGGAGGGGCATGCCAAGACGCACAAGAAGGGCAAGAGCAAGGAGACTACGGCTGAGCATAGCCTTGCCGATCTTGCCAAGCGCATTGGAGCCTTGGAGACGGGTTCGAGGGACATGGAGATGCACATGGGCTCCATGAAGCAAAGCAATATGAGACTAGAAAGGTACTTTGATGGGCTGGAGAGTGACGTCATTTCGTCCATGGCAATCTTTCGGAAGCAATTCCAAGAGATCCTATCCGCACATGAGGAGGACCTCAAGGGGCATCGTGCGGAGATTGAGGATTTGCGTAGGAAGGTCCAAGGCTACGAGGAGCTAAAGACCGTGGTTGAGAGTTACGGAGAACTCAAGACCAAAGTTGCCATCTTGGAGAAGGCCGTTGCGAAAGTGGACCTTCGAGTAGAGAGGCACCGAGGCGAAGGAAGATCCCCGAGCCAACATCCTTTAGCGGGGTGCGAGATGCCAAAGAATTTGAGAACTTCTTGTGGAACGTAGAGCAATACTTCAAGACGTTGCACATCAACGATGATGCCGAGAAGGTGGATATTGCTTTCGTCTACTTCACAGATGATGTGATGCTGTGGTGGCATCGAAGGTGCATGAAAGTCGAGAAAGGTTTGTGCTCGATAGAGACTTGGAAGGATCTCAAGAAGGAGATTAAGTCTCAGTTCTATCCGGAGAATGTGGAGTTTGCAGCGAGGCAGAGCTTGCGACAACTCAAGCATACCGGGGCGATCAAGGAGTACGTTACGGAGTTTACACTTTTGATGCTCGCAATATCTAGCATGGGTAAGGAGGATCGTTTGTTCTTCTTCCTCGATGGACTCAAACCGTGGGCAGCTCAAGAATTGCAGCGACAGATGGTGCAAGACTTGAACACCGCCGTGGCAGCAGTCAAGCGGCTTATTGAGTAAATGTGGGATGACAACGATGACGAGGCCAAGCCAAAGTCCACCAAAGAGAATGGTGGAGGAGAGCTTGAGAGCTCTCCTAAGGAGGGTCCGTCCGACCGGAAGAATAATGAGAAGGCCCAACCCGAGCGAGTTGTTTCGTGCTTCATATACGGAGAGAAGCACTTTGC
The DNA here is from genome assembly GCA_029216955.1 of Iris pallida. NCBI lineage: Eukaryota > Viridiplantae > Streptophyta > Magnoliopsida > Asparagales > Iridaceae > Iris > Iris pallida. The sequence goes on along the minus strand of JANAVB010040818.1, from coordinate 19,269,832 downwards.
TTGGGATTGTCCGATGAGGAGCATGCGTATGAATGTTGTCCAAAACAAGGATATGGAGGACGAAGAGTGCGATGTTGGAGCGCACATAGGAGCATTGTGCTTACTCAACAACGTGAAGACCGACTCTGCTGTATCGAGGACTCCGAACAGGGAGCTCATATATATTGATGTGAAGATCAATGGCATGAGCACACGGGCGTTGGTTGACACGGGCACCACTTATAACTTCATCACGACCGCGGAGGTCCGTCGCTTGGGTCTAGCCTTGGAGGAAGATTCGGGTATAATGAAGGCGGTCAATGTGGAGGTACGTCCTGTACAGGGGGTAGCCATGGGGGTCCGCATAGCTATGGGAAATTGGTTGGATGTTACCAATTTTATTTTTACATCACTGGATGACTTCAAGATGATACTGGGCATAGATTTCCTTATCGCGGCTAAGGCGATTTCGATGCCACATTTGGGAGTTGTTGACTTCTTGGAGGAAGGCTCATCATGCATGGTGAAAGGTGCACGAGGCAAGCCTTCGAAGGGAAAAGCTATCTTCGCTACTCAGCTCAAGAAGGGTGACAAAAGGGGGACGGCATACCTAGCGGTGCTCGAGAAGAAGGATGGCTTCGAGGAGGAAGGCATTTCTTGCGAGACCAAGGGTGTTGCAAAGGGGCACCCCGAGGAACCACTTCCACGGAAGGAGGTGGACCATGCTACTGGGCTAGGCACGAGTGCAGAGATGCGTATCGCAAGCTGCATAGAGGCAGAAGCGAGGAGGCAGAGTAACCCGCACAAGGAGTTGCTCAAAGCTCGTGGAAGACATTCGAGTCGACAGCTTGCAATAGGATTCGCATGCACAGAGGTGCACAACCACGAAATGAAGGAGATCGGCGACTTGATAGCCCGTACGAGATTCTTCATGTACCGAAGAGGGCACAGACCGAGAACACAGTTGGTGCGGCAAACCAATTTGCTTTCGATCTTCTGGAGAAGATGGGCAGAGGAAAGCACCGCACGAGACGCACAAAGGAGGTACGATGCGCAGCGATCTTACCAACAAGAGTGGACATCGTCCCGAGACTTGCTGCACTCGTCGACGAGGGCGTCGACGAAACAGGTAGGGGAGAATGTCACGCACAAAAGTTTACGGCCCACCGAGATGGATTTGCATAACTCTCCACGGACCGGGGTTAAGCGGGAAGCTTCCAGAACATTCCAGAATATGGCAGAACTCTGTAGAAGACGGTAGATTTCTCTGGAAGGCCCAAGATCATTCTATATGGCCCAAGATCATTCTGGATAGCCCATGAAGTTTTTTTTTAATTTTCCTTAGACAATAATCCTGGAATATGACGATTCCAGTTTGGTAGGACGAATAATCCTTAGAATATTCCTTCTAGAAGTTTTCATGTAAAGCTCTATGGGCCATTATAAATAAGTGGGAGGCTCATTTGTTCCTCACCACCCAAAGTTGTAGTCTTTTCTAGTATAGTAAATTTTTAATCTTCCACTCTCTCTCTCTTTTGCTCCACAATATTCTTAATATCGCCTTAGCGATCTAGCTAAGCGTTGCAGGAAGGCTTGCACGACTCTTCGAAAAGGAAGATAGTGTGCCGCACGGGACGAAGTGTAGCCTAAAACACTAATTCCGTGACATACCGCTGTTGTAATTCGAACATCGTCCACTCGGATCTTATGTCCCCACTCTAGCTTCTTAAGCTACCAAGTCTTGACTATATTTAGTGACAAGTAAATATCATCACTGTAAACACTTGTAGTAATGCTTGTAAATATTATTGTCACTGTAAACTAATATATTTAGCGACCATTAAATGCTGTCATTGTAAACACTTGTAGTAACGCTCGTATTGCTGTTATTATAAACTTGTATGTTTAATAACGAATAAATATCGTCACTGTAAACACTTGTAGTAACACTCGTATATAGTATTGTTACTGTAAACTTACACTACCAAAATTAGGCCAAATAACGACGTTATTAGCAAATCCTGAACCACACGTCGTTAATTTAAAAAAAATTAGAGACAAATAAAAAACATCACAATACGTCATTGTGTACGACATTTAGCGACATTCAGCGACCAAAGTTTGTATTATAAAAATAGACGCCGCTAGAAGTCGCTTAACGATGCTAGCTTTTAATAAATAGCGACTTTGTGAAATAATATTTATACCACGTTGCTAAAAATTTTATAATTTGTGACCTTAGCGACGTCTGCATCACGTCGCAAAATAATTTAATATACACAACATCAGATTCACTTTCCCCCACAATCTCTCTCTTTCTGTGAAAATCTTCGATTAAACTCCCTTCCCGAAATCAAAAACCCCTCCCCTCCGGCTTCTCTCCTCCGCACGGCTCTCCCCTCTGACTTCTCCTCTGGTGGTACTTCCCTCCGGAGGTACTCCACTCTGACTTTCCTGCTTCGTGCCTCCGCGCAGTGCTCCCTTCCGCCTTCTCCACAGGTGATGCTTCCCTTTCGGCTATGACCACTATTGCTCCTCCGATTGGTAACTCCTATCACGACCCGCACCCGCTTTTCAGGATACGAGTGCGTGTCCAAGTCTAGCCTACGCCACAGCATTGGCGGTAGTACGCTGTCTATGATAACGTGGTCCACAACAAGAATAATATGCACATAACATCCACAGCTAAACCATCAAAATAATATCCAACTGTCAAAATGTCCTACTACAACTCAGATAGTCTCGAGAACAAACCCGGCAGCAGAAAAGTAAAATAGATAAACTAGAATCCAAACTATGATCGCTAACTAATAGAAAAGCATAAAAAAAATTATGCTAATTCGCATCAGTGCCAGACTCAGGTCCGTCAGTAGCGCCAGTGTCCCCAATATACGCACCGTGGTCCTCAGGATAGATGTCGTCGTCTAGAGCTGAAAAATAGTTATCCAGTCAGGATTGGAGCAAGATCACCATAACACTACACCACACAATATAATATACAAGCATAAGAAAAAAGAGGAAATGAACTGTAAACATGATAAGATATAATGAGAAAAGATCCACTAGGGCATACTAACTCTATGAAAGTATACTAGAAAGAAATAAACATCGAAGAAATATAACAACAAGAATGAAGACACGTTTTCAATGTGTTTTAGAATACTAACGTTCAACATGTGGTTGGGTTACACTAGGGAATCATACAATCAATACGTGAGGTGTATTAACTGAACAAACTCTGTAAGACGGTCCCCTAACCGAATAAACTCTGGGCTACACTGGGGTACCACATGTCTACTAATTGTATTCTTCCACCCGACTATCTCACAAGTACATGTCCAACACGAGAAACATTAACAACACGATAAACGAAAATAATGATAAACTAGAAGTAAGGCATGAACATGTACATATACTCTAACAACTCTAACTCTCGTGTACAAGCAGTAATCATGATCAATCAAGAACAGTGACAACATGGAATATAAAGATGAAATAGAGAAAATACGATATAAAGATACATGCAGTATAAAATATAGGCAATATAATGTCATTGTGAAACTTGCCTGATTTCTTGGACAAACCGTTTTCACAAGTCGAGGATGAGAGGAACTCCGACCTAGAAGCTAATCCTATATCACCATCGTACAACGAACCATGCACGAAAAAACCACAAGTCATTTCTAAGATTATAATTCTAAAATCATGAAATAAGTGGCTAGTGGGTTTCCTTTTCTAATATTAATTAATTCTAGAACAATTCATATAAAAATCTAATTTAACCTAATAATAATTTGAATATAATCTAAACAAGAAAGTTTGGCCATAGAAAGTCATATTTCCAATTTTGGAAACTATGGCACGCAAATCGAGGCATACCATTGACTATCTAGTCAAACATCATGAACTTGATATTTGGAAAGTGAAACTTGGTGGATTTTAGCGCCACGAGTGCACTGAAATCAACCGTGCCGCAAAAACACGCTTTGGTCAAAATATATCGCCGTTTTGGCTAACCGTGACCAAAACGGTAATTTATCGATCAAATTTGAGTTTAACTTAATAAATAAAAAGAAAACGAACCTCTAAAATTATAGAAAAATTAGATGTCAAAGATCATCATGTTAGCTTTCCAAAACTTTAAACGTATCATGAATCGGAGTTCGGGATCTCTCGGGATCTTGAAAACTGTGCAACGTGTCGAGTTTTGGACAAGCAACACTAAAATAATTTTTCGAAAATTCAGAAGCAAAATATTTATAAATAAAATATATATTCTGAAATTTACCTCAATACGAATCCAATAAAAAAATGGCACACAAATCCGAGGTCGGGGCTGTCAGCAATCGCCTCTGGAAGTTAGAAGTTTCCTAGGATCAACCCTCTCAAAACGGCCAAGTGAATATTAGGGTTTATGGAAATCTGTAGTTAATCATAAATATAGGCAGTGGGCTCAGCTTGGGAGGCGGTTGAGCGAATCCATGCCGCGTGGCATGATCTTCTCTACCCCGCTCAAACTTTAGACGACCAGATGGCCAAGCTGCTTGAGCCAACCAACTTTGAGTCGGTTTGGGAGCCGACTCCCATATATAGCAACAACACAGTCAGCAGTAGCCGCTGACAAGCGGGCCTGTCCAGCTCAGCCAGAGCGGCTGACGGGTGGGCCCCCCGTCTCTGTTGACTGTGTAATTAATATTTCTAATTACAGAAAACTCTAAAAAAACCAGAAAAAATCCTATTAATTCCAAATAAATTCCTAAAAATTCTAGAAAAATCCTAAAAAATTATAGAAAATATTTGGGACTATCTAAAACCCAAATAAAATTACTTTGTCTTAAAATAGCCCTAATTGACCCTATAGTAAATCATGAAAGCCATTAAAAAATATAAATCTTCATAAAATAAATATTTAAAATATCTAAAAATATCTAAAAATTATAGTAAAATATAATATAGCTAAATAATACTTATATAACCTGCCTAGAGGCCATATAACCATAATATGGTCCTAACTCACCTATGGGCTTAGTCACGACTCATATGATCATAGAAATTAATCGTAATCTAATCAGATAAAAACGAAAAAAAAAATATCCCTAAATTTTTAATCTGGGTGCAGATGCCACATACTATCCCCCTTAAAAAGATTTTTGTCCTAAAAAATTAACTTGTCAAAATAAATAACTTCTACATGCAATTTAAAATAATTTCTAGTCTATATCATGGAAAGGATTAAGAAATCTAAGATAACTAATCTAGCATTAACTAAACATGCATGCTAACTATAACTATGAAAGGCTTTTAAAGGAACCTATTTTATTTACCTATACCTTCCGGTCGAGTCACAGCTACAAATGCTTGCCCTTGATATTACGATCCTTCAAACTGTTGGTGCTCACTTGTCCTATGGGGTGTCAAGGAGGGGCTGTAGGATAATCCTTTATTTGGTGGTTAAATGATCCACAGTGCAAGCAAAGTCCTAGCCTTTTCCTATAATGCTCATTTTTGTGTCCTTCCTTTCGACAAAAGTCATAAGTTGCCTTGGGTTGGCTTGGCTGCTGTTGTTGGTGCTGAGGATGATATTGCTGATGATACTGTTGCGGTGAAGTCTTCCCTTGAACGTTAGGACGTTTCGTTGGTCTTGATTGGCTACTACCTCCTCCGTATGCATCTCGGTCTCTCTTCGGCCTACGATCTAGCTCTTTTTCTACTGCTTGTGCGACCTTCAAGATCTCCTCGTAGGTAGTGGCCTAACTGGTGGCAACGGCTAGGCAAATCTCGTGAGATAATCCTTTATTGAATCTTCGAGCTAAGGGTATTGACCATGCTCTCTGCGAAGCGGCTGAGGCAAGAAAACTCTGAGGTGTACTCATCGACGGTGAGGTTTCCTGCTCCAGACTCTCAAACTGACTCTCTAATACCTCTCGAGATACTTTGAGATAGAACTTCTTCTTGAATAGCTCCTTGAACTCTGCCTACGTCACATCTGGTGCAAAAAGTCAGGGCTCATCTCGATACCACGCCCGAGCAATTTTGAAAAGCTGCATGCTGGCTGACTCGATCTTCAGGTCTTAAGGAACTCGAGCCATCAGAAAAAATTGCTCCACGTTCTCTAACCACTCATCAGCATAGATAATCCCCTTTGTCCCATAGAATTCCTTGGGCCTAAGGTTCATGAAGTCCTTGGAAATTCTAGGGCGTGGTCGAGGAGCATCTCTAGTCTGAAGAGCCTCTCTCAAACTGTCACATAAAATATTGACCTGCTCCGTCTGGGAATTGATGAGTTGTTGAAAGATCCCAAGAAGCTGAGCATTGTCTAGTACGGGTGCTGGAGGTAGTGTAGGTGTTGGAGGTGGGGACTGCGGAGGAAACAGCAAGGGTGGTGTAAAGTCATCTCTGTTGAACCTCGAGGTCTGCGGTTGTGATGGGTCGCCATGATGAGTAAGCTGGCTCCATGTGTCGGTGGGGTCCCATTTGTAGAAGTTCCACCTACAGCTGGTGGGGTGTCTTGAGAATCCATTAGTTGCAATAAAAAAAATCATTAAACAGGAAAAGATTCAAGTAAGATGTAAATCAAGGATTATATTGAAGTCAAGATAGAGATCAGTAACATATCAAAGGCATGCGAAAGAGATCCTTAAGAGCTTAATCATATTTATGGGTGATGTGAACCTCTTCTAACATTATTCTAATATCAAACTCCAACTCTATTCGCAGGCTCGCAGTAGTACGACTAACTTAAGTACTACCACGAGTTCGCAGTCTTTGCAAAAACTGACCTGTATGTGCCACCATAAAAGCTTGTCACGACCCGTACCCGCTTTTCGAGATACGAGTGCGTGTCTAAGTCCAGTCTATACCGCAGCATCGGTAGTAGTACACTGTCTATAATAACATGGTCCACAACAAGAATAATATGCGCATAACATCCACAACTAAACCATCAAAATAATATCCAATAGTCTCTAAAAACCCTGTCAAAATATCCTACTACAACGCAGATAGTCTCGGGAACAAACCCGACCGTAGAAAAGTAAAATAGATAAACTTGAATCTAAACTATGATCGCTAACTAATGGAAAAGCATAAGAAAGAAATTATGCTAATTCGTATCAGTGCCAGACTCAGGTACGTCAGTAGCGCCAGTGTCGCCAACATACGCACCGTGGGCCTTAGGATAGATGTCGTCGTCTAGAGCTGAAAAAATAGTTATCCAATCAGGATTGGAACATGATCACCATAACACTACACCATACAATACAATATACAAGCATGAGGAGAAAGAGAAAATGAACTATAAACATGATAAGATATAACGAGAAAAGATACACTAGGGCATATTAATTCTATAAAAGTATACTAGAAAGGGATGAACATCGAAGAAATATAACAATAAGAATGAAGACACGTGTTTATTGTGTTTTAGAATACTGACGTTCAACATATGGTTGGATTACACTGGGGAATCAGACAATCAATACATGAGGTGTGTTGACTGAACAAACTCTGTAAGATGGTCCCCTGACCGAATAAACTCTGGGCTACACTAGGGTACCACATGTCTACTAATTGTATTCTCCCACCCGACTATCTCATAAGTACATGTCCAACATGAGAAACATTAACAATATGATAAACGAGAATCACGATAAACTAGAAGCCATGAACATGTACATATACTCTAACAACTCTAACTCTCGTGTACAAGCGGTAATCATGATCAATTAAGAACAGTGACAATATGGAAAGATAAAACAGTAAAAATACGATATAGAGATACATGTAATATAAAATAAAGGCAATATAATGTCATAGCAAAACTTGCCTGATTTCCTGGACAAACCTTTTTGACAAGTCAAGGATGAGAGGAACTCCGACCTAAAAGCTAATCTCATATCACCATCGTACCATGAACCGTGTACGAAAAACCATAAGTCATTTCTAAGATTCTAATTCTAAAATCACAGAATAAGTAGCTAATGGATTTCCTTTTCTAATATTTATTACATCTAGAATGATTTATTCAAAAACCTAATTTAACCTAATAATAATCTGAATATAATCTAAACAAGAAAGTTTGGCCATAGAAAGTCATATATCCAATTTTGGAAACCATAGCACGCAAATTGAGGCATACCATTGACTATATAGTCAAACATTATGAACTCGATATTTGGAAGTGCAACTTGATAGATTTTAGTGCCACGAGTGTACCAGAATCGACCATGCCGTAAAATTACGCTTTGGTTCAAAGATATCGCCGTTATGGCTAACCGTGACCAAAACGGTGATTTAACGATCAAATCTGAGTTTAACTTAATAAATAAAATAGAAAATGAGCCTCTGAAATTCTAGAAAAATTATATGTCGAATATCGTCGTATTAGTTTTTTAAAACTTTAAACGGATCGCGAATCAGAGTTCGGGATCTCTCGGGATCTCGAAAACCGTGTGACGTGTCGAATTTTGGACAAGCAATACTAAAATAATTTCCCAGAAATTTAGAACCAAGATATTCATAAATAAAATATATGAAAGTTTACCTCAATATGAATCAAATAAAAAAATGGCACACAAATTCGAGGTCGGGGCTGTCCGCAATCGCCTCAGAAAGTTGGAAGTTTCCTAGGATCAACCCTCTCAAAACGGCCAAGTGAATATTAGGGTTTATAAAAATCCACAGTTATATATATATATATATATATATATATATATATATATATATATATATATATATATATATATATATGCAGTGGGCTCGGCTTGGGAGGTGGTTGAGCGGCTCCATGCCACGTGGCATGATCTCCTCCGCCCCGCTCAAACTTTGGATGGCCAGATGGCCCAGCTGCTTGATCCAGCCGACTTTGAGTCAGTTTGGGAGCTAACTCCCATATATAGAAATAGCACAGTCAGCAGTAGCCGCTGACAGATGGGCCTGTCCAGCTCGGCTAGAGCGGCTGATAGGTGCCCCCCCCCCCCCCCCCCGCCTCTGTTGACTGTGTAATTAATATTTCTAATTACAAAAGACTAAAAAAATCAGAAAAAAATTCTATTAAATCCAAATAAATTCCTAAAATTCTAGAAAAATCCTGAAAAATTATAGAAATATTTGTGACTATCTAGAACCCAAATAAAATTACTTTGTCTCAAAATAGCCCTAATTGACCCTATAGTAAATCATGAAAGTCATTAAAAATTATAAATCTTCATAAAATAAATATTTAAAGTATCTAAAATCATAGTAAAATATAATATAGCTAAATAATGCTTATATAACCTACCTAGAGGCCATATAACCGTAAGATGGTCCTAACTAACCTATGGACTTAGTCACGACTCCTCTGATATAGAAATTAATCATAATCTAATCAGATAAAAATAAAAAAAATCCCTAAATTTCTAATCTGGGAGAAGATGCCACAACTCCTCTATGCCTCTCCTTCCTCTCCTCCTAAAGTCGACCGTAGCTACCCAACCATAATACCACCATCTCACCTTGTCACTTCTCGTTCCCAATATGCATGTTTTTATATATATTATTCTTATATATTATACCTGGTATTTGTATCATAATAGAATATGGACTTTGTTGTGATACATGCTTCATTCATGTGCCATGACATATTAGGGTTTGGATTACTACATGACTAGATCGAGGGTTTAGCATAACTCACCTTCCTCCATATAAAGCCCCCCTTATTTTCTCTCTCCACCTCCAGTTTACTCTTTTCCTTTCTCCTCAATCTCTTCTCTTTATCCCCTCCTCAACCTAAAAACCTTAGGGCTAGTTAAGAGAGGCTTCTTTAAATTTTTCTTTGAGAGAGTAGAGTGCTAGTTTAGCTAGCCACCAGAGCAAGTACATCTTGCACAAAGTAGACAAACCATGATTTCTTTTATCTTTCATTTTTCTTTGATTTCTTGCATATTATTCGTCTATGTTGTGTATTTTTTTTATTCTCTACATCTTTAGTACTTGATATTTTTGGTTCTGAGGCATGGGTTGGAGTAGATCTAAGTTTAGTTTATGCTTATATTGTTTTTTATGGGATTGATCTCTTAAAACTTAGGATTTCTAAGATCTAGTTATACCATGTTGTAGAGAATTCAATTTCGTATGGTTTTGACCTTTAAATCACTGGTTTTCAAGTTATATTGTGGGTTTTATGGCCATTGCAAGTTTTAGGGTTTTCTATGGCCATTTGGCTGCTGTTTTGGAATGGCAATGTCAATGTGATATGGGTGCTATGTAGCAGGAATGCCAAGCGAAGAGGCACCCATGTGGCAGACCTTCGAGCGGCATGCACACATGCACATAAATATTCTTTGCGCATGGATGTTATGCGCATGACTACTAGGCACACATTCATGATATGCGACATTTGTGCTATACGACATTCGTGCCATGCGGCATACATTCTTGGCACATGGGACTCCATGAGGTATGCATGTTATATAGAGGGTGTGGGCTGCTTATGCGTATGCTTGGGCTATGCACTGTTGCCTGTGGGTTTGTCTATGTGCGTAGGCTGATTGCTTAGCGCATAGGAACTAGTTGGTTGGTTCTTGGTTGTTTAACTAATTTTTTTTTGGTTGACTTGATTCTATAGTACGACCCTATGTTGATCATAGATGACAATCGGCTTAGGGACCTAGATGGTACCTGATAATTGAGCGATGATTGTTGATTATAGTACTTGATGGCTAGAGTTGTGGGCTTACCTGTGCATTTGAGATGCTATTATAGTAGAAACTTGTCACGATCCGCTCCCAGATTTTTGGACACGAGTCGGACACGCCCAGCCTACACTGTTGTAAACAACAGTATTAAGCTATCTATACCTCATAAATTATCAAACGATCATGATATCAATCCTTGGCTCAATTACAGAACTAATAAACGAAAACACAACCAATCACACACTCACACGATCATAGTCTACTATATCTCTTTAGTACATCATACATGTTAAAATCTTCGGAGACAAATCCGGCCATTCTCATCATCATCAATGTACATCGGTAATATCGGATACATCAAAACCTATTCTAATATTCTAGAGTCTTCCCGATCGCTCCACGTGCTATCTCCATGACCTAATATGTCAATAGTCCTGTCAGGACGGGAGCAAAGTACATGCAAATAATATGTTGCACTATATAAAATAAAGCATGTAAATAATACAGAAAATAAAACCAGAAAATGAGACACTAAATGCTGACATGATCATAAAACCTACAAGATAAGAAACTATGAGAACCACAATAACATGATAACACGACTAGTCACAGGAACAGACAATGAACGGTAAACATGAAATGAACAAGAAGAACATAACTAAAAATTTATTTGTGTCGAAATACCGTTTTCAATATGTGGGCGACTGGACTTTTACTCAGATTGGTACGACTCAACATACGTGTAGTGTATGCCAAACTATTCTTCAGAAACAGAGGGTTACCCACATATCTACTTGGTATTTCTCCATCCCAAAGATTCAGCAAACAACATCATACAATAGTGAGATCTGATAACAGAGTACATGAATAATAACCAGAACCATGTCGTGTCGGAATCGTGTCACAATATGAGACATGACTATCCAAACATTAAAATACAGCATTTAAAATGTATTGAAAAACATCTTGTAAGAACGTACTTGCCTTAACCAAAGTGTAAGTCGTTGTTAAATCACTTATAAAATAATAGGACAAAAATCAGGGTCTAAACTAGCAATGTTAGGACATTCTAGTAAACTCCTTAGAAATATTTAATAACTAATTTCCTATTTTAACAAATACTTACACTAATTTAACCAATAATTATTTAATAACTAAAAAATCTAATCAACCAATTTAACATAATAACCAACTATTAACCCTAATTAACCTATTTAACCAACTCTAATTAACTAATTAACACAAAGCATTAAAGAGAACTCAGCCTAATATCTCATCTCCTTTTCCTTTTCCTTTTTTTATATCTTTTTTTATACTACTGAAACCCATGGCCTGCAAGCCCATGGCCACCTGGCCCAGCCACTCACCCCTACCATATAGCTACACTGAGACACAAAAGAGAGAGGAAACAAATGCAACATAGAAAGAAAAAAGTGGGGGAGAGAGAGAAAGGAAAATGGTGCGCTCACCGAGGAGAGACGACGGCAGTAGATAGGGGTGTTCGGCGGAGGCTCGATCGGGCGATGGAGGAACATGGTTTGGAAAGGAGCTCAGGAAGGCGAAAGTTTTGCTGTTGGTGGATCTGGGCGGTGGGGGTCGGACTGGTGGTTGTGTCGGGATGTCGTGTCCTCGGAGTCGGACCCGGGGACACAGATGTATTTTTGGATTTTGTAGATATCTGTAGGGTTTTTGGTGGTTGTGTCCCAGTGTCGAACAAATGATGGTTTTGGACAGGGTTCATGGGTGTGTCCACGAAAAATCTATAAATATATCGTATTGGACACAATAGTCCTAATGAAATGGTGGATACGTCCGGGGCATACCTAAGCAGGACACGGAGGAGAGGAACTTGACAAAGTGTTCTTGGATCTGGACACGACAGAAATGCTGGATACGGTAGGGTTTGGGTTTGGACACAATCCTGAGACTTGGACACAACTGGGCATGGATACAGACACAATGATCTGGACACAAATTTGAAATTGGGTTTTGGCCGAAAATGGGTTTAGGTGGGAAGGATGGACTTGGGGAGAAGAAATGGGTTTGGGCTTTGGAAAATAATGATGGGCTTTAGGAATGGAAATAATTAGGGATGTAAACTAATTAAAAATGAGGGTATTTACAGGCTAATTAGGACTAAAATATTCCTAGAATATTCTAAGGAATATTCTTAGGAATATGCTAGATCCCAAAGAATATTCTCTATAATTAAGTAACACTAATACATAATTAATTAAGGAATGCCTAGAAGGTTCCCACTCTAACCCTCATAGCTAATTACTAATGATGCCACTCCCCAATCATGAATTTGTAGAAAATTACCTACTATTGCTAATTCACCTTAAATAACTACGACTTCGCCACTCCCTTTCCATAATTCTCCAAAATAATAATTATCAATAATAATCACTAATAAAATAATGATTAGAAAATAGAAATTTGAGAAAATAATAATTAGGATTTTGATAAAAATCAGAATTTTGAAAATCAGGGGGTTACAAAACCCTGACGTGTATCTGACCTAATACCCATACCACGATGTGGGCATAGGACTTCATGTGATTTACTGATTAACCAAGTTTCTGGCTTGATTACTTGTATCCTATGTGTGCACTAAGGTGCTCTCCTATGTGTGTACTGAGATACTATTCTACATGGGTACTGAGGTGCTATATGATCCTATGTGTTATATGGTACTACTATATTTCATCTTCTAGTATGAACATGGTAGTTGGTCAGTAGCCTTAGCATGGTTAGGCTTGATTGGCTACTTGTTGCAGTACACTAATAATGAATTAAGATTTGGGACTCTGTGAGTCGATATGGATTCATACTTAACGTAATTCATATCGAGAAACGACATCTAGAAGGATGATCATGTGACCACGACATGTGATTCTAGATAAATGTAGCATTAATCTAGGTAACTTAAATAGTAGAAGCATTGGGATGGAACGGAATCCCGAGGTCGTGCGTTATCGACCACTCGGACATTCGTCTTGTAGTGCAAGACTGGCCACCACGGATACTGTATGTCATCCGCTCTAGTAGAGTGCAGTATTTAATTATTATATGTCGAGCCAGCATCTCCCTATAGAAGGGTTAAAACCGTTATGTTCTTTTAGTATGGTAGCCTTGAGAAGAACCGGTGTATACCCTATATGCGAAGTGTTACTATTATTAGTTCAGATAGTCCTGCTTGGATACGACACAATATAAGGATTCCTATATAGTGCATTATTGGGTAACCAGGCAGATTATAGAAAGTCGTATGATTGATTGGCCATCTCATAAACTTGTTGATGTGTTGTACTCTGTAGTTCTGTTAGTAGCCGAGGGACATGGACTGTCGTGGTGTCTGGTCCAACCCTTGTCCTTGTTTGGTTGTAGGATTGGACTATGGTGCTACGATAGGCTATAAACAAAGTTACGATGCAGAAGCCTCTAAGCCAGCTATGGTTATAGGATATATTTTATCTCGGTACGATACGACACCTTTTGTCCTTGTTTGGTGTAAGGGTGTCTCATTTCCTCGATGATATGGTATATGCGTATGAACCTTGGCCCATGTCTTATTTACTTGCTTGGGTTTTTAGTTTCTTCACTTATGCTTTCTTGTAGTATAACGTCCAGTCCCAAAATACGTAGGACTAGGAGATTGTATACATGCTAGCTACGTATCGAGAGGACTCCAGCCCAGCTCGAATACGTATAAGTTGTCTACAATGACTACATGTTTATAACAACTATACATATATCTCAATACACTGAAGATAAACTCTTGTATAAACCAAGTATACTAATGTTGGTCTGGCATTAACATACCGGCTCCTCCAAGTAATAAAAAAGATAATATGCAATAAAGTGGACCATACTCTAATGCAATTATCTTGAACAAGCTTCTAAAGAAGAATAAAGTTTGCAAAACTAGGCTATACAACATCATAGTCAAAGTAAAATAAAATATAATATTGGATGAATATGAAAAGGTATTAACTAAATATGTACCTGAAATCCTGGAGAAACAATCAACAACCCTCCATCTAATCTACAAACGAGCTCAGCAAAACTTGGAGAGATCACCAGGTTCTCAGGAAACTATTAAGACACATAATATACAAGCCTACTTTGACAGTAATAACATGCATAGAAAGACAGAGAATAATATTAAAAAGTAAATACTGAAGAATACAAGAGTGAAACATAAAGGAATGGCATGCTGTTGAGAATCGTGCTAATAAACGTGACTACGAATAAATCGGGATAAATCGCAGCTCGGTGGGAGCTAACGACCATATAGATCGCAGCTTGGTGGGACCTCACAACCTATAGTAAGTCTCTATCACAGTTCGGTGGGGCTCACAATAGAAAGTGGTCAAGTATAGTCATCGTCTATAACAAGGTCCTCGTATAGAACTACGAATCAAGTCAATCAAGTCATCTCAGGTCAAGTCAAGTCCAAACGGTACAGGAAACATATTCGAGTCAATGTCAAGGGATATGTCATATGCTAAGCAATTATATCACAAGACATATACATGAACAAGATAAGAAAATAGGACAAGTAATATGAAAAATGGGAACCATCTACGTGCACGTAAAACAAAAAAATAACAATGACATAAATCAGGAAAAAAATGTAACCAAGTAAGACAGAAAAGAACAACAAGAAATGCATGTAAATACATACTGTAAAGTTCGGCAAAGTATACTTGTCTCACTTTTCGTCCTGAATTTGTTTTCTGATTTATTGGCATAATCATATCCACAACGTCTCCGGCACCTAAGAATCTAACCATGATTAAAATATAAACTAAGCTATTAATTAACCTTAGTAGCAATATATTATATATAATGATTAAACTATAATCCTAAGATCAATATAACCTATATAACAACTAAACTATGAATTAATCTTTAATAGTATAACATATAATATTCTAAAGACAAAGTTTTGAAATTACCTTTGGGTTTAGGGGCCTATACTGAAATTTCCATACTTTAGTCACTTGCACGTGAAGATGAAACCTACCCATGCATTCTTCTTCTTTTGATGCTAATACATATTAATATTATTGTTTCTCAGCACATGTTGGCGTGGCGAGGAGCTTCGGATGGTTGGATGGCTGAACCGCGTGGGCCGACTGCCCGGATGGATGAGCGGGACGCCTGGGAGTCGGTCATGGTTCCACGGGGACATGAACACACGGGAGTCGATGTAGATGAGTATGGCCGCGATGTTAGATGCAGGTGTTTGCAGTATGGTATATGACGCGGCGGTGGAGGGTTCAGGCGGCGGATGCCCGGGTTCATCGTCTCCGCGAGACGTCCAAGCTCGCGGCAAAGATTATAGGGGAGAACGACAAGGACTACTTCTATACACGTACGGGGGGTAAGTCGGCTTGAATCGACGAGATGTGGAGGACTCGGCACTGTTTGAACAAAGGAGGACCGAGACTGATCACAGCACAACGGCAGGGTGGTCATGGCCCGTGCATGGCTGCTAAGGACATGTGAGTCGGTATCAGGCAGGCCAGGACTAAAGGATCGGCTGTGTCAAGAGACGGTAGG
Source organism: Iris pallida (assembly GCA_029216955.1). NCBI lineage: Eukaryota > Viridiplantae > Streptophyta > Magnoliopsida > Asparagales > Iridaceae > Iris > Iris pallida. The sequence goes on along the minus strand of JANAVB010040818.1, from coordinate 19,253,606 downwards.
GGAGCAAGGTCGATGTCGACTTCAGTTTATGCATTCCACGCCAAAGCTCACATGACTTTCTTTTGGAGGATTCGACCGAGGTAGATGCTGTTATATATATATATATATATATATATATATATATATATATATATATATATAAAAGGTGGTGGTGGTGGTGGTGGTGGTGGGGGGGGGGGGGGGGGGGGGGGGGGAGGGGGGGGGTGGGGGAGGGCGGACCCCCCGGTTCCGATGCGAGCGGCGGCGCCCCCCCAGGCGGTGGGGTGCCGGGGGGGGGGGGGGGGGGGAGCAAAGGTGGGGGGGGTCGGGTGGACCCCCCGGAACTGCTGTGAGTGGCGGCACCCCCCAGGCAGTAGGGGGGTGGGGGGGGGGGGGGGGGGGGGGGGAACGAAGGCGGGGGGGGTCGGGCGGACCTCCTACGGCGGTGGGGGGGTCGGTTTCGGTGTCGGACGGGGATCGGATCCTGAGAGGTGTCTCCAACGTGTCTAACTTCGAATTCGGAGCAGAATCTGGATCTCAGGGGGGCCAAATGGAGGGAGGAGGATGGACGACGGTTACGCATCGTCGCATAGCGAAGACCGGAGGAAAGGCAGGAGGAGGACAGGGCCATGTTAGAGATCGTCATCCTGCTGACAGTCGACAGGGCGGGCCAGGGGCGCGGCCATCGGCCCGTGGTCCTGTGGTGTCTGCTGCGAGATCGGTGGGCTGGTGGCCAAAGGCGACCGCGGTGGATAAGGGGAAGAGTAAGGTGGTGGATCTCGACGATCAGAGGGCTGGGTCTTCCCTCCCGGAGGTTGTCCTCCGGCCACATAGGGCGACTCCACGGCCGGTTGGAAGGTCCTGGGCAGATATTTACAAACTTGTGGGGCCGAAAAGTTCCACATCGATGGAGTACGTGCCGCCGATTGAGGTCTTCCACAATTTTCTCACTCTCTAACACAAACCACATCCTATTACCAAACCTTTCCTTAACATATTATCTAACCACTAACATACTCTTCTAACTAAATGCTCAACTCACTAACTCACTAACAACACACACACACACAACATGAAGGGAGTTAAGTGACTGTTTTTGATGAAAAGGATGAATGGATGAATGAATGGTGAATGAAAGGGAGTTAAGCGACTATTTTTGATGAAAATGATGAATGGTGAATGGGTGAATGGATGAATGAATGGTGAATGGGTGAATAAATGAATGAATGGTGAATGGGTGAATGAATAAATGAATGGACTGCTATATGTGAAGGATGAATGGATGGATGAATGAATGTATATGGATGAATGGTGAATGGGTGAATGAATGAATGGTGAATAGATGAATGAATAAATGAATGGTGAATGGGTGAATGAATAAATGAATGGACTGCTATATGTGATAGATGAATGGATGGATGAATGAATGATGGATGGTGAATGGGTGGCCGAATGAATGATATTGCTGCTGCTTGCTGCAGCAATTGCTGCTGCATATGCTGCTGCTGCTTATGCTGCCTAGCTGTTGCTGCATATGCTGGCCTAGCTGCTGCTGCATATGCTGGTCTCAATCCCCCCTTCAACCACCATGAACACGACCACAAACCACCACTACAACACCACAACTACAACCACAACCTACCACAACAACTCCGTCCATTCTCACTCAAACTCACACACAACCAATAAACATATATATACATATATCAAGACACCTATATATATACACTCTCAAATATAAAGAGACACACACACACAATATTTCGGGTTCGTCGGATAACCCGACACATGAACCCGAGCCCAACCCGATTGTTGATCGGGTTCAAATATTTTAACCCAAATCCGAGTCCGAATCCGAGTATCTTCAACCCTAACCCAACCCAATAACGGGTTTATCTGATTGGGTTCGGGTTTAGCCCGCCCAAGTTGCACCCCTAACCGTGTGTCCGTGTGTGTCTGTGTGTGTGTGTGTGTCCGTGTGTGTATGTGTGTGTGTCTCTATGTGTGTGTGTGTGTGTGTGTGTGTGTGTGTGTATGTGTGTGTGTGTGTGTCTGTGGGAGAGGAGGAGGAGGAGGAGGAGGAGCGAGAGGAGTTAGGTTAGGGTTTACCTGAGGAAGAGGAGGAGGAGCTCGGATTGGGGAAGGTGGAGCTCGAGGAGGAGGAGCTCGACGGGAGGGGGTAGGGGTCGCCGGGGGGGGGGGGGAAGGGGTCGCCGGGGGGGAGGGAGTAGCCGGGGGTCGAGGAGGGAAAAGAAAATTCTAAAATTTTCGAGTGAGGGGAAAAAAGGAAACAGTGTGCCCTAAGTAAAAAAGTTATCGACGTCAAGAGGAGATGTCGCTAAACGTCGCAAACATTTTAATATATGATGACATATTTAATAATATGTCGCTGAACGTCGCTATTCAGCGACGTAATTTATCTCCTATCGCTGAACGTTGCTATTCAGCGACGTTTTGTGATGTCTATAGAAAGGAGTCGCTATATTCGATATTTAGCGACGTTATTTTATTCCGTCGCTAAATTACGTCGCTAATAGAGCATATTTTAGTAGTGTTCCCTGCGGAAGAGATAGAGAAAGTGACAGCATACTGGAAGAATACTCTGGTTCTGTATGTTCTAGGCAACAAGCCTTTCTACGGATAGATCCGGGGCTATGCAGCACGTGTCTGGCAGCCTAAGGGGAGTATGGAGTTCTTTGCTCGCGAGAACGGCTTCTACTATGTGAAGTTTAGACTTTTGGAGGATGTCGCAAGGATCCTCCAAGGCGGCCCCTAGACGTTCGACGGTAGGCTTATTATTCTGAAGGAACAGACCCCGGAGCTTAGATGTAAGAGAAAAGTCTTGAATGCCATCCCTGTATGGATTCGCTTCCCTGAGTTTCCTGTCCGGTTCTGGAGTATACCATTATTGATACGTCTGGCGAGCTTGGTGGGCACCCCGATCAAGGCGGATGAAGCTACTGCCTTTCGATCGAGGTTGATGTACGCCAGGATTTTATGGAGATTCGGGCTGGGGGGGAGTTACCGAAGATGGTGGAATATGAGATTCCTTCTGGAGAGGTGCTAACCCAGAAGGTGGAATACGAATGGGTCCCACCTACCTGTTCACGCTGTTCCTGTTTTGGGCATCTGGCCAGTGGTTGTTCGGCGGTTAGGACCTCAGGTGGAGCCTATTATTCTCCTTAGTGAGGCTCCAGACTCACCCTGTAACATAGATTTCAGAGATGGCAGTGGAGAGGAGGTCTCGGTGGGAGAGGTTACCCATCCTGTGAGTGATGGTAGGATGAGCCTCATTGTCTCTACCCAGCTAGCTCCCACGAGTGGGGCATTAACCACTTGCCCGGGGCAGAGTGTAATGCCCCGCTCCGCATCGGTGCATTATGATGAGTCGTTGACTCGAAGAGTTGTGTTGACCCGATGAGATATTGATGCAAATCGATGCAAGTGTTGCGTTGGCCAAAGGTAAGCTTTGAGTTGGTTGGTATATATGAATCGAATCGATGCAAAGGATAAGTCCCGTTTAAGCAAGTGTTGATTTTAGTTGATCTGGTGTGCAGACTATGCCTTTATGCTGGATTACGGAACGTGGTATGGGCACGATAGGCCAAATCAACCGAGTAGTTCAAAGAAATGACTAAGTCCGGAAGTTAGCTATGCGATCGAGTTATGGAAGCCAGATGCTTCAATCGGCGAGGCGGCAAGGCGTATCGGCTTAAGGTGGGCGAGTTCTTGACTCTCTCTCCCTATTCCTTCACGTCTAATAAAATATGTTATGGTATGCGTAAGATGTTATCGAATTAGCGAGCGTGGCTCGGTAACGAAAGGTTTGAGTATGTGTCGAACATTAAGATAGAACATTGAACAATCGAACAATTGAAGCGACGTGCATCAAGTGTACGGGTCGCAGTAGGGCAAAGATGGTAGAACATTGAAAGACGATATTGAGATGTGCATCATGTGTACGGCTCTGAAAACATTGAACACTAGGCGTAGAACATTGAATACGGCACTGAGCGTACCCTCGGGCACTTATGCGACAAAAAGACTAAGTAATTACGAAATTATGTTATGAGAGTAACTTACGAATGGTACGCGTTGAATACAAGTACGAGATGTCTAAGCCGTTGGGCGTCGTGCATCAATATGGATGTGTTGGGGCATAACGCCGATGGAGCTCCCCATGTGAATGGTGGATTATGTTTATGAGACGCGAATATGTTTATGACACGGGAAATCGTTTATGGCACGGGAAACCGTTTATGGAATGAGACTATGTTTATGCAACGGAGGATTTGGTTAGATTGTTATGTGTGTTTGCTATGGCACGTATTGCATGGTCAATGGACACGGATGGCCCGAGCACGGGTATGGCTTCCCTCGAACGGTTACGCCGGGGCGTCGGGACCGTTCGGCCTAGGAGGGAATTATGTGTGGTATTTATGGTGCACAACATTCGGACGGATTGCGACCGTCCAGTGCTGTGATAAGCTATGATATCCGTAAGTTTGGAATCCTTCGGATACTGGGCTAGCAACCCGTATCGAAGCGATTGTAGGCTTACACATAAGAGATGCCAAGTCCATTACGGTACGAAACACCGTGACCTTCATATAGATAGGGCCGGTGGGCTGAGATGAGAGTTGGGTGCAGGCGTAGGGCCTGCGACCCTTATGCATATGTTTACGGTTATGATTGGTTGGTTGCGCGAATCGTATGATTGCTTATGTAAGTTCTAACCATGGCAGGCTAGACAAAGAGGAACGGGATGTGCACGAATCACTATGTTTATGTTTCAGATTATGTTTAACTGTATCTGCTACAGGAACACGGTATGGGACACATTTATGATAATGTGCTATGTTTAAGTGTTGCCATGAAATCGATCCTAAGGCTAAATAGAAAGATCACAATTTAAGATGCATGTTTCACTAAATGGATAAGTGTTTGGTTTGGGTGCGAGCGGGTCTTGATCAGTGCGAAGCGAGGACGAAAGCACTAATCTCCCCCTAGTTTATGTGCAGGCTCAGGTTATGATCGGTTCGGGGCGGAGCTTGGCTTGGACGTGCCGAGGCATGGAGTCCTTGGCGATCAAGAGGAGTTTCCGCATATGCATTCGGACTTGCGACATGGAGATGTTCGGCCGAAGACTACTTGGTGGCTATAAAGAGGCATAATGTATAGAACAATGAAATCCTTTGTGAGCTTGAGAGATCATGAGCGTTGTAGCCAATTGGCATTTTATGTTGGGCTATTCAGAGCCTTTGTAACCTTCAGTTCATAATCAATAAAAGAGATTCTTATGTTTTACTTTGTTTTCCTTCCGCTGCTTATGTTACGAATTTGAGATATTCACTATGTGAACCGTTATCTTGCCTTGCATGAGCGCAACTTCAGGCTCGTGCGGCATCACGCCCCAGCGAGGACGATGATTCGGGTAAAATCTAGCGAGGACGAACGATTTCCCGGATCGGGGCGTGACAAGTTGGTATCAGAGCGGTTCCATCCTTTAGACCGTGCATGAATCTTTTTGACCCTCAGTTGCTTCGCTATCGAATTCAGTTGACTCTAAGTTGTTTCCGCAACCGCATGGCTCATGGATCTGCTCGACGCTACATTGGATGTTCCATACAATAAGTCTATATTAAGTGCGTACGTCTGCCACAAGTATGTCGTGACTATCACGCTATCTCCGGGTGCCGTCGGAGAGTGTTGGTTGCACGAAGTACAACGAGTTATGGGATGTTGGTTGCACGAGGTACAACGGGTTATGGAATGTTGGTCGCACGAAGTGCAACGAATATGGTGATGTTGGTTTTATGAAGTGCAACGATATGTGTTGTCGGTCGCACGAAGTGCGAGGAGCTATGTGTTGTGGGTCGCACGAAGTACGAGAAGATATGTGTTGTTGGTTGCACGAAGTGCAACGGGTCGATATATGAGGCAATGCATGTTATGTTGCTATGCGAATGGTTATGTGTTATCGATTGCACGGAGTGCAGCAAGTCGTGGATCGTTTGTTGCATCGGTGCAACGAGTCGATACGGTATGATGCGTGTTGTATGGCTATACGGATGGATAGCGATATGTTGCGCAAGATTGAGTAAAGACCTTGAGTATCAAGAATGAGTTGTTACACGAGTTGCAACGAACGAGATTGGAAGATCGCGGATGCGATTATACGAGTCGAGTTGGTCACTAGGTCGAGATCGAGTAGGCGAACGTTTATGTTGGCCGTATGTCGTGTTGAGCTTTGAATAAGCGAATGTTGCGGGTGTGATCGATATGATCGCCATGGTACGGTTAGATCGAATGTATGTCAAACTTGAGCTAACGTTAGAGCCGGGATCGGAAGGATCGCCATACGGGACGGTTAAGTTGAAATAGATGTCGGACCTATCCGGAGTGTGATGTCGAGTGATGACTCGATTTCGAGTGGTATATGCAATACCAATTATGCGATCAGTGTAGCAAAGTATGGTATCGATAACGATAGGCTCGATCCTGAGTGGTATATGGAATACCACTTAGCGATAGCGATGTTAAGCCGGTCGGTGACTTGCGATAGGTTACGTCGAGACGATTGTATTGCTACGATGTGTTTGTCCTCAACGGACGGAATAGTATCGAGACTTGAGTGGGAATGACTTGAAAGAAGTCGATGCGAGTATGCCTTGATGAATTGAGTTGAACAATTATGTGCGAAGTCGTACTTATGGATGATACGTTGAATGAGGATTCGTTAAGTATAAGTTGAACGATAGGCCGAGCATATGCGAATGAATGTTACGTTGAGAAAATAGTCGACCCGGTCGGACTTATGTTGGGTTAGTACGAAGACTTATTCGAAACGCGTTGAGTAGGTACGAAGAAATCGTGCGAACGAAATTGAGTTAGCGCGAGGAATCGGTAGCACGATTGGAAGTACGAGTTAGGGATATGAGAATGGCTATGTGAAATTGAAATTGTGTCGCGACGATGTTAAGTGGTTACAACTGAATGGATTTTGATAAGTGCGAGACTTGATTCGTATTCGAGTTCGGATAATGGCAATGATTGCAACGGGTTTGAGCTTATGAGAAAGGAAGATGTTCAAGTTATACATGTCGACGATGGTATTGAGGCGTATCAAAGACGATATGCAATAACTCGGGGATACTCTGATCGAATGAACGAAAATTATGTTGAGCATTGTTGTTGGATGAATAAGATGCAAGTTAAGTTGATGGCAGTTTGGATGATAACGGTAGGAACGCTTCGGAGAATTTGAGAGTCGATGGATATTGCTTGGGTGAAAATAAAAGTGTCTGGATTGCTTCGCGGATCACCACTATGTTGACATTCTTGTCTTGAGCGAGCGCAATACCAGCCTCGTACATGCGTCACGTCAAAATTAGAACGATTATTCCGCGTGAGCGTTGGTATGGTGATTCATCCAACGGGGATGATCGAACTTGCAAGGCGTGGCAAATTGGATTTAACTTGTGGTTTGATGCGAAAGTTGTTCGAGGATGGTTTCGATGAGTACAGAATGTGTCGGACTATGATCACGGATAGGTAAACTCGGGCTTGAGGCGAGTAGATGTCATACGACTGGCAAGGATAGTCGACGGTTATGCAGGAGTGATTCGAGTAGTAACGGTACGCAATGTGCATGAGTAATTCGAGTAGTTATCGGCACATCAGTTGTGCGGGGGTAGATAAATTATGGATTGGCATATTGAATTGGGTAAAGTCCCATAGGAATTGTCGAGAATTGATTTGGCTCCGCGATAGGATATAGCATGGTTCGTTGTAACTATCCCTCGTTGATGATCTTCAATTATCGAGCATAGTTTCGGGGCAGATGACCCTAGAAGACTTGATCGCCAAATCAAGTGAATGTTGAAGTCCCATAGGATGACCCTAAAGAAGTCGCTTAAGAAGGATAAGGAATGAGGTAGTGCATGTTGAGGATAAGTCTAAGCGAGTGAGTATCGTGTCTCGAAAGTTAGCGAGTACTAGAATCGATATGGTCAAAAAAAGTTATGTTGGATCAAATAGATGTTGAGGAACGTGCTTAGCATAATGATGCGGTAAGGCGACTGCAAGGATTCTGCAATGCGCGAGAGCGACGGATAGTAGAACGACCCTAAGAGTTGTGTCGTAGATCGGCTTGAGTAACGGTTAGGCTATGTGTGTGGAACGCGCAATCTATATTATGGAATGAACTAGTCGGGACTGATTCAAAGATTGAGTATGGGATTCATATTCGATTGAGAACAAGAGATAGGCATGTCGTAAGAGACCTTGGGTCGAGAAGATTGTTGCCTTTGAGCATTGTAGACTCAAGTTGACCTCTGTGTCAGGAGAGTGCGAGCACGATGTCTGGATAAGTTACCTAGCGGGGGTAGCCCCAGACGCAATGCGTGAATAAAGCGAGAACGTGAATCACATATGAATAGTTGTGTGCGAGACTTAGTACGGATTGTAGGCAAAAGAATGTGTGACATGTGGACATAGTCCATGTCGTTAAGGCTAAATGTTATGAAGGATTGGATAAAAGACTTGAGTTATGCGAGAGATAGGAAACGGTTGGACGAGTAGGCATTACGAAGAATTGTTGCGATCGGATGTGCAATGACTTGTGCAATATGAGTGTTAGGTGGCCGGCGAGAAACTTATGAGATCGAAGTTACGGGTTCGAATTAAGTTATGTGCAGAAATGTTTGGAAGAAAATTGCATGTTATGGGATGATGCATACGAGAAGTATTTTGGGAATAGGCGCTAAGATATGACTAAGTCGAGTACGGACCGATGGATGCTTGAGGATTTAAGTTGAGCTTGTTAGTTGTCCCGATATCCTACAACTGAGCTTGGCTGAAATGCATATATTGGTGGGATGCCTAAAATATGTGTATGATCCAAACTAAGTTGTATGATTCAACGATAGTAGCACGAGATCGTGAAGCGATCTATGCGAGGCACTTGGATTGAGTGTTGGTTTCGGTTCGAGGACGAACCTGATTTTGAGTGGTATATTATGTAATGCCCCGCTCCGTATCGGTGCATTATGATGAGTCGTTGACTCGAAGAGTTGCGTTGACCCGATGAGATATTGATGCAAATCGATGCAAGTGTTGCGTTGGCCAAAGGTAAGCTTTGAGTTGGTTGGAATATATGAATCGAATCGATGCAAAGGATAAGTCTCGTTTGAGCAAGTGTTGATTTTAGTTGATCTAGTGCGCAGGCTATACCTTTATGCTGGATTATGGAACGTGGTATGGGCACGATAGGCCAAATCAACCGAGTAGTTCAAAGGAATGACTAAGTCCGGGAGTTAGCTATGCGATCGAGTTATGGAAGCGAGACGCTTCAATCGGCGAGGCGACAAGGCGTATCGGCTTAAGGTGGGCGGGTTCTTGACTCTCTCTCCCTATTCTTTCACGTCTAATAAAATATGTTATGGTATGCGTAAGATGTTATCGAATTAGCGAGCATGGCTCGGCGACGAAAGGTTAGAGTATGTGTCGAACATTAAGATAGAACATTGAACAATCGAACAATTGAAGCGACGTGCATCAAGTGTACGGGTCGCAGTAGGGCAAAGATGGTAGAACATTGAAAGACGATATTGAGATGTGCATCACGTGCACGGCTCCGAGAACATTGAACACTAGGCGTAGAACATTGAATACGGCGCTGAGCGTGCCCTCGGGCACTTATGCGACAAAAAGACTAAGTAATTACGAAATTATGTTATGAGAGTAACTTACGAATGATACGCGTTGAATACAAGTACGAGATGTCTAAGCCGTTGGGCGTCGTGCATCAATATGGATGTGTTGGGGCATAACGTCGACGGAGCTCCCCATGTGAATGGTGGATTATGTTTATGAGACGCGAATATGTTTATGGCACGGGAAACCGTTTATGGCACGGGAAACCGTTTATGGAACGAGACTATGTTTATGCAACGGAGGATTTGGTTGGATTGTTATGTGTGTTTGCTATGGCGCATATTGTATGGTCAATGGACTCGGATGGCCCGTGCACGGGTACGGCTTCCCTCGAACGGTTACGCCGGGGCGCCGGGACCGTTCGGCCTAGGAGGGAATTATGTGTGGTATTTATGGTGCACAACATTCGGACGGATTGCGACCGTCCAGTGCTGTGATAAGCTATGATATCCGTAAGTTTGGAATCCTTCGGATACTGGGCTAGCAACCCGTATCGAAGCGATTGTAAGCTTACACATAAGAGATGCCAAGTCCATTACGGTACGAAACACCGTGACCTTCATATAGATAGGGCCGGTGGGCTGAGATGAGAGTTGGATGCAGGCGTAGGGCCTGCGACCCTTATGTATATGTTTACGGTTATGATTGGTTGGTTGAACGAATCGTATGATTGCTTATATAAGTTCTAACCATGGCAGGCTAGACAAAGAGGAACGGGATGTGCACGAATCACTATGTTTATGTTTCAGATTATGTTTAACTGTATCTGCTGTAGGAACACGGTATGGGACACATTTATGATAATGTGCTATGTTTAAGTGTTGCCATGAAATCGATCCTAAGGCTAAATAGAAAGATCACAATTTAAGATGCATGTTTCACTAAATGGATAAGTGTTTGGTTTGGGTGCGAGCGGGTCTTGATCAGTGCGAAGCGAGGACGAAAGCACTAATCCCCCACTAGTTTATGTGTAGGCTCAGGTTATGATCGGTTCGGGGCGGAGCTTGGCTTGGACGTGCCGAGGCATGGAGTCCTTGGCGTTCAAGAGGAGTTTCCGCATATGCGTTCAGACTTGCGACATGGAGATGTTCGGCCGAAGACTACTTGGTGGCTATAAAGAGGCATAATGTATGGAACAATAAAATTCTTTGTGAGCTAGAGAGATCATGAGCGTTGTAGCCAATTGGCATTTTATGTTGGGCTATTCAGAGCCTTTGTAACCTTCAGTTCATAATCAATAAAAGAGATTCTTATGTTTTACTTTATTTTCCTTTCGCTGCTTATGTTACGAATTTGAGATATTAACTATGTGAACCGTTATCTTGCCTTGCACGAGCGCAACTCCAGGCTCGTGCGGCATCACGCCCCAGCGAGGACGATGATTCGGGTAAAATCTAGCGAGGACGAGCGATTTCCCGGATCGGGGTATGACACAGAGTAGTATGATTACAAGAGGCATGGTGGCGTCGGGGATCGAGGTGCGAGGGGGTGGCGGATCGACTGAGGGGCAAGTCTACTGTAGGAAGCGACGTGCTGTTGGTCCGCTGAGTGACGGCCCCCCAAGAAAGGGGGCATCCTACTGACAGAGAGGAGGCAGTGTGTTTTGACAACCCTGCCTGGGCGTTGGTGCTCTCTCAGGTCGCTCCCCAGCAGGCCATTCCGACTGGGATGAAGGAGAATCTTTTAGCGTCAGATGTGGCACATTCCCCTGGTGTCGATCCGGGTATTTTCCAGGGGACCCATCCTCTCATTAATTAATGGCTATTATCGCCTGGAATGTGTGGGGTCGTGTTCGCTAGGGAGGTGGAGAGAGATTTGTGGGGTACTTCACAGAGAGAAATGTGATATCTCTGTTCTATTAGAGTCTAAGATCAAAGGTGAAAAGACTCTTGCTTGGCGAACCCCATCTCATTGGGCCCAACTGCACAACCTGGCTCTGTGTGACATGGCCAAGATTTTGGTTCGATGGAACTCGAAGAGCTGGGATGGTGACTTGATCTTGATGACGGAGCAGTTGATTGCCATCTCCTTCTCGAACAAGGGTGGCTTTCGGTTCTTGCTGGGGGCGGTCTACGGCCACAACGATAAAAGGAGACGGGAGTCCCTGAGGAGCGACATCTCCCATGTTGCCGCTACTGCAGATTCGTCGTCCTTTCTACTTCTTCTGATCGGGGACTTCAATGCCCTTCTGCACCGAGGGGAGAAGGTGGGCGGTCGCCCAGTTCCAGACTCTATCCTATATGATTTCCAGATATGCCTCCTCCAGGCGGGGCTCCAGGGATTGTCACACTCAGACTTCATCTAGACTTGGCATAACAAAGTAATGCAGAACAGGGTTGCATGCCAGCTTGATCGAGCTCTGGGTAATGGGGAATGGTTCCGGCATTTCCTTAATTCTTCGGCTGAGGGCCTGGCCGCTGGGATGAGCGATCATTCCCCCATCAGGGTTGGCTTCACTTCTCGGTCTCCTGAAAAGTCCCTCCCTTTCAGGTACAACAACTGTTGGTTTCTCTCGGAGGGCTACCTGGAGGCTGTCTCAGAGGGGCTTACTAGCTGTCAGGAGGGGACGGCCCAGTTTCGCTTGGTACGTCATCTCAAGGTCACGAAGAAGGCTCTTCGGAGTTGGATGAAGGGGTTGCCCAAGTCTACCTTAGAAGATAAGGAGGTGGAGTTGCGGGCCATCCAGCAGGACATGCAAGCTGACATGCTTAATGGGGACCTGGCGGCAAGAGAGAAGGAGCTGATCGAAGAAGTCAACATCCTGAGGCTGCAGAAGGAGATTAGCATGGCTCAGCGTGCCAAATGTTCCTGGCTCAAGGATGGCGACCGTTGCTCCAAGTTCTTCTATGATGTTATCCGGACAAGACAGCATAGGAATCACTGTTTGCAAAAACAAAAGTATAGAACTTTATTGATACAAACTGTAATAAAGATTACAAGAATTCTGGGAAAATTACAACTGTAGGAATCCAATCTCGATGATGATTGCTTTATCCCTTGGACGATGTGAACTTTGAAGACGAAGCCTTTGAAGTTGAAAATAACTCAAGAAAACTGAAGGCGAAAGCCTCGGAAGTTGAAGACAAAAGTCTCGGAAGAATGCAGCAGCACTTTGGCAAGAACTCCTGAACTCTCTAATTTCTGATCTCCGATCTTGATCCCCCTGAATGAAGACTTGAAACTCTATTTATAGAGTTCTGGAAATAACTAACTTTCAGTTATTTTGGACTGCGCATGATGATTTGCGCAGCATTGGTTTGCGCAACATTGATTTGCGCAGATAGTTACTGGATCGTGGGCCGACTATCGTGGACACATGGCATGATTTGATAGAAATGCGCATGATCGTGCATAAACAGTTGCCACGTAATGAACAATTGATGGCATGAATGCCACGTGTAACTTAACAGTTACATTTGATAGAGTGCGCAGAGTTGAATTGCGCATACATGATTTGCGCAGACTCAAACTGCGCAGCATTGGTTTGCGCTGCCAGCTGTCAGCCGCCCTCGAGCACTGTGCGGCGCAAGAAACGAACAGACTCCTTGTTATTCGTGCTGTCAGTTGTCAGAAAAGATTTGATTTGATTTAGTAATGATGACTTCTGCCACGTCAGCTTGCGCAATCGGTTGTTTGCGCAAAGCAGTGTGCGCAATCGGATTGCTGCGCAATCTGTTGTCTGCGCAATTCATCAAAATGATGGGTTTCTTGATTTCTTGACTTTGTTGATTGATGCAACTTGATTTTTTAGGACCTACAAGACCCCCTTCAAAGTTTTCGAAAGTTGATTTGATTCAAAGTTTCGAAATACTTTAAATTTTTGCATTTTTGAATCAAGTTGCGCATGATGATGAGCTGTCTGCGCAAAGCGAAGTGCCCCCAATTTCAGGCGCAATACATGGCAGCCGTTTCGTATTTCGAAAGCTATAAATAGCCTCTTTTCACTTTCATTTTTACTTTGCATCCGTTGATCTTTTGAGAGAAATTCCCCCGAACCCTTGCTGTCCTCCTTCTTCGACAAACAATGGCCCCCCGACGATCCTCCACCGCCGCCGCCGCCGCGAAAGGCAAAGCTCCGGCCGAGTCTTCATCCAGGACTACGCGACGAGCCTCTCGTCACGAAGCTGCGCTGCCCGCTCTGAGAGGTTGTTTAACCGATCGAAAACCCTTTTTAGGGTGTTTTGACTTCCTTTGATCTTCGAAACTCATTTCTTTTTAGAGATGAGTTCATCTTGCGCCATCCTTTTTAGGATTTTTGGTTGCATAAATAGTCAGTCTTCATTTTTATGAAAACTGTAATCCTGCGCAATCTATCGAATTGCGCTGACAGAAAGTCAGCGCAATCAATTGATTTGCGCTGAATGTCAGCGCAATCGATTGGTTTGCGCACCCTATTATGATGCGCAAACTAATCTTGCGCAATCCATGTTAGCGCAATCTGAGGATTGTGTACTCTTCTGTTTTGCTTGTCTGAAAAAATAGAGTTTTTTGATTTGTACTGATCTTTATCTGTCTTTGATGCAGTTGAAACCAATGAAGATCCAAACTATGAACATTTTGTGGGAACTTTGTCTGAATCTGAATATAAAGAAGATTTGTCTCACGTCCATTATCCTCAATACGATCTGCCGACTTCTCGTCAGGCAATATTGATTTCTCAGGACAACGAAACTTTAATGTGTCTGATGAATGGACAGCCTCTGGAATCAGCAGATGCTGTTATCCATAAGAAACCCTTATTCTTGTTTGGTGATGCCTTTGAAAAAGTCTCCCAGCCTAGGCCAATGATGGAGGAGATGGTAGTCCACCGGGAAGACAGATCATTCTTCATTCCTAAAATTGCTCGATGCCTTCCTTTGTCACGGTACGCTCATGCGAGCTACCCAAGGAAAATGGATTGGAACATCACCCTTCTCCAGGATGCTCGTGCAGGGAAGATCTTTGTAAAGAAGGTTAACGGGAAAGATATGTTATACAGCTCTTCTGACAGATACAGTGTTATGTTGAGAGGTTTAAGACCCAGCTGCATCCCACCGGAAAACTCATCTATGCTGATGCCCGTCAGAACCCCTATATTCGCAAATGAATTTGCGAAGGAAGAAGGAAGATACCCTGAACAGGATATCAGGATGACTGGATTAGTGAATCCAGATTACAAACGATGGAATTGCATTGCAAATTGGGTTCTGACAACCTTCCAAGATAAACTTCAACAAATTAACCTGTTTCAAGCAGTACATGCCACTGTATACGGGTTTGCTCCTAACCCTCAAATGTTTTTGGCCTTGGCTGAGCGATACAATTACAGAACAGGAACCTTCATGACCCCGGGTGGAGAGATGGGGTTTGCACTCCACGAGATGAAATACATCTCATACTTGCCCATGGCGGATGCTCCATATGAGGAGTTTGTTCCCACAAATGACGAGTTAGAGAAACTCAGAAAAGAAAATGCAGAAATGGTAGCAGTGTTTGAAGAACTGCTATGCCATTACAAAATTTGCTCTTTGTACTATAAGAGTGTTACGGCCAACACTTGCTATTCTTCGAAGTGGTTGCCATATTTATTCCTAAATCATATTGAAGAGAAGAAAACCAAGGAAAATGACAAATGTTACCCTCATTTTTTCAAACCCCTGATTAACACGGAAGTCATGAAGATGATGGAAGAAAATAAACATTATGATAAGGAAATGAAGGATGATTATCAATGTCCACCTTTAAAGAAAGGTGACATTTTGGAAAGTTTTTTGAGAATGGGTTACAGACCCATGTCCAAAGAAGCCCAGTTAGCAGGGTTTCTGACACACTGGCTCAGACGATTCGTGGTCCCGGGATCTAGTGCAGTGGACCGTTTTCATCGTGGTGTACTTTTTGCTGCCGTCAAGCTAGTCTTCGGTTATAAGGTTGACTTGTTATCGGCAATGACCTGCAGATTGAATGCGAGTCTTCGCTTGTATGTTGACTCGATGCTAAAGGCAAAGGGAGAGAAAGAATTCCCCCGTCTCGAAATGCCGTACACTTATCTCTTTGGATGGTTACTCCTCCACTATCCAACTTTAATGGACCCTGGTATGGGACCAGTAGATGGCAGCTTCTTGCGCAGATATTCTCAAGGTAAATGGAAGTACACCTCTCTGAGTGAGTGCAGATTTGTTTTAAATTTGAACAGAGGATGGAACTTCTGTTGCGCCCCTCTCCCGGCCGGTCATGACCAAATGCCACCCAACATGGTAGATTCAAAACTGCAGCCCTTAAACCGTGTGGCCTTTGAATGGTTGAAGACAATTCGACCATCTCATTTAGTATACCGCTTTGAAGAAGAATGCTTTTTGGAACCATACCTCCCTAGCCGTTTTGCTAGACAATTTGGGTATGATCAGTTCCACGTAGGGAACGCAATCACCTGCCTTCAGGGCAAGGGCTTCTTGATTGACGGGGCCCGAGCTTGGGCCTACTACAATGCCCGTGACACAAAGGCTACCTTCTCTATGCCACCAAAGAGCACTCCTCAAGGGCCTCGGATGCTCTTTACATACTCGGTATTTTACACATCTGCAAATACTTTTGCCGAGAACTTTAACCTCGCCGATAGTTTTGCTTCTGCGATAAGATTGAGGAAAGGGAGGATAGCTTTATCAATCCCTGCCAATGATGAGGCAAACGAACCGGCGGATGAACCCTTAGAAACTTCAAGAGAAATGATGTTCCAACAAGAGATAAACGCAGCAATGCGGATCTCTCTAAGAGTGGGAAAGTCTCCTGCCAAGAAAAGAAGAAGAGAGGAGCCTCCTGCTCCTGCAGCAAAGAAGAAATTGGTCTTGGAGCATTCTTCTGATAAAGTGACTACAAGATCCCAATCTCGGCAGCTAGCCGAGACAACTCAGGAAGTTGCTACAACACCAACTTCTGTACAGAAGCAAATAGCACCAATAAATGTAGAGAGTCCCGATAGACCTCTACACAGAAAGAAAAAGAAGTTGGTTACCAGAAGAAATTTAGAAGCCTCTTCTTCCAAACAACTCCTGACTTCAGTAGATGCTGCAGCAGGATTTATAATGCCATCTCCCACCCCTGTTTCTGAATCAGGGAGTAAAACCCTTGAAGAAACTGAACAGAGGGGAGATCTTGACCCCAGAACTGAAGTTGAAACATTCAGAGAAAACATCATTGAAGATGAGCAAAATATTACACAACCTCTTTCACCCGTCGCGGAAACAACTCAGCTTCCTCCTACTCCTAAGACTCTTCGTGAAGAAGAAGAGCATGAAATGATAGCAGCTTTGGCCGATTGTTATAGCCTGCAGGAGGATCTAACCGCAACTGACAGTGGGAATGCAGCCCAAGAAGAAGAAGAAGATAAGGAAGAAGAAAGCTCTTCATCTGGAAATGTTGATGAGTATATACAGAATCCTGAAGGGGACAACGAAGAACACATATCTCTTGATACCGCCGATGATGCTTCTGATCCTAAAAAGGATATTGAAGTAGAGGCGTCCGTAGAAAAGGTTGTTAACCCAGATGAAGACATCGAGATAGAACTATCTCCTGAAGAAGCGGCTGGTGAAGATGTTCAGCAAGAAAATCCCGCCACCGAACCCCAAGGTATATAAAACGAGATTTAACAATCTTCTTTCTTTAAAATAGATTGATATCTAATATCTTCATTTGTAGTTCTTGCAGATCTTGATACTCTACCAACACCTCCGATGGACCTGGCAATGGTGCCTATTCCGACGGTGGTTGTTAGTAGTAGCCATCACTTATCTTGCGGCTCTGAAGCGGGCAGCAGCCAAGCTGTCGCAATTGAAGCTACTTCCTTTCAACGGGAGTCTATTCCAGCAGGAGATGCAGTTGTTGATAGATCAAATCAAGGTAAGACTGTTTTTATTTGATCTTTTTATTTATTGGCAAATTAGTAAAATAATAATAATTTTACTTTTTACAGAAGAACAAGCAGGAGGAGCAACCAGCTCTACTTTGGCTCCTTTATTTAAAGAGCCCATCATTCAGCAGCAAAGGTTTGAGCAACCGAATACTCCATCCTCAACAGGGGTAGCTTCGACTCCTGGAACCATAGCCATCAATCAGCAAGTTGTCCAATCTTTTACCAGATGTTTCTTTGAGTCATTGGGATCTCTTGTCCGTAAAATGATAGAGAAGGAAGGAGCTAACTTCATTATGGTTAGGGACCCCACTTCTTTCCTGATAAAAGCCATAAGAGGCCAAGGAGACGAAGCCCAAGCCGTTCTTCTTGAACATATATTAGATGAGTTGGAAGTATCCATAAGGAAATATAAAGAGCTCAAGAAGAAGAATATAGACTCTCTGGTGCAAGCTGAATATGAACGACTAGCCCAAGAAGCTGATATGGAAAGGATAAACCTTCAGAACCTTTTAGAAGCTCATTCTGCAAAGTCAGCTGAATTCAACTCAAAGATAGAATCAGTTACTTTGGCAGCTGAGAACAAAGGACAGAGGCTTGCTGAATTGAAAGCGGAAATTATTCGCCTTCAGAAGGAATTTGAAGAAGAAACTGCCAATCAACAATTTATGATTGAACAACTCAATACCCTAATTCAGGAGAAAAATGAGTATGATGAGACTCATAGTGCTGAAATTACCCGCAGGACAGTAGATATGCCTATCTTTGATGAAGAAAATGGGATGGAGGAAGCAAGAAAAATAGTAGAATCAACACATGAAGAAGAGCTGCGGACATTGAAGCAGCAAATCGACAATTTAATTATTCCTCCTTCTTGATTAGAACTTTTTTTTTTATCTTTGTTTTTGCTGCTATGGAAGCATTTTTGTAATGTCTCATATTTCCATAAATAAAAGACATTGTTTTTGTTGTGGCTCCATTATTTATTGCATATCTTATTAGATAAAAATAATAGAGATAGAAAATATATTCAGAGGTGCAAGACATGATATATTTTTTTGATAATTTTGTAGAAAATAATTATATTCATTATATCTGCTCAGAAGTAATATGGACATGGCAGAATATATTGAATATTATTACTTCGACTTGACAACTTAGTCGAAAACAACCAGT
This sequence comes from Iris pallida, assembly GCA_029216955.1. NCBI lineage: Eukaryota > Viridiplantae > Streptophyta > Magnoliopsida > Asparagales > Iridaceae > Iris > Iris pallida. The sequence goes on along the minus strand of JANAVB010040818.1, from coordinate 19,234,849 downwards.
TGCTGATATAGATAATGAACGATGATGAACCGTCAATGTTTGTGAAATGAATGAACGGGAAGACCGTCAAATGATGAATAACAATGAACGGGTGAACCGTCAAGTGGTGATGAATGGGTAAGCCATTAAATGGAAATGAATGGATAAACCATCAGGTGAAATGAACGGGTGAACCGTCAGGTGATAGTAATGAACGGATGAACCGTCGGTTGAATATGATAAATGAACGGATGAACCCGTCAAATGAATATGATAAATGAACGGATGAACCGTCGGGTATTAATGAACGGATGAACCGTCTGATGAATGTGATAAATGAACGGATGAACCGTCAGGCATTAATGAACGGATGAACCGTCTGATGAATGTGATAAATGAACGGATGAACCGTCACTTCGTTATTTGAAGAACTTCTGTCTATAAATATAGCAGAAATCTGACAGGAATGAACACTTCTGCTTTTCAACATAAAAATGTCGTCCGGAGAAGCATCTAAGAAGGCCGAGATCGCCCCGAAGGTTGAGAAGAGCACTGAAGAGCGCCCTGCCGATCCAATCCAGCCGAAGGAGGCAGAAGCGGGCGAAGGTCCGTCTGCGCCCCAGCCGCCACAGGATATCTTGGACTTCCTGCTCGAACCAGGAAGGACTGAAGAAGAAGAAGCCATGAGGATGGCCGCCTGCAAATTCCTCGTGGGTTCCAGCAAGGAGGTTTTTAGCTCTTTTGCTGATCATGTCTTCGAAAAGGACGGCAGTGGCCCTCGTCCCAATGTAAAGAAAGATGATAATGACCTTTAATATTATGTACTATCATTTAATGAAATAAAATTTGCATTTTATTTATGAACTTGATCCTGTTTGACGATTTTACAAGCATTTATATTTATACAAAATACTTCTTAAGAAATTTGCCATTGATAGGCATCATGGCAATTCGACCATCAAGCTCTGAAAGTTGATAAGCTCCATTTGAGAAGACTTTGCTTACAACATAGGGACCTTCCCATTTCGCATCGAATTTCCCTTTGCTCATATGAGTCATAGTCATAGGACGTCTGACTGCTAGAACAAGTTCTCCTTGTTGAAATGCTCTGACTTTAACTTTGCGATTGAAAGTCTTTGAGATGCGGGCTTGATATAGCTCAATATGCTGTTGAGCCATTAATCGCTTCTCATCCAACGCTTCTAACTCTTGAAGCCGAAGAAGATCATTATTTTCTGTGGTAAGCTCATTGGCAATAGCGATCCTTAAAGAAGGAATTTGCAGCTCTAAAGGAAAAACAGCTTCACAACCATACACCAAAGAGAAAGGTGTAAAGCCTGTGGGATTGCGGACTGTAGTTCTATAAGCCCAAAGACATTCGCCAAGTTTCTCGCTCCAGTTCCGTTTGTTAGTAGATACAAACTTCTTGAGGAGTTTAATGATGGTTTTGTTAAAAGCTTCAGCTAAACCATTAGCGGCAGGATTGTATGCTGTCGAAGCGACATTATTAATCCGGTGATCATCACAGAATCTAGTGAACTTCTGACTGATGAACTGAGGTCCATTGTCATGGATGATTCTTCGGGGTACACCAAATCTATATATGACGTGGTGTTTAACGAAGTTGATGACATTGCTAGTCTTAACCTCAGTCAGTGGTATAGCTTCAGCCCACTTGGAGAAGTAATCAGTTATTGCCAATATGAACCGATGTCCTCTAGAAGAAGGAGGGTTAATAGGCCCTATGATGTCCATACCCCAAGCTTCAAAAGGCCAGGAAGCAGCCGTCGGGTGTAAGAATTCTGATGGTTGATGAATGAAGTCTGCATGGATTTGACAAGCTCGACATTTCCTTGCATACTCTATGGCATCCGATACCATAGAGGGCCAGTAGTAACCCATACGTCTAATGCGATCTTGTAGCTTAGGACCAGGCTGATGTGCTCCACATACACCGTCATGAGCTTCACGCAGTACTTGCTTAGCTTCATCACCAGCGAGACAGCGTAAAAGAAGACCGTCATAAGTTCGCCGATAGAGAGTTTTAGTAGTTTGATTATAATAGAATCGGAGAGATCGTCGACGAACGCTTGTAGCCTCCTTAGGATCTTCGGGGAGTATGTCATGTACCACGAAGTCGATAAAAGGAGTTCTCCAGTCATCATCGATAACATTAACTTCAGCAAAATTGCTGAATTCAATATTACGATTATTTTCAATACAGAACAGTTCTCGGTTGGAGATAACTACCACCTGCTGTCTTTTAATAGGGATAGCTAAGACAGCTGCAAGATTGGCTAAAGCGTCTGCTTCAGTATTGCAAGCTCGCCGCACATAGTCAATGAAGAAATCTTTGAATGATATAGCTAAATTGATTGCCGCTTCATGATAAGACACTAAGTCTTGATGACGAACTTCATAGGTTCCTCTAACCTGATTAACAACCAGTTTAGAATCACCGTATACTTCAAGATATTCAACATTCAGTTGTTTAGCTAACTGAAGGCCAATAAGTAGAGCATTATACTCTGCTACATTGTTAGAACAAGGTTCATCTAGAGAGTAGGCTCTTTGGATAGTTGATCCACCTGGAGAAACGAGGACCACTCCAACACCTGCCACAACAGCACCATTTGGTCCGATCCTTGATGCACCGTCGAAGAATAAACGCCAGGTTGGAAATTCTTCAGAAATCATATTAACTTCCAATGTTTCATCTGGAATTTCGTCATAGAGCTTAGATGTCTCAGGTACAGGATGAGCCGCTAAAAAGTCCGCCAGCGCTTGACCTTTGACAGACTTCTGTGGAACATACACCATGTCATATTGAGCTAGCAGGATTGCCCATGTAGCCAACCGAGAATTAAGTGTACTTGGTTTCTTCATAAGTACCCGAAGAGGATTAACTCGAGATATAACATGAATAGTTTGACCAATGATATAATGCCTCGTCTTTTGTACAGCAAACATGAGAGCCAAGCATTCTTTTTCAACTGGACTATAACGGTGTTCAGCACCAATCATAGTACGGCTAAGATAATAAATGGCCTGTTCGTGACCTTCTTTGTTCTTTTGGGCAAGTAAAGCACCCAATGAATGATCCATAGCACGGACATACATTAAGAACGGAATACCAGAAATAGGTGGCACCAAGACTGGTAGGTTCATGAGATATCGCTTGATATCATCGAATGCTTGTTGACATTCTTCAGTCCAAACGAAAGATACACCTTTCTTCATTAGTTGAGTAAATGGTCTGCAACGTCCAGACAAGTTCGAAATGAATCGCCTGATGTATGCAAGTCGACCTTGGAATCCTCGTAGCTCTTTTAAGTTGCGTGGAGGACGCATCTCTTGAATGGCTTTGATCTTCTCGGGATCTACGTGTATACCCTTAGAGGTAATGACGAAGCCGAGAAATTTGCCACTAGAGACACCCAAGAACGACTTGGTGGGATTCATTTTGAGTTGATGTTGGCGCATGAGATTGAAGATAGTTCTCAGGTCTTGGAGGTGATCTTCCTTTAGACGACTTTTGACAGCAATATCGTCAACATAGCATTCAACAGTTTTGCGAAGATGATCTTTAAAAATAGTACTCATAGCACGTTGGTAAGTTGCACCAGCATTCTTAAGACCAAATGGCATCACCGTATAGCAATAAACACCACGAGGAGTGCGGAAAGAAGTATGCTTTTCATCTTCAGGATGCATCTTGATTTGATTGTATCCAGAGAATCCATCCATAAAAGATATTCGTTCAAACCCACAGGTATTGTCGATCATGACGTCCGTAATAGGAAGAGGAAATTCATCTTTTGGACATGCTTCATTAAGATCCCGGAAGTCAATACAGACTCGAACTTTGCCAGTTTTCTTAAGAACTGGGACGACATTGGCTACCCAATCAGGATGTTGTTCTTCTCGAATGAAGCCACAAGCAATGAGCTTTTTGACTTCATCATCGATCGCATCCATCATTTCTGGTTTGAAGCGTCGCTGTTGCTGCTTAACAGGTTTTGCGTTAGGCAAAATGTTCAGTTTATGTGTAGCAATCTTGGGATCTAAACCCGGCATGTCTTCATAACTCCAGGCAAAGACATCAATATATTCTTTAATAAGAAGAATCAACTCTTCCTTGTCTGTCTCTGGAAGATTTTTGCTGATAAAGATTGGACGAGGCGAGCTGCTTTCTCCTACATCAACTTGAACTAATTGATCTTCAGTAGGTGGTTCACGTTGTTCAAAGCGAAGTACCCACTGATTGTCCATATGCTGAGCCCAAGGATCTGTTTCAGGATTTTCTTCCACCTCTTCGTCATAGCCTTCTGGAAGTTCAACGGAGACCATGTTAGATGATACGACCAACCTATGGACTTCACCAATGCTAGTATCAGAATCCCAAGATCTGGAATCAGATGAGTTAGAGCGTTCTTCACTGTCGGAGTCGGAAACTGCTGGGGATAATAATGGAGGAGAAGCATATCCGAGACCTCTCTTAGTCCTGCTATAGTACATGTCTGACTTTCCTTTCGGAACAGTTGTACGGATAGGAGTTCGTCTACCCTTACCGTAATTGAAGCCACTTTTGAAATCATAACCCATTTTCCGAATGATGTCTTTTGATTGTTGACTATAACGATGAAGTTGGATACGCCCCGTGTCGTTAAGTTTACTGTCATCCGTATAACTGAATTTTTGTTCTGGTCCTTTAATAAAAATTATTGGACTTTCACCTCTCTTTCGAGAAGAGACAACAAAATATGAATCATCTGAGTGTTCGAGTAAGACTTCTGTATGAAGAGATTGCACAACTCCCATTGTAATTGATTGGAAGCTATCTAACATATCTAAATAGTAGTTAGTATGATAAATAACATCAGTATACTGGAAAATAGGTGCTTTTTCATTGATTTGTACATTAGTATTTACAACAGGACCTTTGGCCTTAACAGGCTTGGTCAGGTTAATTACAAGAGGTGGAGAAGAAGAACGTGAGGGAGGCTTGTTACGACGGAGATCGATAACAAGTGGCTCAGAGGAAATGAGCTCCTTTTTTTCTTTGTTGTGAGTGAGATCAACAACAATTGACTCAGAAGAAGTGAGCTGCTTTTTGTCCTTGTTACGACGTAAATCGATAACAAGTGGCTCAGAAGAGGTGAGCTCCCTTTGATCTTGATCAGCATCAACTGACTTCTTTTGTACTGGCAAGTGAATAGCCAATGGTTTAGAAGACTGAGGATGTGAAACTCGCCCTTTGACAGGTATGATAAGAGTGTCTTTAGGCGTCGCTTCTTGTTCTTCTTCAGTGTCTAATGCTAACACGATTTTCATGAATTCATCCTTATACATCCGAGCGTCGTTGCAGTATGCTTCAACACCTTTGAAGGGATAAAGATCTGCAACCTCTTTACGAACAACGCCTTTGTCATCAACATATTTGAAACATTGATGAAGGGTTGATGGAACAACATTGTGCTCGTGTAAGAATGGTCTCCCCAATAGAGCGTTGTAAGAACAACCAAAATTGTCAATAATGTAGAATGTAACTTTTGTGCGAAGATTGCCAATTTGAAGTTTTAGGCGAATTTTGCCCAAAGGTTCACTCCTTCCTTGATTAAATCCAAGGATGGTAGTGATTGTAGTGGAGAGACTATGCACAGGAATTTTCAAAGCATCGAGCATTGTCTTCGGCATGATACTAAGAGCAGACCCTGGATCTATCAGAATACGATCGACTTTCATCGAATCGACATATCCTGTATAGTAAAGAGGACGGTCATGCCTGTTGTCTTCCATTAACATGTCATCTTGCGTAAAAGTTATGTTCGGAATGAATTCCTGAACACTATTACAAGAGACTGATTCTGCTTCGGGCTTTTTGAGGAAGGTTAGACAAGCTTCTGCTTGCATAAGAGCTTCGCTGAGGGTTTCTCGAGTCTCTTTGGAAAGACGCAAGAGTTCAAAGATAGACAACTTTGCTGGGGTATTGGCTAGTTGAGCCAATATATCGAAGTTGTAAGGCTTCTCAAGTCCTGTAGGAGACGATTTCTTCAAAGGTTTATCAAAGCGGATTTGTTGTTTGCCTTTATCAGCAGTCACTGGCTTGGGAGGAATAGGAATCACAACTGGTGAAGGTGCAGCAGGATTCTCTTCAACTAGAGCAGGTTGTGCTGAGGTAGGTTCAGGAGAAGAAGTAGGATTCTCTTGAGTTTCAGGGTAATCCTTCAAATAGGGCTTTCCTGATCTGGTGCCTAATAGAATTTCTTCGTCAACTATGGGATCAAAAGATACCATGTTGCAAATCTTCGTCTTGCCTTTGGAGCGACTTTTCTTCTTGGAAGAAGAAGAATCCTCGAACTCTGAAGTAAGATCGGGGTGAATCCACATAACCTCACCATTGTTTAGAGACAAAGGAACGAGACCTTCATTTGGTGGAGAAGGAATATTTTCAATCTCAAGAGTAGTTTTCGGAATAGGAATGACACCATGCTGTATCATCTGCGGGGGAAAGTTACCGAACTGAACTGAAACCATATTGGCGGTGACAGTCTTTTCATCTTGTTGCAGAGTAACAACTCCAGCATTAACAAGCTCTTGAATCTTGCCCTTGAGCACATAACATGCTCTAGTAGGATGTCCAATGAATCGGTGGTAAACACAATACTTAGGATGATCGGTCTTACCGACTTCATCAGGTTTTTTCGGGTCTGGGAGCTGGATCTTATTGCTTTTGAGTAAACAATCGAAGATACTTGCCGTGTCATTCTCGTCAAAAGAATACTCTACCTTAGGACGAGGTTCCCTCGGTTGTGGTGCAGAAGGAGTGGAAGTGGACGTAGGCTGAGCTACGTTGACAGCCAAAGACTCTTTGCTTTTCAGATTAATGTTCAGAGTCTCTTTGTTCTTGCGGTTGTTTTGGCGATTTCCACCGCTTAACGCTTGATGTTCATCCCGATCGGGGTTAGACATTTGTACCCCCAACTGTTTGAATTTATCAGCACTTACTTCAGCTGCTTTGGCATTAACAATGAAGGATGGCCAGTCTTGAAACTGAATTGAGCCTGTCCACATACTGATGATAGGCAAGAGATTTGCCTTACAAGTATCTATAGTAACAGCAGCAGGAGTCCCTGGAGGCATTTTCAGGGCTTCTCGGCGAAAACGTTCAATGAAACTCTCTGCAGTCTCGTTATGTTTCTGTTTGATTTTATTTAGGGCTGACATAGTCATGTCATTGAATCCCTCATAGAATCGTTCTAGAAAGATTTGCTTGAGACCTGAGAAAGAAGTGATACAACCATCGGGCAAACTTCTGTACCAGTCATATGCTACGCCGGCTAAACAACCGACGAACACTCTGGTAAGAAGAGCGTCGCTTGGTTGAAGTTGAACAGTCATTACCTCGAAGTGATTGATGAATTGACTTGGTGAGGTACTACCATCAAAGAGAGCGATTGTTGGAATCTTGTATTTGGGAGGAAATGGAACTTCTTTCCATTCGACGGGATATGGCTGTTTGATTCCCAACCTTTGCAGGTTGTCTTTCTCTTTGAAAGCTTCAAACTGAGTTCGTAAAAGCTTGACTGCTTCATTAGCATCTTCAGATGAAGAGGAAGGAGCCGTGGTAGGAGGAGGGACAGCATTATAAGCACTACCCCCAGCACCTGATTGACTGGGTGTATTTTGAACTTGTACTTGCACAGGAGGCATCTGAGGAAGTACTACCCCCAGCCCAGTATTGACAGGCACCGATGAAGCTATGATTTCAGGGTTTATAGCAGCCGGTACAGTTGGTGGAGTAGCATGTTGTGCCATAATGATAGAATGCATACTGGCGACCATTTCAGCCATGGTTTTCAATTTGTCCTCCAATGCAACAATCCGCTGTTCTTGGTTTACAGAAGTTGAAGCATCTGGATTATCAGTAACAACATATGCCGTCACTTCTCTAGGCACAGTAGACGAAACTGTTTGTTCAGAGCTTTCACTATATGCATCATAATCAGAGAAAGATTCGTCTCCTGACTGAAAAGTAGGAAGATAAGCTGAAGGACCTTGGGGAAGATTCCTTTGACCGATTGTGTCTCGGCTGTGGGAACGAGTATGTTGAAATACTCCTTCAGAGGATTCTTGGAGTAAATCCAAATATCGTTGGCTTGGTCTGCGAGGCTTACCATGTTTGGAGCACTTTCTACCCTCGGTGTCTCGGGAAGCCATATTGACAGAAGCGTACAACACTTCGTCTTCTTCTGACATTGGTTCTGTTTTAGCAAAAATCAGACGATCGAAGACAGATCGCTTTGTTGTTTGACAACAACATTGGATGATGACTTTATGATTGCAATGATGATCAGATGGTTGATTTGAAGGAGTTGAGACATTATCCCGTTTTTGTCTGAGATGTTCTCGAAGATCAGAAACCATGCCGGAACGGGGAAAAGTTCGAGGAATATGTTCTTTAACAATATTTGGAACATGATTCCGATTCTTCAAATGTTTTGTCCCCTGTGTATACAAGGAAGTACTCATCTCATTGGCATAAGTATCAGAATTTATGTTCTTGGAGATTTGTCTTTGAGGCTTAACCTTCAGCATTGGCTGTTTACGTTTTGCTGAAGTTGGCCTGTTAAGATATGTTCGTAGGTCTGCAAATTCACCCCCAGGGGTTTCTGTTTGAGACACCAACAGTTTTCCTTGTTTGGAACGGGATATTTTGAAAGTTGGGAGGTCTTGGAATTCTGCTACTGGAGTAGGCAGAATACCTCTTTGATCAGTGCAAGTTCTTTTGTTATGAAGGTAAAAAGAATCTTTGTTCGTAGGAGATCTTGTACTGACGGGTGTTGAAACACGTGCAATTTGATCTGCTTCAGTAAAGACCGAAGAAGACTGAGAAAAGACTAAAGGGCCTTTTCCTTTGTTCTGAGAAGAAGGGATAACTAAAGAGCATTTCCCTCTATTGTCTTCCAAATCATGAGACAAGGAAGTTTGAGAAAAGACCAACGGGCCTTTTCCTTTGATCTGAGAAGGAGGAGGAATAGCCAAAGGACTACCCCCAGTAGATTGTGCTAGAACAGCATGATGTTTAAGAGGAGAATCAGATATTTTCTCTTGATTATGAGAAGGAGAGAATTTAGCAAAAGGGCTGTTTCCCTTGGTTTGCGCAGAAGTGATTTGCGCATGAATGGAGAGTGCATTGGTTCTGGTCACAGAAGTAGGAGTCCTTGCTTTAGAGTGCTTAGGATGCACTTTAGTTGCTGGAACGCTGTTTTGCGCAGGAAAAGCCACTGCCAATTGCGCCAGAGTCATAGGAGTCTTCTGTTTTGACAAGGCAGCATATGAAGTAGCTTGCGCAACATTTGTAACGGATTGCGCAGTCTTGACTGCAACAGATTGTGCAGCAGTTGCTGAGACAGACTGTGCAGCAATTGACACAGCAGTTTGCGCAGCAGACTGGCCCGCAGATTGTGCAACAGAGTGTGCAGCACCTTTGGTGGCAAAACTGCCAGATTGTGCAGCAGTCTTGGAGACCCAAACTGAGCGCACTTTGCTCTTGGCAGAAGTGGCTGCAGTACGGGGAATGGTCTTGGAGTTGAGCATTGCCTCGTAGGCTGTCTGATTGACCTTGACAACCAGGGTCTTCTGCGTCTTCCCGATAGACGCTACGTCACATTGAGTTGCTACTTCCTCGTCGGAGGAGAAAGTTGTCCCCAGCAGAGTCGCCATTTTGTTTGCAAAAACAAAAGTATAGAACTTTATTGATACAAACTGTAATAAAGATTACAAGAATTCTGGGAAAATTACAACTGTAGGAATCCAATCTCGATGATGATTGCTTTATCCCTTGGACGATGTGAACTTTGAAGACGAAGCCTTTGAAGTTGAAAACAACTCAAGAAAACTGAAGGCGAAAGCCTCGGAAGTTGAAGACAAAAGTCTCGGAAGAATGCAGCAGCACTTTGGCAAGAACTCCTGAACTCTCTAATTTCTGATCTCCGATCTTGATCCCCCTGAATGAAGACTTGAAACTCTATTTATAGAGTTCTGGAAATAACTAACTTTCAGTTATTTTGGACTGCGCATGATAATTTGCGCAGCATTGGTTTGCGCAACATTGATTTGCGCAGATAGTTACTGGATCGTGGGCCGACTATCGTGGACACATGGCATGATTTGATAGAAATGCGCATGATCGTGCATAAACAGTTGCCACGTAATGAACAATTGATGGCATGAATGCCACGTGTAACTTAACAGTTACATTTGATAGAGTGCGCAGAGTTGAATTGCGCATACATGATTTGCGCAGACTCAAACTGCGCAGCATTGGTTTGCGCTGCCAGCTGTCAGCCGCCCTCGAGCACTGTGCGGCGCAAGAAACGAACAGACTCCTTGTTATTCGTACTGTCAGTTGTCAGAAAAGATTTGATTTGATTTAGTAATAATGACTTCTGCCACGTCAGCTTGCGCAATCGGTTGTTTGCGCAAAGCAGTATGCGCAATCGGATTGCTGCGCAATCTGTTGTCTGCGCAATTCATCAAAATGATGGGTTTCTTGATTTCTTGACTTTGTTGATTGATGCAACTTGATTTTTTAGGACCTACAATCACATCTCCCAGCTTCTTGATGCGGATGACATCCTGGTGGAAATGCCGGCTGAGATCCAGGGTGAGGTTGTCAGGTACTATTCTGAGTTATATTTCCAGACTGACTACATGTCTGTGTTTCCAGAGGTTGTTACGAAGAGATTAGTGACTCCGTATGAGAATAGCAGTCTTCTTGTCCCTATTACTTTGGAGGAGGTGGAATCAATTGTCAAGTTGGCGGAACCCAACAAGGCTCCCGGACCGGATGGTTTTAGCAGTGGATTCTACAAACGCCACTGGGACATTATGAAGCATCAGGTCTTGGAGGTGGTACAAGAATTCTTCATCAAAGGGAAGCTTCTGAAAGAGCTGAACCACACTTTCCTGACCTTGGTGCCAAAGAAGGAGGAAGCGACAGCATTGGCGGATTTCAGACCTATTGCGTGCTGTAATTATCTTTATAAGATAATTACGCACCTTATGTGCCGACGGATGGAGGGGATCATGCATGAATTGATATCTCCGAATCAGGCTGCGTTCATCAAGGGGAGGTCGATCGCTGAGCACAGCCTCCTGGCTCATGAGATGGTGAGCGGCTTTAGCAAACCCGGAGGGAAGAAAGCATGTGTGAAACTGGACCTGAAAAAGGCGTATGACATGGTCAATCGAGACTTCCTCTGTCATCTGATGATCGCCATAGGTTTCGCGGACCACTGGGTTGCATTGATCCGGGAGTGCATCATGTCCCCCACTTTCTCTATCCTCATCCAGGGCATTCCTTATAGGTACTTCCAGAGCAATTGTGGGCTTAGGCAAGGTGACCCCCTGTCCCCTTACCTGTTCACGCTTGTTACGAAATACTTCACATGTCTGATGGACTTGGCAGTGCACCGTGAGAGGCTGGTCTCATTGTTTCGGAGGATGGATCCTCCAGTTACCCACCTTATATATGCAGATGATCTCTTGGTGTTCATCCAGCCATCGACGGAGGGTATGCAGACGCTTGCGGAGATTATGGAAGAGTTGAATTCCCTCTCGGGCCTTCAGATGAACAGGAATAAGAGCAAGGTGTACTTCAGCTCCCTATGTCCCCAGAAGGAAGAGCGGGCTGATGTGATGGGTATCGAGAGGAGTGATCTTCCGGTGCGATACTTAGGAGTGCCTCTTATGGTCAACTATGCATGGGATCAGGACTGCCATAGTTTGGTGGAGTATGTCCAAAGGAGAGTGGAAGGTTGGCAAGCCGCCGGATTGTCATTTGGAGGACGCATCGAGCTGGTCAGATTGGTGATTTCGGCTGTGGCTCATTTCTGGCTGCAACCCATCCTCCTTCATGTTTCCACTCTTAGAAAAGTGGAGCGGATCTGTGCAGATTTCATTTGGAGGGGGGGTATGCATGCGATCTCCTGGGAGCAACTCTGTCATCCCAGGAATGAGGGAGGAGTGGGGCTCTGGCCGTTGCTGGAGATTAGGGAGGCCTCCGCGCTTAAGCTGGCATGGAGATTCATCAATGAGGAGTCTCTCTGGGCAGACTGGATGCACAGCAGATACGTGAAGCTGGGCAACTTTTGGACGTATGCTACGAACAACAATCACTCAGTCACTTTCAAGTCTATCTTGAGACACAAGGGGGTGCTCAAATCTGCTATCCGGAAGGTCATGAAAGATGGATCTGGAACGGAACTCTAGCGGGATCCTTGGATAGATCGGCTGTCACTATTGGACATCAGGGGAGCCCCGACACATCAGGAGGACAGGCGTGGTTTGACGTGTAGTCGTATCATTCGCGACGGGGAGTGGAGGTCGGAGTCTTATCGGTTTACGAGGAGCTAGGTGGAATCATTAGTACTATTGCCATTGATCCGGACTTGCCTGCTGATCGGTGGATTTGGGAGCCGACAGGAGCAACTCCGGGAACTGGGGAGTTCCAATTCTGGAGCTGCTACAACCTCATCCGGCGTACCTTTCCTCAGAGTTCTGACTAGCCAGGAAGATGCAGCTTTGTGTCTACAAGCTTCTACTGGGCCGTCTTTTGACTAGGGATCGTTTGAGTTCGTTTGGAGTGCCGGTTCTAGATCCCAAATGTGTGCTTTACAGTCTGGAGCAAGAATCTATAAGGCACATTTTCTTCGAGTGTGCCCTGGCTTGGCAGATCTGGTCGGAGCAGAGTAGAGCGTTGGGAGGGTGCGACTCCGGGAAGGGTATTGGGGACATCATCACGGTTCTCCTAGATAGCAGGGGTCGAGGGCAGGACTGGTTCCGGACCGCCAGAGTTCGACTGGCTGCTTCAGTTTGGCATGTATGGCGGAAACGAAACCGTCGGATATTTGAGGGGCTGGTCACCCCTCCGGTAGGTATTTTCCATAACATCGAGTTTAATGTGAATGCTATGGGAAATTGATGAGTGGGAGTCCCGCTTTGATTGTATGTTGTAAGATTATTGCATTGCTTTTGGAATAAAATTTACCCTTTTTCCAAATATATATATATATATATATATATATATATATATATATATATATATATATATATATATATGGGGGGTTTGGCTGTTGATAGAACTAGTTTTAGGTGATGATGATGGTTGGCTTACGTATACAGGTAGGTAGATATAGGTTGGAGAGAGAAAGATAGGATTTTTTTTAAAAAAATAATATGTACACATGTGGCGTTGTGAAGAAATAGAGATGCGTTGTGAAAATAAGAAATAGGAAGAGAAGAAATTGGTAGCCAGAATTTTTTTTTCTCATTGATAACATATATAGAGAGAATATGATAGGGATTGTTGTGGATACGGATAAGAGCATCCATATTTGGGTTTATCCAAATCACAACACTCTTCCTTAGATGTCCACTTTAATTATTGCCTTATTAAAAAAAATTTTAAAAATCCACATTTTTGGGAAAAAATACATAGAAAAGAAAATAATACAATAATATTATTCAGGAATATGATTCTTCAGGAATCCAGGTGGGTACAACTTACACTGTCTCGTTAAAAACCTTTCGAAGGAAAAATCTAGTAAAAAAAAACCCTCAATGAAGGAAAAGAGTATAATGCGCAAAGACATGCTTCAAGATATCTTCATTAGCATCTTCAAGATACTTGAATCTACAGGATGCTCCCCCTAAAAATATTATATTCTTGTTCTTACATCAATTCAAAATAAAAAAATAACCCCCAATACGATTTAAATATTACATCTCTTCCCGACACTATATTTGCCTATACATTTATACTCATATTCTTATAAAGAGGTTGCATGCTTTATGTGTGATTCCGAAAAGCTCGCAACTTCTCTGATATGTTGAACTATTGAAATCATAGCTATGCACACGATTTGATGAAGTTGCCGCAGTGATTTGCTTTAGTTCTCTCTAAAGTACATGGAACATTGTTTATAAAAGATATATCTTGTTTGTGATACCAATTAAGGAAAATCAGATAAATACCCTGCATTTGAATATCTCATTTCAAAAACATCAAAGATGATATGTCATTCCAGTGTATGTGTTTAGATGCATAATAGCATATTCACATAAAAGATTGTGCTGTGTGAATGATAAAAATTGGTACTTCAGGACCCAGAACATGTTCTTTCATTCTTTCGACAGATCCTGACCATTATATACTACTCATATTAAATCTCTTTGGGAGATACCAATCTCTACAGGAAATATCAATCTCTTCAGGAGATATATCAAATTTCTGCATGAGATACTATCAACTAATTAAATCTCTTCAGGAGATACTATCAAATCAAATCTCTTCTGGAGATCTTCTTTTTGGGAGGTATTTTCATGTGCATAGACTACCATTTTGTCGATCGAATCCGTTCAGGGATCAAATCTGTTCAGGAATTTATTCGTAAATATTTATTATCTTTCTAGACATATACTCAATAAATCTATCACATTCTTCAGGATAATTTTATTTTATATATGGTTCATTTGCAAATCCTTCGGGGTAACATTGTAATTTTTTAGGTCCTTCTAGGATATACCTGAAAATTTAAATCCTTCGGGGATTTTATTTCTTTTAGGTTTTGTACACAAAGACTAAACACTCCACGTTGTGCGAGAGAAATCGCATCTTTCCATTATCCTTTTCTACATTCAAGGATTTTTCGTGGTTTAGTGTTATCCTTTAAATTTATTTTTATTTGATAATGTCATCTTTGACAAACTTTTTTCTTTCCTTTTTATTCTAAATTTCTCTTGACTATGCATAAAACATAGATTTCATGGGTACCGGTACCTCTTTCTTAGTCTCTTATGTTATCTGAGGTATATCCTCTACCGGAGCGATATACTTTAAGAAATTTGATCTTTGGTTCATGACATCTTCCGGACCGTTATGAACTTTTTCTTTACAGGAGATGCTTCTTTCGGAGCTGCTTCTTCAAGAGCATTAGGGTGTGTTATATTATTCGACCTCTTCTTCTGGAGATCTGAATCTTTAAAATCTTTAGTATTATTCGGCCTCTTCTTCTAGAGAGCTGAATATTTAGAACATTTAGGTCTTACACGTTCTTACTATAGAACTTATTCATTTGTTGTCTTTATTTGGTTCTTTTGTTACTTCTATTAGAAAATAGATTCATAGTTGATATAACTATTTATACAGCATAATCGAGTAAGTATCTAATAATTTATTTGTAAAGAATTTTTTTTTCCTAATTTAGTCAAGATTAGATAATGTAGAAGTATGCTATGATACGTTCTTCTGGAATGATGCTTTAGAAAGTTTTTCTAGAATGATGATTCAAGACGTTCTTCTAGAATTATGCTTTAAAACATTATTGTAAAACGATAATTCATGACGTTCTTCTATAATGATAATGTATCTTCTTCTTATCTTCCCCTAACGGCGGAAATTCTATCTTATTAAAGTGATAGATAAAAAAAATCTTATATCTAGGAGATATAATAGTCCAAGGAGATAACACATAGAAATTATAATTCACAAAACATAGATGCCAATATTATAGTTTCAAAAAAAAATTTAAACCAAAAAGGTGTGAAACTATGCTACTAGTTATTTAGATACAATCTTCAGGATTAATGGTTTAGAAACAAACTTATCCTTGAGATCAAGAGTGTATGAAACAATTTGGTAAAAGATGATCACACGAATTAGTTTTCATAATTCTCATCATTACTGCTTCGGATGTCTTGTCTATCGTCACAAAAATTTATAGGATCATTCGACTTCTGGCTCATAATGGACTCGTAGGATTGAGCTTCTGGCTTAACGTATTATGTGACTTGACAACCCTAAATGTGAGTAACACGTATCCTTAGTGAATAGTTGGATAATCTCTCTAAAACGAACTTCTGGTTCTCTAGGACGAACAAATTGTTCTCTAGGGCGAACTTGTGGTTCTTTTAAATGTATTATTTATTTTTCCTCATTCATAGTTTCAATATGATGTCCGCGTTTGTCCTTATGTCCTTAAAGTTCAATAATTTTCTTCTAAAATTATGAGAGTATAAAACATTTTGCATAAGTAGGTGGGTTCCATTAGATAAATTTAAGTTTGCTCTGCCGAAGCCATCAATAATATGAGCATGACCAGCTATCATGGATACTACTTTCACACTAGTATTCTTGTTGGAGAAAAATATCCTATTCTTAAGGATGGTGTTGGTAGTAGTATGCATAAGGTGTCTCTATCTAGTTTGTTCATAGTTTTCAGTTTCTAGATATGACAATATATTATCAATAGTTACAAATAAAGATATTATTAATCAATAATAATAATTCTAAACATAGAACTTCGGGTCTATGATAGTTGGTTGGATAATAATGCATCCGTAGTATCCCTATATAACAACCTTATGTCACCAACTTTAAAGTTCTAATTTATGAGATTTGCAACTTTAAAAAAATGCCACTATAAAATATCAACATTCATATATATATATATATATATATATATATATATATATATATATATATATATATATATATATATATATATATATATATAATTTTTGGCCTTTTGAGGGCCAGCAACCCGCTGCGGCCTGCAAAATTCATTCGCGGACGAGTGGTTTCCTCCGGGCATGCAACGCAATACCTGTCATGCATGCACCCATTTGGATGCTCAAAAATATATGCAAACAATATTATTTGTACTAGATTTCATGTCTTAAAGCATTATAATTGTCATCATGGAACTAGTCATCTATACCTTGGTGATGCATTCATATTATGTACCATTCCAATCTCTTGTAGGATAGATATAAGCATCTAAGGAACACTTTGCTATACATTGGTCGGAAGTAATCAAAATCTTGAAGCATCTTAAAGCTAAACCGATAGAAATATCATACTAGTAAGCCATGAGTATAGCATGAGTCTCATTTAGGCATACCACAAATATCCTTCGGGTACTTGTGATAATGAAACAGTAAAAAGCAATAGTTCATCTTCAGAAACTTGTATTTTTGAGTCCAATGAAAGCAACAATCAAGACTTGTGGTGACTATGGATTCAAAGTAGTCATGCTTCTAAGAAAAGTAGTCATGCTTGTAGTTATGCTTTCTAGAGAAATAGAATAACACTGCAGAACATATGGTATCTGTAGTCGGCATTCAACAAAACAAATGTATGGAACATGACATTGATAAGATACATCCAAAATAAAAATCTATGTTAAACTGGATTTCCTAAAGTCGCATAGACTGTTATTGAGTTATTGATACGAGACAGTTAAATATATTGAAGTCTAATAATATACACCATTTTAGCAAAAAAAGTGAATAGTCAAAGTAGCACAGATCACATAGAAACCAAAACATAGCAACACATTAATACTCAACAGAATAAATTATATTGTGTAACCATAGCAATATATTTAATGGTAGAGGAGGAATCAGACGTCTGAATCCAAATTTTGGGATTTTCTTTTATAGTAGTAGTAGTAGTAGTATTAAAAAGTCGGCATAACTTAGTATTTGGTGCCAATGAGTTATTTACAACAAGACTGTTGCCGATGTAAAGTTATGAAGCACAGTTATAGAAAGTTGCATAATGATAAAATGATGAGTTGGTTCTTATTTTAAATAAAGGTATCATTACACCCTAATACTATCAAAATGATACACTAGTCATGATTAGAATCATGTTGACTCAGATTAAGCCGATTTTGGTGGACTTTATTTATATAAGTAGTACTAAACTGAACCGGTATCATGCTTGGTCTGGTCCATGTTGAGTTGGATCATTTAGGTAACTTAAAAAGTAACAAGTGTGATAGTATCCAAGCTAAGTAGAACATCACCAAAAACAAAAACATTCAAGAGTGATGTTGAAAATTAGATGTTGGTAATTCACAGAATTCGATATGCACTTATCTTGTGTTCGGAGGCTAGGTACGGCCAGGAATGGACCACTTTGAACAAGGACAAGCCAATGACACATTTCACCGAGCATCTTTGGTGCGTCAAGGACGATGACTAATGGGTTCACCATGGTGATGCAACGACCGAAAAAAGGAGACAAGGACGAGGATGGTCTCTGGAGCAATAGTGCTTTCTTCAAGGGCCTCTTCGAGCGAGGTAAACAACGACCTGTACATTTTTCTCTTGTGGAACTCCTTGAGCAATGATGCTCTCCTGCAATCGTGCTGATAACGTGTTGTGAAAATAAAAGAGAGAGAAGAAATTGGTAGCCAGAAATTTGTACGTAGTTTTTTTCATTGATAACATATATAGAGGGAATAGAGTAAAGGTTGTTGTGGGTATGGATAAGGGCATCCATATTTGGCTTGACCAAATCGCAACAAGATGAGGTTTATACATTTCTTTCTTCCTACTAATTGAGAGAGATGGCTAGGATAAGGATAAGTACAGAAAAAATTTGAATTTACATATATCTTTTTGTCTTTAATCCACTAACTTTATATGTTTCGACTCGAATGTTAACTAAACATGTATAACTTAAAGGAGAAATATTCTAATTTTTTTCTCTCTATGTTTATTTGAATTATAAAGATAAGGCTCAACATGATTTTAACTCTTATTTGTTCAAGTCTATTTCTTGTCAATAAAGATAGTTACTCAATCTCAATAAAAACTAAATAATTTCTTTTATATCGATTATTTACATTTAGTTATCTATTCATTTAATTTATAACCTTATTTAGCCAGAAATTAAAGCTATAGAAAAATACATTTATAGTCATAATAATTTTTTTAATTTAATAAATAAAAAAATCATATAAAATAAATTTCAAAAATTAGGGTGACTACATGTGGTACTTGCTATTAGGGCCTGACCCCACTAGTTTTGTTTGGCCAGATCTCGTAGCAGAGCCCGAGGATCCAGCTTTCTATCTAGTCGATGGTGTATATCAGGAGCATGAGCGTTAGGGGACTTGAGTGGATTTCTTCTACACCATTTTGATATCTACATCATTTGTACTTTTGGACGTTTAGCCACTGATACTTATTTTAGCTGACTATTCTGGATATTTAGTTCCCTTTACATGATTGTACCTATTCAGACTGCAGCTGACATAGGATTATGTACTATTAACTCTTAACTAGCTAGCATTTTGTATAGCTAGCTCTTTGATTATTTTGATAGAGCGTCGGGGATGCCTTACTGCTTTATCTTACATGCTCTTTGTTTATTGCTTCTTGTTTTGCTGATTGAGACATATATGTTTTGTGTGACTGTCACGACCCGCACCCGAATATTCAGGCACGAGACCGTGGGTACGTCCAGCCTACGTCGCAGTATCGGTGGTAGAACGATGTCCTAGGTCTCAACAACAACTAACCACAATATAATATACCTTTCCAGAGTAGATATGCTCTCCGAACGAAGGACAATCTCGGAAGGATACAACTCAATCACAAAGTAACTAAAGAGAAATGACAGCACAATATGGAATAGATAGAAAGATATCACAGTACGATACAACCAGATTTAGAGAATAAGTTTAAATGTAATCATCACATCCCAAGGTAGAAGTATTATATATACAACTCATGAAAATAACTGAAAGCAACCCAGACAATATCCCAACAATCTACTCTAAGCACTACTGGCGACTCCTCTAGGCTAGCTGGATCCTCCAAGTCCTCTATAAAATTTATCAACATATCCAGTCATGATTGGAGCGAAGTACATAACTCTGAAAGCAGTTCCAAAACATGGTAGGAAATATAGAGCTAGCAATAGAATAAAGTACATGACGTGCTGTAAAAGAAGTACAAGAATACAGAAGATATAGGTAAGTGAACTGAGTACATGAAATAGAATAGAGAATTTATGAATTGTAAATAATATAAGTGTTTCAGAGCACAAGATGGTTATGTAATCAATTTAGGTTGTACATGATTATTCTACGGTAACTCGATTATACGTGAAGGCATAATCGACATGTACATGATTACACTAATGTGATTTAATCACATAACCACTCCTACTCTCCCCTATCCCAATCAATACACAAGGATCCGATCAAGTTACGTTACGTACATGATTGTTAGTTTATACATGAAGTACATGTGAGAACATAAGAGCACATGAACGTATATGAGAGCACATGAGTGTACATGAATAATACGAATACAAGGAGTACAAGATGTACATGATGAAGTACATGAACATGAAATATTCGATGTACCCGTTAAGGGGATAACATCTCATGACAAGATCCATATAGTACTAGTCCGTGTTAACAATGTGTCAGCATCAAGTAAAGTAGTCTAGAGCAGGCAATATAAATACTATCATGAATAAAAACTAACAAAGAATGTACTGGCCTGATATCCTGAGCAACAACTGTATATCGGTGTCCGAACTGGAGTCACAGAGTCATATTATGAGAAATTAGGGTTAAGAGCGTTCTAGACTAAAACAATTGTTTAAATAATGATGTCTACATCCTACTAGAACTTTCTAGGTCAAAGAGTCAACTATTGGTCAACTTCTAGTCAAACTAAGTCAATTAGTCAATATTTGGTCAACTTCTAGTCAAACTTTTGGTACTTGGTCCACATTGGTCTTAATTAGTCTAGTCTAGGGTTTGGACTATGATAGCTAGACTAATGGGGTCTTCAAACCACATTGAATCCTATTTCCCTTTTTCCTAAGTGCAACAATGTGATACCACTCAAGTCCATCTAAATCAAAATACCAAGATCCACATATACACCCTTAGGGTTATCAACCAATTTCTACCTACTAGTAACATTGCATTCAAAAGTAAAAACATATATATATATATATATATATATATATATATATATATATATATATATATATATATATATATATATACCAGTAAAATATACGCACACACACACACACACACACACACACACACACACACACACACACACACACACACACAACACACACACAACACACACACACACACACACACACACACATATATTTTTTGGAATAAGGGTAAATTTATTCCTCGCATATAGCGGAAAAGGTATTATAATACATAATATCACAATATCACAACTTTCCAAGTCCCAAATTATAGTATTATGGGACCATTACTGATACATCGAATTCTATGTTATGTAGAATTCCAATAGGGGGTAGTCAAGCCCTCGAAAATACGTCTGTTCCGCTCTTTCCAGATGTGCCAAACGGACGCGACGAGATGAACTCTGGCTCTTCTGGCCCACCCTGGATCCCGACCTCTGTGATCTCGGATCCAGCTGAGAATGCTCCGGATGTCTCTATCCACCCCAACTCCTCCTCTCAGCTGCGCGCACTGCTCAGTCCAAATGTGCCAGGTCACCGGGTATACAAAGAAGAGATGCCCCATAGATTCATCCTCTTCATTACATAGCACACATTTGGCATCCGGGATCTGCATCCCAAACCTGAGGAGTCTATCTCTCGTCATCAGTCTACCCCGTAGAAGTCGGTATGCACATAATTGCATTTTTCGGGCAACCCCCTTGCCCCAAATGAAATCCACCTCCTCAGCCGGGTCGTGGTGGGTCTGAACCAAGTCGTAGCAGCTACGAAAGCAGAATAGGCCTGACCCACCCCCGTACCTGGGCCGGTCCAGCTCCAGGAATCCTCATGCTGGCTAGCGTCAATAGTAATAAGGCGAATCTCCTCGGCAAGCTGAGTAGTATATGGATATCCTTCTGGCCTCCAAACTCCATCTCTGATGATCCGACTGCATGTGAGCCCCCTGCTCGTTTCTCTGTCCAGCTGTCCTCCCAATAGCTCGAGAAAGGATCTGGAACCCAACCAAGGGTCTAGTCAGAGGTCGGTAGTCGTCTCATCCATCATGTTCCTACAGATAGCGGTCTGAAGCACCGGTCGACACCTCAGAATGGCCTTAAACGTGACCGAGAAATTGTTATCTATCCTGCAGGCCCAGAAGTTAGTCCTCTTTAGGTATCTGTTCGCCATCCATACCGCCCAGAGCGACCCCCCCCTTGATGAATCTCCAGGCCATCTTCACACAAGCTGCCTTCCTGACCGCATGAAGAGGCCTCAACCCCACACCTCCTTCCTTCCGAGGCCGACAAAGCTGGTCCCAGGAGATCGCATGCATCCCTCCCCTCCAAATGAAGTTAACACAGATGGCCTCCACTTTCCGAATAGTAGTCGTAGGGATCTGGATAGACTGCAGCCAGAACATCGTGATGCCCGCAATAACCGAACGCACCAACTCAATCCGTCCGCCAAATAAAAGACCCGCAGCTTGCCAGCCTTCCACTCTCCTCTGAGCAAAATCCACCAAGCTGTGACAATCCTGCTCTCTGGCATAGTTGACCGTCAGCGGGACCCCCAGGTATTTCACTGGAAGCTCGCCTATGTCTACTTCCAAGGCGAAGGCTCTCTCCTCCTGCTGTGTACACCGGGAGCTGAAGTAGACTCTGCTTTTCTCCCTGTTTAACTGTAGCCCGGAAAGCCGTCCGAACTCCTCCATAATGTCAGAGAGCGCTCTCATTCCCCGCATGAAAGGCTGGAGTAGCAGCAATAAGTCGTCAGCATAGATCAAATGTGATACAACTGGACTCACCAACCGAAAAAGGGGAACGATCCTCTTGCTATGCACTGCCGTATCCATCATGCATGTAAAGTACTCCATCACCAAGGTAAATAGATACGGAGAGAGGGGGTCCCCCTGCCTCAACCCCCTGTTGCTCTTGAAGTAGCCATACGGCGTGCCCTGGATGAGGACTGAGAAAGTAGGGGGAGCAGATGCACTCCCTCACCCTCTCAACCCACCTCTCGTCGAACCCTATGGCAAGCATCAAGTGACACAGGAAGCCCCTATTGACCGTATCATAAGCTTTCCAGAGGTCAAGCTTCACACAAGCCTTCATCTCCCCAGGTTTGCTGAACTTTCTCACCATCTCATGAGCTAGCAGGTTGTGTTCCGCTATCGACCGGCCCTTGATGAACGCTGCTTGATTCTGGGACACCAATCCCTGCATAATCTCCTCCATACGCCTGTACATAAGATGAGTGATAATCTTGTAGAGAAAATTATAGCAAGTAATGGGCCAAAAATCTGCAAAAGAGGTCGCTCCCTCCTTCTTAGGAACCAGCGTCAAGAATGTGTGGTTCATCTCCTTCAGAAGCCTGCCCTCCACAAAGAACTCCTGAACCGCCGCCAGAACCTGGGCCTTAAGCACACCCCCAGTGTCGCTTAAAGAACCCTGAAGAGAAGCCATCAGGCCCGGAAGCTTTGTTGGGATTAGCCTTCATCACAATGTCTTCCACCTCCTCCATCCTTACAGGTACCAAAAGTAGACTGTTCCCATGGCGGGACACCAGTCTGTTCGTGATAAGGGCTGGAAACGTGCTAGTGTAGTCCGTCTGCTGATATAAGTCAGTGTAGAATCTGACGGCCTCCTCCTGAATCTCCACCGGATCCCCTACAAGATGACCCTCAGCATTCAGAAGCCTGGGTATGCTGTTCCTGTGCTGACGGGTGCGGATCACATCGTAGAAGAATTTAGTACAGCGGTCTCCATCCTTGAGCCTGGTACATTTGGCCCTCTGTGCCGCGCTAATCTCCTCATGCAGTCTCATGATGCTGACCTCCTCAATCAGGATCTTCTCCTTAGCCGCCAGCTCTCCGTTCAAAATGTCAGCTTGGAGGGCCAGCTGGGTGTCTCGGATCTCGGCTTCCTTATCCGCAAGAGAAGTCCGCGATCTCGTCTTCACCTACCCCCAGATGCACAATGTCCTCCCACAAAGCCTCCCGGAGTCTCCGGTCATTGTGTCCATATACAGCACCCAGGATAAAACGGAACCCACCTTTGTTCTCGAAAGTAACGCCGATGAGTTGTTCTGATTTATGGATCTGCACCCCTTCCCAGCTACCTTTGTTCCACCTCACCCAGATCCTCGCCATACTGTAAAGATCTAAGTTGTGAATGTGATCCCAGTTTGCTGGAGTCCTACGCGAGAGCATAGCGGCCCCTCTAATCTTCGCCTCCAGCAGGATAGCAATGTCACACGACTCTCTCCTCAGAACCCCTCCAATCTCCCTCCATCGTCCAATGGAACACCCCTCCCTAATGTTTCATGCTAGGACCGACATCTAATTAATAGATGAGGGGTCCCCCTGGAACTCGTCTGGATCGACACTCGAGGGAAGTGTCTCATCCGCCTGATCAATGACCGCATCTACCATGGAGGAAGGAGCAAGATGGGAAGAGTAAGTGCCCAGTCAGGATAGTCTTCAGTCTGGTCATCCATATCCCTCGCCTGAGGGATATCCTCCCGTGTGGCCGGAGCGTGTCTTTTCCTACTGCTGTATACCATGATCGCCGGGGAGGCCTCCATCACCATCTGACCACTACCAGTCGCGCTCATACCCCTGGTCACGATGGACCTCTGTGGCCTGAACGGGACCAGTGCACCCTGCGTGCTCTCCTGTCTCTGTGGTGAACCTGACTCCAGCCTCCTATCGACCTTCATCACTGTATCCTCCTCCATATGTCTGTCTGGCTCCGTCTCCCCAGGCAAGTGACTGGGGGCCGTCTCCTTTCCAGGTGCCTCCGTCTGAACCGCCTGTGGCCTGGCAGTCTCCTTCCCCTTGTATTTGCACGCACTGGTAGTGTGCCCAAAGCACTCGCAGGAAGAACACATGGGAGGGACCCAGTCATACTCTACCGCCTGTGTAAGAACCTCCCCAGACGGTACCTGATACTCAAGCATACTCGGTAGCTCCGAGCCCACCTTGATCTCCACGAAGACCCTGGCATACATCAGTCTGGTACGAAAAGTAGTATCCTCGTCTGCTTTGACCGGCTTCCCCACAAGGCTGGCAAGTCTCATGAGAAGCGGGATGCTCCAATACTGAACTGGGAACTCAGGGAATCTGACCCAGATGGGAATAGCGTTCAGCACCTCCTTCTCACACCTCAGCTCCGGCGTCCACTCCTTTAATATGATGAGTCTCCCATCAAATGACCAAGGCCCTTCCTGCAGGATCCTGGACACATCCTCCGCTAATCCAAATTTGACATAATAGAACCCGTTCTTCCGGGAGAAGAATTTCATGCTACCTTTGGGTCTCTAGACACGCTCCGCATAAACCCAAATTTGGCCATAGAACGACTTGTTTCCTAACACATACAGCACCACGGTGTTCTTCCAGAATTCTGAGACCACCGCTATTTTTTCGGCAGGAAAATACGCCCGAAGCCCTCCTCCAACCGACATCGGTGGGACAAACTCCATCGACATCGGGCTTTTCGTAACCACAGGCGTGCAAACCTCCTTCCATGACCGAGGCCTCTGCTCCTCAACGTGCGGCCTGGTCGGGGGGTTCACAGGACCCGGGCCTGTCCAGCCGGTATCAGTAGCAATATCCTTAGCCTTCTCGGCCGCCGTCGCCTTTGGCCTCCAACCCGAAACAGACCGTACCTCCCCCACGACGACGGGGATCCACTGTGCCGATCGAAGATCGATTCCCATGATTTCCTGGCCCTGCCCGCCCCGAAGCTTGGGTCTGGGCCCCTCGCCGCCCTCCAGCCCGTCGTCTCATCACCGTCTGCCAACCTACATTACCAGTGTTGTCCCCCCGGACCCAAACTCGAACACTGAAGTTGCTCCGCCGGAAGATGAACCTCCCGTGCCGCCCGACCCCCCCTGCCCGTGGGGGTCCCCCTGCACCCGCCCGCCCCCCGACCCCTCCCCGCCGCCTCCGCCAGACCCCTCCCCACCTGGAGGGGTCCCGCCGCCGCCGGATCCCCCCCCCCCCGATCGGGGGGGTCCCCTTACCGCCGCTGCCGCCCGACCACCCCCCCCCCCCGATCAGGGGGGTCCCATTTCCGCTGCTGCTGCCCGACCCCCCCCCCCGATCGGGGGGTCACCTTTTTGCCGCCGTCGCCGCCCGATCGGGGGGGGTCCCGTTGCCGCCGCCGCCGCCCTTTCCTCCACCCCGCCGACCCTCCCCCCCCCCCCCCCCCGCAAGCGGATCGGGGGGACGGGGGGAGGCATGGTGGCCGCCATAGGGGAAACCCTAGCAGAGCTCTCCATCTCTATTATACCTATATATATATCAAAAAGAAATAACTCCACACACACACACACACACACACACAAATATATATATATCCTTTACCTACTACTGTCATCACTTAGAACCACATGATTATGGATGGTGGCAAATCTCTTGATATGAACTGGACTTGAACCTTCCAAGTGAGGTTGAAATCAGATATCACAACAAGGAAAGATGCATACAGGGGCTAAGGCTATGCAATGGTTTGAGTGAAAGCAATGTTCAGACCTAAATGAATATCTATCATCATGACAGATATCATGGATGCAGGACAGGAATCAAGATTCTGATACTCTATAAGGAAGGGACTCAATAGATATGCAACTTGAACAATATGGTATCTATAAAACATTATAATGCAGTGAAGATGACAGATAACTAAAGACTGAAACAAAAGCTATGGGTAGGGCATGTATAATCTGGGGACAGACCTAAAATCAATGGTTAAGGTTTACAAGGACAGAACACTATGGTCTGTACAATGATGTCAGTGGGTTGGGAATGAATTGATGCGCAGATGATTAATGAACCATGTTGTAGGACATGAACATGGTGCCATTCTAGTGCAGTGAATGAACTACACACAACCAGAGTGACTGCACACAGGGTATGCAGTACAATCATCGGTAGGAGGAAATGCAGGATAGGTGATTCGAAATTGCAGGACAATATCTAAGGTTCATATCAGGACTGAGCTTTAAAGATTGAACAAGCCACAAGGGAACATAATGGAAGAGTAACTGGACTGATACTCTAATGAGTGTAGGGTCAGAACATGTTTACTGGTGTAGGGATACCAAGATTGAGTCTTAAGGAAAACACAGGAACTAATATGGGCAATTTCCTAGGTCAGTTGACTGATAGTCCTAAGGTATCAATCATCTGATACAAACATCCCTAATGTCTGCACAAAAGGTCATGGACTGAATGCCATTCGATATGCAGGTCATTACCTATAGGAGCAAGACAGGCTTTGAATGGTAGTGCAATATGGAAATGCAGGACATCAACACATGCAGTGGCTAATATGAGAATGCAGTGAATTAGTGTCAATACTGTGCAGATGGACTACGAGATTAGGATACTGACCAAAATATCCAACTGATCACTAAAGAGTGCTAAGTTAAGATGAGGGTCTGACCATGAACAAAAGGGCAGTTACTCCACTACACAGGAGTATTGTTGCAATATCAAATGCAGTAAAAAATAGATAATGGGCACAACTTACAGACCAATGTACATATGACTCCAAAGGAAAATTTTGGACAGATACTAACCCAAGTATCAGGTCAAAACTTGAGTGAGGAGTGTAGTGAGCAAAGAGCTATGCAGTGGGTTGAATGTCGATACAATAAAATCGAATGGATAGATATTATAAATTGTAGTGAAGTGAGGATACAGGGCATCTATTGTCATGATCTGAACTGGTCATGGCAATAGGTTATGCACATGGTTAGCCTCAAAAATGAGTTCTTCCCTCTCATCTCTGAACCCAAGAGCAGGATAGGTAGGTAACAGTGGAAAGAACTAAATCCTAAGGGGACCTATGTGCAGGATATGTCTAATATGCAGGAACATTCACAACCTGGACTTAATGAATTTCAGGTAACTAGACATATCCAAGAATGGTTTGACATTTATCTAAATACAGGGCAACTACCTAATATGTAGGACAGATACATCCAAGTATCAGGACAATAATAGTTGTAAAGTGCCATAATGCAGTACCTTTCACTAAGTGCAGTGAACAAGTGAGAGGTACAGGCATCTAACATGTGCAGAGAATGAAGAGTGCAGACACCTAAGTGGGATGAGTGTATGAATGTAATGGTAAAAAAGGAATGCAGGTTAGGACTCATGTGAGGATGCAGTGAACTAAAGAGGTGGTTGGCCATTAGGTTACAGTGAAATACCTAGGCTCTTACCATCACTCATGCAAGAATGAAGGGTATGGGTCTGAACATAAACCACTAGGCAGAACAGAAAGGGTATCAAATGATACTACACTGATACCAAGTATGCAGGGCAACCCAACATGTTCAATGGACAATGGGATGCATGACATCAACATAAATGCATCATGACAAGTCTATTAGGCAATGTAAAGGTCTGAATAATGAAAGGTGGGCAGTGTCAAGACTGACATAAAGGGATTGCAGTAAATACATGAATGTTAGCAGTGAATGAATGAATAAGTTAGTGGGTAGGTTGTCATGTGAAGTGTCGGGCAGATAAATCTTAAGGGGACTGAACTTACGACATGCAGTGGATAGCTATGATAGCTTGGATGTCTAGGATGTGAAAACACAGATACAAACCCAATATCAACTGACTGCACAGGCCCTATAAGAATCAGTGAATCAACTGTGAGCAAAACCATGCATCCTGAGCCTCCCATATACAAATAACATATCAAATCCATCTCTAAATCCCTAGACAACAACCCACAGTGATAACTCAACCCCTAAACAGTAGAAAAACTAAGTCACAACTGAAATTTAAACATCAATAGCCTTAAGAGTCATTTCACCAAACACGTGATGTGCGTATCCGATACTCTCGTGATACGCACTCCAAATGAATCCAAAATTGACCCAAATCATTCCTAATGCAATGGGGACCCTAAATGAATGCATCTACATTAAGGAATAGGAAATTAGAGGATTTAGAGGGCTCTTACCATTTGAGAGATGGATTCTCAAGAAACAAAACCAAGATCTAATCTCCACCAAGCTCCAATGGTCAAATTGCTCCAATAAGCTCCCAACTAGCCAATAGAGGATTTCTCTCTTCAAGGGAAAGAGATTACAATTGGTTTGGGACAATTTGGATGAGAAATGGATGTAGGAGCTATTTTGAGGGGAAACTCCTAAAATTAGGGCTTGAAATGAGTTGGGAGGAGGAAGAAGATGATGTGTGCTATTAATAGGCAAGAGGGAAGAGCTATGTTGGCCGGCCAAATGATTTGGGCTAGTGTTTGGTTCATGGTCATTGCCTAAGAGGCCCCTTTCTATTATCATGTCAAGCCTTCTTAGGAAGGGCCCATTCTAACTTAGTGGTTTAGTCACTATCAAATCAATTTCTAGTTAGACTTGAAACTAACTAACTAGATATGAAATTTAAGTTGTCTAATCTTTCTAACTAAGTCTTCTTTGGTCATGACTAACATCTAACCAATATTGTTCTAAGGTTTTACCAAATTCTATCACTTATACAATTCATTTAATTAGATAATATAAAATAATAAATTTCACAAAAAATTCAAAAATATCTTCATTTTAGAAAAGTGGTAGTTACAGTGACCATAGAAGACTTGAATGTAGTATCCCCCCAGATCTAATGACAGTAGTGATCGCCGTATGACGTTTTCACACCTTATACGCCTAGTTGGCCATGTCCCTTACCGTAATTACTTAGTTTCTGGGAGCGGGACGTGACACACCCGAATCACTCACCCGACCACAACATGTTGGAACTGACCTAGTTTCCAATTTCAATTTAATATACCAATTTGCCATATTTATGATTACAATTAAAGTTTATGTCCTTATATATATGAAAGTTACCTATTTGACACATGTTCTAGGATCGGAATGTGATATGAAAATAAAAATGTCTTAGAACTTAAAATGTCTTAGAACTTACCAATGTATATACTAAAATTAAACATGTTCTAGGATATCGAAATGGAATAAGTTGTAACCAACACACATATTGGAACTTACCAATTTGATACTAGTGTTGGCTA
Source organism: Iris pallida (assembly GCA_029216955.1). Taxonomy (NCBI): domain Eukaryota; kingdom Viridiplantae; phylum Streptophyta; class Magnoliopsida; order Asparagales; family Iridaceae; genus Iris; species Iris pallida. The sequence continues at coordinate 19,205,005 of JANAVB010040818.1, read as the reverse complement.
GACTTAGTAGCTATCTAATTTTGGTAGTGTTATATGTTTTACGACTAGTAAATTTCGTCAATGTAAACACTTACAGTAACACTCGTACTACTTTCACTGTAAACTTATATATTTAGTAACCAATAAATGTCGTCACTGTAGACACTTTATAGTAACACTTTGTTTTTTTTCTAGTGACAATATTGAGTGACGATCAATAAAAACATAGTCATTGAATGATTTAATTGTGTGACGATATATAATTGTTCTTGCATAATCAAATTACAGGTGACAACAAAAATTACTTGTCACAAAAATATCCCTTTCAATGACAAGTTTTACACTTGTCACAAACTACTTGTCATGAAAACCCGAATTTCTTATAGTCGATGGCGTCTCCGCGATGGGTGCCGTCGGGATCAACAGAGGGAGAGAGGAGGCGGCGAAGCACGAAGTCAACGGAGAAGGTGGAGGAGAGGAGGAGGCCAGGAAGGAAGGGTTAGGGGCTTCAGGGAGAAAGAGAGAGTTATGGGGGGAAAGAGATTTTGGGAATGAAAACTAAAAGAAGTAAAGAAGTCTGGACGTCTAGTTTTACATTTCACAGCGATGAAACTGGTTAGTCGCTAAGGAGTCGTTAACTACATTCTGACGCCTCAGCGACGGACTAACGACAGAAATGTAGATTGTGTTCCATAGACAAATTTTTGTTGCTAGTCAGTCCGTCGCTAATCCAGCGACTGTTCTGTTTCCGTCGCTGTAGTTAGTCGCTATTTTACAGTATTTTTTTAAGTATCTTCTATGTTTAAATATGCTAACTCCCTTGCGTAAGTAATAACCATATATTTAACAAACAAAACACTCAGATATTTTCTCGGGCTAGCAGTAACTATAAGCAAAATGTGGTCGAGAAGACAAATGTGGCATGGAGGGGCCATGGATCTATATGGAAGAACAAGGACATAGCTTAGCTAGAGGGAGGAGGCGAGGACGAAGGCGACAGACACAGTCACATGCAACGTAGGAGACAACTCGATGTCTAGAAAGCTTTCCTTCATACGTGGAAACCATGCATGAAGAGGAAGTTTATATGATCTCCACATCCCTCAGCGAGCAAAACAACTACTCATTTTATGATAGGATTATTTAATTTTAAGATCATATATATTATTAAAAATTTACGTTTAGATCTATATTATCTCAAAAGGGTTTGGTTCTCACCCTAACTTGCACTTACCGCCCAAAAACTTGAGCACCTTTCCTAGTGAAATATGTAAATGGCACAAGCATTTCTGCTGAAAGTTAGGGGTGAGCATTATTCTATCTTGGACCGAGAACCAAATCGAGTAAGAGTTTAGATTCGGTTTGAAAAAAAATCTATTCATTTCGGTTTTAAAAATATTAAAAATAATTATTCGCTCGGTCCAAAACGGAATAGTACTTGCATAATTATAATTACCCTCGAATTATATTTTATGATTAAAAATATGTATATTATAAAAATAACAATTCTAGATATATGTTAAAGTTTCAATTTTGGTAATTTAATAACTAAGCCAATTTTGGATCCAACTTCGAAATAGAATAAATGTATGTATAAAACTTGCATTTTAATATAATTTTAACCATAAGCCCAACTTTGAGTCCTGCCTGTTAAACAATAAAAATAGTCAAATCGAACAACCGAATAAACCAATCTTACTTTCTTTTTTTAATCTGTTTGGTTCAGTTTCGACCATCGCAATTTTGAATTTCCAGAAGTTCCATTTCAGCTATTTTGGTCCGGTCGAAACCAAATAAACCGAACCCTCACCCCTACTCAAAGTCATTTCTTCATCTATTCTCTATCTTTTTTCCTTTATCAATCTGATTCTCTGTTTTACAGTGAATAGGGTTTCCATCCCCAGGTATCCAAATTTATACCAAGAAAAAGGAGAAAAGAAATATATGAGATACATTTGCTTCATTTCTCAATGATATTTGACACAGAGTATACAGTCTACAGGTACCTGTAACAAAATATACTGGTATATAAAGTGTTTATTGCTTAGGGTGAGATAGCTAATAAACTGGAACAATCATATTCATATCCAAAAATCTTGGCCGTGCTACAATTTTGCGACGAGCCATCAAATTATTCGACAGCAATTTACCTACAAAAAGAAGAGCATACATCAGGTTGCAGGGACGATAGTGAAACAAATATAGAGGCTTAACTTTGGACTGCTAGATTTTGGCACCCAAACTTCATAAATTATTCTTTTGAAGTACATTTCGTCAAATTTGAAGCATATTGATACCCACCTCAAAAGCATATATTATAGTACAAAAGCGTAATTTAAATACTTGTATTGTCATATTCTTTTTGAAGTGGTTCCTATGTAAAGTCCCGATGTACTTCAAAATTGACAAAATATGCTTCAAAAAAGCAATTTATAAAGTTCGAGTACCAAATCGAACAAAGTTAATATGTCAAAAACGTCCGAGCAGCATAGTTGGAGTGTCATGCATAATTTAGTCTAAATAGAGACAAACAAATTATTAAGATATGTACAGGAACTTACTAATGCTCCAATAACTCACTATACTAAGTAGCATCCTTCTGGCTAGGAAGAGCTAGAAAGGGCTTGAAGGTCAATAGGAGCCCAACTAAAGCAATCATGTCTAAAACAAAGTAAATCATCTGATCACCTGCACAACCAGCATCCACACCACACTTCGAAGTATTAGAATGATGAAGTTAGTGTAAGTTTATAAATTTATGCGTATCATTCTCCAACTGAGGCTTCCATATGTAGAGGTTACAGAGAGTATAAAAGAAATCAAAGACAAGGATTACTAAAATCACTCATAACAAATCTATCTACATCAAATCAAATATTGACATATTTTGCACAACTATGTACAACATGGAATAATTAATAAAAATGGTAAGAAATTACGGAGGTCTACTAACACTCCCCTGCAAATTCGGCAGTCCAGGGAAGACGAGTTTGGACTGCTGCATAGTAAATCAGTGTTTGATACCATGTAAGTTGATAAATTTCTGTGTATCTTTCTCCAACTGGAGGCCTCAATATATAGAGATTACAAAGAGTATAAAAGGAAACAAAGACTATACAATGATTCCTAAAAGCACTCCTAACAAATCTATCTATAAATCAGATCAAATCAAATCTTGACCTATTCTGCACAACTATATACAATATGGAATAATTATTAAAATGGTAAGAAATTACGGATGTTTAACACTTCCCTGCAAACTCGGTAGTCCATTGGAGATGAGTTTGGACCGCATTATAGTAAACCAATATTTGATACCATGTAAGTTGATAATTTTTTATGTATCCTTCTTCACCTGGAGCCTCAATAAATAGAGATTACAGAGAATATAAAAGAAAACAAAGACTATACAAGGATTACTAAAATCACTTCTAACAAATCTATCTAAATCAAATCAAAACTTGACACATTCTGCACAACTATATACATCAGGAAATAATTATTAAAAACGGTAAGAAATCACGGAGGTTTAACTGTTATAACTGTTCTTGTTTCAAGCCTAGTCAAGCGCAAGGATCCAAATGTGGATTCTGTACTTAGTGATCCAATCAAGTTTATAATATGGATGCAAGGGTTGGTATCAAATCATACAAGTTAGTTGAAGTAGTACCTTTCACCTCAGCCATGCCGCCTCACCTCCGCCACGCCAGCAAACCTCCGTTGGCCGCCTACTCCACCGCCAACGGCAAAAGCGGTGCGGAGAGCGGCCGCCTCGCGCTTAGGTGACCGCCTCGATCGTCATTTAGAACAGTGGCAAGGTCTACTTAAGAAAATTTGTGTTGGTTATTTTTTGATGACATTCTAGTCTATAACGTCAGTCACGAACCTCATCAATACCATTTGGAGAAGGTACTATGAACCCTCACTGAACATCATCTTAAGGTAAGAGAAGTAAATGCTCTACTTTGGTAAACAGAAGGTAGGCTATTTGGGGCATATTATATCTAGTAACGGGGTTGAAGTAGACATGGATAAGATTAGAGCAGTAAATCAGTGGCCAGTACCAAGAATCCTCAAGGAACTGAGGGGATTCTTAGGATAAACAGGGTACCACAGAAGGTTAATTAGAAATTATGGGAGCCATAGCAGGTCCTATGACAAATCTTCTCAAGAAGGATGCCTTCCATTGTGGACCTCAAGCACAGAATTGCTTTGAAAATCTGAAAACCGCTTTAACAAATCTTCTTGTCCTCATCATGCCTAATTTTCAGGAAGAATTTGTACTAGAATATGACGTTTCAGGAAAAGGTATTGTGCAGTTATAACATAGCAAGGCGGACCTATTGCATACTTAGATCAAGCTCTTAAGGGAAGGACAAGGACTTTCTCTACTTATGAGAAGGAAATGCTAGCAATCCTATTGGCAGTGAAGAAATGGAGTCAGTATTTGTGGGGAAGACAGTTTATAATCCTACTGGCAGTGAAGAAATGGGGTCAGTATTTGTGGGGAAGACAATTTGTAATACCGCAAGCCATTTAAATATCCGCAAGAACAGAAGATGTATACAGATGCTCAATACAAATGGCTTATGAAACTCCATGGATACAATTACAGAGTGGAGTATAAGAAGGGCAAGGACATCCAAGCTGCTGACAGTTTGTTAAAAAGAGGTGAAGCAGAAATGACAGCTATAGTCCTAATCAATGCAGGGTGGCTCACTCAATTCAACGATCAGATGCAAGGTTCTACTTATTATCAAGAACAGAGGGCTAAATGGGAACATGGGCTTCTGAATATTAACGAGTACTCCCCGAGGAATGGCTTGCTATATTACAAGAACAAGTTGTTACTAGATCCAGACTCTTCTTTTGTTACTACAATGCTACAAAAGCATCATCACACGCCCATTGGAGGTCATTCAAGAGCTCTTAAAACACTACAAAGACTAAAGTAAGTTTGCTGCTGGGAAGGAATGAAAGCAGCAGTGAAGGAGAGCCTGTGAAATTTGTCAAAGAAACAAGACTGAAACAGCCAACTCCAGCTGGACTTTTACAACCCTCACCCCCCTTGAAAGAAAGATATCTCTATGGATTTCATTGAAAGGTTGCCTGCTAGCTATCAGAAATCAATCATACTTGCGGTAGTTGATAGGTTATCCAAATATATGCATTTGTTTCCATTGTCATACCCCTATATAACTGTTATGGTGGCCCAAGACAATTGTGTCTGACAGAGATCCCATCTTTACTAGTCAATTTTGGAAGGAATTCTTTAAACTGCAGGGCACACAACTTAAATTTAGCATTGCCTATCACCCCAAACTGATTGGCAGACTGAGGTTACTAACATGTGTATTGAAGGCTAGTTGAGATGATTTTGTGGGCACAGACCAAGGGAGTCGAGTAAGTTATTACCATCGGCAGTATATTGGTTTAACACCAATATACACTCTGCAACCAAAGTAACTCTCTTTGAGGCAGTTTATGGAAGAACTCCCCCAAATTTACTTATGTGCCATATGCCACCTACAACCAAGAGGTTTTGCATTAAGGGATAATGCTCTGTAACTGCTCAAGGATAACTTGACACTTGCTTAAGATAGGATGAAGATGGATGATCTACACAGGACTGACAAGGAATTTGATGTGTGAGACTGTTTATTTGAAAATACAGCCTAATAGGCAGATTTCAGTGGCTCTGAGAAGAGCACATAAATTATCAACCAAAGTACTATGGTCCCTATCAAATTCTAGCTAGAGTTGGGACAATTGCTTACAAACTAGATCTACCTGCTGATGCTCAAATCCACCAAATGTTCCATGTGTCCAAGTTAAAGAAGCAGTGGGGACTAGGATTGAAATCCAGGAAGGAAATCCAGGTTCTAGGGAAGAAACCTTGCTAGAACCAAATTGGATTCTTGATAGAAGGATGGTACAAAAAAGGGGAGGGCTGCAGCTGAACTATTAATCCAATGGAAAGAAGGAAGTTCTGCAAATGCAACATGGGACTCTTATAAGAAGTTCTACAAGCATTATCCATACTTTGACCTTGAGACAAGGTCAAGATAAGGGAAGGGTATTGCTACGATCTATCAGTATGAACACAATATCAGTAGCAGAGGACGAAAAATCAACTCAATATCTATCAGTGTTAACAGCCAAAGGAGAGGCAACAAATTAGTAACAGCAAGGGAGACACATGATCAGTTTCAGTCAAGGCCAATCGACAGAATCATCACTTCGTCCTTCTTGCGGTGGCGATTAGCCATCACCAAGTCAAGGGGGCCAAACTGCTACAGTCTACCAGCTCACTCTGACTTGGGGGCCAATAAAAAAAACTGACAGCTCAATTGTCAAGAGTAGTAGCAATGTGGATATGATTCTCTTGTGATTCTTCCACTATAAATAAGTAGAGATCTATCAAGAGGGGGATGAACAATCTGTAACCATTTCAAACTTTGTTTTCTTTTCCTTGTAATCCATTTTCTCGCCAATATCAAGAATGAATGAAACCTTAGTTTTTCTTCCGATTTCTTGCAGTTAGCTTTGATTCTTCCTCAATTCATGGCGAGCAACGCTAAATCTCCTCCAAACCCTAGCAATTTGAAGATGAGCTAACAACACACCAAAACATAAGGCACATTGATGTCATTTGAATAAAAATATTTAAAGGGCATAAGTTGCTTGTGATATCGAATGTGTTGAGAGAATCTTCATGAACATAATTAGTCATCTACAAATAAAACAAATGCAATCCTAGGATTGGTAGTTTTTCAGTATCTAGGAATTACAGTGAATTGTTCATCACGACGGAGATTGAGAAGGTTGTCGTTCATACAGTTTAAACAGAATGATAAAATGAAGTAATTCTTGAGTGCTTAGTGAATGCTGGATACCTTTGAAGTTGTGTTAGTGAATCCATGTAGTCTACTTTAGTCCTATATTGAATGGAGCTGTAGGAGGAAGGTTATCCTATATATATGTACTCAAATCACATCAATGTAGTTTTCCACATGGCATCAAAGCTAGTTTGTCCTAAACCAAGCTCTCCACACTCTGACCAGAATTAGACCCATCTACACCATACATCCTAAAAATTCTAATTAGGATAACCTTCCTCCTACAACTCCATTCAATATAGGACTAAAGTAGGCTTCATGGATTCACTAACACAACTTCAAATCACATTAATGTGGTTTTCCACATGGCATCAAAGCTAGTTTGTCCTAAGCCAAGCTCTTCACACTCGACCATAATTAGACCCATCTCCACCATACATCCTAAAAAATCTTAATCCCAAAACTGCATGACCACCTTCCATCTCCTTTATTTGTAGCCACCATCATCTTCTCTCCTAAACTCTAACCCTAAGCTCATTTAACTCCTCTCCCAAATACCTCCAAATTTTAAATTCATCTTCTCCAAATCCATTACTTGTCTAAAGCCCAAACTCATTCTCTCTAAATCCATCTTCTCCGAACGCATCCTCTCCAAACCAACTTTATCAAATTCTCCAAGTTCATCCTCTTCAAACCTACTTCTCCAAACTTATCTTCAAACCTGATAGTAGCCTATAACCAATAGCCACTCGCTCTCCAAAATCTAGCTCAACAAAAACCCAAAACCATAAAAACACACAAAAAAAACAAAAAAAAACACACAAAAAACTCCACCTTTAGCCCTATCACCCAATAGAACTAATTTCCTATCGTAGTACCTCTCTGCGGATCGGGTATCTACAGTAGGTTGAGCTACAATTGTGGTCTACTATTACTATTGTCTCTATCTTGAGCACCGTTCTTGTGTAGAGATCTTTGCTATCTCACAGCTATTTCTTATCGTGGGTTCCATGTGGCAAACTTCTCTAATTTTGGTTATTTTTAGTCAGACATTCTTTTACCCCGGTCTTTGCTATTTCAAGGGTATTTCTGGTCGTGCAACGATCTTTGTTATTTCTCATCTTGTCGTGCATGCTCGTGCACTAATCTCGTTTATTTCCACTTGTGTGTCCTTATGTGTCAATCTTTGCTATTTTTTATCTCTAGTCGTGCGTTCTCCAACGCCAAACCCTACTATTGCTTCTCTCTCTTGGGTCATGTGATGATCTTTGCTATTGTTGTTTGCTGATGTTTTTTGTTCTCATAGTGATGACTTTGTCGATGTCTATTTTGTCTTGTTAGCTCTGTTACAGTCCCAAAAATTTGGGATAAAGGCTTTGTAGTAGTTGTTGTTGTTAGCATTATTAGTGTTTTCTTTTTCCAATTATGTATGAGCATGACATGTTTCACATGCTCCTCTTGAGGGGTGTTAGAGTCAGTAAGTATATGTAGTTTACTTTAGTCACATGTTGGATAGAGTTGCGTGAGAAAGGTTTTCCTATATATATGTACTCATACCATTTCAATGAAGTATCTTAATATAGTTTTCTACAAGTAAGAAAAGTTCTATAAGACAACAATAGGATCGGCTATGATTTATGAATTCGACTATCCGACAATTAAAAAAACATGTCCAAATAATAGGTGTAGGTGAAATGAGAATACCAAAATGGACGAGTGTCAATACATTGAAAAAAATACGAATGGAGTGAATACTTGGGAATTTGGAAGTAGCGCTTGAGGGTTAAGGATGTGAGGGAAATAGTTTGAGGTGGTTTAGACATTTGCAACATAGACAAATAGATGCACAGTGTAGGAGTAATGGGATATTAGTTGAAGGAGATAATATAACTAGGAGCAGGCCTAAAAGAACTTGGATTGAGGTGTTTGGGATATGGTTTTTCTTAAGGTTAGAGAGAACATGACCCTTAATGGTGCTAAAAGAAAGAAAATAAGAATAACTCACACTAGAATTTTGGAATAAGGCTTTGATGTTGTTTTAACTAAAACACATGAAAATGAAAGGATGGTGGCAATGCTTGATATTGTTATGGTACTTATGACGAATTTTCTTCTGTTTACTGGAATTTGAGTCCACAGCTATAAATCTTGACATTAACATATCATGGTATAGAACATTCTAATCACTTTGTGGCTTAGCGTTGGTTTTGTAACCAAGAGTGTCTTGCATTTATGCAACTGAATTTAACCTCCTAGCTGACCACTTGACAACCAATTTTTCAAACATACTTCACGGAGATTAACTGGATAAAAGAATAACCATGTAAGCATACAAAGCTTCTAAGGTTAACTTATACCTGGAAAGAAAGCAGCTTTTTGATGCTTTTGTGCCCAAGAAAATCTGCAAAAAAGTATACTATGATCATCAAGTGGTATCTGACGAAAGATGGTTAATGTGAAGAAATTATAGCATCACGAATATGAAATACTTTATGGTTCATTGACTAACATGAAGTGGCATGATTCATACTAGGTGGTTTGCAATTCCAGAAATCCAACAATCAGTAATAAGTTTTCATCCAGTGAATCATCCAGAGCATCCTAACGAATGAAGTTTGCAGTGGTTATATGAGAGTCAGTGGTCTCCTTTCCAGTCAATCTTTTCATGTGAAAAAAATACTTTTCATTCACTAATCATGTAAGCCCACTTGTCCGGTTTCCGTATTATTACTAGTGTATTTGTACTATTGTATTGTAGTGATGCTTAGAATACTATCCCTCGTTGTTGGTGCTGAAGAATCACATGTATTAAAGAGCCGGTATATCGCCAGTATTCGGTTGTCACTTATACTTGCCAAATCAGCTATTCATGGCTCGTTTTGATCAATCAATCATGTTTCAGGTTGTTGGAGGAAGGGTATGATGGGAAGTGGAGCGTTTGCTGGATAAATGGAGCATATAGGGACACATGGAAGCCATCCAAGCCTTAAGGGTTTCTATATAACTCCATCGCATCCCTCCTTTCATTCTTCTTTGTACCTCTTCACTTCTTTTCTTATTTGTCTTTTTCTTCTTTTTGGAATGAACAGGGAGGAGCTCTACAAGGCTTGGAGGCTAGGAGATCCACTTCAAGGAGGAGGTTGGCCTAGCCCTACGTCTCGAGGTTCATTTGTGGTCATTTTGAGGCAAGTACCCACTTGTTAAGCCTTGTATAGCCTAGATCTATACTAGGATAATTAATCTACTTTTGTGATAATAACTTGTGTATGTATTTAGATTATTTTAATTCTATTTTATATGTATTTATGTCAATATAACTCAAGAATCAAGTGTATCCTTGTTTTATCCCAAATATTAGGTTTTTATGACACAATGACATGTATACACATACAAGCACTAGACATGCTTTAGATAAGTTTGATTCATGCTAATAATCAATGCCATGTTCTGGAATTTAAAAAAACATAAAAATAAATAGATTTTTAGATCAAAACAACAGATTTTTGACATGACAAGGACATCTCTGTCGAATAACGGAATGCCAACGGTATACCAATTTTGACAGAACCTGTATAGTTAAGGTCTGGTTGGATGTGATTCTTATCAGATACTTGTATGGTCCATGTGAAACTTGATTTCTAGCATTTATCCATAGTTCCTAGCATGTTGGTATGTTCAAGTAGAGATTTTATTAATGTTTACATGTACCTTCTTTACCATGCTATTATTTATCATGACATCGACATCGATACAGATACTCTTTTGTGTTATTTTTTGCTTTGTTTGTCTTGAATGTGGGAATTAGTGATTGGGTTGGATGGATCATGCCTACAACTTGTAAAGAAAGACTTAGGACAAGATATGGTAGCTAGATAGAATTGGTTACATGCTACCCTTGCCAACTTGCAAGTACATGTCTTGACTCGTGAATCTTCAAGTCATAATTTGCAGTATCGGCCGATACCGATTCGATACGGCCGATACCGATACAGTTTGGCATGTCCCGATCCGATACCGACCGATACCCGATACTGACCGATACCGACATTGGGGGTCTCTTTTTCGGTCAATTCGGCAAAAATAATTGAACGAAAAAGACCAATCAACAAGAGTGTAAAAGTATAGAAATGTTATAAAAGCATGTAAAAATTTTTTTTTATCTATTGTATGTAAATCAATCAGTAAGGGTGACTACTATTTCATTCAATTTCAAAACTACTAAGAAACAACACTGAAAATATTAAAATTATGCCTAAATGTATAAAACATATTTTCTAAAATGTTTTCGTTTTCCGATACCAAAAAATCCGATACTCTGATCCGAAACTTCCGATACCGCCAATCCCGATACTTATAGGAATGGTCCGATACCGATTCCGATACTGATATTTTGAACCTTGAGTTCAAGTACAATATCTATTTATATGCAATGACAAGCTGTTACTGACACGCCATAATATAATCCTACGGACATCTTGTCCAAGATTGTTTATAGGCCATGGGACATAAGATTGCAAGTGTATTAGTATATATCTATGTATGGGGGTGGGGTAGACGATGAGTATCACATAGACGCTTCCATTGCCGACACTACTATTTATTTATGACCCGACATAATATCCTTGGCCTACCTACATATAACATGATATATGATTATGATTTCTAGTACCCTCTAACGCTATACCGTAGTCGGAGACAACGGTTACGAAGAGGCACTTAAGAGGATATTACTAATATCGAACCCCACTATACGATACGAGTTATAGTACTTATAGTTGACATGCGGAGTTGGATGCAACTAACTTGTTGTCACTAGTGTGATTCCCTCATTGTAATATGAAAAGATCATGCATGGGGATGCTATATAAGTCGTCTTGTGGGTACGGTATATATGATTATGATAGTTCTCACTTTGCGGGTAGGCTAAGCCTACGAGCCTCCATGAGAGTCTATCTCACATGTGTAGTTATAGCGGCATGAGTATATGCACATGTTTATATATCTTAGAGCTGACGATAGCGGATGATGGACCATTTGACAATAGTCGTCTCCAGATCAAGTCATTACTTAGTGTGATTGATTGGTTGAATATATATACCCATTGAGTCCAATTGGTATTTGTTACTTCTATGCTTAGTGTAGATTTACTTAATTGGCCTTTTACATTTGTCTTCTTAGACTATTGTACCTATGCAGACTATATATAAGAGTTATGTCAGAGCTGGTATCCAAGAAGGGCGATCAATTTCGGATAATTCTCTGCTCAGGCATGAGTTTGTCAGAGAGTTCAACAAACTAGGAGGCAAAAAGGCCTGCATTAAACTGGACCTGCGTAAAGCATACGATATAGTTAATAGGGACTTCATCTGCGCAGTGATGTTAGTCATGGGGTTCTCAAAGATCTGGGTGGACAGAGTGAGAGAATGCATTACTACAGCCACCTTTTCAGTGCTTATCGAAGGTCGATGTTGTGGGTTCTTCACCAGTAATAGGGGACTCCGACAGGGGAATCCTTTATCCCCATACCTTTTCACTTTGGTTATGGAATACTTCACATGAATGATGGATGCGGCAGTAGCATGGGGCCAGGTGCAACCACTATATAGATCGGTTCACCCACATATTAGCCATATGATATACGCGGACGATCGACTAGTATCACGTCCCGGTCCCGTAGGACCGATCATCCTCGCTAAGGCGTAATGCCGCATGAGCCTGGATTGCGCTCACGCAAGGCAAGTTCCATAACGGCCGATTACAGCGGCTTGCGACGGGATCGTCGCATAGAAGTCCCAAGCAGAAACATTGAATGTACAAGGCAACACAAGCATTGAAACAAAATCAAAGTCTTTATTGATATTTGAAACATAAGATTACAAAGGAACGTAGCCAAGATTACATTCACTCAGGCTTACTTTTTTCTTATATTACAAGTCAATCTGCTCTCTCTCACTTTTCAATACAAGCTTCAAGACTGCAAGTGGCGGATGCTTCAAATAGACGATGTCCATACATTATGTTCCGTATAAGTTCTGACTCCAAGCGGCCGCACGCCTCGAGACGTCAAGGAACTCCATGTCTCGACGCATCCAAGCGAGCTCCGCGCCAACGAAGCTTCTACCTGTGCCTGCACATGGAAACTGTATGGGTGTCAGTACACAACTGTACTGGTGGTGTAAGCTCCTCGCCCACCCATACAAAACCAACACGTTCATTTACTTTTGCACAACAATAGCCCTTTTATGATTGTATTTCTATTTTTGCCTTAGGATCAGTTTTAGGACATCGACACCTGGCCTATTTGTGTCTCTAGACCATCACCGTGCCTAGCTCCGATATCTTACTTATCGTTGTGTCTTAGACCATTCTCGTACTTGCAACATCAACGCACCGACTCGAGCTTGCCTGTCGGCCTATACTTAGCGACGCAACGACATGGTCGTGCTATACTCTATTCGTGCTTCAGTATAATCGAAGCAGTGTCTCCCCACTTAGTCTTTCACCTATGCTCGTATCATAGCAGCATGGTCGTGCCATGACATATAGAGGTCGTGCCTCGTAACTCATGATGCCTTAACCAACTTGCCCTACGGCCCTTCCTGACTTAACTTTGAAATGACTCAATTCGAACCTATGCACTCTGTGCCAACGAACTCATTAGTCGACCCACATCTCGTGCCGAAGCACGTGTCTCGGTTATAGCCAAATCTTAGACTTATCGACTGTGTTACAAACCAAGCAAATAATTCGTAACCCACTCAAACCGGGCTCACACATCTTGACTCGCTTAAGGCATGCACGCGGATAGCCGCTCCTATGCCGACTTATCTATATGAAAGGGTCACTAGCACCACAAGCTATATTTGGACCTTAATTGGATAATACGGTACGTTCGTATACAACGAGGCGCGATCTCGCCGAATTTTCCGTACTACCCGCTCTACGGTACACCCCTCAGGTCAGGTCGCACACCATCCGAGGGTCCCGCAAGCATGTTCCTCCCAGGCCAGACCGGTCCTGTGGCCGCAGGTACCGTTTGAGGAACAAAACCATCCTTGTCGACAAGTTGTCCAATGGCCATGCAAGACTCAACTCGGTTTACCATGTCCTTCCTTATTCATGATCGTGCTTTCCATATTTCTATCGAGACTCCCAAGTAGCGGGACCGATCTCGGCGACAACCAGTCGCGTGAACTTTCTATCGAGACTCCCAATTAGCGGGACCGATCTCGGCGACAACCAGTCGCGTGAACTTTCTATCCTTTTAAAACCCAAGGAACGACTACTACGTAGTCTTCCAGCTTAACTTGGACCAAACATGTGTTCTTTAACCATGGCATACTTACCCTTGAACCTACCGTGGCTCGTGCCTTAAACCAACTTGTTTTCTAAGCGATACTATCGCTCAAGTCATGCTTTATATGACGAGCCTTGGGATCATAGGACTATGCGACTTGACAATCGCAGAAAACATGGGACTGCTTGCTATGACTTCAATAGCGCAACAAAACTCTTGCCTAACTTAATCGTGCAACAACTTAACCAGCGGGACGAGCAAGGGCTATGTCAAGCCTTGTATTGTAGAAATGTGCCGTGCACGCGTTTGACTTGAACAACCAAGTTTTTTGGGTGCCTAGACTTATGCCATAAATCGTGCAACGCAACTTAACCCGTGGGACGAGCAGGGGTGTAGTGCCCCGCTCCGCGAAGGCACTAGATAGACAGAAAGATCGGATTGCTGGCTCTGCAACAGAAGACGATTGATCTGGGTGAGTGGACGAAGTCTCATTTGCTGATTCACTTACGCCTAATAAGAATCTGAGTTTTTGATTGAAAGCTATTGTTAATAACAAGATAGTAAATCATTGATTATGCTTTAAGAGAATCCACATGTTTCTATGCTAATACGAGAAAAGAGATAATCTGCATGCTAAGAAGAATTGTTGCCTGCTAATAAGAAATGAACTGATGCCTGTATGCTAAAGTAGAGATGCTGCCTTTAATCATTGAACTGTTGCCATGCTAACAAGAAAAGAAAAGAGATTGCTTATATGCCCCGAACTAGTATGCTTTCAAAGGTAAAATGATATGCTATATCTGTATAGAACTGTTATTTCGTTCCAGGGAAGTGAAATGCTATTGAATGCCATCGAATGACCGAATGCTATTGAATGTTATCGAATGACCGAATGAGAATTGAATGTTATCGAATGACCGAATGAGAATTGAATGTGAATGAATGACCGAACGAATAAGGCTAGTTATGAACTAGTCGCTACCTGTTGCATTGTTATGTTTTATCTGATAAAAAGAACAAGTCATGCATTGGTCTCGGACAACTTGTTAACAAGGTAATAGTCTCTCGACGATACTGGGGGCACCCGGAATCGATCGGCCTAGAAGAGATTGTAATAGCACCCCGGGGTAAATGCTACACCTCGGGAATGTTGTGTCCTTAGCAACGAGCTGAACCATGAGTCTCAGCGGCTAATCATGGGGAACAGTCCCATGGACCATCATATAGATAGGTGTTGGTTGGTGCAGAGCTGAACCGAAGAGTCACAACTGCCAATCGAGTCTGCATGTGTCAAGAATGTTTTACTAAGAGCTAACGATGCAGGCACAAACAGAGAAAAATGTTGGTTTTATCATGTTTATGCTAATCCTTGTCTTGTGCAGGGATGGACCGTCGGCTATGGTAAGAATCATTGAAAAGTGATACATATGTATTGCTTGAGTTTGCTATATGAATTGCTTGCAGAGATTAATCCATTACAAAGAAATGCTATGTTCTCTTAAAGAAAAGATATAATATCGTGCTTATAATTGTCCCTAAGAGTTGCTTGAACAGAGAAATAAATATGCTCATGAAACACGCTGCGCACTCCACAGAAATGAATAGTCATCATGCTTGAAATGATTAGTCCCTTGTATGCTTGAAATGAAATGAAATGAAATGTTGGTTTTTCAAAGAATGTAAACTGACTCTGTATGCACGAAATGAATATAGGTAAAAGTAGCAAGATCACATCACAAGAAATGTTTTCTCACTAAATGAACAGTGATCATTTCAGACAAATGTAGCTCTTTGTTCACAGTCACCAGTATGTTGATATACTGACCCACCATCAGTCTGTATGCAGGTGCAATATGCATCGAGAAGGATAGTCCGAAAGCGATAGCCCGAGCCTCATCCTCAGGAGCCAGAAATCAGAAGAGATGCCAAGAGATGACATCTGTTACAAGAGTTGGTTTTGTATATAAAGGGATGTAATGTATGGGAACGGGATCATTGTAATATGTATAGTTCTGAGAGAATGTAACATTGTATCAGAGAGAATCGAGAACTTGTAATCTTTTCAAATGAAATCAATAAAGAGAATTGTTTCTTGTTACCATTGTGTTCAATGCATGTATTCTGAAATATGTCCGCTGCTGTCTCAATTATCTGCAATATGTTCCGCTGCATATTGTCAATCTTGTCTATCTTGTCTTGCTTCAGATCTTGGCCTTGTGTAAGTGCAACTTAGGCTTGCACAGCATCACGCCTTAGCGAGGACGATCGGTCTCAAGGAGTCTGAAGTGAGGACGAAAGGACTCTGCGGGATCGGGGCGTGACAAAGTGGTATCAGAGCAACACGATCCTCTGACCAATTTTGATTCAATTGAATTCGAACATGTTCTTCTGATCAAAATTCCTTTTTGCCTATTCGATATCAATAATGAGATGAACGTTCCATACAATAAGTCCGTGATATTTTTATGATGCCGGTATATATTTTATCGATTTAATGGATTGAGGTTGAAATGCTTTATTGAACAAGAGTTTTGATATGACCTGATTTGAGAGTTTTATGGATCGACGATGGCGAAGGATGAGGACTATCGCTGCTATGGATATCGTAAGTTTTTCCTTAAGTTTCGAGGACGAAACTTCTTCACGGTGGGTAATTATGTAGTGCCCCGCTCCGCGAAGGTACTAGATAGACAGAAAGATCGGATTGCTGGCTCTGCAACAGAAGACGATTGATCTGGGTGAGTGGACGAAGTCTCATTTGCTGATTCGCTTACGCCTAATAAGAATCTAAGTTTTTGATTGAAAGCTATTGTTAATAACAAGATAGTAAATCATTGAGTATGCTTTAAGAGAATCCACATGTTGCTATGCTAATACGAGAAAAGAGATAATCTGCATGCTAAGAAGAA
Source organism: Iris pallida (assembly GCA_029216955.1). Classification (NCBI taxonomy): domain Eukaryota; kingdom Viridiplantae; phylum Streptophyta; class Magnoliopsida; order Asparagales; family Iridaceae; genus Iris; species Iris pallida. The sequence continues at coordinate 19,187,981 of JANAVB010040818.1, read as the reverse complement.
TTGTTGCCTGCTAATAAGAAACGAACTGATGCCCGTATGCTAAAGTAGAGATGCTGCCTTTAATCATTGAACTGTTGTCATGCTAACAAGAAAAGAAAAGAGATTGCTTATATGCCCCGAACTAGTATGCTTTCAAAGGTAAAATGATATGCTATATCGGTATAGAACTGTTATTTCGTTCCAGGGAAGTAAAATGCTATTGAATGCTATCGAATGACTGAATGCTATTGAATGTTATCGAATGACCGAATGAGAATTGAATGTTATCGAATGACCGAATGAGAATTGAATGTGAATGAATGACCGAACGAATAAGGCTAGTTATGAACTGGTCGCTACCTGTTGCACTGTTATGTTTTATCTGATAAAAAGAACAAGTCATGCATTGGTCTCGGACAACTTGTTAACAAGGTAATAGTCTCTCGACGATACTGGGGGCACCCGGGATCGATCGGCCTAGGAGAGATTGTAATAGCACTCCGGGGTAAATGCTACACCTCGAAATGTTGTGTCATTAGCGACGAGCTGAACCATGAGTCTCAGCGGCTAATCATGGGGAACATTCCATGGACCATCATATAGATAGGTGTTGGTTGGTGCAGAGCTGAACCGAAGAGTCACAACTGCCAATCGAGTCTGCATGTGTCAAGAATGTTTTACTAAGAGCTAACGATGCAGAGACGAACATGGAAAAATGTTGGTTTTATCATGTTTATGCTAATCCTTGTCTTGTGCAGGATGGACCGTCGGCTATGGTAAGAATCACTGAAAAGTGATACATATGTATTGCTTGAGTTTGCTATATGAATTGCTTGTAGAGATTAATCCATTACAAAGAAATGCTATGTTCTCTAAAGAAAAGATATAATATCGTGCTTATAATTGTCCCTAAGAGTTGCTTGAACAGATAAATGAATATGCTCATGAAACACGCTGCGCACTCCACAGAAATGAATAGTCATCGTGCTTGAAATGATTAGACCCTTGTATGCTTGAAAGGAAATGAAAAAATGTTGGCTTTTCAAAGATGTTTTCAAAGAATGTAAACTGACTCTGTATGCACAAATGAATATAGGTAAAAGTAGCAAGATCACATCACAAGAAATGTTTTCTCACTAAATGAACAGTGATCGTTTCAGACAAATGTAGCTCTTTGTTCACAGTCACCAGTATGCTGATATACTGATCCACCATCAGTTGCATGCAGGTGCAATATGCATCAAGAAGGATAGTCCGAAAGCGATAGCCCGAGCCTCATCCTTAGGAGCCAGAAATCAGAAGAGATGCCAAGAGATGACATCTGTTACAAGAGTTGGTTTTGTATATAAAGGGATGTAATGTATGGGAACAGGATCATTGTAATCTGTAAAGTTCTGAGAGAATGTAACATTGTATCAGAGAGAATCGAGAGCTTGTAATCTTTTAAATAAAATCAATAAAGAGAATTGTTTCTTGTTACCATTGTGTTCAATGCATGTATTCTGAAATATGTCCGCTGCTGCTTCAATTATCTGCAATATGTTCCGCTGCGTATTGTCAATCTTGTCCATCTTATCTTGCTTAGGACTTGGCCTTGTGCAAGTGCAACTTAGACTTGCACGGCATCACGCCTTAGCGAGGACGATCGTCTCAAGGAGTCTGAAGCGAGGACGAAAGGACTCTGCAGGATCAGGGCGTGACAAGGGGCTAGGCTAAGCCTTGGACGATGGGACCGTACATGCTTTATTAAGCATTTATGCGGGCGACGCCTATGACTTAGGCTAATTCATAACTTTGTGGCGAGGACCAACTTTCCTTCTCCCAAGCCACGGGACGAAGGACCGAGTGTCATTTTGAAAGCCATCATACAATATTTCTAAGCCGACCATAGAACGTTTTCCATGTTCTAACTCAATCGACCCAAGTTGGGATTATTCCCTTAGCTATGTGGATGCATCTCTTTTATTATCAACCTACTTGTGCAGTTGAAAACTTTCCTTTTATTAGTGTGAAGGCCAAGCTGAGGCAAGTTCACCGAAGCCACCCACCTGAGCGAGGAGTCGCCTCGGCCGAGCTGGTCTTCGAGCAGCCGTTGCATAGCTAAGTCCGAATGCCATGGCGTTTTCATTCCTCCGATTGACTGAACGAACGGGGAATTACATTATACACCACTTAGAAAAAGTTTCGTCCTGAAACTAACTGAGTACACTTATTGACTTATAATTCGACTCATCATCCAGTGACTCTCGCACGCACTTCACCTCAATCAATATTCAAGTTCATTTCCAAACTAACGATCGCACTGCTATCAATCTTTTACTTGAGACACGATTTTGAAATCCTCGATACCCTTCCGCTCCTTTAGTCTCATATGAATTCAACGTATCATTTGGTTGGATCGTGCACATTTCCAGACGTCCCCAAAATACATGCATTTCAGCCAAGCCTCATGATAGAGAATTCGTCATTCTCACTCGGTCGGATCGTGCACATATTCAGGCGCCCCTAAAATATATGTATTTCAGCCGAGCCTGTGAGTGGATTTTCTTCTAGTTGAATCATTCTATCCATCCATACCATTTTCCAATCCTATCAATCCTTCAGATCAATCATGCCATTGTTATCTCTCGAAACATGGACGTCTCGCCTAACCGCTAGGCCATCTCTCAAGGCTAAACTCAATGTCAGGATTGAAATCATAGTTCCCCAACAATAATACCAACACTGACCCCAATCCTAGGGTCAAACCAAAGATAATACGGGGTTTTCTACCCAAGCTCGCATCACTCCGATTTCTAAACTTCGAGCATAGATTCCTCCTATTCGCACTCGCAACACTTAGTCCAAGGGGTCCGCGTTATTCAGCAAAGTCATCTATGATAAGCTTTGTTCAACTGTTTCCACGACATATCAATATCACTCATCCAACAAGCAATTCGCATAGTCTATCTCCTTGAATACGTTCGATAAAATCCACCTATCATTTCTTCTCAAGTCAAACACGCTACGATACGATTTGTCGCTAAACCATAATTTTATTCCATATTCCCTAAGTCGTTTATCACAATTCACGTATTCGATCACCAGGTCGTCTAGCTTAACAATATGTCATGCCCCAATCTCACGCGAGTCCGATTATCCACAGTAGGCATGAAATCACCATGCAACGCTTTTGTAGAATAATCATTCTCATCGGGATGTAACTCTTGCTTTGAGTCTAGACTAATTCATTATCGATACGCAGATTGGATCTACTCAATCCTCACGCTTACTTGATCATCAATCACCAATCCGAACAATCCTTGAATTCACCTTCGCATCAAACCACAAATCGAAGCAATCCAAATTGCCACGTCCTGATTTTCCGAGTTCGATCTTTCCCGCGACATGAATCACATGTCAACGCTCACGTGGAACGATCACCCCAAATCTGACGTGACACATGTGCAAGGCTGGAGTTGCGCTCGCGCAAGACAAGAACGTCGACATTGTGGCTATCGTCGAAGAAATCAAGATACTTTCTTTACATCCAAATATTTCTTTCAATCAAAATCCCAAGCATAGCATCCATCGAAACAATACATTTAACACGATCGTCATTTCCTGACTCAGAGTACTCCCGAGTTATCGCACATCGATCTTTGATACGCCTCAAAACCATCGATAATATGCGTAACCTGACGATCTTCATTTGCAACGAATTTCGAGTCGTGCGACTAATGCTATTGTCCGAACTAGATAATCTCATCAATATTCAAGGTCAAATTTGATCATTATCCCTCGAATTGGCTACATGTTCAATTCGTTCACAACCAAAATACGTGTATTCATCCTGATGGAACTGGGGATTCCCAGGACCCTTACTTTGATGTGCGTATTGATCGATAGAAAGTTAAACAGATTTAATACGTGTTCTAACCCTTCATAGGCGGAAACTTGGGTTCACGAATTATACCTGCGGCGGAAAGAAGACAAGTAATTCCTGGCAATCTCGAGCGGACGACCCCAAGATCTTCTACACGTATTCCTTCCTCGAGTTGGACGTCGTGTGGACGACGATCTCCCAACCTTTTCTTCTCCTTGGCAGCCCTCTTTTCTTCTTACGTGAATCACGAATTTAGAGAAAGCTTCAGATTTCTGATCCATAATTTGGCGGCCAGAGAATAGAGGATATATATAGGCTACGGCAGGGACCATGAGGAGAAATTAGGGTTAGGCCTCCTAACGGATCTTGATATCCCGTGTTCAGCCCGAACACACAGTCCAGGCCCATTAACAATAGCTCGGTCAACTAATGAGCTACTGTTGTACTACCTCCCTAATCCCAAATTATGTTTGTGGGCTCCTTTTATTATATGCTCGTTTGGCTCCCCATGTTAAGATATCGTATGTTCGTCGATCAAATTAAGTTACTGACAACTATATTGATTCGACATCTTTTATCCTTAAGTAGTACCGCTCAACTTTATTTGTCATGTCGAATATAATCCACCTGCAGGGTTTACATGACAATCCTTATGAGCTCCTTAAGGGACATCATCAATCCGATGTATCGGAACATGGATTCTATTTATAATCAACAGCTCATCATACATACAATGTTATTACCCAATTCATAGAGGTTGTTGATCCATAATGAATCTCACTCTTTCATGAGTCAAAATAATGCACACTGCATATACATGTCGTTATTATATCCGGATTAAGAGCACAAGCATCCACAATAACAGAGGTGTTTGTTCTCTTATGTAGTCAGTACAAAGAGAACAACCTCAAGTGGTCTGTTCAATACATACAAAGTGTACTAGTGTAAATATAGTCAAGATAGACTAATACCAGATTACACTACAACCTTTCCAATAGATTGTCCAAGTCCATCTAGGTTGTGAACTATTTATATACTCCATAGGGAACTGATAATATGATCTTCTGTGTGACACCACACACCATATTATCTACAATATAGAATATCAGACATTTGCATTAACACTTGCAACAAATACAATATGCAAACATTTACCCATATGATTCTCATTCAAAATTTAAGGAAATAAGGTTACTACAAAAGTGATGCTTTTAGTATATAACCCTAACACATCCGACTATCTTAAGTCATCGAGCATATTCTTCAAAATGCACCGATCCATGCAAACTCAATCATCGAGCAACATCTATTCCAATCCTTAGAGTCATTCTCAAATATTTGAATCATTTTTGTGCACGCTATCATCCGATCGTACTAACTTTTTGTATACGATTCATATCAATTTTCTCGATTGAGTCATCCATTTGTACACATTAACTTTTTCTCGATTCAATTTACCTTCTCGATCATTTTGCATTTCATACTCGAGGCAATCATGTTGATGTGCGTCGTCTACTCTTTTGTTCGTATATCTCGCGCTAGCCATCTAGAATCACAATTACTCTGAAACACTCTTTCAAAGGCTTTGCATACTCGTCGCTTGCTGATAGACTCATTGGCACCCCACATCCTCAATCGATCAACATTCCCGAAACTATCCCATACACCACTTAGGGATGAAGTTATACGACGAATCCTCAAAGTAATTTTCGAATCAAAATCGAATACTTCGAATGTCCGTTCGAACCATTCCTCAATTTCAAGCACGATTCATATGTATCACATCGATGATATCATCTTTTCGATAGTCCTTTAATCGATAGTTATTCCACATACTCAATCGAGTTCAACTTATTGTCGTCCGAAACGAATTCAATTTCGCACTCGACTTTGCTAAGGTCGACACAATTCTTGGTATATATGCCCAGCCCGACTTAGCCAACCGTGCTTATTTAAAGTTAAACTTTGTTTAACCAATTTTCTTCCGTGATACTTTTAAAATATATACTTATTGTATGGACATCCCGTGGGACATTTGAGAGAGAGCGCACCAACGATACTGATTTGCGGAAACAACATCAGAGTTTGCGGAACATCAGAGTTAAAGAATTCAATCGAAAGTTCAAGGACGTAAAGTCGTGCTCTGATACTATTATGTCACGCCCCGGTCCCGTAGGACCGATCGTCCTCGCTAAGGCGTGATGCCGCATGAACCTAGATTGCGCTCACATAAGGCAGGTTCCATAACGGCCGATTACAGCGGCTTGCGACGGGGTCGTCGCACAGAAGTCCCAAGCAGAAACATTGAATGTACAAGGCAACACAAGCATTGAAACAAAATCAAAGTCTTTATTGATATTTCAAACATAAGATTACAAAGGCGCATAGCCAAGATTACATTCACTCATGCTCACTTTTCTCTCATATTACAAGTCACTCTGTTCTCTCTTACTTCTCAATACAAGCTTCAAGACTGCAAGTGGCAGATGCTTCAGATAGGCGATGTCCATACATTATGTCCCGTATAAGTTCTGACTCCAAGCGGCCGTACGCCTCGACATGCCAAGGAACTCCGTGCCTCGACGCATCCAAGCGAGCTCCGCGCCAACGAGCTTCTACCTGTGCCTACACATGGAAACTGTATGGGTGTCAGTACTCAACTGTACTGGTGCGTGAGCTCCTCGCACATCCAACAAAACCAACACGTTTATTACTTTTGTACAACACTAGCCCTTTATGATTGCCTTTCTATTCTTGTCTTAGGATCAGTTTTAGGACATCGACACCTGGCCTATTTGTGTCTCTAGACCATCACCGTGTCTAGCTTCGATATCTTACTTATCGTTGTACCTTAGACCATTCTAGTACTAGCAACATCAACGCACCGACTCGAGCTTGCTTGTCGGCCTATACTTAGCGACGCAACGACATGGTCGTGCTATACTTTATTCGTGCTTCAGTATAATCGAAGCAGTGCCCCCACTTAGTCTTTCACCTATGCTCGTGTCATAACAGCATGGTCGTGCCATGACATATAGAGGTCGTGCCTCGTAACTCATGATGCCTTAACCAACTTGCCCTAAGGCCCTTCTTGACTTAACTTTGAAACGACTCAATTCGAACCTATGCATTATGTGCCAACGAACTCATTAGTCGACCCACATCTCGTGCCGAAGCACGTGCCTTGGTTATAGCCAAATCTTAGACTTATCGACTGTGTTACATACCAAGCAAATAATTCGTAACCCACTCAAATCGGGCTCACACATCTTGACTCGTTTAAGACATGCACGCGGATAGCCGCTCCTATGCCGACTTATCTATATGAAAGGGTCACTAGCACCACAAGCTATATTTGGACCTTAATTGGATAATACGATACGTTCGTATACAACGAGGCGCGATCTCGCCGAATTTTTCGTACTACCCGCTCTACGGTACACCTCTCAGATCAGGTCGCACACCATCCGAGGGTCCCGCAAGCATGTTCCTCCTAGGCCAGACCGGTCCTGTGGCCGCAGGTACCGTTTGAGGAACAAAACCATCCTTGTCGACAAGTTGTCCAATGGCCATGCAAGACTCAACTCGGTTTACCATGTCCTTCCTTATTCATGATCGTGCTTTCCATATTTCTATCGAGACTCCCAAGTAGCGGGACCGATCTCGGCGACAACCAGTCGCGTGAACTTTCTATCCTTTTAAAACCCAAGGAACGACTATTGCGTAGTCTTCCAGCTTAACTTGGACCAAACATGTGTTCTTTAACCGTGGCAAACTTACCCTTAAACCTACCGTGGCTCGTGCCTTAAACCAACTTGTTTTCTAAGCGACACTATCGCTCAAGTCAAACTTTATATGACGAGCCTTGGGATCGTAGGACTATGCGACTTGACAACCGCAGAAAATATGGGACAGTACTTGCCATGACTTCGATAGCGCAACAAAACTCTTGCCTAACTTAATCGTGCAACAACTTAACCAGCGGGACGAGCAAGGGCTATGCCAAGCCTTGCATTGTAGAAACGTGTCGTGCACGCGTTTGACTTGAACAACCAAGTTCTTTGGGTGCCTAGACTTATGCCACGAATCGTGCAACGCAACTTAACTCGTAGGACGAGCAGGGGCTAGGCTAAGCCTTGGACGATGGGACTATGCATGCTTTATTAAGCATTTATGCGGACGACGCCTATGACTTAGGCTAATTCATAACTTTGTGGCGAAGACCGACTTTCCTTCTCCCAAGCCACGGGACGAAGGACCGAGGGTCATTTTGAAAGCCATCGTGCAACATTTCTAAGCCGACCTTGGGATATTTTCCATGTTCTAACTCAATCGACCCAAGTTGGTATTATTCCCTTGGCTATGTTGATGCGTCTTTTTTATTATCAAGCCTACTTGTGCAGTTGAAAACTTTAGTTTTATTAGTGCGAAGGCCAAGATGAGACAAGTTCACCGAAGCCACCCACCTGAGCGAGGAGTCGCCTCGGCCGAGCGGGTCTTCGAGCAGCCGTTGCATGGCTAAGTCCGAACGTCATCGGCATTTTCATTCCTCCGATTGACTGAGCGGGATGGGGCATTACAACTAGTGTTCTTGGTGCCAACGATAAAAGGAATCCGGGCAGTAACTGTCACGTTCCGACCCGGAAAATCGCTCGTCCTCGCTAGATTTTACTCGAATCATCGTCCTCACTGGGACGTGATGCCACACGAGCCTGGAGTTGTGCTCGTGCAAGACAAGATAACAGGTTCACTTTATCAATCTTACTATTCTTTATCTTTTCTTTCATTACTGTCGTACATCTGGCCTGTATATCATGTACCTTATTGCGTCCAGCTGAGGACCTGGTTTTCTCACCAGATTTAGACGAGGACTACAGAGAACTTTGCAAGATTGTTTATGAGCTTCCGTTATATTCCATGTATGTACTCCTTGTAGGTATTCATTCTTCCGTAGTTTATATGTTTTATTTTTTGTTGTTTTAATCGCTTAGTAGTGTAGTATTTATAGACTTATATTCTTCCTTTCTAGTCTATTCGGGAAGTATAATTATTAGGCTGCAGACTGGTTCTCAAATTTCCTATTCTTTATGTTCTTGTTCCGTAGATTGAGATATAAACTTGTTATAGAGATAGCTACACAAATCTAGGACAGCTATGCATATTCGATTTTGGACTGGAGTCCACTTAGATACGTAGCTGGCCATTGCCACACGGCCTAGTCCCGCGTATTTTGGGACTGAGGCGTGACAGCATAAGCAGCAGAAGGAAACATAGTATATAATAAGAATCTCTTTTATTGATAAATGAACTGAAGATTAAAAGGGCTTTGAATAGTCCAACTGAAAATGCCAATAGGCTACAACGCTCATGATTTCTCTAGCTCACAAAGGATTACATTGTTCCATACATTATGCCTCTTTATAGCCAACAAGTAGTTTTCGGCCGAACATCTTCATGTTGCAACTCCGAACGACAATGCGGTAGCTCCTCTCGAAACGCTAAGGACTCCATGCCTCAATGCGTCCAAGCCAAGCCCGCCCCGAGCCAAACATATCCTGAACCTGCGAGCAAACTAGTTGGGGATTAGTACTTTCGTCCTCGCTGTACTGATCAAGACCCACTCGACTAATCCAACACTAGGTAAATTTAGTGAAGCATACATCTTTATTTGGAGATCTTTTTATTACTGCCTTAGGATCAATTTCATGGCAAAGTTCAATCAGTAAAGCATGTTATCAGTAGCAACTGAATCATAAATGTGTCCAATACCGTGTCCCTGCAACAGATACGGTTAGACATAATATGAACATAATCATAGTGATCGTACATGTCTCCCTCTCGTTTCGCCTAGCCTGCAATCGTTAGAGATTCGCATAACCAACAACAAATCACGAAGCCAACCAAACAAACTTAAGCATAAGCATAAGGGTAGCAGGCCCTGCGCCTGCACCCAATCCTAGTCTCAGCCTACTGGTCCTATCTACATGAAAGGTCACGACGTTCCGCACCATAATGGACTGGTATCTTAACTTGTAAGCCGACGATCGCTTTGGCACGGGTTGCTAGCCCAATATCCAAAGGATCCCAAACTTACTAGTATTGTGGCTTATCACATCAATAGAAGGGCGCAACCCGTCTGAATGAAGTGCACCACCAATACTCCTTAATTCCCTCCGCGGTCGAACGGTCCCGGCGCCCCGACGATCCTACGTTCGAGGGAAGCACGCCCGTGCACGGGCCATCCATCTAGGTCCATTGACCATGCAATACGCGTCTAAGTTTCGTACAACCAAATAAGTTCGCCTATCTCTATTCCATTGGCACAATGTCCCGACTCAATGTTCATCACCAATCGACCCGAAGGTCCTAACCATTTTGAAGGCACCAAGCCACATTCGACAGTTTCGTCACAACATTCGTGTCACAACTGTTCTCTTCGCAACGAAACCATCTATTATTAGACCCGTGCACATACGCACACTTTGACACATATATCCTCTTTCCTTTGAGTCGTGCATTCGATGCACGTCTCGATACCGTATTTCTATATTCTACGTCTTAGTGTTCAATGTTCTTTTGAGTCGTGCACTTGATGCACATCTCAATATTGTCTTTCAATGTTCTAGCATCAATCTCCTACCGCGACTCGTGCACTTGATGCACGTCGCCTCAATTGTCCAATGTTCAATGTTCTATCTTAATGTTCGACACATACTAAGACCTTTACTCGATTTGAGCCAATACTCGTTAACTCGATAGTAGCATACACATACAAGGATACATTTTATTAGGCATGAAGGAGCAGGGGAGAAGAGTTATGAACCCGCCCACCTTAAGTCGATATACCTTGTCGTTTCGTCGAGCCGATGCAGCTCGATTCCATAACTTCGTTGCACGGCCAACTCTTCTGACTTAGCCATTCGAACACTTCGTGCTCCGTTGAACTACTTGACTGTCTCGACCTACCGTGTCCATGCCACAATTTGTTGCAAGGCGACGATTTGGTTTTGCGGACACCATTGCAAATAAGGCAAAATGATGACATCTTATAATCCAACGTAAAAGCGTAGCCTGCACACGAAATCAACTAAAGTCAATATTTCTTCGAATCAGACTTATGCCTTGCGTCGTTTCGATTTGTAGATTCGATTCGACTCAAAGCTTTCTTTCGGGCCAACGTAACTCTTGCATCGATTCGCATCGATACTTCATCGGGTCAACGCAACACTTCGAGTCAACGACTCATCGTAATGCACCGTGCGGAGCGGGACATTACATAATATACCACTCAAAACAAGGTTCGTCCTTGAACCGAAATATATGCATTTCAACCAAGCTAAGTTGTAAGATATATGCAATCTCGTGCCATTATCGTTTGAATCATACAACTTAGTTTGGATCATACACATATTTTAGGTGTCCCACCAATATATGCATTTCAGCCAAGCTCAGTTGTAGGATATTAGGACAAAGCTAACAGGCTCAACTTAAATCCTCAAGTACCAGCCATTCCGTACTCGACTTGGTCGGATCTTAGCGTCTATTCCCAAAATCATTCTTGTATGCATTTATTCCATAACACGCGATCATCCCCCAAACACCTTTACACACAACATGATTCAAAATCATAAATTTTGATTCCATACGTTTCTCACCGACTTATTTAACGAATGTGTTGCATCAAGTTGTTGCGCATCCAATCGCAACAATCCTCCGCAGCACCTACTCGTCCAACCGTTTTCTATCTCTCGCACAACTCAAGTCTTTCATCTAATCGTTCGTAAAATTTTGCCTCAACGACATGGACTAAGTCCAACATGTCCCAAATTTCTTTGCCTACCATTCGTACTATGTCTCGCACACAACTATTCCGGTATGATTCACATTCTCTCGATCTATCCACGCAATGCGTCTGGGGCTACCCCCGCTAGGTAACTTATCCAGGCATCGTACTTAATTTCTCCCGACACAAGAGGTCAACTTGAGTCTATGATGCTCAAAGGCAACAATCTTTCCGACCCCAGGTCTCTTATGATACGTCCATCTCTGATTCTTGATCGAGTACGAATCATTTACTCTATTTTCGAATCAATTCCGACTAGTTCGTTTCGTAACATAGATTGTACGCTCAACACACATAGCCTAATTGTTACTCAAACCGATCTACGACACAAATTTTAGGGCCGTTCCACTACTCGTCGCTCTCGCGCATTACAGAATTCTTGCAATCGCCTTACCGTATCAATATGCTAAGTCCATTCCTCAACATCTATCCGATCATCGACTAGCAACCCACTCGAATACTTATTCGATCAATCTCAGAGTCTATTCCTATCAATCTAGCCCAAGGCCGTTCCATCAATTCTCGTAACATATATCTGATCGTCTAGACTTATTCTCAACACGCACTACATCACCATTTTATCCTCGACGCACTTATACGACATCATTGGTTCATCCTATGGGACTTCAACATTCACTTGATTTGGCGGTCAAGTCTTCTAGGGTCAGCTGTCCCGAAACTATGCTCGATAATTGAAGATCATCAACGAGGGACAGTTACTACGAACCATGCTATATCCTATTTCGGAGCCAAATCAATTTCCGGCAATTTCTATGGGATTTTACCCAATCCGACATAAGTTATCAATCCAAAATTTATCTACCTACCCGCGCAACTGATGTGTCGTTACTACTCGAGTCACTCATGCACTACCGTTAACAATATTGCTAACTGAACAATATTTGCTCGCCTCGGGTACGAGTCGATCTACCCACGGTTAATATCCGCACACTCTATGCTAATTGCAACAATCCTCGAATTCACCTTCGCATCAAACCACAAGTCAAATCCAATTTGCCACGCCTTGCAAGTTCGACCATCCCCGCTGGACATGAATCACCATGCCAACGCTCATGCAGAATGATCGTTCTAATCCGGCATGATGCATGTGCGAGACTGGAGTTGCGCTTGCACAAGACAAGAACGTCAACGTTGTGGTTATCAACGAAGCAATCAAGACACTTTCATTTTCATCCAAGTAATATATCCATCCATTCTCAGATTCTTCGAAGCATTTCCTCCGTTATCATCCGAAGTGACATCAACTTAACTTGTATCTTATTCATCCAACAACAATGCTCAGCATATTTTTTGTTCATTCGATTAGAGTATTCCCAAGTTATCGCATATCGTCTTTACGCCTCAATACTATCATCGATGTGCATAACCTGAACATCCTCCTTTCTCGTAAACTCTAATTTATTGCAACCACTGTTATTATCCAAACTCGAATATGAATCACGTCTCGCACGCATCAAGATCCATCCCGTTGTAGCTAACTATCATCATTGAGCGACATAATTTTCAATTCCTTATATCCATTCTCATATTCCTAAATCGTACTTCCAAATTGTGCTACCGACTCTTCATGCTAACTCAAATTCGTTCACACGATTTCTTCGTACCTACATAACTCGTTCGGAACAAGTCCTCGCACTAGCTCAACTCAAATTTGACCGAGTCAATTATTTTCTCAACGCAAAATTCTCTCGCTATTCTCATCCTATCGTTCGGTTTACACTCAACGAATTTCCGTTCGACTCATCATCCAATGATGCGAGTTCGCGCCTAATCGTTCAACTCAATTCATCGAAACATACTTGCATCGACTTTTATCGAGTCAATCCCACTCGAGTCTCGACACTATTTAGTCCGTTGAGGACAAACTTATCGTAACTGACACAATCGTCTCGACACAATTTATTGCAAGTCACCAAATGGTTTGACATAGCTATCGCTAAGTGGTATTGCATATATCGCTCAGAAATCGAGCCTATCATTATCGATACAATGCTTCGTTGCACTGATCGCACAAGTGGTATTGCATATACCACTCGAAATCGAGTCATTTCTCTCGTAACATACTAAGCATTGGTCCGACATCTATTCCCATCTAATTGTGACTCGGTGATCCTGCCGATCACAAATGCGGCAATCGCTTACTCAAAGCTCAACGCAACATTCGGCCAACATACACGTTCGCCTACTCAAGCTCGACTCAACTCGGCCGACTTATATATTCGTCTACTCAATGTCGACTTAGCGACCAACTCAACTCGCAAATATCGCATCCGCGATTTCTCAATCTCATCTATTGCAATTCGTGCAACGATTCATTCTCGATACTCAAAGCCACTACTCGAATCCGTTTGACGCATTTGATATCCATTTGCGTAATCATACACAATGTAACATCCTGTAGCTCAACTTATTGGACTGACGCAACAATTCACGTGACGTGCTACACCAACGCAACAAACCGTTGCATAGGTGCAACCAACAATTCGCAACATTACTCAATCTGTTCAACACGTTCGCTATCAATTCGCATAGCCGCGTAACACGCATCATCCCATATATCGACTCGTTGCACTGATGCAACGAACAGCTCACGACTTGTTGCACTCCGTGCAACCAACAACACGTAACTTCTCGCACTTCGTGCGACTAACAATACGTATCTCATTGCACTTCGTGCAACAAACATCCCCTTATTCGTTGCACTTCGTGCAACCAACGACTCGCAACTTGTTGCTCTTCGGACAACCAACATTTCGTAACTCGTGCAATATTTTCCGATGACACTCGGAGATAGCGTGATAGTCACGACATACTTGTGGCAGACGTACGCAACATAATACAGACTTATTGTATGGAACATCCAATATAGCATCGAGTAGATTCATGAGCTATGCGGTTGTGGAAACAACTTAGAGTTAACTGATTTCGATAGCGAAGCAACTGAGGGTCAAAGAGATTTGTTCACGGTCCAAAGGATGGAACCGCTCTGATACCAACTTGTCACGCCCCGACTCGGGAAATCGCTCGTCCTCACTAGATTTCACCCGAATCATCGTCCTCACTGGGGCGTGATGCCGCATGAGCCTGGAGTTGCACTCGTGCAAGACAAGATAACAGGTTCACGTAAGTTTATCTCAAATTGATAGCATAAGCAGCGGAAGGAAACAGAGTATATAATAAGAATCTCTTTTATTGATAAATGAACTGAAGATTACAAGGGCTTTGAATAGCCCAACTGAAAATGCCAATAGGCTACAACGCTCATGATCTCTCTAGCTCACAAAGGATTACATTGTTCCATACATTATGCCTCTTTATAGCCAACAAGTAGTCTTCGGCCGAATATCTCTATGTTGCAAGTCCGAACGCCAATGGGTAGCTCGCCTCGAAACGCTAAGGACTCCATGCCTCGGCGCGTCCAAGCCAAGTCTCGTCTCGAGCCGAACATATCATGAACCTGCGATCAAACTAGTAGAGGATTAGTACTTTCGTCCTTGCTGTACTGATCAAGACCCACTCGACTAATCGAACACTAAGTAAATTTAGTGAAGCATGCATCTTTATTTGGTGATCTTTCTATTATTGTCTTAGGATCAATTTCATGACAAAGTTCAACCAGTAAAGCATGTTATCGGTAGCAACTGAATCATAAATGTGTCCAATACAATGTTCCTGCATCAGATAAAGTTAGACATAATATGAACATAATCATAGTGATCGTGCATGTCTCCCTCTCGTTTTGCCTAGCCTGCAATTGTTAGAGATTCGCATAACCAACAACAAATCGCGAAGCCAACCAAAACAACATAATCATAAGCATAAGGGTAGCAGGCTCTGCGCCTGCACCCAATCCTAGTCTCAGCCTACCGGTCCTATCTATATGAAAGGTCACGACATTCCGCATCATAATGGACTTGTATCTTAACTTGTAAGCCGGCGATCGCTTTGGCACGGGTTGCTAGCCCAATATCAAAAGGATCCCAAACTTGGTAGTATTGTGGCTTATCACATCAATAGAAGGGTGCAACCTGTCTGAATGAAGTGCACCACCAATACTCCTTAATTCCCTCCATAGTCGAATGATTCCGGCACCCCGGCGATCCTACGTTCGAGGGAAGCACGCCCGTGCACGAGCCATCCATCCAAGTCCATTGACCATGCAATATGCGCCTGAGTTTCGTACAACCAAACAAGTTCGCTTATCTCTATTCCATTGACACAATGTCCCAACTCAATGTTCATAAACGATCGACCCGAAGGTCCCAACCATTTCGAAGGCACCAAGCCACATTTGACAGTTCCGTCACAACATTCGTGCCACAACTGTTCTCTTCGCAACGAAGCCATCTATTATGAGTCCCGTGCACATACGCACACTTTGACACATATATCCTCTTTCCTTCGAGTCGTGCATTCGATGCACATCTCGATACCGTATTTCTATGTTCTATGCCTTAGTGTTCAATGTTCTTTCGAGTCGTGCACTTGATGCACATCTCAATATTGTCTTTCAATGTTCTAGCATCAATGTCCTATCGTGACTCGTGCACTTAGATGCACGTCGCCTCAATTGTCCAATGTTCAATGTTCTATCTTAATGTTCGACACACACTAAGACCTTTACTCGATTTGAGCCAATACTCGTTAACTCGATAGTAGCATACGCATACAAGGATACATTTTATTAGGCATGAAGGAGTAGGAAAGAAGTGTCATGAACCCGCCCACCTTAAATCGATATGCCTTGTCGTTTTGTCGAGCCGATGCAGCTCGATTTCATAACTTCGTTGCACGGCCAACTCTTCTGACTTAGTCATTCGAATACTTCGTGCTCCGTTGAACTACTTGACTGTTTTGGCCTAGCGTGCCCATGCCGCAATCCGTTGCAAGATGACGATTTGGTTTTGCGGACACCATTGCAAATAAGGAAAAATGATGACCTCTTATAACCCAGCGTAAAAGCATAGCCTGCACACAAAATCAACTAAAATCAATATTTCTTCGAATCGGACTTATGCCTTGCGTCGTTTCGATTTGTAGATTCGATTCAACTCAAAGCTTTCTTTCGGGCCAACGTAACACTTGCATCGATTCGCATTGATATTTCATCGGGTCAACGCAACACTTCGAGTCAACGACTCATCGTAATGCACCATGCGGAACGGGACATTATAGTGACATACATAATAGACTTTTGGCAGACACACCGGACTATATCTAAATAGAGACAAAAGTAGGGATTACTTCAACCATACTTGTCCCAACAAGGAAGAATGTGCTGACGCGCTGGGCATTGGTCGGATAGATTTATCGGTTAAATATTTGGATTCTGGACATCCCGCTGACAGTTAATTACGCTCGAAACTAAGACTGCAGAACACTGCTGGAGTATGTCCAAAAGACAATAGAGGGATGGCAAGCCCAAAACTTATCATTTGGCGGTAGAATTGAACTAGTCAGATCAGTCATCATGTCTATCATGAAGTTCTGGATGCAGGCCATTCTACTACTGAAGGCCATAGTGCGCAAAGTTGACAGACAGTGTGCAGACTTCATCTGGCAAGGGGGCATGCACGCGATATCATGGGACACATTATACAGCCCAGCAGATGGAGGGGTTGGACTCCAGTCTTTGATAACATTGCGGAAGGTGGCGGGGATCAAGATAGCATGAAAATACATAGAGGGAGAATCACTATGGGCATAATGGACTAGAAATCGATACTTGGGGAGAAGGAATTTATAGGAGTACGTGATGTTCAAACACATTCTTCGGCATAGACAAGATAT
This sequence comes from Iris pallida, assembly GCA_029216955.1. Taxonomy (NCBI): domain Eukaryota; kingdom Viridiplantae; phylum Streptophyta; class Magnoliopsida; order Asparagales; family Iridaceae; genus Iris; species Iris pallida. The sequence goes on along the minus strand of JANAVB010040818.1, from coordinate 19,170,483 downwards.
AGTACCACATATGGTGTGTATTTTTGTTGATGGCCAGTCAACCGACTTGTGGTTGGATTCGTGGATCAACCATAACACCATGTTGCATTGCATAGGCCCTCACATGGACCGGGAAGCTAGGCGGGGAGAGCAAGTTAGCAGCATACTCATCAACGACGAATGGCTACCGGAGCATCACCGATAGGCGCGGGTGCTGACATCTGAGATTAAGATGGCTCTAATTGATCGAGAGGCGAAGCAAGATTACTGGGCATAGGCAGACTCACTGTCTACCAGGTTCAACGCCGGAGCAGTTTATGACAACATCAGACCCCATTCAGACAAGGTGACGTATGCGGACATGGTTTGGATGAAGGGAATCCCGCATAAGATGCAATTGTGCATGTACAAGCTTATACTCCGACGACTGCTCACGAAGGACAGGCTTCAAAGATTCGGAGTGCAACTCAATGACTTGATGTGCCCGCTGTGTGCATTCGAAGCAGAAACTATGGAACATCTATACTTTACCTGCCCGGTGTCCAGGGAAATTTGGCAATCGCGGCTGACCAAGTTGAGAGCTCACCATGGCACAGTAGGAAGGATCGATGAAAATATCGAGAAGCTCCGAGATAGACGTGAAAGTGTTCCAGGCTGGTTTCAAAAAGCGTGCGCGAGGCTCTCATCAACAGTATGGCACATATGGAAGGAACGTAACAACAGAATATACGAAGGCACTCGCACAGTGACCATAGGCATTATACATAATATAGAGTATGATGTAGAGGGTATGGGAATGGAAGACTCTGCTTGACAAACTGGTTGTACATCTGATATGGTTTCAATAATACATTTACCTGGTTCCAATATATATATTATTATTTTTTTTGGAATAAGGGTAAATTTTATTCCACGCAAATCGCAGTAAAGGTATTACAATACACTATTCTCACATCTCCCTCCCCAGTTAAGGGGCCATTACAGTTACATCGAATTCTATATTATGTAGAATTCCTACTGACGGAGTAACCAGTCCCTCAAAGATACGCCTGTTGCGCTCCCTCCAGACATGACAAACTGATGCTGCAAGTCTAACTCTAGCCATCTTGGCCCAACCAGGATCCATGCCTCGGCGGTCTCTGATCCAGCTGAGGATCCCCCGGATATCTCTGGCACTACCAACTCCACCCATCGATCGCATACACTGCTCCGCCCAGATGTGCCAAGTCAACGGACACTCAAAGAATAGGTGGCCCATAGATAGTCAATTTACAATCCCAATAATCATAACATGGTGTTGACATCATATTCTATATTGTGCAAGATCCCAATTAGAAGAGTGCTCAATCCTTCAAAAATGTGTCTGTTCCTCTCGCGCCATACGTGCCAGACCTTGCTGCCAGCCTGAGTCTTGCTCTCCGGAACCAGCATCTACCCTTGTGTCGAAGAGTGGATACCTGCTCTATTTGCTCAATTAGAATTCTGCTACCTGATGTTGTAATGTCCAATTTAATTTTTTGAGCCTGCCAAATGGTCCAGGTGTATTTACATATAAAGAATAAGTGTTGAGATGTCTCTGTATCCCTGTTACACATCACGCAACCCTGCCGATGTATATGCACACCAAACCTTGACAATCTGTCAAGGGTCAATAATTGCCCTTTCATAACTTTGTACAAGCAATATTGCATTTTGCAAGCAAGCCCTTTCATCCAGATGAACTCCTCATGTGTTATGGACGGATGCGTTGGTCTAATCTGGTCATATACAATATGAAACACAAACTGACCTGTGGGGGAGCCGGTCCACTGCCATTTATCTTCATTAATACTTGGGTCGATTTGGATTGTAGCAATTTCACTCGCCAGGAGCCGCCCAACAGGATGATCAACCAGGTGCCATGCCCCATCCCTGATCAATGTGCTCACATTTTCATTCCGTCCAACCGTCGCATACATTTGCCATCCAACTCTCTCAACTATATTTTGATGTCCCAACCATGGATCAAACCATAAGTGTGTTCGACGTCTATTTCCAATAACCCTCATTAGCATTGTTTGAATTTGTTGCCGATGACGAATAGGTCTATATATGGTATTGTGTGTGCTTGTGTACAACGGCTAACGCTTCCTTTGGATATTTTCTACTCGGTGGTTTCGACTGACCAGACTGGCTTGTAGTTTAGGTAGCAAGGAGGGATCGATAGCATCGGAGGACCAACAACTGCCAGAGTATGCCGCCAAGGAGACTCTTGACTACTCCATGCTCTGATTAGTGGGTGCTCCTAATCCAATATCTTCCTATTTATTGGACACCTATGTACTTAAATGGAGTTTTGTTGCCATGCTACTTATACTTGCTATCTTTTGTATTTGATGGGTTTATGGACTTGACTTTCCACCTCATTATGGGCATATGTATTTATGGGCTACAAACCATGTTATTTATGCTCTTCTTTATATTCCGTCTTTCATATGGATTGAGACTATTATTGTGATGGCTTGGCCCTAAGACTATCGCATGTTAGATACACCCAACTAGTATATAGCTTTTACATGTTGGGCTAGTGTTCACATGGTGTGGCTGGCCAGCGTCACGTGCTTGGTTCCCGTATTTTGGGAGCGGGGCGCGACAAATCAATGACATGCATGTCAGTTTATTCTCCTTTTGCTGATTAGTTTGGCATAGTAAGTCGTTCCCTTACAAAGTTGCGCATATTCATGTTCCTATGACCTTGTTAGTTCCTTTTATATGTTCAATCATACAGGATTCAGGTAAATTTATAAATGTACTGACTAGTCTGTCACTTGAGGCTGACCAATCAGAACTAGCGGTCTGGCATGTAGTGAGCATCAGATAAGACAATTTCTGTAGGAAAAAAACAATATAAATGTTCATAACAGAGTTTTTGTTTTTTCTGTCCACTTTGTATAAATGCTTTAACGTAGGACTACTTCTAAAGCAAATCTCACGAATTGGAGAGATTGCAGTTAGAGACATGAACTTACAGTATTCCAGCACCTGCTGGAGCACATGTTTTGAAGAGAGACATTGCAGTTACAGATATTCCATTTGCAGCTCCTCTTTGTTGTTGACACTGCCAACATGGTATATATATTCAGTAATTATAGACTCAACAAAGTATACCATTTGTAGAGATTATCATATAAAGTTTACTGCATGAATTTGCAAATGCATTAAGGTGTTAAAGATTACCACAGCATTGTTCTGCAAGATGTTCATTCCAGTAGTGATAGTTATCTGAATGCATTTTGAAGGAATACACATCAGGAAAATAGCTATTTAAGATGAATTATGAAACCTATTGACGTGAAAGATTATAGAAAGTTTCTTTCATCAAAACCATCATGGCACTTCTCACTGAGACACAAGTAACATATTTGTCCAATGAGGAAAAGGAGAAGTGTAATTTATCCCCAATTAAATCCCCAATAACAAAAAATAAGCCCCTATAATATGTAAAAACCCCTTGTCATTTATCAGATATGTTGCTGGTATAGGATACCGTCTTTCTTTGAAGTGCCAAATTAGTCATTACTGATTTCAGTTTTTCCCATAACCCTTTTAGGGTGGAAAAGTACATAACCATGCAATTTCAGATAACCATGGTTGTTGAATACTACTCCATGAAATATGGAGGTTCTTACGGGCGAAAGGGAGATCTGGTCCAAGAAGCGGGGAAGAAAATAGAGATTTCCTCCTGGTGACAACCACGATCTTCTGTAGGACCGGACATACTCTGACCAACTTTTGGGGTTAGGTATACCACATATCCACTCTATCCCATACCTCTTTTGCAAGTGTCACTGATTGAAGGGACCATCAATCCCAACAACCAATATCTCACATTCACAATCTTGCTCTTAATTCTTATAGTTTGGATCATCCATGTCACAATCTTGATATATCCTGCTTTTCCTTTTTGCATATGTATACATCCAAGAAGAGTCAGACCACTATCTATCTTTGTCGTAGCAATCTGGATTTGGATGGTCACTCCAAGGAGTTGTTTGGGGTCAAGGAACTTTCTAGAAGGCTACTTTTGATTTGGGGGAGACGAAGTTTTGGACTCATCCAAGGCCATCAAAAAGGAAGATGAGCACAACCTTTCTTGAAGAATTCAAGGATATTATGTGCGCAGATTAATGGAAACGAAGGGGAGAAACAAGATCCCCGTACTCTTACCAATGTCGTATAAGGGAAAATAAATGAAATAGAGAAGATGAAGAGAAGCGAAATGAGGCAGAACAAATTAGGTTTCTTCTTATTAATTTTAGAAAGGATGTATATATAATCGAAAACAGGACGTAAAACACCACTTGATGGTGCCTGAACGGACTTTTCCACTCTATGGCTGATTCTGCCTAGACCTGAATTCTGATCCCATGTAACTAGAACTATAGTCTGGTCAGATACGTAGTATTTGACATTAGTATCTCCATTCCAATTCCTTGTAGAATAGAATAAAATGATATTATAGTGCACCTACGTGTAAAGATGTTGAGACATAGGGATAACAACAGTAAATATACTGAAATATTTCAGTTAAAGATAGCCCCGCAATCAATGTCAACATCTGATATACAACTTAAGAACATACAAGCTATGAAACTTTCTTTCAACTGATACTTGGATAACAATAGTATGTCCATCTTTTAATCTTGTGCAAAGAGAAAAGATATTTGAGTTATACAGTACTTACAGAGGAAATGTTCTTCAACATGGATGCACAATTGATTATCAGTTTAAGATTAAGTCCAGATAACTTAGCCATAAATGGATAACCGGCAAGAAGTGGCAAACCTATTACCTGCATATCAAAGCTTCCGATTGCGTAAGGAATCCAAGCATCCAACAGAAATGCAAAAACAAAAGAGAGGTAGATTGCACACCGCAGCCACGCGGGATGAAGTGAGAGGCCCTAAAGCTTTCTCGATACTCGGATAGAAAAATAGTTGATACAGTAGAAGACTAAAACCTAGGAATGATTGATGAAATTAGAAATAAAATGGTCCTTAAATATTTTGTTTGACAAGAGATGTCAAGGCACTATGAAACATATACAGCATATGATAGTCAAAAAATTTATACTCCATTATCTTACAATTTCAGGAAAGGAATTATTAAAAATAAATCCATTGTCATAATTTAGCACATCTCATATTGGTTGATGAGTAGAAGATCCAAGTCCTCCATTTATCAATTGTTTTTAACTAATTTAAGATGTTAAGGAAATATCTAAAAGAGTAATTTATAATCCAGCAAAAAGAACAAAATGATTCATGACTTGTGCATTAAAGCTTTTCTAACTAGCAGGAAAATTTGGCAACTTACTTGCATGATCCCTGTAAAAGTGGAAGAGGAGAGTTCTGTACGAAATACTCGAAAGAAATTGCTACTTCGTAGTCTGATAGGCTACTTCATTTTTTCTTTCAAAATATCTGATTTAACTCCAGTGAAACATATAATTTAATCAACACAGACCATTATTGCGGTTTTTGGGATGCGTATATGTTTCATGGATGTATCCAGTGATTTACATGTATTTTCTGTATATGCACATCTAGTGTTCTAAAAATCGCTAGGCGGACTCGGTGCGGCGGAGGTCCGCCTAGTGCCTATGCGGCCGCCTAGATTTTTTCTTTTTTTTAATTTTTGAAAATTTGAAATTTGAAATTTCAATGTTTCAAATTCAATGTTCTAAAATCCAAATACTATTTTAAAACCCAAACCAATATCCAAAATACAACTAAAAATAAACAAAATCAAAAAAAAAAAACACGGCCGCTTAGGGGCGCCTAGGGCCCGCCTAGGGGCGCCTAGGCCCGCCTAGCCACCTAGCACACCACCAAGGGGTTTTCGGTATGGTGGGCCGGCGCGTAGAGCCTAGGTGGACGCCTAGGCCGATTTTTAGTACACTGTGCACATCTTATATCAATATTGATTGAATTTTTTATTGATGATAAACTAAAATCACTATAAATTATGTGTATCAGCAAACGAGTTATCTAATTTAGAACCAGTTTATGTGATACTTTTACGGCTTATAATCTGAGCTAAGTTTTAAATGGAATAAGAATAAGGAATGTAGTCGATTCTATCGAAAGGCTTATAATCTAAGCTAAAGTTTAGGTGGAATAAGACTAAGGAATGTAGTCGATGACTCGATTCTATCGAAAGAGTGACGTTTGGAGAGGAGAGAGAGAAGACGAGGAGAAGAGAGAAAATGAGAAAAGAGAGTGCAAAAGCTTGGTCCACAGGTTGCACCTCATGTGTATTTATATATGCATGCTGATAAATACACCCACAACTACTTCATTGTATCCACATAAGATAAATAACAATAATAACTCTAACATCCTCCCTCAAGCTAGAGCATAGAGATCACATGTCCAACTTGCTACATAAATCAGAAAATAGACCACGAACAAGTGGTTTGGGAAGGACATCATGTAACTTATCCTCAGATCGAACATATGAGGACCCTATCCTAGAAAGAAACGATTGAGACGAGAGCAAGTATCTGCTATCGTAACTATTCTCCAGCAAGGATATGAGTCTTATAAAGTTCGAGCACAGCATCCGAGCCGCCTAGGATAAATGAAACATGAAACTCTTTCTTCTACTTCCTTCAAATTAGTAGTGTAACAGAATGATATTACATTAGTTCCTCCCACAAAGCCTTCTTTGAAGCCAGATATACATTCACAAGCTTTCAATTATGTTTTGTATTAAATAATAACTCGTACAACTCATAGATACAAGCCACATTTTGCTTCTGTGAATATGATTCTTCCATATATGTCCAAATCTGTTTGGAGGATTCACACCACCACACATTAGAGGCGAGTATGCCACAACCATGACATAACATATGCATCTGCAATCATCCAATCCTCATACTCAGCGAACGTTTCAGGTGGGAGTTCTTCCGTCAAAAACTTGAACTTTTTTGCCCTCAACACTACTAAGATAGACTTGACCAGGCAAAGGTAGTTCGCACTATTGAGTTTCATCGTTCTAATCGATTTTTCCAATTCATCATTGTGAATAACAGTAACAAAAGGACAACCCCCACCACTAGGAATGGATACATGTAGGGGCAAGTGAGGTCAACTGACCCCCACTAATTTTTTTTTAAAGTTCTATTTTTAAAGCAAATTATTAGTCCAAAGACTCAGCCTAAACATGATGTATTTGTGATTGAAGACTAGACAACAGTTTCTAAATAGTTCCTGAAGCAACCCATTCCCTATAGTACACTACTTTGTACCGTGCTACACCTACACTGGTACATGTACAGGGCATATTCCCTAACCTGCCACCTACATTAGTACATATACACCTACACGTAGCATAGCTGCACAATACACAATCAAAGAGACATCTCATTCCCTAACCTGCTGTAATGTCCCGCTCCGCACAGCGCATTACGCTGAGACATTGACTCAAAGAGTCGCGTTGACCAAATGGAATGTATCGATGCGAATCGATACGAGAGTTACGTTGTCCCGAATAATGCATCGAACTAAGTCGATGCGAAGAGTTGCATTGTCCCAAAGAAATGTATCGAGTTGAATCGATGCGAAGCGCTGCATTGCCCCGAAGGATAAGTGCATTGAGTCAACTCGAAGATTCTAAGAAATCGAATCTACCCAAGGTGCAATTCCGAATCAATGCAAGTATTGATTTTAGTTGGTTTCATGTGCAGGCTATCAGTTTCCGCTGAAATATTAGAGGTCGACATCTTGCCTCATTCGCAACGGGGTCCGCAAAACCAAATCACCGCCTTGCAACGGACTGGAACTTGGACACGGTAGGCCGGAATCGATCGAGTAGTTCAATAAAACAAGAAGTGCTCGATGGCTAAGTCAGAAGATTTGGCAATGCAACAAAGTTATGAAATCGAGCCGCATCGGCTCGGCAAACAACAAGGCGTATCGACTTAAGGTGGGAGGATCGACTCTTCTTTTTACTCCTTCATGCCTAAGTAAGAATGTATCATTGTATGCTAAGTTAACCTATCGACGCCACGGACGTGGTCCGATCGGAAGATAAATCATAGTGTGTATTGAACACTAGTTAGAACAATTGAAATGAAACGTACATCAAATGCACGAGTCGCTATGGAACATTGGATATTGCAAAGGCGAGCGCCTCGGTGCGCAAGCCACAAGAACATGGAATAACTGTATTCGGTGAGTACCTTTGTGCACGAGCTATTTCGTGCCTTCGTGCACGAGTTAGAAAGGCTAGCACATTGGAAGAGTATGAAGGCAAGCGCCCTAGCGTGCAAGCCACGAACATTGTACATTAAGGCTAAGAACATGGAATTACGATATCGAGACGTGCATCGCATGCACGACTCGAAGAAATGAGAACAATCGTGTCAAAGCGTGCCTACGTGCACGAGAATCATAAAAGATGGCTTCGTTGCTAAGAGAACAGTTGTGGCATGTAGGTGACGGAACTGTCAGATGTGGCATGATGTCTCGAAAAGTGTTCGGGACCTTCAGGTCGTTCGGTTGACGAACATTGAGTTGAGGCATGATGCCATTGAACATTGAAACGAAGTATGAAATGTGAGAACATAGAAAGTTAATGGAAGAAATACAAGATAATAAAGTCCGAGTCTCGGACTCAAGACTATGTTTGGTTGCTTGAATAATAGTGCGTTGCATGGTCGAATGGACTTGAGAAAATTGAGATAATATTCCGTGCACGGGAATGTTCCCTCCGAACGGGTGCGCTGGGGCACCGGGACCGTTCGGCATAGGAGGGATATAATCTTTGATAGGCGCACATCTGTAAAATGACTAGCAACCGGTTATAGATGTGAAAAGCCGCAAAAGATGGTATGCATACGGTATGTCTTCGGTTGTTGGGATAGCAATCCAACCCGTGAAGCGCCGGGCTATCCAATTCGAGAAAGAAAAGAGAGAAAGAAAAGAAAAGAGAAACTTTTAGTTCATTTTGGCACGGATACACCAACGACCTTCATATAGTTAAGGAACGATGTGTTGAAAGTACAAGCACGTATGTATCATGTACACATAGATCATGCATAGAGAGCACTTATAACATGACAGGAAAGGAATGTGGTGTATTCACCTTGCATCGGTGCAAGGACGAGTGCGTTTATGTTGGTAAGAAGTCACGCCACGAAACAAACACGAGATTGCTTGCCTACTCAATTCGAATAACATGCTTGCCATGATAACATGCTTTACCGCTTTCGAATATGCCATGAAATCGACCCTAAGGAGAATATAGCAAGATCATAAGCTAAGTTGCATAATTCAACATAAATACTAAATGTCGGTTTAGAAAGAGGGTCTTTTCATCAGTACATGCGAGGACGAACGTACTGATCCCCCACCAGCTTTCATGCAGGGTGCCGGGAATGGATTGCTCGCGACGAAGCTTCGCTTGATCGCGTAGAGGCATGGAATGCCGTAGCGTTTGAAGCGTGCGATCGCATTGACGCTCGGACTTGCAACAGGATTGATGCGGCCGAGATATAGAAGACATGATGTATGGAACGGTAAAATTCTTTGTGGGCAAGAGAGAACTTGAGTGTTGTAGCCAATCTGGCAAATTCAGTTGGGCTATTGAAAGCCTTTGTAATCTCAGTTCATTATCAATAAAGAGAATTGTTTCGTATACTCTGTTATCTTTCGTTTGCTAATATCAAATCAAACATAACCATTTTGAGAACTTGTCATCTAAATACTTGCACGAGCTCAACTCCAGGCTCGTGCGGCATCATGCCCCCTGCGAGGATGATGATTCGGGTGATTCCGGGTCGGGGCGTGACACCTGCTTCCCTACACCTAGCACAGTTGCAAAATGCACGGTCCTTTCTCCATAGCAAGTGTCAAAGATTAGACAACAATATCAAGAAAGAGAGGGAGAGAGAACTCAATCTCTTTAAGAGCACTAGTAAATGCACGTGCTTTGCATGTATAATAACGTATAATAAGAATATTATTCAATTATAGTCAAATATCTCTTCTAACTCATGTAGTTAAGGTGTGAGATAATTTTCTTGTTTGGTTGAGTTCGATTTCCTATGTTGACAAATTTAAACTTTTTTCAACAATTTTTTTAAATAAAATGGACCATGACATACACACGGCTTAGACGGCTCAAAAGTGAGCCGTTTTGAAGTCTCATTATATAGTGGAAGATGTGTTGTTTTTCTTTTTGGTATCCATGTCCAAACTAAGTCGTTCTCTTTAAGAGAACCCTCTCTTTAAGAGCTTGTGTTGTTTGTATTTTTAGTATTTCATGTCCAGAGCAAGTCTCTTTAAGAGAACTCTCTTTTTAAGAGCATGTGTTGTTTGTCAAAGACAACAGGCCCGCAAAAATATATTTCTATTTTAGAATCCCACAAATTCCACCATACTTTAAGATGCAACAGAAGACGAGATCTCTGGAACCCTAGGTCTCACAACAAACAATGACTATCAACCAACGGAGATCTATAGAAAGTAGAAACCCTAGATCTTACCAAAAATAACGACTATCAACAACGAACATCGAGATCTGTAGAAACCCTAGATCTCATAAATAAACCACTAACGACCACGAACAACAAACGATGAATCAAGAAAAACAGACGAAAAATGCAACCATCAAACGACGCCCAGAAAATGAGAAAAGAGAATGCAAGAGCTTAATTCCTAGGTTACACCTCATGTGTAGCTTTATATTAATATGCATGATGATAAATACACGCACGACTAGTTCATTGTACCCATATAAAAATGACACTAATAACTCTATTAGAAAGCAACAAGGAAAATATGTATCAATATCATTGAGGATCAAAATATACGTATGTACCTGAGATTGCAAGAACCTGACCCACATCCTGAGATGAAAAGCTCAATCCTCCAAATCTTTTGTCACTCTCAGCCCATAGGGAAAATATCTGAAAACGCATTGACCAAAAGTAAAACATGGAACATAAGGAAAAAAAAAATCAAGCTTATTGCCAAATAATACCATATTGAGAAGAAAAAAAAGGAAACAAAGAACATGTCCAAATACTTTATCAGTTTCTCATTTGTAAGTAAAACAATTTATATTACAACCAGATTATTCTAGCACTTAAATTTACCATTGTTTTATAATTACCATGCAGTAATTAACATAAACAAGTACAATATATTTCCCAATACATATATAATAGTACAAAAGCACAAAAAAGTATAACTAAGATGTCTTTATATCTGTTTAAGAAAAGTTACCTCGGAGTAGGCTGTGTCATGAAGGGAAAAAAACACAATAAACAATGATAGTGGAGATTAAAGGCCAGTTATGCAGTAGACTTTGGTTTGATGTGAAACTTCTTCCATCAGTTTTATCATTGAGGGCGTCCATATCAGAACCATCTGCTGCTGCTTCCAGAGCTTCAACTGCCCTATCTCCTAGTTTATGTTTACTGTGATTGTGCAGTGTTTCCTGTAAGCAACAATTTATGACATATTAAACCAACACCAAGATAACTCTTTTGTCTAAAATTAAAATATAAATAATTTTTTAGTGCAACATGAAACAAGGAACATAAAAAAAAGATGCAAAGCAACATTTACTCAGGAGAGGAGGAAAAAAGCATGCTTGCGTAAAAGAGTCGGAAAAACCCAAAAAGAAAACTTCAAGCCAAACTTTTTTGGTTTATTAGAAAAATTACAAAGAAGCATTTGAATAAACAACTAAAATATAATGGAAATTTGACCAAATGAATTGGGTATTGTCAAACAAATGAGGCTACAACTCCAATTGACAGTTAGAGACATCCCTCTCCTCTCATGTTACCCTTATTTCCACAATGTTCCACAACAATTTGACAGAGAAGCATCACAACCATCCACAGGCAGGAGGGTGATTGCAATCAATAATCAGGATTTTCGTGTAGTCTTCAATTCCTTTGAGAATCCTTTTTGATGGAGGACCAGATCATCACATGGGCTCAATTCGAGATTTTGACTTTAATTTCGGGTGCAGTTATTAGGCTGCATTTGGTTTAGTTATTTGTGGACATGATTCATTAGGATTTGTTTTGTTTCTGGATTACTTATAGTCTAATTTGCACTAAAACCCTAAAATAGCAGTTATTGCAGACAGATACCATTGTAATATTTTAATACCCCATTATATTCCCTAAACTTTTATTTTGCAGTTGGAGACTAATGCTAAGTGTCAAAATACAAATTTACCCATATCTACAAGCCCTAATTTTTCATCTTCTTCCATAACTTCCAACCCCCCCCCCCCCTAATTTCACATTTTCTTCTAGTTGCAAAACCATAATTTCATAACCTTACCCTAACTTTATCTTATTCCCTGATTAAAATATACTAATTTCCTAATCCTACCCTAATCTCTTCTTCCTTGAGCTAAACCCTAAGCTTAACTGTCCCTCCTTCACTGCACCACCCTGCCCCTTCCGCTCTCTTAGGTTTTGTTAAGTTGACAAGCAATGGCGGCTTCCCCTCGTGTGGACTGCGAGGGACAGCTACAGCCACGTATGCGTGGCAATATAGCTGTTTGTGGCCTCTTCGATGATTGTGAGAGAGCGAAAGGGGGTAGGGATGTGATGTAGCGTAGAATCCTAGTCCCTCTAGGATTCCTTTTCTTTTCCTCTTCCCTCTTGGATTCCTTTTTCTTTTCTTTACTTTTTTTATAATCCTATTTATGATAGGATTCTTATTTTGACTTTATCTTTTATTAGGATAGATTTTATCTTTATTTTATTACGATTAGGTTGTCACAAAAGCCCTATAAATAGGCACCTTTTGTATGCAATTGAGAACAACTTTTAATCAATAAAATTCTTCTTTAAAGTTTGAGATTTGTTCTCTTATTTTTTTGGTCGTGGACTTGACTGTTCCGTGGATTCGGAAGCCCTCGCTTGAGGTTTTCAAGCAATCTTCGTGCGGACCCCTCACAAGGCCCTCCGTCGGAGTTTTTGCGGCACCGCTTCGCTCTGACCAAGCAACGGTGGTCCAGTTATCGTCATCACCGATCGACTTGGCCATTGCCAAGCACGAAGGTAAGCCCGTTCCGCTATCCCGCTGCGTCAAGTGGTATCAGAGCCCCACAGATCGAGAATTCCAATTTATTTTGGAAACCTTTGGGAATCTTTCTTTTTCAAAACAACAATGGCGAAACCAGTAACGCGCGAGGAGTTTGGACATCCAGTATGTATCGTTAGGCGACTACTGTTAGCCCCAAAGATTGAAAAATCACCCCAGCACCACAATGTCTTCCGAACCCGATGCAAGGTCAAAGACAAGTTATGTGACATCATCATTAACAACGGGTGTACAGAGAACATTGTTTCAAGAGCAATGGTAGAGAAGATGGGACTGACCAAAGAAGCACACCCGGCTCCATATAAAATTAGATGGATTCAACAGGACCACAATATGGTCGTCTCAGAAGTTTGTCGCATACCTTCTCCATCAGAAAGACCTACAAGGATGAAGTCACGTTCGATATTGTCGACATGGACTATTACCACATCATCCTCGGTCGGCCGTGGCAATTTGAGAAAAATGTCACTTACCGGGGAAGAGACAACACATATTCCTTCCTTCAAGATGGACGATGTCTCACTCTCCTTCCATTAGCATCGGATGATATTTCTAAGACCAGTCCACAACCACAAAAGGGGCTCGAGCATTCCCACAACAATTGTCCCCTCATAGCACCAGTTGTCATTGTTAACTATGAAGACAACAAGATTGCGAAGAACATATCAAAGTCGGATGAACCCATTGTAGATGCTGAATTGAAATCTTCAACGCTTCAAGAAGATATGAATTTGAAGGTTTCTAATCAAGAAACAGAACCAACTGAAAAGAAGGACATGATAATCTTTGGTGAAATTATTGTGGACGCTACGAAGATGCATTTTTATGCTCTCAAGAAAATTACCCAAAAGAAGACGAGATCCTCCCCGAAGATGACGATCAAGAACATGGTGTAGGATCTCTACAGAAAATTCTGAAAAGAAGTATCAGCAAAAGTTTACACGACAAACAGAGAATTTCAGTGGAGTCAACCAAGACATTATTATCATCATTTTCATCGTCATGTTCATCGTTCTTTTCTCTTGAGTGTACGACTCAGCAAGAGAATTTCTCCTGCGACGGAGTATTGAAGAATTTACCAATATTGAAAGCTCCCAATGCCAAAGAGATGAAAGCTCATGGATGTGAGCTTGTGACAAAGAAGGATGGCTCGCGGCGTATGTACGACAATCGGGCTATCAACCACATCACCATCAGCTGCTTTCAAATCCGGATCCAACCTGATGATGAGTGGAAGACTATTTTCAAGATCCGAGAACTACTCAATGGCTATTTTTGCCCTTCGGACTTTTGAATACGTCAAAGACCTTCATGGCCATCAAGAATCATATTTGAAGCCATTAAAAAGAAAGTTCGTAGTCATCTACTTTGACGATATCCTGATTTATAGCAAGAGTCAAGCTGATTATTTGAAACACCTCAGGGAACTTCTCAACCTTCTTCGAATTAAGAAATGTAGATTATTTACTAACCAACTCATCTTCTTGGAATTTGTGACTAGCATCGATGGCCGCAGTGTTGATGAAGAGAAGATTCGAGCAAGCCGTGACTGACCTACACCAAAGATAATGACTGAAGTTCAAAGCTTCTATGGTCTCGCCAACTCTCATCCGCAACTTCAGCATTAAGACACACATACCTCTCCAACTTTTAATGTCGTCGATCTTTACGAATACTTTTCATCTGACGAACCACTTTATTTCTGAGAAGAACTCAGGGACGAGTTCTCTTGAAGCAGGGGAGACTGATGTAGCGTAGAATCCTAGTCCCTCTAGGATTCCTTTTCTTTTCCTCTTCCCTCTTGGATTCCTTTTTCTTTTCTTTACTTTTTTTATAATCCTATTTATGATAGGATTCTTATTTTGACTTTATTTTATTAGGATAGATTTTATCTTTATTTTATTAGGATTAGGTTGTCACAAAAGTCCTATAAATAGGCACCTTTTGTATGCAATTGAGAACAACTTTTAATCATAAAATTCTTCTTTAAAGTTTGAGATTTGTTCTCTTTTTTTTGGTCGTGGACTCGACTGTTTCGTGGATTCGGAAGCCCCTCGCTTGAGGTTTTCAAGCAACCTTCGTGCGAACCCCTCACAAGGCCCTCCGTCAGAATTTTTGCGGCACCGCTTCGCTCTCACCAAGCAACGGTGGTCCAGTTATATCACCGATCGACTTGGCCATTGCCAAGCACGAAGGTAAGCCCGTTCTGCTATCCCGCTGCGTCAGGATGGTGCAATGAAGGAGGGATAGTTAGGGTTTAACTAAGAAGAAGTAAAAACAAAATAATTCTTTTATGTTTTAGGGGTAAAAGAGTCTAATATAATCACATGGCAGACTAAGTTGCAAACTGTTAAGAGTATATAGTTATGGGCTTTAGTCTCACATCGGATAGAGAATTAGTAGGCGGCTAGTCCTCCTCCTATATTTTTTTTCCTCCTATATCTCTACTATTATAAGGGGGCTTCAAAACGGATCAAGATTGAGTCGTCTAAGCCGTGTGTATATCATCAACCATTTAAGTTTTTTAAAAAAATTATGTAAAAAATTGTTGAAAAAAGTTTTAATTTGTTATATATATTCAACATGGGGAATTGAACTCAACCAAACAAGAAGAATACCTTCCACCTTAACCACATGAGTTAGAAGAGATATTTGACTATAATTGAATAATATTCTTATTATACGTGCAAAGCACGTGCATTTACTAATTATATATATATAGGGTCCGGATCCGGAGCCCCTTCTGCGGAGCCCTGCGGGAGCCTCGTCGCCCTCGACCGTTGGATTGAGCGGCGGGCCCTATGCGCAGGAGGGGGAGGGAGGGGGAGAGAGCTTTGGCGGGACTTTTGATCCGCGCACATATATATATATATATATATATATATATATATATATTGGAACAAGGATAAATTTTATTCCACGCAGAACTCAGTAAAAGTATTACAGTACACAATCTCACATCTCTCCCACCCCGGTTAAGGGGCCATTACAGATACATCGAATTCTAAATTATTTAGAATTCCAACGGAAGGGATAATCAGCCCCTCAAATATACGTCTGTTACGCTCCCTCCAGACGTGCCAGACTGATGCTGCAAGTCGAACTCTGGCCATCCTAGCCCAACCAAGCTCCATACCTCGGCGATCCCTAATCCAAGTGAGGATCCCCGTATATCTCTGGCCCTGCCAACACCTCCTAGCGACCTCGTGCATTGCTCAGACCAGATATGCCAAGTCACCGGACACTCAAAGAAGAGGTGGCCAATAGATTCAGCCTCCAATGAACATAGTACGTACTTCGGGTCTAGGATCTGCATCCCAAACCTGATGAGCCTGTCCCTCGTCATCAACCTGCCAAGTAGTAGCTTGTATGCACATAGCTGCATTTTTCGGGCAATCTCCTTTCTCCAGATAAAATCGAACTCCGCAATCCTGTCATGAGGGGTCCTGACCAGATTGTAACAACTCTTGAAGTGGAAGGGGCCTGCCCCACCATCCACCCCAGGAGCAGCCCAACTCCAGGAATCTGCATGCTGGCTAGCATCAATGGTGATCCGGCGAATCTCCTCTCCAAACTGAGCAGTGTACCGATAGTCCTCAGGCCTCCATATTCCATCCCTGATAATCAGATTGCACTTCAGCCCTCTACTCGCCTCTCTGTCCATCTGTGCTCCCAAGGTCTCCAGGAGGGAACCATTACCCATCCACGGTTCGAGCCAAAGATCGGTGTTAGCCCATCCTTCATGATCCTGCATATATTGGACTGAAGAACCGACCTGCATCTAAGAATAGCCTTAAAAGGAACAGAGAAATTGTTATTAATCCTACATGACCAGAAAATAGTCCGCCTCAAGTATCTGCTAGCCATCCAATCTGCCCACTTTTTTTTTTCTTTTTCGGTTATCGACAATGTGTTATATATATATATACATATATATATATATATATGCAGATGACCTCTAGCCTAGTGGTTAAGAGAGATGCATGTGGCCCGAGTGGTCAGGAGTTCGAATCCCAGTGGGAGCGATTCCAGAAATAATTTACCTGGTTCCAAATATATATATATATATATATATATATAATATTATATATATATAATTATATATATATATATACACGCTCTACAAAATCATTAATGTTCTCTGTATCTAAAGGAAAAATGCATTCTTTTTGGCATCTTTTAAAAAATGAAAGATTCCTTTTCACCCGGTCATCATGGCCCTATATATACCCTGCAGGAAAAATGATCATCCTATATTTAATGTTTATTCTTTTCTGTTGGATGACCAATATTGTGTATATAAGCCTGCATGAAAAGGATTGGGATCGCCTCTCGTAATGCCCCGTTATGCCATAAAATAATGTTCTGACTATTTTCAAATGGATTTGATATTTTTCTATATGATATAGAAGCTGCTAAAAACCTCTTTGTCAGAAATAAAGCAGCTTATTTTAACATGTTTTCAACAGCAATGCAATCAACTTCCTTCATAATTTTAGAAGACAGTCTCACAAAGTGGTTCCACATCATGCCATTCACAACACATCAACTATTTCCTAGATCACCTATTATGTTTTATGGACACGTGACATCCATCTGAAACCACCTATGGAGTTCCATTTCATACATATGAATTTAAATTCTTAGTGTGATGCAACTAGTGTGTGTTGTTTAGTGAAGCTCTGCTCGGTTGTGTGCTGGCTGTGCATTTGTGGTAGAGATGATAATGGGCTGGCCGGGTCGGACAATACCCAAATCCGACCCTAAAATTGTTCAGGCCAAAAGTTTTGGCCTGGCCTAGCCCTAGTACCAATGTTCTAAAAAGCGCTAGGCGGACTCGGTGCGGCGGAGGTCCGCCTAGCGCCTAGCCCGCCTAGGCAGCCGCCTAGAATTTTTTTTTTTTTTTTTTGAAATTTTTGAAATTTTGAATTTTGAAATTTCAATGTTCTAAAATCAAAATACTATCTTAAAACCCAAACAAATATCCAAATTACAACTAAGAATAAACAAAATCAAAAACAAAATAAAAAAAATCAAAAAATTCAAAAAATCCGCCGCCTAGGGGCGCCTAGGGCCCGCCTAGCCCACCGCCTAGGGGATTTTCGGTGCGGTGGGCGGGCGCCTAGGCCGATTTTTAGAACACTGCCTAGTACTATGAAGAGAATAAGTGAACTATTATATCAAACTTACTAATTAATCAATTTTATTACAAGGAACGAATAATGTTACAACAAATATAACAAGTTGTATCACTGACTGAGAAAGCATTTAAAAGTAATCTATATAATTCCATTAAGATAGAAAGTACACGAGTATTGTTACTTACTGGAAGCCAAAAACAGGATGCCAATGCACAAACCGCAAAGAGTGATATGCAGAGACAGGGTAAGAAGTATGGAAACCTACAAGACGACGTAATTGTGAAGTTAGTATTAATATCAGACTGTAGCTAGGTAAACGGATTAAGTGAATCAAGAAAAAAGGATTACCTCCCAAATATGGACTGTGTGGAAAATACATCTGGAAATTTCTCTGCAGGCTGATATTATATGTGTGCAGAAATGTTAGATAATGTAGTAACCGATCAACTAAAAAGTGGAATATTAGATATATCAGACAGATATAATACCTAAAACTTCCCAACTAAGGAATATGTTAACCACTGCATTGTTAAATAACTAGGAAAAAGATTAAAGAAGAAATGTTTTATTCTTCACTCAATTTACAATTTTCATATACAAATTCAACATATATCATGGTATTCAAGCACGGAAACTGGTAAGTTGTTAACCCATTATCCCAAAATTAGAAGATAATTAAAAACCCTAGCATCTATATATCTTATCCCTCACTTTCTCTGTCATCTTATTCATGAAAACACCCCTGATGACTACAACGGCCAAAAATATCTCCGGTGGCCACTGGTGACACTATCGCCTCTCGTGTTTCGTCTTCTTGGATGGTAGTATCATCTTCTCCTTAGTCCTCTCTCCCTACTTCTATCTCATCATTCAAACTAATAGCCCTGACATCTACAAAGACGGCCACCAAAAACAGTAATAACACCACCAAAGTCTTTGGGCTACTGACAACAAGAACAATTGGCATCGGCAGAATTATGTACTTTTCTTGTTATTTTAACTTTTCAGTACTTCTCCTTCATTTATACTTCTAATCAAATTCTTCCTTTACCCTTTAAATATCACCTTCTATGTTGTATCTTTTTTTGTGAGGTTACTTCATCAGATAATATCTTTATCATATTGCTTCAATGCCTTCATGCATTAGGAATATCCGATGGAATTGATCAATGTTTTGATATTTGTGATTTAGTACATATGGGAAATTTGAAATAATTCACACAGATTATTTTGATTAGTATTTATATATACGGTATAAATTTAAAGAGTCGAAATGCATGTCCAATATTTGAATTTGTCCCACATGTCACCTGAACCCAATATCCCACATGCCAAACCCCAATTGACATGAACTTGATATCCAATTTTTAATGCCTTGGACATGACACGAGATGCTTGATGTTTAACAGAAGGGTTATAGTCAGGGTATCCAAGTGAGGCCTAAGGCAAAATTATATGAGAGGCCTTAAAAAATTTAATCGTTTTTTATTCAAATTTTCTAGCATATGTTTTTCAATCAATAACATGTGATATAGATTTTGTATTTTGTTCTTTACATTTAATTACAAATTTATCAAGAGCCCCCTTTTGAGATTGAACAAGCTTTTTTTTTCTCTTAAGTTTATCATGTACCGATTCAAGATTTCCATTAGACATATTCAAACAAACAAAAATATATACTAATTACAAAATAATGTCCCAAATATAAAAACTGAACGAGAAATTGAACAATAGAACCTGATTTTCTGATAATTGAAGACAATAAACTAGAAAATTGTTTCATCGTCTTCAAATCACGCCAGGAAATAAAGTCCCAAATTTCTTGAGAAGAAGATTGGGATTTTAGAGAGTTTTTTTTTTTAAGAAAAATTTGAGAAATTGAATAGTGATTATAATACTTTATTGAGTAAAGGTAAAGTGTTAACGGTTATTCTTTTAGTATTCAGTAAGTAATTTCTTTAGAAGCTATATTCAAACTCCCGTCTGCTGTCCCTAAAATGGTTCTCCCAATGATGTCCCCTCTCCTATGCATACAACACATATATATTCTATTTAAAGAACTAAATAATTATAGATACCAAAAGTTGTATGCATAGGAAAGAGGACATCATTGTTACACCCATTTTGGGACAGCAGATCTGCTCCCTTCAGAATGTAAAGCATTTAATCACTGCAGGCGAATTAGTTTAAATGCATATTGCATTTTTGGAAACTAGTTTCCAAAAGAATTAAATGCTGCATTTTTGGAAATTGCATTTAAACTCCCTTTCAAATAGTAATTATATATTTCCTTTTGGAAACTGCATTTTTTTAGTCAATGTTTTAAATGCAACAATCAAGATTTGTCAATTCTTTTATTACCAATTTACTATATTTTATTTTGTAACATGATAATATATAATACATACTTTATATAGAGAGAGGCATTAAAATTATGAGGCCTTTTCCCTGAGTGAGGCCCAAGGCAGCCACCTCCTCGCCTTGGGCCTCAGCCGGCCCTGTTCACAACAGAAAACATTTGCAAGTAACTGAAGCAACAAATGTAAACATTGACTACCTGTGACAAGTAACCTCCAATTGCTGGGCCAATTATTAAACCGATGCCTCGTGATGTACTGACCTGAAATGCCATAAATATCTGTATTATTGGCTGAATTAAGAAAATTAATTGAGATCTATGATTTTTAACTAGGTAAAACATGTGGTGAGCTTTGTACAAGTGATAATCCTAGAGCTTGATGTTCTTTCCGACACACCTCTGAAGCATAAGCCTGCGCGCAATTTTCAAATGAAGTCAATGGAAAACAAAAGAAGTTAGAGAGAGAATTGAAATTATGAAATTACCACTTAACCATCATAGTACATAGAACAAACCTTTAAAGGGCCAAGTAAACCACTAAAGAACCCAAGAAGAGATCTTGTGGTTATAGCCATCCAAAAACTTGTACTGAGTCCAAATAGAGTATTAAAAACTATCCTATAAATGAGGATAAAAATCATCATTGTCAGGGGAAAAAAACATTAAGCTGAGCCTCAGTCCACAAACATTGTGGGCTCGCCAGCTGATAGTAAACAAGTCAACAAAAGTACTTACACTGAAACAATGCTGATTACTATAACTGGTTTCCTACCATATTTATCAGCCACTATTCCCCAAATATTGATGTCAGAGCTCTCCCAAACATGAATGAAGATCCTTAAATAGAAAAATGAAATGAATATAATAATAATAAGGATTGTTACTGGAAACATGAGGTACACTGAGTCCTTTTTTATTATGCATTAGTGCAAAAGACGATGAACGTACCAACAAAACCTGCATAAAAGCCAATATCTTCCTCTGTTTTGGCAATATGAAGATCTCTTACCTGTGCAGATTGAAATGCAAGCAGCATCTGAAGTATTACAACAATTGCAATGAATATTCTAGAATTAGTATAGAATGTGTTCTTTAAGTCAGTTGCAATTGCCCCATCTCCTTTACACACTAGAAACCAACAGCCCCGTACCACAGGTCCACAGTGCAGACCAGTATGTAACCATCCTTAATGAACATACTCAGTTTCACTATTCTTAGAATCATTATTAAACTCATCCTATACAACCAACCATCACCGGCTGACAAGAAGCTTTAGCACTATACACCTCTGCTACCTCACTGGAACAATGTAGTAAAACTAAAAGGAGGAGCTTATGTAGACTAATATGCGGGTGGGGCTGAGGGGCGCAAGTAGATTATTTCCTTACTAAGAAGCTAGTACAAATTGCAAAACTGTACTGCTAGAGAGCTATATTAAGGTTATAAAGGATATGTACGTTGGAGTTATGAATACCGTCGGGAAAATTGGAAGAGATATTGCACCATTTGATGTCACTGATGGCATACATCAAGAACCAACATTAAGTGCAAGTCCTTCCTCTTTACACTAGTTATGGATGAACTTACTAGGCATATAAAGGATAAGGTTCCATGTTGTATGATGTTTGTTGATGGTATTGTGCTAGTATGCTAGTTGATGAGAGTACAAGGGTTAGCTTCTAAGATAGAAATAGAATTGTGCAGCAGAAAAATTTACCTAAAGGTTTAAAGTTAGCAGGAAAAAAAACAAGGAATATGTAATGTACTTCAATCAAAAGTCAAATAATGAGAAAGGGATTCATATTGATGCACAAGATATACCAAGGAGTGACATTTTTTTTATATTTAGGATCAATCGATCATCATGACGGAATGACTGATAAGGATATTGTTGTAAGAATAAAATGTGATAGCTGAAATAAAGTGCTTTTCAAGTGCTTTATGATCATAAGATGCATTGCAAGTTGAGAAAAAAGTTCTATAAGATCAGTGTTATAAATGTTGCACACATGTCATTTGGTGAACACAACATATATTGACATATAGTGTCGACTATATCATTCGAGAGAGTATCGACCGATATTGGGTTAAGAGCGATAAGCTGGCCGACATGAAATAACCCAATATTGACCGATGTATTTAAACATTGGCTTTTGGTTTTTGTTAACTTTATACCATTGACAAGTCCTAACCTGTTAACCCCAATGTAGAGTTGTTGTAAAGTGACATGTCGAGGAATCTCGGATTTTTCTTCTAATTAGCAACAAGACTAAGAATTTAAATGAATACACAGGTTAGTAATTTTTATGTTTGTACTTATCTTAATTAGACTCTTAAAGTACAAGATTGTATTGTTACTAGTTCTCTTTGTGGGCATAAATTGTTATGGTATTATATTTTTGTTAGTTAGTTTTGGGACATTTTGAACATTTAGTAGATTTATAAATTAGAATTAGATAGAACATATAATGTGTAATATACTGTATATTTATTGATATCCAACATTTTAAAATGTTTTCGACATTTCAAAACCCAAAACGACATGCTCTGGCATCCAACATCTACAACCTTCTATAAGATAGCTATAATGACCTTTATGGATCGAAGTATTGGAAAATTCAAAAACATATCCCGAAAACAAACATAGTTGAATCAAAAACCCTAAGATGGGTGAGTGGCAATGAAGATAGGAAACGGGTGTATTTCTGGGAAGTTAGAGGTGGCACCACTTGAGGATAAGATTAGTAAAAATAGTCTCCAGTTGTTTGTTTCGAGATGTACAATACTCGATAGAACGTAGACCAATTGATGCACCGTTAGGAGCAATAAGATAATAGTTATAAGAGTTGCTAGAACTATGGATAAGCCTAGACGGACTCAGATTGTGGCTGTAAAGAAAGATACGGATGTTAATGTTACAAAGGATTGTCGTATATGGACTAAGCTAATGTTGCAAAGAAAATGGTCCTTAACATAGTTGAATTAAAGAAAATGATTCAAATAGCCCACCCCCAAAAATTTGGAATCAACTATCAAGGTTGTCGTACTTTGCATCGGACAAAAAGATATCAAGGAAGGGATGCAAAAGGAGTCATCAAGTTCTAGCTAAAGTACAAGAGTAAGTTGCATTGCAAACTGTGTGACATAGTAGGAAGAGCACTATCATATGCAACTTGAAATCAAGTATGAAAAAGGTTTCAGATCTCAGTAAAAATCATGGCATTATTTGTCGAATCTTCCCCCACTAATGGATCTTTTTAAGCAGTCTTCGAGGTTTTGGGTTTAAGAACCCTATAAGAAATTTATGTTTTGTTGTACACACTTGTATATTTATAAGGATTGTATACTTCGACCCCTTTGGTCCGGAATGATAAAACTAAGCCGGAACAAGACAATACTACAGATTTTCAAGGAAACTGAGCAAAATCAATTTTATGTGTAGGATTTGGACCAATGCCCTTTGAGACAAGTGAAACCTAAAGCCATGTTAGGTATACTACTAGTGTAAGACATGTTTGTCGTTAATAAATTATAATGAAACCTATGTAACAAGGATTATTCAAAAGAGGAGTCCCCCATAGTGAATCATATTGGATACTCTGATACTCCATGAGATATGTATCAGAAGACTTTACTAAGTATCCTAGATTCAGAATAATACTTATTGTATTTGATATGGATAAGGACTTAAAAGCAAGGTTTGTAAAAATCACTAGGCGCTAGTCGGGCGGACAACTTCCGCCTAGCGCCTAGCCCGCCTAGGCGGTTCAAAAAATAAAAAGAATCCAAAAAATCTACTAAAAATTGCAGAAAAAATCCATAAAACCCCAAAACATGTC
The DNA here is from genome assembly GCA_029216955.1 of Iris pallida. Lineage (NCBI taxonomy): Eukaryota > Viridiplantae > Streptophyta > Magnoliopsida > Asparagales > Iridaceae > Iris > Iris pallida. Next base: position 19,146,041 of record JANAVB010040818.1, on the reverse strand, counting down.
TAGTCGGGCGTCGGGCGGGCATCGAGCAGGCACCCGGCGTCTAGCGCCTAGGCGGACGCCTTTTAGAACAGAGCTTAAAAGAGAATAAAAACATGAAGTAATTTTTTGAAGATATGAAGTATGGTTGGACTTTGCATGACTTTTCTTCTTTTTAAATAAGTAACTTCTTATATCCCTTTCATGTGATGAATCAACTCCGGGCATCATCTGATATTTCCTTTTTAGCGATACAAAATCATATTAGTGTTCTTAAACCTCTTATTTATTGATGTATGTTTCTGTTGTAGATAAATAAAACTACGGTTAATATGCTATTTGTATAGTTTAATTAGTATTGTAGCATTTGTGTTGTAACCCCTCCATATCGTATCTTAGTTTTCAAAATTATCGTGTCAGCCTACCCCTATCGTGAGGTATGGTATCACAAAATCTGTATCCATGCTACATACAGTGAAACTCTTAGGATATCAATGTGAAACCAAATGGATATAGAGAAGGAAATACTTAAAAACTTCACACTAATTTAGTAGTGGTGGGATAGGACATGCTGAAATATTGTGACACGATATAGAAATATTGATAAAATCTTCCAATATAGATGGCAAAGTCATATGTTACCTTGGAGCACAATTTTATTGGATAAGGACTAATTATCAGCTCGGTTGCTTAAATGAATTTATGATAAGGAGTGTGAATGGATTTATGAGCACCTTTGGAGATGATTGAATGGATTAATTTTATGAAAATTGTGTTTTATCTTCAATTGTAGAAAGCTTTTGGTTGACAGATTGCAACTAACTGAGGTTGTTTTCATGCTTCTGTATGGTTTGGGCCATGATATAGAAAGATCATGTTGTATCTTTTCAGGGGAAGTTGGAAAGACCAATCTAGCATTGAATTAGAAAATGACCTTGTATATATGAACCATGACTAAAGCATTAGAAATCTAATTTGAGAATAAAAGAGAGTGGTTCCTATATATTGCATGTATTCCATGTCTAAAATTTAAACATCAACATAAAATATATTTCAATAACATAAGAATTATATATGTCGGATACAAGCTTCTTGAAGATGAGAGAAGTTTGGATATCATGTAAACATCAAAGAAAAGGAGAATCAGCAAACTGCTGCATATAACTTTGGAAAGATACAGATATGTGCATCTCAGAATAATGTATTTGCTTGAAAGTAAGAGTTGAATCATACATACCATGAAGTACAAGAATGGGAACAATGAAGATATTGGTAAGGCTGGAAAAAACAACAGAATAAATGAGAATAAAATCCAGAAGGGACCTCTAGAAGGAAAATATATGCATGAAGTTTATAAGAGGAAAAGATAATACATAATTAAAAGCAAGAAAAAGGACTGCACGGAAAAGCGCATGCAGGAAAGCAATATTAAGTCACTGAAACATATTGTTTCTAAAATATGCTACTTCAGTAAACATGTGTGGCATAATCTGCTGTTCAGTTCAGCCATACATAATACCTACATCCATATCTCTATGTTCATTAGATCATCCGAGAAACAGGGACAAGGTCACAATGACCCTCCCAAGCATCTAATTGGGACTTCCCTTTCGGAAAGGTAGGTCTTCTATATAGATGTTGAGAACCTCAGAAAATATTTGGGTGTTACTGGAAGACCTTAAACTATTCCCTCATATTCGATCAGTTGAACATACAAGATAACAGAAAATATTTGGGTGTAACTACAGACTATTCATACAACCTACTTTCACCTAGTGGAGATTGAATAAAAAAATTCTTTGAAACTCCATTTCTAACATAAAAAATCTTGGTTACATACAAAAGGGAATAATCTTTCTCCAAATCCTTTGAGAATTGTACAGATCCAGATCACAAGGACTTATGGTGTAAAGATGTTGGAAGATGGAGAGGAGAACTAGAGATTTTCAATCATTACCTAATTAAAAGACACTACATTTACGCTCCATAGCCAACCCCATTCTGATGGGAGAAGGCTTGGATGATGATGATGATGACAGTTCTATTAAAGACAATTGGCAGATCCATTGAACCAGGCGATTGCATGTACATGTGCATTGCAACCTGGTAAAGTAGAGACATATATCAAATTCTTAAGCCTGTAGAACTCAAGTTGACTGCACTTTAAGGCAATGGTTTCTGAATTGCACTGTAGCTCCATTTCTGATTACTGACTTATTTCTTGTTACTTATCTACATTTCCATCAAGCGAAAGATATGTATTTCAATGCTGAGTTTGTCAAACAAACTTTGATAACTCGGTTAGATATTTTCCTTGCCAAGCTTGACTAACAAACTTCGATAGTTTGATCAGGTTGACCTATATCAAAAATAATTCCTTTGGGACTAGTTTATTTTTGGATAAACTGTTGATCCATCTCAATGTACTGTGTCTTTCAGATGAACCGGAGCACTGGCAATGTGTTCTTTAAGAACAGGGGCTGTATGGGCAGAGCCAATCGCGTTACTATGTCAGCTGAAATGTGAATGACCAAACAATGGTTATAAAGGTTATTGAATGTTGGCATTGGACCCGAACCGGACCGGTCTGGTCCAGTCCTGGGTTCAGTTCACGGGGACCGATCCTATAGTGGCCCGGGTCCATTAAGGAATAATGCGCCCATTAGGGGTGCACCCATTAAGGATTCCTAATGCCTATTTATAGAGGGGTTCTCATATGGAGAAACCCTAATATCTATTTTCTACAGCTCTCCATATTTTCACGCTCTTCTCAACTTCTCCTTCCCTCGTAGAAGATCCGTCCACGGTGTGGAAACCAAGGAGGCCTCTTTACTAGAATCCTCTACGACCGTGCTCAAGGAGACTGTAAGAGAAGGCCGGTTCAAACACTGAGGCCTCGTTTGGTTCGCAGAATCATCGGGTTGGGAAAGGAAAGTGATGACTTTCCTATGTTTGGGTGCCAAAGGAATTGAGGAGGAAAGGAAAGTGATTCTCAATGGAAGAAAAATTAGGGGAGAAGGTGATTCCATCCATCCAAGCAAGGAATCACTTTACCACATTGAAGTATTCGCTTTCCTTTCCAAATTTTTTGGCATTTCCAAACATCGTAAAGGAAAATCAACGGGAATTGTAATTTCCCAAAGGAAAGGAAATGCCGAGGAATTGATTTCCTTTCCCTTCCATTCCGCGAACCAAACGAGGCCTGAAGGTAAACCCTTTCTACTGCATCAACTTATCTTTGATACCAAGATCCCCAGGAATCTACATTGGAATCTACGACCATGCTCAAGGAGATCGTAAGAGAAGGCCAGTTCAACTCCACGGTAACATATCACTCGGATACTTTCTGCACAGATTATTAGAATAGGCTTGATGTTTTTTTAGGGTCGCTTGTAATTTGTGGTGCTTCATGCTTAATTACACATATCCCTTTGCTAATTGACAACATATGGCTTGCTGTTAAGTAGGTTTATATATTTATGTCTAGAAAACTCACTTGATCACACATCTTGGACTTGATGTTGAATATTTAGGCAATCTAAGCATATCTTGGTTCTCATTAAAACTTGTTTTATTTTACTGTATAAACATATATACCATGGGTCTTTGATTTCAAAAACCTGGAGCAACAAAGGTCCCTGGTTCGAAGAATAGCATTGAAGCCCCTCTTTTGAGAGTTAGCTAAATGTTTAGTGACCAGTTACAATGTAGTTAGGTAGCAGCTACTTGGCTTCCTGCCTTCCTCTCAGGGAATGCATGGTGCTTTATGAGTCACCAGGGCCCACATTGGGGGTAGTCAAGTAGGTGAGAAGTAGTACAATGGTCACTGACTCATAATAATAACACACCTCATTCTATCTGCAACCACTGCCAATCTTTGGTTCACCAGGGCACAAATCAGCCTTTGCAGATATTGCATGCGCTGTTTCAAACAGCCTACTAATATGATACACAGCACGAAACATGCCTTCATGAGGATTGTTCCAATAGGTGATCAACTGGTCACACAAATCATGATATATTAAGCAATAACATTATTGTTGCGAGGTTTTTAAATCTAAGTTATATATAGTATATATATGTAGCTGATTGTTGAACTGTGACAACTGTCATTGTCTCTTCTTTCTGGATTCCATCATTTATATATCTGCTTTGTTTCTGCCCTCACACAGATTCACGATACTCAATATTAAGCAGAATTCTTTCTGCTGGCAGAAAATAAAATGGACAGAGTCCAGTCGCCCATCTTTTATTCATTATGGGTGACAAGAGTCTCAGAATTCAGAAACAAATAAAGATGGTTATGTATGCTTTCATTAAGCAGAAGCACAATGATCTGCTTTCATTTGTATGCTAATATACTCTGTTGTGACTTGTTGGTATTGATATTGCTTAAAGGAAAAAAATGCAAAGTAATTAAGCTCAAAACTGAGTATTGTAGGCTAGCTAGCATCGATAAAATCATAGATTCTCTGTCACTAACATTTTTCTCAAGAAAATTGGTGATGATGATTGGGCTTGAGAAAGGGGGAGAATGATACTGCAGACCATTTTAATGTGATGCAAAAAGAGCCAATCAGAGGCTTGCCTTGCTCAGACTCAGTGGCCCTCTTTATTAGTGGCTTGCAGCCTTGCCTTGTTGAATGTTATTACTCCTTGCCTCCTCATTTGGGCTACTATCGGCATATGTTGACTGCTTTTGGCATATTGTTCACTAAAGGGGGGAATTTTGAGAGAAAGGATCCTTGTAACAAGGACCTTGTTGACTGTATTGGCATATTACCCCTCTTCTTATCCTTGTAAGTTTCTATCTCCATTTTTTTATTAAACTTACTGAGCTATATTGTCAGTTAACTGTTACTCACTTAGTTCAGTAACTGTCATGTTTTATGTTGTCAGTTGTCTTCACTAATGCTCTCTGGTTTTATTGCCTCAGTTTTGAATGATTTCATGTGAAGAGAGCTATGTTGCTTGGCTACACAATTTGAGAAAAAGGCTGAGAATTGGTTGCTTGTGAGAAAGATAGTTGTTAGTGGCTTGCAGCTTGCCTGCTGGTTGGCAACCAGTGGTTATCTCAGTTTTTAAACTGATAAGAATAGACTCTATTGCAAGTTGGTTGTCTCAATCTCTGTGTCTACTAACATTTTTTTCTCCAGATAGTTGGCAATGATTATTTGGCTTGAGAAAGTGAGAAAATGATAATACAAAGCATCTTAATGTGATGCAAAAAGAGCCAATATGAGCCTTCTATAACTTTTTATCTCATTTCTTTCAGTTTGGCAGCTTGGGCTTGGTCAGAGAATTGCCTTGCTAAATGTTATTGCTTGTTGGCATTTGGCAACCAGTGTCCAATAATAGACAGCCTACAGTTCTTAATTGAGAACTATGTTGCTTGGAGAGAGTATTGGTCATACACTAATGTTGTCAGTTTTATTATTTTGAACTCTTTGGAGTTTGGACTTTGGTGTATGTCATTGTTAGCGTCTAATTAAGAACTCTTTGTAATGTTTGATGTTGGAAGTTGGACACATGTATCGGATGGTATTGGTCACTTGGTTGCAAGTGCTGGGACCTTGCTTTAGCACGGTGTAGAAAAAAAATGCTTCAAGTGCTGGAGCATCGTGTTTATGAGTGTTCCATCAGCGATCAAGTTTCAGTTTTTCAGTTGATTGCAACAAAGCACATTGGATAACATGTTACACAGATGACATGAACATGATGACCCATTAGATACTTACCATAACATTTCTCAATATTTTGCATGGTAAATAAATAGATACTGATGTTAGATAACTTTTTTATTTTACATATTACATAAATCAATGTCCAATTTTCACACAGGATGAGTTTATTGGCAATATGTTTTAGCTCTTCAAAAAACTTCATGTTCCCATTGAATTACTTTGTATAACCTACGTCTTATATTGAAAGATATCAAAAACCTTCTTATCTCTTGGATGATATATGTATCTACAATTTCTCTCGTTTCTTTTTAGTTTGGAAAATGAATTTTTCTCATATCTCAAGGTTTCATGCATATCAAAGAAGAAATTTCTTAGTGTTAGAATGTCTCCAAGAAGCTATGGCATGTGCCTAGGCGACCTAGGCGTATAGGTAAAATGTATGTCGACTCGTCTTGGATTTTTCACCTGGTTGTGGAAATGTTGCCTAGACGCGCCTAGGCGACCGCATAGGGTCAAATATATTACACAGCTGGGAAAAAAATATTGGCCAAGATCTCTAATAATCTTTTTATGTCATTATAATCTTTTTATGTCATTACATTCATAATGTAGCCTCCACTTTCAACAGCACTTCCTTTGACGACAACAAGCCTTCATCCTTTTCTACCCAGGTCTTATCTAAGAACTTGACTTGCATACCAACCGGTTTCGCTACAAAAAAAGGTTTGTTTTGCAGCAAACACAATGAAAGATAACACAGAATGGTAGATTCAACGGAATCATAACTACATAAGAGACTTCTAATAGAAAGAATCACATATTATCGAACAATTCGACAGACCAAGTCCCCAAACCAACTCAATGCATAGAATATAGAAGAAGGAACGTTGATACATTAAGGACTAATGAAAGAAAAGAATCTCTGCATTATCTTTTAAACCACTATTTTTTTTTTTATAAAATTTGTTTTTAAAATTACTCTTAAGGTCTGCCCTCACAACCCAAGGAAAGAAGAGGGCTAGGCCCAAGTTTATGTAATAGACTTTTCGCGCACAATCTATCTTCTTAACTCTCCCTTTGCTACCAATTCTTCCATATTCATCAAGTTTTAAATAATCTACTCTTCCTATCCATAGTATAATCACAACAAGCACATATAATCCCCCCTCCCTAATTTCTAGACAAATCACATGCGCATAACGAAAGACATGAAGGAGGAGCAAGAGCTTATGTCATCTTACAGGAGCAGAGTGCGACCACCCATATGTAGACGAATTCTTTGTAGGGTATTCCTGCGTTGGCCTCGTTCTTCCGATCCTGCCTGCAGCCGGGGCAGTCGCCATAGTACACAACCTTCTTCTCCTCCTTCAATAACAAGGGCTCTCCACGTGCTTCCATTGCTAGTCCCTACCGATCACTCGCTCAGTCCTGACCCATATCACAAATCACAACAACAACAATAACAACAACAAAATAATGTTGTCAGAAGAAGAAATTAAGACGGGGGGTCACCAGTTTGCGTGTGTTGAATGGATACATCACCCAAAATGCTGACACGCAGCGTTCATGGTATGTGTGTTGCCACCTGTTTGTCATAATTCCCCAGAGAGTCCTCTTCTTTTATTCAATTGCTCTGTTTGATTCCAGTGGAACAATTCTTTATTTATTATGCTGATTTTTTTTTCTTCTTCTTTTTAAGCATTGGGTTCTCGTTGCACAATTAGCACCAGAATCAATCCGGTGACCAAAAGTATGAATGGGGCTCCGTAGAAGTGGGCAAGTTTGTAGCAGCCACTCCTCTCTTCTTTGGGTTGGCTGGTAGTGGAGAAAAGTTGGTTGAGGAGGAGACTCAGGGCTCAAGATAGTATAATAAAGCTAATTCTAAAGACACACCATATTTTGGTAGACTATTTATAAGGGCACATAAAAAGTTGATCAGAGCTAGTCAGGATTGGGACTAGCCAATGTTTGAGGAGAATTTACTGGTGCTATCCAAATTTTCTACTCATGGGGCTGTCCAAACCCCCTCCCCTCCAAAGCCAAAATTTTACTCTCATTTCTAAATTTCACTTACTCTCTTCCAAAACCCTACCTTTCTTTTCTTCTTCTTCTATCCATCTTCTTCTTCTTCTTCTTCTTCTTCTTCTTATTCTTCTCCACCATTTCCATTCTCACTCTCCATCAAAATCCTAATTTTCTTTGGATATGCCCTTATAAATAGCTAAAGTTTAGGGTATCAAGTTGAAAACACAAGAATAATTAAGGGTATTAAGTTGCAATTGGGGCTAGCCCTGATCAACTTTGGATGTGCCCTTATTAATAGCCAAAGTTTAGGGTATCAAGTTGAAAAATAAGAATAGTTAAGGATGTTAAGTTGCAATTAAGCCTTATTTTATTATAGGCTAATTCTAAGGGTACTTCACATTTTGCTAGGGGCTATCCCTTACTAGGGACAGCCCATGAAAGTGGAACTTTTACTGGGGACAGTCCGAATTTTACTTAGGACTAGCCCACCCCCCCCCCCCCCCCCCCCCCAAACCCTTTTAATACTTCATTTCATCAATTTCTTTCTCTCTTCTACATTCCTAAAATCTAAACCCAATTTCTCTTCTCCGTAACTCTAATCCCAAATTCCTAAACCCTAAATTCCTTCTCCATTCCTCCAACTCCAAGCAATGGCACCTAAGCCTAAACCTTCATCACAATCTAGATATGTTTTGACCTATTTTGCTTTTTTCGTTTTAATAAATTTTCCCCAAAAAATTTTCCAATTTTTTTTCCATAAACCCTAAATTCCTTCTCCATTCCCCCAAAAATTTCTAGGTCACATAAGTAATGCTCAAAATAGTTTGAAATAGGTTAGAACAAATTTAGGGTTCATGTATGTACCTTTCGAATACGACAAATCAAATTTTGCATCAAACCCTAACCATAGAATCATTGGTTTTGGCCTACAGTCGACCACGAAAATGACATGACTACATGCAGTCTTGCAGTCCTGCAATAGAGTAGGACTGTATGCAGTCTTGCAGTCCTGCAATAGAGTAGGACTGCATGCAGTCCTGGTTAATATTAGGACTGCATACATTCATGCAGTCATTCCTATTTTGTGACTGATAAAATAGATTGCAAGCAGTCCCACGGTCCTACTGTATTGCAGGACTGCAAGACTGTATGCAGTCCTATCGTATTGCTCGACTGCAAGACTTCATGCAGTCCTACTGTTTTGTAGGACTGTAAGACTGCATGCAGTCCTGTCGTTTTTGTGGCCGACTGTAGGCCAAAACCAATAATTCTAAGGTTAGGGTTTGATGCAAAAATTAATTTGTTGTGTTCGAAAAATACATATATGAACCCTAAATTTGTTCTAACCTATTTTATCAAACTATTTTGAGCATTACTTATGTGACCTAGAAATTTTTAGAAAAGAAGAGAGCAAGAGAGGGAGAAGAGAAGAGAGAGAAGAGGGCAATAAAAATGTTGGTATTTATACTTATATGTGGGCTAACCGAAGCAAAGAAAATGAGTGACAAACTTGTAAATGTTTGAAAAAAATTTGGAATAGCCCCTAACAAAAGGCTATGTATAAGGACACATCAAAAGTTGATTAGGGCTAGCCAAAAGCAAACTTTGATTTATTTACAAGTTTGCCATTGAAAAAATTACTCAGGGCTAGCCAACATGTGAGTATATAAGTCAACTATTTATTTTTTTTGCTCTCCTTTCTTTCCTCACAAATTTGGCCCAAAATAGTTCTATCAGAACTCAGGCAGAACTCGGCCCGAGTTCGGTCAAGGTGGTTTTAACCAATTTTTGAATCCCCTTGATATCTGCATCCAACGTTCAAATACGAGATTTCTACATCCGAACTCTGCCCGAATTCGATCTACAAAAACACTATAAATACAGAGGAACTTTCACATTTTCAAATCACTCATTCATTCTCTTCTCTATTCCATTCAAAGTATTTTCTACGTGCTACACTTTCAAATCTAGCCTATACTACTCTTAGCCAAGCCAGTACAGTTTCTCTTTAATCTAGAGTTTGATTTTGAAGAGTTGTGTCGAATGCTAAATTTCAGAAAATGTTCCATTTTTCAATCGCCTTTTGGAGTCGGTCGTGCACTCGTCGCCAAACACGGTGTTGTGAAGTCGGTCATGCACTTATCCCCAAGCACGGTGTTGTAAGAGTTGCAAGCACTCAGCTAAAGCTTGTGCCATAGTGGATTAACATCGAGCAGGAGTGCTCGAGACTGGATTAGTCCTCCACGAGAGAAACCATTATATATCGTTGTGTCACTGAGTTTGATCTTGTTAACTCTTACTTTACTGCAATTCATTTATTGTTATATCATTTACTCTTACTTGCCATAGTTCATAATTTTTAATTATGATATTTATTCTGATGTACACGCACACACTCTATTCACCTATTCCTCCTCTATAGGTGCTCAACGATCCTATAATTGGTACCAGAGTAGATTATACATATACGTAACCATCTAGAGAGTATATATGGCAATCGTTAAATCTATATTCAACGGTGAAGGACAATCCACAAATAGACCCCAGTTATTTGATGGAGCGAATTACACTTATTGGAAAACACGGATGAGTTTCTTTCTTAAATCACTGGGCTTCGAAAACGGTTACAAGAAACCTCCTAGAACAGTGATTGATTGTGTTTTAGTAGACAAGCCTCATGACAAATATAATAAGCATGATAAGACACGAGCTAATCTAGATGCACGAGCCATCAATCACCACTAAAATACAACAATTTAGCGACGACCCTATCCATCGCTAATCCGTCGCTAATTTAAATTACCGACGGATTACCGACGGATACGGGCTGAAAAAATCCGTCGGGAATAACCTCATCGCTAAAACTAGTCCGTCGCTTAGCGACTACTTAGCGACGGATTACCGTTGGCTAAATCAAAACAGTTAACGACGGCTAGCCGACGGCTTCCCGTCAACTTCGACAGTTTAAAATTTTAATATAGCAAAGATTAGCGACGGACAATACGTCGCTAAATCGTCGCTAAACGCGTATCAGAGGGTTTCTGATACGCAACATCCGTCGCTAACCTCGTCGGATTAGCGGCGGAGTAGCGACGGATATTCCGTCGACATGCTCCTGGATATCTTTCATAATTCTAGGACCTTGGCGACGGATAACCCGTCGGATTTTAGTCGCCTATCCGTCGCTAACTGGGAATCCCCCAGTTAGCGACGGATAGTCCGTCGGAAAGTGGTCGCCAGTCCGTCGGTAGCTGGGAATTTTTTGAAAAAAATAGCATAAAATTGGGCATTCCCAATATACACAATTCCAATATACAAAACACACAAATAATTTCAAGCAATTCTAATATACACAATTCCAATATACAAAACACAAATATTCAATATTCAATAAAACAAATATCCCAAGCACAAATATACAAAATACACAAATATTCCAATATACAAAACACACAAACAATTCCAACACACAAATATCCCAAGCATTCAAATTGTTCACACAAAACACACAAATGTTCAATATTTAAACACAAATATTCAATATTCAATAAAAAGGAAATCGACTTTGGCCTCAGCAAAGATCACAAGTCAGACGATGAATCCTCACAGCCAGGGATCATAGTTACGTTGAGGCATGTACCATTCTCTCAGCCACTTTGTATACGAAGGCTCAATCTGGTTGAGGTCTTCTGTAGGGACAGGAGGGTCAGTCCCGATGCTACTACTCTCTGACGGTGGCTCCTCCTTAACTTCAACCTTGGGAGCAATCTCTTCCCTGATGGTCATCGGTTCTTCCTTGACCTCGACCTTTGGTAACACCTCCTCCTTAACAGTCACCGGCTCTTGTTTGACGACGGAGACTTCCTCCGTGTCGACCTCCAAGGGTTCCTTGCCTCGGCCCCTTCCTCGGCTAGCAGCACCACCTCGGGAAGTCTTGGGAGCCATCTCTCTGACAACAGAAATTTTCATATAGGGTAAAGAAATTTACTCAAATTATAAAAAAAAATAAGAAGTTTATTGAAATTGTAATCGGAGTAATGAAACGACATTGGAGATGGCGTGTCGTAGTGGTCGGATGGGAGGGGGTGACGCGCCACCACCCATGGCGCGCTGGGGGGACGCCTACAAATAACATGGACACTGACGCATGCCGCTCGAGTGAGCCAAAGGCATGCAACCACTTTCCTTCCTCCATTCCCCCTCTCCCTCTCTCATGCTATCAACGTCACAACTTTTCCAGTGCTGCTCCTCTAATGATGATGAACGCAAAAATCAAAGACCCCCCTCTCCTTTCTCACTCTTCACAGTTCTCACAACAGGAAGGATTAGTGCTTTCTAGTTCTCTTCCATCCATCCATTCCTCCGTTCTAATCAAGCTTCTTCTTTTTTCTCTCCTCCACCATGGCTCTGGACCCATCTGCTCCTCCCTACTTCCCTTCTTCTTATTTGACTCTCTCAGCCACATATGATATCCAGCTCAAGTGTAGAGTCAGAGGAGAAGAAGTGGGCAGGAAGAGGAGGGGGAAGCAGCACAGCCGGCGACATGACCTAGAAGAAGTACAGAGGTTTTGCTGGAGGTGCTGGCAATTTTCCCAGGATGGCATTGAGGAGCAAGTGTAGAGTCGGCCGAAGGAGCCACAGCTTCCTTCCGCTTCCTCCTCCCGAGGGCTTCCAATTCAAAGAACAAGACGAAGGCTGCTGGAAGACCACAATCATGATAAGAAACATCCCAAATAAAATCAAGACGAAATTCATCTATGAAAGTGCCACCACCCATGGCGCGCGCTGGAGGGGTGTGTGTGGGGGTTGGTGGGGCTCACAGAGAAGACAGTAGGAGGGGGGATCTCTGGCGCACGCCATGACTTATGGCACATCCCGTAGGGACTTGGCCTGCGCGCGCCACCACCCATGGCGCGTCCTAGCACGTGCGTCAAAGCACACGGCTTAGAAAATTATGACATGTTAGTCTTACGACACCGCGGTAACATGATATTCACATTAAGGATCTTTGACAAGGTGACATGTTATGAAAAGATGTATCCTTATAGTTCTTCTTCTGAGAACAGGATAACATTATGCTGTCAGGATCAAGTTCCTAGCCCAATCAGGATAACATTGTGTGTATAGACAAAGAGTGATATGGTGAGGGGTGTATGTGTGTGTATTTCAGTCAAATGTGTGTGTGTTAAGGGTGTGATAGTGAGAGTGAAAGACTGGGAGGGTGTGTATGTGTCCTAGTCAAATGTCTGTGTATGTTAAGGGTGGGTGTGTGTACAGACGAGAGCCTCAATATACTAAATTTTACTAAATTTAATTATTTGGTTCGGTTTCGATTTTAAAAAATTCGGTTCAGTTTCGGTTTTGAATATACTAAATTCGGTTCGGTTTCGGTTTTCAATATACTAAATTTACTTATTTGGTTTCGGTCCAAAGTTAATATATACTCCTATATATATATATATATATATATATATATATATATATATATATATATATTTTTTTTTTTTTTTTTATCATATATATATATATATATATATATATATATATATATACTCCTATATATATATATATATATATATATATATATATATATATATATATATATATATATATATATATATATATATAGGAGTATATATATATATATATATATATAGGAGTATATATATATATATATATATATATATATATATATATATATATATATATATATATATATATATATATATATATATATATGATATATATATGCGTGTGTGCCGAATATATATATATATGTGTGTGTGTGTGTGTGTGTGTGTGTGTGTGTGTGTGTGTGTGTGTGTGTGTTTGTGTGTGTGTGTGTATGTGTGTATGTTCCGAACCCCCGCGCCCGATACTCATAGGGATAGTCCGATATCGATACTCATAGGAATAGCCCGATACCGATACTCATAGGAATAGTCCGATACCGATACCGATTTCGATACTCATAAGAATAGTCCGATACCAATACCGGGACATGCCAAAATCATAAGAATAGTCCGATACCAATACCGGGACATGCCGATACTCATAAGAATAGTCCGATACCGATTTCTGTTTGTGTGTGTGTGAGAGAGAGTGTGTATGTGTGTGTGTATGTATGTATGTGTGTGTGCCGACAGCATCCCCTCCCCTCCCTCCTCCCCCCTCCCCGACCCCCTCCCCCACCCCTCCCCCGATCCGATACCGATTTCGATTCCGATACCAATTTCGATACCCCCCTCCCCCGATCCGATATACTCATAGGATTGGTCCGATCGAAACCACCTATACCCCCTCCCCCGATCCGATACTCCGATTCGAAACCACCGATACTCATAGGAATGGTCCGATCCGAAACCACCGATACCCCCCCCCCCACCCCCTCCCCTACCACGCCGGACAATAAACCCCCCTCCCCCTCCCCCACCCCCCTGATAGCCCACCCCCGACAGCAAACCCCCATCCCACCCCTCCCTCCCGCCCCCCCCCTCCCTCCGACAGCAAACACCCACCCCCCTGCCCCCCGGCCCCGCACCTAACACCATCCACCCCCCCGCCCCCCTCTCCCCTCCCCCCCTCACCATTGGCCCCCGCGACAGCCGACCCCCCACCCGAAACCCTACCCCTACCCCTACCCCGAAACCCTAAACCCTACCCTGCCCCCCGCCCTCAACACCCTTCCCTCCGCCCCCACTCCCTCCCTCCACCTCGTTGGCCCCAGCGACAGCCGACCCCCCAAACCCGAAACCCGAAACCCTATATGTTAAACAAAGAGAGAGAGAGAGAGAGGGAGAGAGATAGCATACCTGAGAGAGAGAGAGACCCGTCGGAGAGAGCTTCGTCGGATAGAGAGACCCGTTGGAGAGAGCTCGCCGCTGGAGAGAGAGAGAGAGAGAGGGAAGAGAGAGAGAGAGAGTCTTTTTGGGAGGAATGAAAAATTTTCCCCCGTCGGTTTAATTTAAGTTAGGTTACAGTATTTAGCGACGGAGTACCGACGGATATATCCGTCGCTAGGTAGTCGCTAAATACCCAGTAGATTACCGACGGAACTTCCGTCGCTAGTTAGACGCTAATTTATCGTGCCATTTTTTTTTAGATTTTGCCGCCACAATGTGCGACATATTAGCGACGGAGATCAATCCGTCGCTAAATTTTCGTCAAATTAGCGACGAATGTGCGACTGATTTTGACACAAAAAAATAAAAAAAATATCCATTGCTTTCTGACGGCAGTCCGTCACAAGGTAGTCGCTAGTCCGTCGCTATTACTGACGGACAAGATCCGTCGCTAATGGTCCGTCGCCAAATTGCTGTATTTTAGTAGTGAATGCACTATTCTGTGTAATTGATAAAATCGAGTTCAATCGCGTATCTACTTGTGCCACATCTAATTAAATTTGGAAACTTCTTGAGGTAACTCATGAAGGAACTTCCCAAATAAAGGAGTCCAAATCAGTAGATTGACACAAGAATACGAGACATTCAAGATAAAACATGGTGAATCAATTACACAGATGTTCATTCATTTTCTTGATATTACTAATCATCTACAATCTCTTGGAAAGGACTGCAGCAATCACGAGAAGATCAGGAAGGTACTGCATGCTCTAACCAAGAATTGGAACTCGAAGACCACCGCGATCATAGAAGGAAATGACCTCACCTCGATGACATTGAAGACACTTATGGGCAAGCTCATGACCCATGAGCTGGACTTACAAGACTTTGAAGAGGTAACCCCCAAAGAAAAATCAATCGCCTTCAAAGCTCAAGCCAGACGAGTCTCATGCAATGATTCTGAAGAAAAAGATTTCGATAGTGATGAATATGCCCTACTGGTCAAGAACTTCAGAAAATTCTTAAATTTTGAGCGATCAAATTGAAAGAAAAAGGATGTCAATGAAAGCAATGAAGAAGAAACTATCTGCTTCGGATGCAAAAAGTCAGGGCACATGAAGAAGAACTGTCCACTAACGAAGAAAAGCAGTCCATACGACTGATCAAGATCGAGCAGAAAAGCTACAACTGGTCAGAAGTATGCAAACACCAGCATCTGGTATGAAAGTAAGGCCAGTGAGTCAGAAGAGGAGGACAGACCCAGCAGCAGTGTAAATGTTTGTCTAATATGGCAACGATAAGGTATCAGAAAATTCTCTCTATGATGATTTTACATTCGATCAGTTAGAAAATGCCTTTAGTGAATTACTTAAAGAATACATAAATGTGTTAGACAAGTATAAACAATCTCGCAAGGAGATTAAGGCATACACAACCGAAGTAGGTAGATTGTCTAATCTTCTTGAAGATATTAAAGAGACATCTACTACCGAGAACACAGAGGAAATAGCCAAACTTAAATTAGACTATCATGAGGCTATCCTCACTATAGAACAAAAATAAAGAGACTATGTCAAAGTGCAAGAACTATATGACATAGAGAAAAAGAGACACATAGTCACTGAGCAGAGACTCACGGATATGACTGCAAAATTAGAAGAGTCTTGTGCCATCTCTAAAAAGTTAGACATCAAATTAGGCAAACAGGTCACCCCTGTTACATAGCCTAAGGTTAGTCCTAACATTAAGCATGTATCATAAAGGACTAAACCAAAGAAGGCACATAAGCAATCCTCACAAATCTGCTTTTACATATATGTTTCCAAGAAAGACACACAAGAAGCTTGTCAACACAAAAATGGAGAACACTATTTCAAAAATCACATGCACATACTGTGGTGAACACAGACATATATCAAAGTATTGTAGAGCTAGAAAGCTAGTTGACACAAATGTACTTGTATGGATTTCCAAAACTAATCATGTAGGACCCTTAAAGAAATGGGTACCAAAGGTTACATCTACTCGTTTTGTAGGTGAACCCTCAACCCTCTCATGCTAAAAGCAAGTGGATTCTCGATAGCGGATGTTCACGACATATGACAGGTGATGCATCCTTATTCGCTACGCTATCGATGAAGAAAGAAGGGTATGTTTCCTTTGGCAATAATCTTCGAGGTAATGTTATAGGAATTGGTATTGTTGGTATGTCTCCCTACCCAAAAATAAGAGACGTTTGTCTAGTCACAGAATTGAAACATAATTTGTTGAGTATAAGTCATTTGGAAGATAAAAGATAACGGTTATGGTATCAATTTTATGAAAGACAAATGTTCTATATATGGAATGTATATTGGGAATTCCGTATATGAAGGGATCAAGGAAAATAATATATATCTTTTCTTTCTAGAATGCTCTAACAGTGCAGGTAAATGCCTAGTAGCCAGTCAAGATAAAATTTGGCTATGGAACATGAGGCTAGGACATGCAAACATGGACACAATCTCATGGCTATCGACTAAAACGATGGTAAAAGGACTCCCAAAAATTTCCTTCAAGAGAGAGATGGTATGTTCAGACTGTGAAAAGAACAAAGCAATTAGGTCATATTTTAAATCCATCAACGCTGTAAGCACTTCTACACCTTTGCAATTGATTCATATAGATTTATTTGGTTATAGTAGAGTCGCTAGTCTTAGCCGTAAACTCCACGCTTTTGTTATAGTTGATGATTTCTCTCGATTTATATGAGTTTACTTTTTATCTAATAAAAGTGATGCCATTTTTGAATTTCAAGTATTTTGTAAAAAGGTACAAAACGAAAAAAAAGGCTTCATGATTACTCGAATCCGAAGTGATCATGGTGGCAAATTCAAAAATACTGATTTCAAAAAGTTTTGTGATGATAATAGATATTACCATGGGTTTTCTTATCCTTCAACTCCTCAACAAAATGGTATTGTGTAGCGGAAGAATTGAACTCTTAGTGATATGGCTAGGGTCATGCTTAACCAGCATAATCTTCCTAAATATTTTTGGACATAAGCTATAAGTACAACCTGTCATGTTTTGAATAGGGTGTTAATTCGACCTATACCGAAGAAAACCTCCTATAAATTGTGGTTTGGAAAGATTCCAAATATTTTTTATTTTAAAGTTTTTGGATGTCGCTGCTTTATCCTGAACACCAATAACAACTTGGGTAAGTTCGACTCGAAGACAGACGAAGGGATATTCCTGTAAGATCCCAGATTTTTAAAATATTTTTTATATTTTATTTTGGATTGAATAATAATTTTTAATACTTTTAAAACAATATTTATTATTATTATTATTATTATTATTATACACACACACACACACACACACACACACACACACACACACACACACACACACATATATATATATATATATATATATATATAGAGAGAGAGAGAGAGAGAGAGAGAGGGTTATAACGGGCCTATGGACTATCATGATCTTAAACAGATTTATTGGTGGGCCTGAAGCCCATATATGTGATAAATTATATTTATTGGCTATACATATTTTGATGGGTCTTCAAGACTATATGTATTTGTTTATACCATTTCCATGTCGTATTTTAATCTTTATTAAACTAAGCCTAACCCATTCCTATTTTATTAAACTTTTTCAAGTCGACCAAATCTCCATATATATATATATATATATATATATATATATATATATATATATATATATATATATATATATATATTATATATATATATATATATATATATATATATATATATATATATATATATATATATAAGGAGGTATGCCTCCTTTCATATTCCTAAATAAATATTTCCTTCAGCCAAACTACTGACCATATGCTTGGCCAAGTCCAATCTAAATAAGAAATATTTCTTTTCCATGACCGAAGTCTAAATCCAGACAGTTTCTATTTATTTTTAGCCTATATATTTTTATATATTTCCTTTAATATTAGCCTAGGTCCAGCCCAATGCTTATTTCCTTACTCCTTAATACGAAGCCCAACTTAACTAAAATTCACCCTCTCTTCCATTTTGTAACCCCCAACCTCTTCCATTCCGTAATCCCTAAACTCTTCCATTCCGTAATCCCAATTCATCTTTTCACATTCGTAACTTTCTTTCATTTCTCTATAAAAAGAGAAATGTTAAGACAAAACTTAAGCATTACTATCTTCCTCCTTTGGAGCAACCCAGTGACCCGCGTCGCACTCATCGACCCAACCTTCTTTTCGTGTCTGTGTCTGCCCGTGAGCACCCTTCGAGGAGATTTGGTACGAAGTCGTGTCCAGATTCGTATCTTTTGGTGTCAGGTTGGGTAGTGTAGTGTCCACTTACTGTTATATTTAGTTTCTTGCATGTGATGTTTATTTCTTTTGAGAGTTAAGTTTCTGATTAGTTTCCCTATTATAAATATTTGAGTTATTGATATCGTAGTTTTAGAAAATGTTGTTGCTGATGTAGGTTTTGTCATATTTAGATTTAGAGATGGTATTCAATTATAGTATTTATTTTTAATGTTGTTGTAGGTGGGTTTGGGTTAAATAGGTTTTGTTGTCGGGTTAAAAGGTTCAGCAGATGTGGAAATACATTGTGAAGCTAGTACAACAAGTTCATATATACAGTGTTGTATATTTAGTTTTAGTTACTAATGCATTACAAGTTTTGTTTGGTGGCCTTTGTATGGTTCTTTTAAAGTTCTTTAATATATTAATGCTAGATGAGTAGTACATCTATTTTGACTACTGGTTATGAGGGTTGGTTTTGTGTTGTTTGTTCTAGAAATTTTGGTGTTTACCCATTTATATTAGAGTTCACTTATTATTTTTATCTTGATTAACTCACATCATTATTTATTGATGTTGAAGACGGGACAAGCCAACTTTTCATTGACCTATAAATTATTTACTTATTTCGATCTATAATCAAAGTCATCCATTTATAATCGTTTTGTTTCTCTTTTTAGTGATTCGATCTCTAATCAAAATCATTTATTACTTTCTGTAAATGATTCGACCTATATTCGAAATTATTTTCCTCTTTATTAATTCATCTATAAATGAAATAATTCTTGTTTGACTTAGGAGTTTGTCTATGCTTCTTAAGTCAATGTGACTTTTAGTATTACATTTTTATACAATATTTGGTGTAACTTGATATTATATAATTTTACGTATTTTCTTTCCAAAATTTTACCATTCTGATTTCTAATTTAGCATAACTTAAAACAAAGTTCATTATAACAATTTCTATTAGCTAAATTCAATAATAGAAATAAACTAGTGTTTAGTTGTTACTGATTTAAGATAGAATTAAGAGTGCTTAAATAAGGGTTAAGGGTAGATTTGGTTAGTTAGACATTATCTAATTGTGGAACCTAAGTTGTACCCTCTTTTGAACACAGTGAGAGGACCCGGGACATTATCTCTTCTTAGCTCTATACCCTATCTTGGAGAAGGCAAGTACACTACATTTATTACTAAACTGAACATGAACTATAACTCTGTATGTTGAACATTCAGGACATGTTTCCTTCTCATTACCAGTTGCATTTACTTTATACAATAAGTTGTATTTAATTTTCGCAAGTCGCTTTACTTTATACCAGTTGCCTTTACTTTTCACAGTTGCATCTCTATTTATTCATGTTTTCTCTTGTGCATGGGATTGGAGAAAAGAATAGTTAAATACATGATCAAATTCCATAGTGTAATATGAGTAGAGGATAGCTTAATTCACATGTCACACATGTGAATTTTGCCGGATCGGCTATATGCCATATCAGTTGCATTTATTTTTACCGTCCTATTAGCCGATCATGTATTTACTATCTTTTCAGTCGCATTTACTTTTCACTTGAGCATGTTGCAGTCTATTTTCTTGTTGTACTTTCCTTTATTACCAGTTCATTACATACATACCTATTTGATAGTTTTATGTTTCAGTATACATAAATTGTAGGGTTGTACTTTGCTCATTTTCTGATTGGATCGTTGTAGGTGAATTGACTGAGGAGGAGTTGTTTTGCAACTCATACTATGGATCTGTCCCTGAGACGCTAGCTCACATCCCAGAGGATGTTCCTGTTGGGGAATACCTTATAGCTTAGCTTACATTTAGTATTTGAATTTGGTTTATAATAAATAGTTAACATTCATTTTGCTAGATTTGTCTCCAGTTACTCTTGCTTTGGGAATGTAACTAAAATGACATTTTGAACTTATTCTAGTTTATCTCGATATAGATGTTATGATTATTTTGATTCAATATTTTATAATTTTGATGATAATTGAATGTTTAGAACAACTTACTACGTGGTGTCTCATAGCGTAAGCTGGATGTGTTCGACTCGTATTCGCATATTCGGGAGCGGGTCGTGAAAATTCCTTGGGTATGCTGCCAAGAGTAAGGGATATATGATTTTCAATACAAGATCTATGATTGTTGAAGAATCTATTAATGTTTCTTTTGATGAGCTCAAGAGTCAGAAATCTAGCGACAGTTGTAGAAGCATGGAAAATATCAGAATAATGGTCCATGCGGCTCCGGGAAAGAAGCCCATGCGGCTCATACAGGAGCTGCCTTATGCGGTTCAAAGAGGACTCTCAGTCTCATGCGGCTCGGGAGTGTATGCGGTTCAGCAGGAATATTCGGCTCGATCGATGCCACGTGTCCCCCTGTGATCCTTTCCTACAGCTGGCCCTTTGAATAGTGGCCTCATTTAATGCTCTGACACGACTTGCCGACTGTGACGGCTCTGACATAAAGTATCATAATAGCTCTGCCATAATGACAGACTCTTCGGGAAAAGAAGAAAATCTCTGACCCGATCCGTCAGAAGTCCTAGGTTGCCACGTGGCAAGTCTCATACGGCTTAAATGGAGAACAGCTTCATGCAGCTCACTGAGAAGTCATCCTATATGACCGGCAGAAATCAGCCATATGCGGCCCACTGAGAGCTTAGCCCCTGCGGCTCAATACAACGCTAGCTCATGCGGCTCCCAAAGACTATGCATATGCGGCTCATTGAGAGTTCATTCCCTGCGGTTTGATGAAGCATTGTCCTATGCGGCTCACGAAGAGTATCTCCCTGCGGTTCAAGTGTTGCCCATCCTATGCGGCTCTGGCAGGACCCACAATCAAAACACGTGGCATCGGATCAATCAAGGATTTAACCGAATCCCAACAAGTATATTTGACATCATCGTCATAATTACTAAGATCAGGGCATATCATTTATTATCAAGCTAATGGGACACGTGGCGAGCAATCGGACATTGGCATAATCAATCACGAAGATTTAAAACAGTTAGCATTAATTGCCCACAAGATACGGTGCCATCCGCATTAATGGCCTAGATTTATTGTAATCAGGATCAAGGGTTCAGATAGATTGAAGGAGCACCGACATTCCAAACAAATGATCATTAGCAAACCCTAATGATCACACCCCACTCCTATAAATAGCCAGCATCATTCCCTTGCAAAGACCCCCCGGCAACAAGAGAATAAAAAAAAAAGAGACAGATATACAGAGAGAGCTCCCCTTTTTTTGATAATCACAGAGAGAGAGAAGCCAGGAGAGCAACACGAGGAGAGCAAGAAGAGCATTTCTTTGTCCACGCCAACCATCTCTTCACAGGAGCCAAGACTGCATACCGATCGTCCAAGGAGTAAGGCAGGGCTGCCGTCGCCTTCCCGAGCCTCTATCGTCACCCCCCAGAATCAAAAATAAACAATTGTACTTAGACTGCTGTACCTAGGTTTTCGTCCCTAGGCTTTCTTTGTACAAGCGAGTCTGTAACGTGAAGTAAAAGTCCGGTTCTCCGATAATTGTTATGTTCTTTTATATTTCATGGCAGACACGATGGCGACTCTACTGGGGACTAACTTCTCCACGGCTGAGGAGTTGGTGACGCAATCGGATGCAGCCAAACTTAGCTCCACACAACAGAAGATGGTCGTCCGCTTCGACCAACAGGCGTTCAAAGAGATGCTCTCTGAAGGCAGCGCTGGCCCGGTCCAGAAGCGCACCCGCACCGCGAAGGCTCGCAAAGAATGGAGGCCAAAATCATTTGCTCCTCCTCAAGCCCTCGATGGGATACCCTCCGTTGCTCAAGACGACGAGAAGGACTCTCCTGCGGCCCCACTTCAGACCGTAGACAACTCTGCTGTCCCCAAGTCCGGCAGAAGAAAACACTATGATGCTGGACTTGCAGGGGCAAAGAGGAACTCTGCGCGATCCGAGCCGCAGAAGGGTATTAGCCGCAGAGAGAAAGCCCATGCGGCTACATCCGCCAACCGTATGAAGAAAACTCATGCGGCCACATCTGTCAGCCGCATAACTTATGCGGCTACAGTTGCCAACCGCATGGATGAGACTCATGCGGCTATCAAAGTCAATCGTTTGCAGAAAACCCATACGGCCACAGATGCCAACCGCATGCGGCCAGCCTGCACGGTCGTGACTCCTAGCCGCACAAGAACTCATCCGATGGCAGAAGACAACCGCATGCAGACAGCCTGCACGGTTTCCAATCCCAGCCGCATAGCATCCGCTCCATGCTCCTCTCGATCAGTTTTCGACCGTCTCTCGTACGGTCCGAACCCTGATGATTCTTTGGATGATAAGCCAGACTCTGTGATATTCAACTTGGACTCTTCCTATTATGCACCCACAAGTGCTAAGAAGAAGAAGTCTAGGGCAGCGCGGGCTCATCAAGCCCAGACAGCTGCCCCAACCTCCGACTATCGGGGCGTCCCGCTGATTATCACGCGGGCCTCTGATGGGAAGTTGTATAGGACCGCTCGAGTCCAGTCCCCAGCGGCAAACGGACAAAGTGGTTCCTCTGACCTACGTGAGACTATCCTTCACAAACGCAAGGAAAGAGAAGGGGCCTCGGCGTGCAAAGAATCCTCACATGGATGTCACTGCACCCAGACCATCGTCAACTGCTGCTACAATAACACGGCAGTGACGGAGGACCGGCCGTCCGTCTTCCGAAGATTACAGCATCCGAGTTCGGAGGATGAGGCACCTCCTGTTGTCTCCTGCAATTCCGCGCAGAAAGTCCCCGCCGAGGGGAGAGGAAAGAAGACAAGCATCTCCAGTCCGAAAATATCAACCACTACAGCTAAGAAATTGTCGGCTAAATGGTTGTCCTCCACCGGAGTATTTCAACACACCCATTTGAAGACAAAATCTGCTGCGACGGGGGATTCATCGTCCACATCGCTGGGGGTCGTAGGAACTGGGGGTAGTACTCCTCCGAACGTCCACAACAATCCGATGTTTCAAGGAGACGAGCCCGGAGAAACGACCCTCCCGTCAGGTGCAACAAATGCTGATGTCCCCGGGGACATCCATGACTCTCAAGACGAAGCAAGCTCCGAGGCTGGGGGTACTGTTCCCTCCGAGTCCGAACCCGAAGAGAACATTCCCACCTACCCCGATGATTTCTCAATACATGGGTACGATTCGGAGGGCACATCCTCCACCGTTCCTCCCGTCGCTCCTCGTGTAAGGACGGTATTCATGACGGACAGTAATCAAAGTGGTTCCAGTGATCGCCAACGCATCGACACTTTGGAGGCCATACTGCACGCCTTGGTCAAGTCTGTAGACGAGATCAAAGCGGCTCTTCCTACTCTGCAGGGGGTGACACCTGGCCAAACAAGCGCGGGTCCCGCAAACAATATAGATTCAAATTCAGCGGCACCGAACCCGGGCAATAATCCTCCCGAAGTAGCGGCTCCTACTGCGACAGATAAGACCCGAGAAGTAAGGAGAGAAGTTCAAGAGCTCCGAGCCATGTTCCACGCCCGAGAAAACTCTCAAGACTTCAGAATAAGGCAACCATATCCTGCTGAATGGAGGGATGTTCCATTCCCACCAAGATATAAGCCGTTCAATATCAACCCCTATGATGGCAAGACCTCAGCAAGTCGGTACATCACTTACTTCGAGGTCACCACCGACCATCTGCCTCATGATGACGCTATCCTCACGCAGTTATTCATCGGGGCACTGGAAGGAATCGCCTTCGACTGGTACCGCAACCTGCCGGACAATTGCATCCACTCTTTCGCTGGCTTCAAACGCTTGTTCTTGGAGAGGTTCTACAAGGTAGGCCAGGACGTCACAATGTCTACCCTCATGGACGTCGTCCAAGGAGAGAAAGAGCTGACGAGGAATTACATCGAGCGATTTTGTCAAACCGTAATGAAGTTAGCATCCGACAATCCGGATTCTTCCTTGATTGAAATCTGCCAAAAGAGACTGCTCCCAACAATTAGTCTCTGGATGGGCGAAAGTCAATTCAAGGACTGGAAGGCTTTTATCATCAGTGCTACAAGTGCCGAGGAACGATTAAGGAAGGCTCGCCAACTGGGGTTGCATATCTCGGATGGAGAGAACAAGGGCAAGCGTCCCAGCACCAACATCGACAATGGGGGTAGCCCCTCCAACAATCGGGACAGCAAGGGAAAACAGGCTATGGTGGCCGACACGGCCCAGAAGCCTGAACCACAGCCAGCCGACAAGCAATGGCCTCAGATCACTTACTCTTTCGAAGACGGCCACGTCAAGCCTATCTTAGACATGCTCATACAAGGAGGTGGAATTCAGCTTCCTCCACCAAGACGGGAGCCTCGGCCGACTGATTTGGAGAACCCGAAGTTCTGCCATTACCACCGCTACGTCCACCATGCTACACACGACTGCTACCAACTGAAACGGTACATCCAAAACCTCATCGATTCGAACGCTCTAGCCATCGATTTCGAGGAGGTAACCGTAGCAGCCAATATGGTATCCGTACAATTCGGCAGCTTCCCTCCAACAGAGACTCAAGACGGTGTTATACCCATCCCTCTGGCAACAATGGAAATTGCTAATCTTCCGCTCGCTCGAGACCAAGCTGCCGGTCTAGTACCTCTCACTACATCGCGAGGAGAAATTATGTGGGTCCATCCGGACCTGGTTCACGAGGTGACCCAGTCCACAACGCCTCCCATTCACAAGAAGAGAAGTGGAAAAGTCAGATCATGCCGCACCGCCTCGGCAGATGAAAAAGAAGTCGCGACCGTTGTTACTCGATCTGGAGCACAGTCTCAGCCTGTGGCTGAGAACTCAACTGATGATCATCCACCCACTAGCACTGATGCTCCGGGACCGGCTCAGCCTTCGACGACCGATAAGCCTAGGCCGAAGGAGACTCGCTTCGACAAATCCCTCCGAAAGAAGACATCTCAGGGGATGGAGAGGCCCTACAACTTCGACATCCTGGCACAATTGGCCAATACACCAGCCAAATTGTCCTCATATGAACTCCTAAGGCTCTCAAAGGATGTCCGCGCGGCCTTGAGCGATGCACTCCAAAATGCCGACGCATACTTAGCTCAGGCCAACCTCACGGGAGACAATCAGCCCGCAAATCTCCAAGACAGCGCGTGTACGGGAGCGATGCCCAATATCGTCTTCACCCCGCAGGATATGCTTATCAAAACCAACCTGCACGATCGCCCGTTATACTATACTGGATACATCGGCGACGTAAAGGTGGACCGGATGCACATTGATCCTGGCTCTTCCATAAGCATCATCCCGAAGGTTCTGCTACATCATCTCCACATCCCAATGCATCGCCTGACGCCTATAAGCACCGCCATCAGCGGTTTCAATTTGGGCAGGAGCTATCCTATTGGGAAGATTCGTCTGAAGTATCAAATTGGTGACCTCCAATCCAAAGTCACCTGCTACGTCATAGATGCAGACACTTCTTACAACATCCTTTTGGGGCGCCCTTGGATACACGATTATATGATCGTGCCTTCCACGCTACACCAGTGCTTCAAATACGTCGACAAATACGACTTCGTGAAGACAGAATTTGCTGATATCGATCCCTTCAAAGGGGTCGAATCTTACTACTCGGACTCCTGCTTATACGAAAAGTCGAAGAGGCACCTTGATGAAGGAGACGCACAAACTCATACCAAAATAGCCACGGGATCAGAAGGACCCCTGACGATCCACCTCCAAGCTCGCAAGCCGGGCAAGTCTGCACCCCTTACCGCCACTCTGCGGAAGGACGCAATCAGCCTCTCAGCGCAGGAGGAGCAAATGATAATCCGGCTGCCAAGGTCTGGCCAAGTGCTGAGACCCACAACTGAGCCACTAACAATCAGGCTACCAAGAGTCAGCCAACCACAAGCAGGGAAGCTCAACCCCTCGGATAGGCCCATGACGATACGCCTCCCCAGGAAGGGTCGTCACCCCGATGCGAGGTCTGACACTTCTAGCGAACTAGCCACTCCTCGCCCCACATCAAATGCCAAACTGGGGGTCGCTAGTCTGCCAACAACTCCACGCTCTGCTCCATTAACCGAACCACTGACAATCAAGCTTCCCAGGTCGTCCTCTCAATCTTCATTCACACAGGGGGTAGCCGAGGAGGAACCAGAGCTAGCCAAGTATGTGGCTTCCCACACTGATGTCCCCTCCGCTGATGATGTAATCCCCCTAGAAAAGATACCTTACTTCATCAATAAAGGGTTATCTTTGAACTATACCGAACTCAATAAGCTATGTACAATGTATGCTATAGAACACGGTATAGGTGCTCACCTACACACACAGGTGACAAATGTGTACACCGCGATCCAGCTTACGCCAGTAGAAGATGCTTACCGAATATTCGAGAAAGGAGACCATCCGATCATCTTCGGCCGGACGAACAACCCACATCCCCTCGCCAGAGAAGAAGTCGACCTTGGGTCAGATGCTGGGAGGCTGCCTCTGTATCTCTATAGCCCTCAATCCAAATATCTCATGCAGAAACAAGGGTATGATCTAGAGACGACGCCAGGATTGAACTACGGCACTGGGCGACGATTACCTTTGAAGTCGCCAGCCCCGGCGGGCAAACCACAAAATTACTATAATAAAACTCGATGCAGCCGGCTAGGGTATGTAACGCCTACTACGACCCCTGAAAGTTCAGACGAAGAATGCGACTGGCAGTCACATTCAACCGGATCACCAACTTTCGACTCAGATACCAGCATCGGAGATATATTCAGACAAGTCATGTCAGTCAACATGGCATTCGCCGACGCTTACGAGGAAGACGAAGACATCCCCGAAATCCTCGAGCTTGAGCCATGGGCCCAACAATTGGACGCACAATAGGAAAAACGGTTCGAGCAAAGAGAACCTCCTACTAAAGATGAGGTCATACAAATGGATCTCGGCAGCGAATCTTCTTCAAAACCGATTTTCATCAGTAAAAGCCTAACTGACGAAGAACGGGAGTCACTGTTAGAACTTGTCAGAGAGTATATTGATGTGTTCGCCTGGAGCTATGAAGACATGCCAGGGTTAAATCCTGACATCGCTCTCCACAAACTCAACATACGGCCGGATGCAAAGCCAGTCAAGCAACAACAGCGACGCTTCCGCCCGGGCATCATGGACGCGATCGAAGTCGAGGTCAACAAACTGATAGACAGCAGCTTCATTCGCGAAGAGCAACATCCAGACTGGATCGCCAACATAGTACCTGTCCTCAAGAAGAATGGGAAAATTCGAATCTGCATCGACTTCAGCAACCTGAACGAGGCGTACCCCAAAGATGAATTCCTCCTTCCTATCACAGACATCATGATCGACAATACTTGCGGCTTCGAACGCATATCATTCATGGATGGCTTCTCGGGGTACAACCAAATCAAAATGTCTCCTGACGACGAAAAGCATACATCATTCTGAACACCGATCGGCACGTACTGCTACACAGTCATGCCTTTCGGCTTAAAGAATGCTGGTGCCACATATCAAAGAGCCATGAGCATCATCTTTAGAGACCACTTACGCAAGACGGTGGAGTACTACGTTGACGATATAGCCGTTAAAAGCCGTAGCAAGGGAGACCATCTGCAGGATCTAAAGACGGTATTCGATCTAATGCGAACGCACAATTTGAAGATGAACCCTAAGAAGTCCTTTCTAGGCGTATCCAGCGGGAAGTTCTTAGGCTTCATCATCACTGCCAAGGGTATCCATGTAGATCCCGAGAAAACAAAGGCGATCATGGAGATGGCTCCCCCGAGAAATCTCTGCGAACTTAGAGGCCTCCAAGGAAGGCTAGCTTACATCAGGAGGTTCATTTCTAACCTCTCCGGGCAATGTCGACCATTCACGCACCTCATGAAGAAAGGAGTCTCATTTGTATGGGACGAGGAATGCCAGCGTGCTTTCGACAACATCAAAGAATATTTGTCAAATCCTCCGGTCTTAGTAGCCCCAGTCCCTGGAAAACCATTCCTGCTCTATGTACGGGCAATGGAACACTCCCTTGGTACTTTGTTGGCACAAAACAACGATGCAGGCCATGAGCAAGCTATATATTACCTCAGTCGAATGATGATTGGGCCAGAACACCGATATATCGCCGTGGAGAAGGAATGCCTCGCCCTGGTGTTCGCCATTCAAAAGATGCGACATTACGTCACAGGGCAAACCATACATGTGATCTTCCGAGTCAACCCTCTCAGAGTCCTCATGACTAAACCAGGGGCGCTCAGCTCTCGCCTCGCTACATGGGCAATATTGCTGTCCCCCTATCATATGATCTTCGTCCCGCAGAAGGCTGTCAAGGGTCAAGCCCTGGCAGACTTCTTGGCAGCCCACCCAGGATCGGAGTCATCTAGAATATATGAAGAGATCCTAGATGAGGTTGCCGATTCGAATACAGCCACCCACGATAACATATGGCGGATGTTCTTCGATGGCGCTTCAAGAACCGGACCCAAGGGAAACATCGTCGTTGGGGTCGGAGTAGTATTGATTTCTCCTACTGGGCTGGTGATCAATCGCGCCTACTCCCTCACAGAACCCTGTTCTAACAATATGGCCGAGTATAACGCTCTGGTCATTGGTCTCCAACTGGCAAGAGAGCTGGGGGTAGAATACCTTGAAGCATACGGCGACTCCCAACTAATCGTCAATCAGATCCGGGGCTCATACGAGGTCCGCCA
The DNA here is from genome assembly GCA_029216955.1 of Iris pallida. Lineage (NCBI taxonomy): Eukaryota > Viridiplantae > Streptophyta > Magnoliopsida > Asparagales > Iridaceae > Iris > Iris pallida. Next base: position 19,116,452 of record JANAVB010040818.1, on the reverse strand, counting down.
TGAAGACATGATCCCCTACTATCAAATTGCGATCAATATTATCTCATCATTCGAGGGGTTCTTCATCGAACACGTTCCTAGACTCCAAAATATCGAAACCGATGCTCTAGCAGGCCTTACCGCTTCTTTAGCAGTGCCAAACCAGGCTCATCATTCGGTTGACGTGATAGGCCACGAATTGGTCTGTCCCAAGAATAATGTTCAATTCGTGGTAAGTTATTCCACCCAGACGGTCGACGAAGCACCAGACTGGAGACAGCCATTCATCGACTTCGTTGTCTACGACATCCTCCCAGAGAACCCAAAAGAAGCCATTTCTGTCAGACGGCATTCTCTCATATTCTTCTACGATACAGAGACGAAGATGCTGTATCGCCGCTCCTATGACGGATTATTACTCCGGTGCCTGTCGAACGCAGATGCCAAAGAAGCCATGCGAGAAGCTCATGACGGTGTCTGCGGGGCCCATCAGCCCGGCCCAAAACTATAAGATCGCCTTCGCCGAATGGGCTACTACTGGCCCACGATGGTGGCAGACGCGATAGACTATGCCAGAAAATGCAAGGCTTGCCAAGTCCACACAGACTTCATTCACCAACCATCAGAGTTTTTGCATCCGACAGTGGCATCCTGGCCATTCCAAGCATGGGAAATGGATATCATTGGTCCAATCACCCCACCTTCCTCCCGAGGACATCGTTTCATACTTGCGATCACTGATTACTTCTCCAAATGGGCGAAAGCTGTCCCACTCGTAGAAGTTAAGACTTCAAACGTGATCAGCTTCCTTAAGCATCACGTCATCTACCGCTTTGGATTGCCCCGAAGGATCATCCATGACAACGGTCCGTAGTTTGTAAGCCACGCATTCTATCGGTTTTGCGATAAGCACCGTATTCAGAATGTCGCTTCGACACCATACAATCCGGCCGCAAACGGGTTAGCAGAGGCATTCAACAAAACAATCATCAAACTCCTCAAGAAGTTTGTCTCCTCCAACAAATGCGACTGGAACAAGAAGCTCGGCGAATGCTTATGGGCTTATCGTACCACAGTCCGAACAGCCACCGGAAATACGCCATTCTTTCTGGTATACGGAAGTGAGGCAGTCCTCCCCTTGGAGACCCAGATCCCCTCACTATGTGTCGCCCTCACACATCAATTAACGACAGACGACAACTACCAACGTCGCCTGCAAGAGTTAGAGGCCTTAGATGAAAAGCGCCTCCTAGCTCAGCAAAGGATCGAGCTGTACCAAGCACGCATCTCAGGAGCCTTCAACAAGAAGGTCAAAATTAGAACATTCCAGGTAGGCAATCTCGTCTTGGCAGTCCGGAGGCCAATGGTCATGACTCACAAGACCGCCAGCAAATTCCAGCCAAAGTGGGAGGGCCCATTTATCATTGAGACGATATTCTCCAATGGTGCTTACCGCCTTGCAAAGCCAAATGGGGACTTGCTTATGCTGCCCATCAACGGCAAGTTCCTGAAGAAATATTATGTCTAAACGACATTAGCTACAAAATCTTCGAGTCATGTACCCGCTGGTACCACTGAACTCACACCCACAATATTTTAGATTATCGAGTCATGTACCCGCTGGTACCACTGAACCCACACCCACAACATCTTAGATTATCGAGTCATATACCGGCTGGTGCCTCTGAACTCACCCCCACATTCTCTTCAGATTATCGAGTCATGTACCCGCTGGTGCCGCTGAACTCTCACTTCCTCAATATTCTAAATTACCAAGTTATGTACCCGCTGGTGCCTCTGAACTCACATTCCGGTCACTCTTTCAGATAGTAAGTCACGTATGATTATACCTCTGAACTTTTTTCCTGGAAGAGATCCTTCCTCATGATCCAATACCCGCGCTCCCACTGCACAAAAAGGGTAATCGATCCACCAATTTCCGAAACGACCATGTCCTCATTACCTCTGAGTCGTCTTCACTTCCACCAAAAACAAACCGCTCCCTCGCATAGAACTTCCATGTTCTCCTACCTCTGAGTCGTTCTATGTACCCACTCTTCATTGAGCCCACTCCTGCCATGTCCTCATTACCTCTGAATGGGAAGGCTCCGTCGAAGAAATCGTCATATTTGCCATGTCCACATTACCTCTGAGCAAGTATGCCGGTCCTCTTTCAACCTATTATCTGTACCCACAACCGGAGTACGACAAGGATAATAGGTCCACAAATGTCCTCTGTTGACCACAAATGTCCTCTGTTGACCACAAATGTCCTCTGTTGACCACAAATATCCGCTATTTACTACAAATAGCTTCCGTGAAGTCTCCCCTACCATGCTCTCATTACCTCTGAGCAGGAAGATTTCACGGTAAAACCTTCACGTTTACCATGTCATCATAACCTCTGAGCAAATGTGATTGGTTTCCTTTCATCCCATTATCCGTATCCTGAACCAGGGTACGCCAAGGATAATAGGTCCACAAATATTCCTTTGCCAAGCTTCTTAAGCATAAATCCACCACCCCCACCATGCCCCGGGAGCCCAGCTGCTCTACGGCATTCTTTTTTCCAACACCGAGAACGTCCATGACCACTTTGCCACGGCTGTTCCGGACATCCTGTCCAAACTTGTTATCTGTACCTAAAACTAAGGTACGCCTAGGATAACAGGTCCACAAATAAATCCCCCAGCAAGTCCAATTCCACAGACGCCACAAGTACAAGAAAGAGATGATGAGTTGAAACATGCTCATTTATTCAAAATTCAACGTACTACTTCATTTGGGATCATATCCCTTACAAAAAAAAGAGAGAAAGCAAAGAAAACAGACAGCTGATCACTGCTCTGGGGAACATAACACCCTGAGACGGTCCGTCAGCAAAACAATCGACCGCTCGAACCTCTGGGAGGCTCGACGCTCTGCCTCGTGGGTCAGCACCGCCTCGTCCTCCAAGTGAGCGTGAGCCTGCCAGTTATCCTCAAATTTCTTAAAAGCCCGCTCCAGGTTATCAGAAGATCGGGAAACCTTCTCGGCCTCCCGAACGATCGACTCCTGCTCTGCCTGAGCAGCCTCTAGCTCTGACTCTAAGAAGGCCAGTTGCCGCTGGAGTCCAAGAATCCGCTCCTTCGTATCAGCAATTCCACGAGAAGCAGACTCTTCCCGAGCACGGCAAGCCTGACTCCTACGACCCAACTGGTCATACGAAGCGGAGAACTTATCAAGGTCCCCCCGTACAACTGGCCCAGCAGTATCTCGGGCTAGCTTAATCCGATCCCGAGCAGCAATGAGGAAGCCCCGCTCCCGCTCGATCGCAGCAGGCAAGCCCGTCTGTCGTACCGTCAGTAGTTGGGTCACTAGCTGATCAGCTTCTGTCAGCTTAGGTTCCAGCAGTGCAGCCAATCCCACCCCGCCAGGAAGGGACTTCAAGGTTGCAATCTGACCTCGAGCGCACTGGAGAGATAGAGAAAATAGGGTCCTCCGTCCTATGGCAGCGTCTACGCCCCTTTTCAAAAAACGATAAAAGCTGTCGACCACGTCCTGCGTCACCTCGTCCAGAGTCTCCGTGGAGGCCGGTGTCAACAGGAGCGTGGCTGGCAGCACCGAAGAAGACGCAACAGAATCTGCCGCTCCTGCCACAAGAGAAACCAACTCTGCACGGAAGGACGCTTGAACATCGGCCAATTCCTCTTCAGCGGCCTGCAAAATTTGGATGCTCGGCAGGGTCGAGAAGTCGATCTCCAGAGCCATATAAGCAGCCGAAGACGAGGCCGGGGCCAGCACCAACTCCATCCTCATCTGCCCAGAGCTGGCAGGATGTCCCTCAACATGCGATGACGAAGGAGAGGAAACGCTCCTTTCGCCCAGATCACGGCAGACCGGGCCTTTCCCGAGAACATCCGCGGCAGAAGGTAAAGGGTCAGGACCTGCAGGGCCAAGGCAACCATGAATCGACTTGACCCGAAGGATATGTTGATAGAGCAAATAAGCCCCCTCGGTGGTCAATATGTGGCTCAGCTTACCAGTGGAGGAGTGTGGAGGCTGGGGTTCACTTACAGCCATCACAACCTCTTCACCAATAGCCTCCGAGTCAGGAATAATAGGCTCATCCGCCCTTGCATCCTCAGGAGGAGATGCACCGAGAATGGCGTCGTCTTGCTGAAGTTCAGAAATCTCAGAGACGGGCCCATGGAAACTTTTGTCACCCCGGGCCGAGGTTTCAGCAACCTGGGAGCTTCCAGCCACCGCTGAGAGAGCACCCGCAGAAAGGATCGCGGCGCACACGCCGCTAATCAAAGCAGCAAGGGCCGGATCAGCTCCAGAGGAAATAGACGATTCAGGAAAGGACGGTTCATCAGACATCTACAAAGAAAAGTAATTGAGTCATATCTTCGGAAAAGAAGAAAACTACAACAAAGAGAAGGCTCCGACTTACCTCTGGAATGCCGTCTACATCCTCATCCTTCTCCGTAATAAGCAGTCTACGGGGACCGACCGCCGCTCTCTTTACAGAAAAAGCTACCCCTCCGCCAGTGGACTCACGCCTGCCTCGCTTACGTGAGGGACCAGGCATGACGGGCGGTAGATCTACCCGTACCACCTCCGACACAGATGGTAACTGGTCCACTGCTTCATCAAATACAGCCGACGGTTGATCCGTCATTATGTCACCTGCCATGACGGGAGACTGACCCGCCATTGTCTCGTCATCCGAAGAAAGTGAGTCCCCGTCATCCCGCTCGTTGTCTTCCTCAATTGTGTCGAAGGACTCGGAATCGGACGAAGGAACTCTATTCGTCCCTTTCTTCTTCGCTCTCGACGTCGTAGCCTTCTCCGCCAGGCGAGTGCCCACAATGAAGCTAGTCCTCAAGTCAAAATCGAGGGGAGGAGGGTTCGCCGTAACATGATATAGGGCCGCCATATGCAGGATTTCCCCTATCACGTTTACGGCAGGGACCAAGAAGCTAGCCCGAGTATGACAGGTGTCATAGTAGCTCCATGCCATAATACCGTCAAGAATGCTACCTTCAAATCGCAGGCGAGAACTGGGGTGCCCGAGGAATAGCTGACTATACCCAAATTGATGGGCAAACCTACTAGGCAAGTAGGGCTCCAAGTACACAAAGTTGCGATTCCGGTAAACTAGATGCGCCGGGCGAATATTACGCAGCCAGAAATGCATCTTTTCAGGCAAGAAATGAGGAGGTCCAACCCCATCAACATGAACACTCCTCACCTCTTTCAGTGAAACGAGGAACGGACACGAAGAAATTGTACCCGTCCACCCTCGCCAGCATCCTCCGACACGCCGGCATAGTACTACATTCCCAAGGTTGGTGGTGATACTTGAAAAGAAACGTGTCGTCATCTGTAACGCCATCTCCCATTCCAGGCCTCATCAAGGACTGATAATACAGCAATAGCCATCCCAGCAAGTAATGATAAGGCAATTCTACACGTTCGAAATCCATTGCCACGTCATGAGCAATGACCTTGGACGAGAAGGCGCGAAGACCATGCTGAATACTGCACACCATGGCAGGAAGAAGAGCCAGCTTGACCCCAAAGGCCAACTTCACGGCAGGAAGAATGATGTGGCGACTAATCCTCTCAATAGAACCTGCCCCTCCTGAGACCACGCAGTTGCGCAGCCATACCATTAGAAACCCGGCCAAGAGTGCCTTCTCTGACAACCGCCGGGTACCATAACAAAAGTAGCTGAAGGAGTCAATCTGGCTCCCGAACCTGTCACTTTTAGACTTTGACCTCCTAGCGGTTGACACCAAGGCCTCTACTTCCCTAGGAGTTAAACGATCTCGGGAAGTAACCCGGCCAGCCGCGCTGAATTTGAAAAGGTACGCGACCCAAGATTTAGTATGAGGAGAGTCCCCTTCCGAGCTGTCATTTTTCTGGATAGTCGTCCGATGACAGGTGCTATGATGGCATAATAGTTCTTGATACACGGCGACGAAACCGGGGAATCGTCGATCCAAATCTTGGAGCTCCTCATTCGTCGAAGTGTACACTTCGAAGGGTTCATCCCCCCAGGGGAGCTTGGAGACAGCATACATCTCGTGAAGAGCGAGCTCCAATTCTCCAACAGGGGTGAAAAAGGTCCCCGTCCGATGATTGTACATCTCCAGAAGGGCCATGAACAGTGGCTTATTAACGGGCAACCCGTGGCTGGTACCCCAGATAGCGTCATAAAGGTTGACTCCCCGCAAACATTCTTCGTACTTCCGTAGAATCCATGAGGTCAGATTAGCCCACGGGGGAATGGGGTGTAACCAGCTCGGCAGTACCAACCTGCCAACAGGATAGGAACCTTTGCGAGCAAGCTGACTCAGGAAGGTATCAGCCTGGGAGAATGAAAAGTTAGGACCGGGGGTATTGATGAAGGCACCCGGAACTAACCCCGTCACGGACCGACTGGCCGGATCTTTGACCGCGCGCACTGACCCAGTGGTTCTGTTATAACGGATGTTACCGACAAACATCCCCGGTCGGGTTGGAGTGAGGGTGTCCGGCATCTGCCTGTCCAGAACGATCATATTGAACCACTCAAAAGGGAAATGGCGCTTCATAATAGGGATGTGATTGGCATCCCGTCCAGGTCAAAATCCTAACTCTCGGAAACATCCAGCACTCGGGAGTTTTCTATGGCCAACGCATCCCCAAAGAGGAAGACCGGTTTCAGATACTTCCCATCAGACTGCCCGGAGCTTATCATGTCACCAAGGAATTGAAAAGATTGAACCCTGATAGCATTTAGTCGCTCCAAAGGTTCATCAACAAGTAGCTGTTCGGACACTTGACGAACTAAGTCATCCCGATGTACGCCCGATGCAAACTGATGCGAGCCTACCATAAGTTCCCCCGCAGGATTCACGGGCAGATTCACTGAAGAAAAGGCAAAAGAAACAAGTCAAAAAGATAGCTGAAACACAAAACTACATGATGTTTATGCGGCTCAGTATAGCCTCATGCGGCTCGGTTTAAATAGGTTTGTACAGATCAGCCCAAATGAGCTGATGCGGCTCAGTTTGAAAGAGCCCATGCGGTCCAGTGCGAATAAGCTTATGCGGTTCCGCCTGAAAGGAACTCATGCGGCTCAGTGCGGAAGAATTTATGCGGTTCGAAGGGAGTGTAGGCAAATATGGTCCGATTTGAATAAGCTTATTCGGCTCGAAAAAGCTTATGCGGCCCGGCGAAGATGAGTTTATGAGCTTATGCGGTTCAATTCGAGATGTGCTTAAACGACTCAGTTTGAAAGAGCTCATACGGTCCAAATCCTGATGAGCTTATGCGGCCTTGATAAAGAAGTAGTTATGTAACCACTTTCATGCGGCTCAAACCTGGGTCATACCCCATGCGGCCCGAGCATGAGTCGGACACACGGCATGCTTTGGAATATAGGCTCGCGCATAAAATATGCGGCGTAGCCATGGCGGTTCATATTAAGGAATCCTACCAGCAATAGGCGGATGGACGTCGGGGTGAAAAGCAGGCACGCCAGCCGGCGGAGGAGCCGCCATGTTCGCCGTCGCAGTCGATGAAGACGCGGCCTTCTTGCCCTTCGCTGTCGCAGAAGATGATGCAGCCTTCTTGTCCGTAGCAGCAGCAGCCTTCTTGGGAGCCATTGTCGATCGTTGAAGGAAGGAGACGAAAAGAAAAGTCGGCAACAGGGAATCTGAGCAAAGAGAGAAGGTAAAGAAACCCCCAAGAGACTAAGAGCCTCTTATTTATAGGCGAAAGAGACCCATAAAACTAACAAACATCTCGGATTACGCGCTGCTTCAAAAGATAAAGGCAAAAATGCTTCGATCAAGGCAAAACCGACCCTTGGGATCCTCCCCCAAAAGGCGGCGTTAAATCAAAACAAATCAAGAGCATTTAATGAAGATTTGCACACGTAGTCAGGACACGTGGCAAAGAGCCTATGCGGCCAGATGAGTCTATACGGCTGGGACACTTATGCGGCATGAACGGGGCCATGCTTCTTATTCAAAGTGTTTCAATTTTGCAAATTGAAAATTTTGAAGGGGGTCCTATAGAAGCATGGAAAATATCAGAATAATGGTCCATGCGGCTCCGGGGAAGAAGCCCATGCGGCTCATACAGGAGCTGCCTTATACGGTTCAAAGAGGACTCTCAGTCTCATGCGGCTCGGGAGTGTATACGGTTCAGCAGGAATATGCGGCTCGATCGATGCCACATGTCCCCCTGTGATCCTTTCCTACAGCTGGCCCTTTGAATAGTGGCCTCATTTAATGCTCTGACACGACTTGCCGACTTTGACAGCTCTAACATAAAGTATCATAATAGCTCTGCCATAATGACAGACTCTTCGGGAAAAGAAGAAAATCTCTGACCCGATCCGTCAGAAGTCCTAGGTTGCCACGTGGCAAGTCTCATGCGGCTTAAATGGAGAACAGCTTCATGCGGCTCACTGAGAAGTCATCCTATATGACCGGCAGAAATCAGCCATATGCGGCCCACTGAGAGCTCAGCCCCTGCGGCTTAATACAATGCTAACTCATGCGGCTCGCAAAGACTATGCATATGCGGATCATTGAGAGTTCGTTCCCTGCGGTTCGATGAAGCATTGTCCTATGCGGCTCACGAAGAGTATCTCTCTGCGGTTCAAGTGTTGCCCATCATATGCGGCTCTGGCAGGACCCACAATCAAAACACGTGGCATCAGATCAATCAAGAATTTAACCGAATCCCAACAAGTATATTTGACATCATCGTCATAATTACTAAGATCACGACATATCATTTATTATCAAGCTAATGGGACACGTGGCGAGCAATCGGACATTGGCATAATCAATCATGAAGATTTAAAGCAGTTAGCATTAATTGCTCACAAGATACGGTGCTATCCGCATTAATGGCCTAGATTTATTGTAATCAGGATCAAGGGTTCAGATAGATTGAAGGAGCACCGACATTCCAAACAAATGATCATTAGCAAACCCTAATGACCACACCCCACTCCTATAAATAGCCAGCATCATTCCCTTGCAAAGACCCCCCGGCAACAAGAGAATAAAAAAAAAGAGAGAGACAGATATACAGAGAGAGCTCCCCTTTTTTTGATAATCACAGAGAGAGAGAAGCCAGGAGAGCAACATGAGGAGAGCAAGAAGAGCATTTCTTCGTCCACGCCAACCATCTCTTCACAGGAGCCAAGGCTGCATACCGATCGTCCAAGGAGTAAGGTAGGGCTGCCGTCGCCTTCCCGAGCCTCTATCGTCACCCCCCAGAATCAAAAATAAACAATTGTACTTAGACTGCTGTACCTAGGTTTTCGTCCCTAGGCTTTCTTTGTACAAGCGAGTCTGTAACGTGAAGTAAAAGTCCGGTTCTCCGATAATTGTTCTGTTCTTTTATATTTTATGGCAGACAACAATGATGACGAAGATGTATAAAATAAATCCAAGGCACCTGAAGATACTGTTACCAACGAGAACTATCTGGAGAGTCTTCCTAAGAAGATGAAATTCATGCTAGACCAACCAGAGATATTTGTTATAGGTGATGTATCCAAGGGAGTATTTACGCGCTCTTCTACTAGAGACATAGCAGCAAACGTAGCTTTAATTTCTCAAGTAGAATATAAGTCAGTAACAGATGCTTTTCTGGATAAATTTTGGATTGATGTCATGCAAGAAAAACTTAATCAATTTGAGAGAAACCAAGTTTGGAAACTTGTTCCTAAACCTATTGATCAACCGATAATTGGTACCAAATGAGTGTTCCGAAATAAATTAAGTGAGGATAGACATGTTCTACGCAACAAAGCACGTCTAGTATCACAAGGTTAAAATAAAAAAAAGAAATTAATTATGACGACTGTAGAAGCATGGAAATTACGGGCGCATCAAGGGCCAAAATCCTTATGCGCTCCAAAATGGCATGTGCTCTAAAGCGTCATGCACCATAGAATGTTATGTGCAGATGAACTCAAAATAGAACACTCGACGCAGCAAAGGGAAGAGAGATATAAAAATTAGACTTTTATTGCATATGAGAGTCTATTACATGTCCAAACTCTTTGTTACAATGAAAACTCTACTACAAAGAAGAAAGCCTAAAAACCTTCAATTAGGCGCATCACTCAGATATCTTGGCTAGACGCATCACTCAAACGTCTCAGCTAGGCGTATCACTTTGAGGACTCAGCTAAGCGCATCATCCCGTCCCGTCAGAGCGAATCACTTCCTCGTCAACATACGAGTGATTCGGCTAAATGAAGCAGTTATAGAGCAGAACGGGACAGTCTGCTCATTACAAGAAAAGACCCTATTATAACGTTTGAAAAGTGTTATTACAACGGTTCATTTATAAGCATTACAGAATTTCTGCAACAGTATATAATATGACGGGTTTGAAGAGTTTTTGGCCTATTATAACAATTTTTGGCGCTTAACGTTATATAAGATTAGAACATATGTAACGTTGTTTGAAGCACTCGTTATAAAAGGTAATTAAAACTGCTGTTGCGGCTGCTCGAACCCCCGCTCTAACTTTTAAGTTCCCGCGCCCCATCAAAATTCGACTACACAAAACCTCTTTTCAGAACAGTCTTCTCTCTCTCCTCTACTCTAACTTTCAGAGAAAACCCTTTCTCTTTCGAGCCCCCAAGAGAAAACCCTCCCCACTCCTACATCTCCCTTCGCCGCTTCCTCACCCTCTCATTCTTCGCGTCTTTCTCCCCTCTCACTTTACACGAGCCTCTTCGACGATGACGACGACAAGGTCGACGACAACAACAAGGCATATAATTTAGGGTTACGTTAGGTTTAGGGTTCTAAGTTTTATCTTAATTTCTGTAAGTTTAGGGTTAGGGTTCTAAGTTGTGTCCTAATTTCTATCCTTGTTGTGCCCTAATTTCAGCCCCATAGAGAAACCATATGATTTTTGTCTTAATTTCTGTTTGGGTAGGGTTAGAATTTCTGTCTTATTTTCTTTTTTCTCCTAATTTATGCTCTGGTTGGACCTTTTTTGTTTTGTTCGACAATTTATTTTTGTCATTGAAGTGTTTTTTAATTACTGTTGTGCAGAAAGTGGGAACAATCAGTCAGAAAGTGAGCAAATCTCCTTCAGTTAAAGGCATTGAAGGTAATGAAGCAAATCTCCTTCAGTTGAAGGCTTGATGAAGTTCTCTTCGTATAATAATTTTTGGATTCTTCTCTTCGTATGTTGTTATGTAATGAGTTAATACTCAGTGATGGGGGGACTCGATCACCAGCTCTGGCGCAGGAGCTGGCTACTCTGAAATGATATAGTTCGACCTCAAGCTTTTTTATTTCTTGATTTCATATGCCAGTCCAGGTCCCTCTAGGAACCGAGTGACTGGTGGAAGTGTTCCATGTCTCATGTCGTGTCGTAGCATATAATGTGAATCTTTGAAGTGTCGTCTCTGTACAATAAACACTATAGTTCTTGGCGATACTATAATAGAATGTTGATAATATGTGCTAATGTCATGGTTTTTGATAGAGTTGCTGCGAGAGCGTGCTAAACCCAAAGTTGAGATATTTTGTTATCTTTCCAAAAATTCTTTGTTGGAAGTATGTTCGATGGGTTGGCTGGATGGCAACTGTATTACAGCATACATAAAGTGAGAAATTTCATATTCTGTGTATTAGTTAATAAAGATTGACACCATATTTATATACTATTTTCTTTGTTTTGCTTTAGGATTTTATGTGACAAGTTTATAAGCTCTCGGGAAGTTGTGATATTATTTACTTCTTTTGCCATTAGTAATGGATCGGGGAATACAATATCTAATTTGGTTAGACAGACTCCAAACTGCAAAGCGGAACCAACTATGTTTGATTCCATTCCATCACATGAAGTAAGAAGACTTAGTCACTAGTCACATTTTACTTTCTTATTCAACTATGCTTGATTCCATTCAATTACATGTGGGTTTTGATTGTGATCGACCTTTCTACCTTTGTTGTTTATTGGTTGGACTCGATGACGTTCCAACCTAGAGGAAACATTAAGTTGTACTTATTTACGTGAGTGACATCTTTATTCTCAATTCACTTATTATTATCTATGTATTCTGATATTCATATAAAATTATTTTCTACTAGTGGGCTTAACACAGCTTATATGGGTGGAAAAAGATCAATGCAGAAGCCAACATGGAAAATTCCTAAGGTAATCAAAATGATATAGGACATTAGCTGTATAATCATCGACGTGATATTTTCTTACTACTAAATAATATATTTATGCAGTGCCTAAAGCAAGTAGGGGGTGTTGAATGTGGGTATTTTGTTCTCAAGTTTATCATGGAACTTATGGAGGACTGTTCTATGCCGTTTGAGACAAAGGTAAATTTTTCATGAATTTAATCCTTAATTACTTTTCTGAAATTATAGAAATGTAACCATTTTTTTCCTAACCGTTCAGTTAAAAAAGTTGGCTAAAAAACCAACATACACAAACGAGGAACTAGATGAAGTTCGGTGCGAACTCATCGAATTCATTGCCACTCATATGAATTCATGAGAGTTGAGGTAATTCTTACTTGTAGATAGATACCCTTTCTTTAAAGAGACTGCTAATTTGGTTAGTTTCATGTTCCTGGGCTTGCTTTAATGGGCGTTGATGTTCTGTTATTGGTTTTGGATAGAGAGGAAATTATATAGAACCTGCAAGACTTCACGCAATGCCTCATCTAGAAGCTTGTCCATGTCACACATATATACTGCATTTGTTAGGGGATTTCCTCCTGTCCCTTCGTGACTTAATCCTTTCTCTTACTGAGATTTTGATATGTGCTATCTGTTTTTAAAAGAGGCGATGATGATCCTTGCAGATTGCTAATTTCTATTTAAGAATAAGTTTTGGCTTTCTTTTTCCTCTCTTCCGATGGTGTGGTGGCTCAGCTGCAGCCAGTTTGGTAAGATGTACATGATTTAAAAATCCACATTCTGATGGAATCTCTCTTTATTCATTCATTCTTTCTTTTTTTATCAAAAATATCTATAAAAATGGGATAATGACAATAATGAGAATTCCCATTGAGTGAATCTCTATCATCCTGTGATGGCGAGGTATGTTTCTGGAGCTATTTGTCGATCTGAGCCTCTTATCAGTATTCTTTCTTTTGGCTTGTGCTTTGGTGTATTTTGTAAGTGACAAAAGTAGATGAAGAGGTGACCGATTCTGGGATTAAAACAATATAGGAGAGGTTATCTGCTGTTTATGTCGAGTTGTATCAAGGATAGGTAGGTACCTGTTGGTCTCATAAGGGAACTGATTATGTGCTATTTGTGTGGGAAACTCTTTAAGTTCCTTTTGTAGTATCATTTAATTTGAATGGTTCTCTTTTAACCGCTACCTTCTGATTAGAGACCTATAGGAAGAAATAAAGGGTATCAAGAATACCTATGGTATCAGGAATACCTATGGTTTGTATCCTTTAATTTGTTAATTATGTTGCAGAGGGAATATTAGAAGCTTTTGGGGGTCGAACCCTGTAATCGAGCATCATATACATTAGGGGGAGTAGGGTGTACCTCCTAGATGCAGACTTAACATAGACAGGGCAAGTAGAGTCCTTGATATTCCTTCAGTGGATTTGGTTATTAAGAATGGCACTAGTTTTTTTTTCTCTTTTCCTTCAAGTTTGTGTGCTCATATTCTTGCTATACTTGTCAGATTTGTCTACTGGTCTCTACAATATTTATTGCATGTGAATTTATGAAGGCAAGCAGCATGGCAGTAATGCTTAGGAATTCATTTTTGATTTAGAAGTTATAGTGATAATTTGATAAAATTCAAGTCTGGTATCAAAATTTTCATTAGGCCATTTTGAAACTTAAAACTGTACTTGCTCGTCAAATGGTATATCTAGCTTTGTTGCCCGTATTTCTTTTGTTGCTTCTTCAATCTATCTACTGATTTGTCGATTGTCTAGCATGCATGTACAACCTTTCTATGTTTTTAGGATTTTGCTCCTTTTACCCAAAATGCGTGTTAAAATTCACTTCTGCTGAAATTTCTTATTTATTACTATATGCTTTCCATCTTTCATACTGCTTGATATCAAAGATTGTCCTTGTGATTTGGAAATATTTATATTATGATGGAATCTCTCTTTATTCATTCCTTCATTCTTTTTTTAATCAATATGGGATAATGACAATAATGAGAATTCTCCTTGAGTGAATCTCTACTGTGATGGCGAGGCATGTTCCTGGAGCCATTTGTCGATCTGAGCCTCTTATCAGTCTTCTTTCTTTTGGCTTGTGCTTTGGTGTAGTGGTAAGTGCAAGGTATTCCTGTGGGGGTTATGTTCGGGCAATCTAAACTGCTAGTGCAGCAGTTATGTAATTAAAAAGGATTTAAACAGGTTGTATCAGTCACAAAGGTTATAGGAATATCGCTTTATTCATTCAGTCATTGGTTTTTTATTCTGATGGAGATCTCTTTATTCATTCAGTCATTGCTTTTTTATTCTGATGGAATCTCTCTTTATTTCTGATGGAATTTCTGAGTGATGGCGAGGCATATTCCTGAATCTGAGCCTCTTATCAGTCTTCTTTCTTTTGGTGTATTGGATCATGGGTAAGTTCCTTGCATTTGTAGGCAGTATTCTTTATACGATAACGTTTTCTGATGTGTATATGTAGAGGGTTCATTTTGCGGGGAAATGTGTATCTGCAGACAATGTACAGTTTGACAGGTATCTGTAGAGAGGTTTTCTGAAGTTTGTCTTCTTATTTGTTTCAAAAATCAATAATTTTGTTTGTACTACCTTTATTTGTAGGGTATAATATTGACTTTTGAAGGGATATACAATGTTGGCTTTTGAAGGGATGTCACAATTTGTTGTTGGTGAATGCAATATTTTAATGTTTTGAGGCCGGCTACCCTAAAAGGGAAAGATGTATATATTTTTGGATTTTGAAATGTAAAGGTGATATGTTGGTGAAACAAAAGTTGAAAAAAGAGTGATATATTTTGAAATATAATTAAGATGGTGTGATATTTGGATATTTTTAATAAAAAATTTCAAATGTTAGTTAAATTTCATATTTCTGTTGTCTCAGGAAATTAATATGCTTTTTATAACGCATTGAATTATAAGCATTGGCATGTGATATATATGTGTGTGAATAACAAGAACAGAACGTTAGAAAGTATTATGTATAAGTTCTTTTTATACCGTTTCATGAACATTTTCTGAATAGTTTCAGAACCAGATCATTTTAGTAAACGTTATGTATATATAACTTATTCATAACGCTTTAGGATAGATATGTTATATATAATGATCATATTAATGTCGTTTTCAAATTTAGTGTTATATATAATTGACTTAATTATCTTGTTTATAATAAAAAAAGGCGTCACATAAGTGTAAGTCATATATAACGGTTTTTCTAAACTTTTATAACACCCGTGTTCATGACGGTTGCTTGCTTTAAAATGATCGTCATAAATTGTCATATATAACGGTTTTTACCCGTCATAAAATGGTATTTTTCTTATTATGGCTACAACCCCGATCTTTGGATGCAATAGGCACCTTATCTGCGGTGCTTCCAGCATAACGAAAACAGGAGCGCGGCAAAACCCAAACCCAGTAATCAACATCATGGCACACAGTCGATGAAGTGCATGAACATGAACAACCAACTCGACGCATCTCAGTTTTCTGAAGGAGTTCGTCATCAAAGCTTCTTCGAACGAGGAGATCTACAACCCATAGTGCAGAGTCTCGCCAAGGAGGAGGACCTGTCGAGTTTATCTCCATTCGTGAAGAAAAGTGAAACAAGAAACAAACTTCTCTTCACGTTGCTATTTATAGGCCAGGGCAAATCAAACCCATGCGCCAAGTGGTAACTTTTCCGAAGTCAGTGCAATGAACTTGCATTTATGGTGATGAATCTGCCCCTTCGAATTCAACATCAAAAAGGTCATTAATGCCTCGAAAAAGTTGAAAAAGACTGACCAATGAGTATGCGCCACGCGACGGATGTGCTCGTCAGCACCATGAACCCCGTATCAATGTGCCCAGTGGAGCACAGAATGATGCACCCAGTAATGCACAGAGATGCGTCCACTCAGGCTCGTCACCCATCAAGCATTTAACGCTATATGAAAGAGTTGGCAGCACGCTTCCCGCAGACTGAACAGTTGACCGCTTTCATAGAAAACGAAGTGTCACCGACGTCAGCTTCATCATTACTTATTCTGTCGGTTACAGCTGTGCCCCGCCACGTGACTGACTGATCACTCGTATGCGCCTCCATATCCATACGCCCAATGTAATGCCCTAGTCCCAAAATACATAGGACCGAGTACGTGAACATGCCAGCTGCACATATACGAAGAATACTCCAATATATAGAATTCTCGTATACGTACATAAGCTGTATAATAAATCATCACAAGCCAGAATAAAATAATCTAATCCCATCACAGCTTAACATAGAAGATAATAAAATCTATATAATAAATGAGTGTATCAAAAGATAGCCGGGTGAACATACTCCAAACAGCTATAAAAATAGTCTCATAAGATCGGAGTCCAACCTCCGCAAAATATAAAGAAAAGAGATGTAAAAATATCCACTAATGTCTCAAATAAGGAATAGACTAGAAATCAGTAGGAACTGGCTCGTCGTCAATGTATGAAGGATCAAAAGTCGCTCCGTACTCCTGCGGGAAGTCGTCTAATCCTAGGGAGATAACCAGGTCCTCAGAGGGACGTAACAAGATACAAGAAAACACCATGCCATGTAAACTGTGATATATAACATAAAAGAAAAGAGGATGCATGCAATAGGGTTCCTGACCAGTCTATTGTGAATATGCAGTTTGAGAAACAATCCTTCGACGCATGAGCCCTGGCTGAATATAAGATCCGGTATAGTCCCCTCCTGGGCACCAGTGACCAAGCGCATAACGTTCAAAAATGTCAGTGGCCAACCTGAGAGGATAATCATACCCGTATCTTCAGCGGAGCTTTCGGGTTACAGGGGAAGTGTAATCGAAGCCCATACGTTAGGTATTGTTCTCCCCACCCAATGCCAAGTATCATCATCTCTATGACTGATATGAACCTCTAGTAACTGCCAAGTCTTCTAGCATGCAATTCAATTGGCAGTTACTCCTATCCGTCGCACGCTCCATACGTATCGGTGGCCAGCCGACTACGCAGGTACGTATCTTACATGTGACTCACAACACGTGGTAAAGCAAGTGTCGAGGCTGTATGAGATATACCAATACCTCATCAACAATAGGTGGACACTAGACTAAGTCAATGCAAGAAAAATAAATAAAATCAAGAAAACGATCGATAGAGTCGTCTGCACCCAAGTGTGACTTGGACACACAGTTTTATAATATCAAAAAATAAGAAATACTAAAAATAATAATTAAAATAAGAATATAATAATCACAGAGTAAGGTGGCAAGGTATCTTGCCTGGTGGTACGAAGGTGGCAAGTCCAAGAATCACAATGTCAGCAATAGAATTGTCACAATCTCTAAACAACTCCGGATGCTGAAACAAACATCAAGAATGTATTCGAAATAAGTGATATACCCAAGAAATGTCTGTCCAAAAGTCTAATTCTGGAACATGGGCAAAATCATAATTTTGGGTCAAAACGATGTCCGTCGTTAGACCCATTTTGTACCGAAACACGTGCCAATGTCTACAGTCTCTAAAGTCATCAAAATACATGTCTACAAATCCAGTTTGAGGAGACAAACCCAACGGTATGTCTAATTTTGGATTTCGATGATCCGTGCACAAAATCGCCCGTTGGGTCGAGTTACGGGCCTGCCAATTTGGCATTCCGATCAACCTTCTCAGAATCGGACCAAACTTGGCATACATGACCAAAAAATTGATACGGTCCTGCTGGCACAAGTTTTGCATCGATCCGATAAATGTTCACGAAATTATAGCTATGTTTGCAAAAGGTCGATACGGGGGTATCTCGACAGATACGCACTGATTTCGTCGCACATACGCAACAAAATCGAGTTCCGACGCGCATACGCAATGAAATTGAGTTCCGCCAGTTCCTACACATCGGCAACATCCATATGCGCCTTTCGATGCGAGTAGTGCGCGACCACGTCGCTCGGTTTGTTGGGCACACGCCGTATCGGGAAATTTTCTAAAGTTTTTAATATTTTAATACAGTTTTTCGCACAAGTTTAACATCATGCAACTTTTCGTATAGTAAACAAAATAAAATTCTAGGAAGTGCATTTTGATCTCGGTTATGCTGTTTATGATAGTTTTCAATTAGTTTATTAAAAATCCTAATGTGCTGATCAAAAGACGGCTTCCATGTTAGGTTCCTAGGTTATTCAATACTCTATTTTCGAGACAGAGTTTTATTCGACTTTGCATCAAGTTATTTGTCACACCAGAGGGTTATATCTGAATCCCTTTGAAGGGACTCAAAGAGGGTTACATTGTCTACACGTAGCAACTTTCGGATCACAAAATGATTAAACGAGCGAAAAGTAAACAAGGCCGAAAGGGGGGTACCTTGCTGTCGAGACAGAGCAGGGCCCTCTGTTTTTCCGTCGGCCAAGGGGGTGCGACGGCGCTCCGGCGATCCGCAGCGGGTCTCAGGCGCTCTGACAGTCTTGCGGGGATGCAGAGGGAAGTCTGGGGTCGAAGAAATTTGAGGGGGGCGCGAGTTTTTATGGTTCCGTTCGAGCTTCGATTATTTTTTTATATAAAAAGTTAGTTTGATATGTATCCATATTCGATTTGATTTTTTAACCAAATCTCCATTGCTTAGGATTCAAATTTTTTATTCAAATCGGAAGAGAATCCTTCAGGGATTCGGATAAATCAAATTTTGTGTGATTTGGTTTTGAATTGGCCGAGTTTGGGTTTAAGAAAATTTTCTTTTTCTTGCTTCGTTTCCGAAGGTTACACAGCGGGGGGTCTGCTTGGTCGCGGGCACTGTAGCTCGCTACAGTGCACGCCTTTAATTTTTTTTTCTCTAACTCTTATATTTTTTTTTCTTTCTCTAACTCTTATATATATATAATCAATCTTATAGAACAATAAAATAGCCTTAGAAAATTTCTAAAAATATATACAAAAATATCTAAAATTCCAAATCATAATGTAGACTACATTTGACAACATAATGTACAAGCATACATACCTATACATTATTAACTAACAATTAGTGACTTAATACAAAAATATATATAACAAAAGAATAAATAATAAAAATATTAAAATAATTAGGAATAAAATATGGGGCTTTACATCCTACCTAACTTAAAGAAATTTTATCCTCGAAATTAAAACTAATGCTGGGGGGTGCAATGCAAATTATTTTAAAGAATCAGCATGCAAAACATACCTTGGTTGTCAAACAAATGAGGGTAGCGATTTCGAATGTCGTCCTCGCACTCCCAAGTAGACTCTCCTGGCGAGTGGTGCTTCCATGCCACGCGAACCAATGGTATAGATTGATTCTGCAACACCTTTACCCGGTGATCAAGGATGCCTACTGGTTGCTCTTGGTACGACAAACTCGGTCCATCCGTGATCTTGGAGAGATCGAGCACGTGACTGCTGTCTGCCACGTATCGCCTCAGCTACGACACATGGAATACGTCATGTACTCTCTCTAATGACGGTGACAATGCCAATCTGTAGGCAACTTCTCCAACACATTCCAAGACATCAATAGGGCCGATGTATTTTGGACTCAATTTGCCACGTCCTCTAAATCGAATCGTGTCTCTAGTGGGGGATACATTTAAGAACACATGGTCACCTTCCTTAAACTCTAAAGGTCGATGACAAATGTCTGCCCACTGCTTCTGATGATCCTGTGCTGCTCGCAGGTGGTCCTGTATCTTCTTAACCTTCTCCACTGTACTCAAAACCAGCTCGGGACCCAATATCTGTCACTCTCTAATGTCGCTCCAACAGACAGGAGATCGACACTTCCTACCATACAATGCTTCAAATAGAGCCATCTGAATGCTCGCTTGATAGCTATTATTGTAATAAAATTCTACAAGATGAAGGTGGTCTTCCCATGATCCGCCAAAGTCAAGCATACACGCTCTCGATATATATTCTAGCGTCTGGATAGTACGCTCTGACTGGCCGTCTATCTACGGATGGTACACCGTGCTAAACTTCCAATGCGTACCCAAACTGTCCTGCATACTCCTCTAAAAGTGTGAGGTAAATCTCGAGTTACGATCCGACACGATGCTAACTGGTACATCGTGTAGCTTGACTATTTTCTTTATATACATATCCGCTAAAACTTCGGTGGACTGCCCCACTCTAAAAGGTAAGAAGTGGGCCGACATGGTAAGTCTATCAACAATCACCCATACCGCATCTCGTCCACTAGGACTCCAAGGAAATCCTGTGACGAAGTCCATCGTAATGTGCTCCCACTTCCACTCGGGAATGGGTAGCGGCTGCAATAACTCGGCCGTCCTTTAGTGCTCGGCCTTCACTTGTTGGCACACCAAACACTTGGCCACAAAATGAGCTATCTCCCGCTTTATTCCGTGCCACCAATAATGCTGTCGTAGGTCCCGATACATCTTAGTTCCTCCAGAATGAATAGAGTAAGTCGAACTGTGTGCTTTCGCCATCAACTCCTGTCGTAGCTATCCATTAGGAACATAAATACGATCACCACATCTCAATATCATATCGAGATGAATCCTCAATCCCGTCTGCTCTCCTGCTTCAGGCCTCTCTCTAAGTCGTTGAAATCTAGCATCCATGGGCAATGCCGCCTTGATCCAATCTACTAATGATGATTACACCTAGAGATTGGCTAACATGCCTTCTGCTCCAGGCAATACTACCTCAATACCAAGCTTCTGTAAGTCTTCTATCAATTCTTTCTGTGTGGTCAAGAAGTGAGCTATGGGCTTACGACTTAATGCGTCTACCATGACATTAGCCTTGCCCGGATGATAATGTAGCTCGATCTCGTAATCCTTTATCAACTCCAACCAACGTCGTTGTCGCATATTCAACTCTTTTTGTGTGAACACGTACTTGAGGCTCTTATGATCAGTTTAGATATCAACCTTCTCGCAGTACAAGTAGTATCTCCATAGCTTCAAAGCAAAGATAGCCGTTTCGAGCTCTAGATCATGGGTCGAATAATTCTCCTCATGCACCCTCAACTGTCTCGATGTGTATGCTACTACACGACCGTGCTGCATCAATATGCATCCTAATCCCTTCCCAGATGCATCGCTGTAGATCACAAATCCTCCCGGGCCCGATGGTAGTGTCAAGATAGGTGCAGTGGTCAAGCACTTCTTTAACTTATCCAAAGCGGCTTGACACTCATCTGTCCATACAAACTCCTGATCCTTGCAAGTGAGTCGAGTCATAGGCCTCGCTATTCGAAAGAAATATTCTGCGAACCTTCGATAATAACCCACAAGTCCAAGAAAACTTCTTATCTCGGAAGCTGATGTAGGAGCGGGCCATGCCTTGACTGCTGTAATCTTCTTCGGATCTACTGATAAGAAATAATACTTCCTTGAGAAAGAACTGACACTTGCTAAGCTTCGCGTAAAGTCTCTCATTTCTCAGTATTTCCAAAACAATCCGTAGATGCTGCTCATGCTCCTCTTGGCTCTTGGAGTAAATCAAAATATCATCTATAAAGATGACTATAAATTTGTCCAAGTACTGGTGAAAGATCTTGTTCATTAAATTCATGAAAACTGCAGGAGCGTTGGTCAAACCGAAAGGCATGACCAAGAACTCGTAGTGTCCATACCTCGATCGAAAGGCTGTCTTTGTAATGTCTTCCTTTCGAACCTTCAGTTGGTGATAGCCTGATCGTAAGTCAATCTTGGAGAATACTTTTGCTCCACTCAGTTGATCGAATAGATCGTCTATACGTGGTTAGGGATACTTGTTCTTCACCGTCATTGCATTCAAAGCTCTGTAGTCGATGCACATGTGCACTGTCCCATCTTTCTTAGGCATAAAAAGAACGGGTGCTCCCCATGGTGACGTACTGGCACAAATAAAGCCTTTCTCCAACAAGTCGTCAATCTGCGTCTTCATCTCTACCAACTCCTTAGGTGCCAGACGATACACTCGAGATAAAATAGGCTCGGCTCCAGGAATATTCTCAATAGAAAACTCAATGTCTCGGTCAGGTGGCAATGCTAGCAATTCCTCGGGGAACATATCCTCGAACAGGGATAACAGGGTACTGAGGGGTGTCCTGCATCATCATATGAGTCCCCAATGTGGGTGTATCACAACTCCCTTCTTCTTCTTTGGTGAACTCGAACTCCTTCATTTTTGGTGGTCTAAAGACGCTACAGCCCCTGTGGCAGTCTATGAGAGCGAAATGCTGGCTCAACCAGTCTATTCCGAGAACTACGTCGAACATAGGCATAGAAAATACAAGAAGTCGTGCTTTCATCTCTCTACCACATATCACTACAAGGCAAAGTCTACAAACACCACTAACAGGTACAACTCCTCCTCCAGTGATGATTCTAATATTCTTAGATAAGGGTGTAATAGAAATATTGTGTCTAATGGCAAAACTAGTGGCTATGAATGAATGAGTGGCTTCAGTGTCAAACAATGTAATGGTAGGAAATGAAGCAACTAAAACCATACCTGCTATGACCTTTGTCTCGGTCTCTATATCCCTAACAGCAAGCGAGAATGCCTGCCCATAATTTTATCCTATACTCTGAGCTTTGGCCTTGTTGTACTGTGCGCCTTGGGAAGGCAATGGTGGGAGAGGTGCTTCTGTTGCTGGTCGGCGAGCTGGGGGTGCTGAAGCTGTAGGCCTCAAGGCCTGATGTGCATGTACTAGTACTCGCTGCTCGGGGCAATCTCTGGCCAAGTGCTGTCCTGATCCACATCTCATACATAATCCCAAACGAAGTCGACAATCATCTCTGATATGACCTTGCTTTCTACAAAAGTGGTAAGTGGGCTTCTGGTAGGGTGTAGTCCTCTGCTGGTACTGTCCTTTGGTCCTCTTGATAGATCCTTCCTGAGTTGCTCGGGCTGGTGTAACTGCTGGTGTGTGGCGCCTTGATGTTTGCTGCTGCTCCTTGCGAAGAATCTCCTGAGCACGAGCTTCTTCCAAGGCAGCTGAATGGAAGACTCGAGACTGGGTAGTCGTATAAGACTTGAGCTCTGGTACAAGCCCCTGATGGAATCTTTTTGCCTTTTCTAACTCTGTCGGGATCAGTCCCGCACCAAATCTACTCAGGCAATTAAATTCTGAGTTATACTCATCAACCGTCATATTTCCTTGCTTCAGATGAAGGAACTGGTCGCATAGACCGTCTCGAACATAGATGGGAAAGAATCTCTCATAGGATAGATCATAGAACCGCTTCCAGGTGATCCCAGCGCCTAATCATCTCTCTTCCGCCTTTCACCAGTGGTGGACATTATCCTCTAATAGTAGGTCCACTTCTGTCATCCAATCTCGAGCTGGCAACTGGGATGCCTTCAGTAGCTTCTCCGTACTAATAAGCTATTATGACACATCTAGTGGCTTCTCCATTCCTCTGAAGGCCTTGGGGTTCATGTCTGTAAAGTTTTTGATAGAGCCTTCATAAGGCTGCATCGTCGGTGCTGGTGCTGGTACCGGTGCCAGAGGTGGAGGTCTAGCCAATGCTGTCATCATAGTCTGTCTCATCAGCTCAATCTACTGCCACTGAGCCTGCATCATGGCATACATAAACTGGCAAGTAGGGCTCCCATCCGTCGGTGGTGCAGGCATCTGAGGTCCCGACTGTGGTAGAAACTGCTGAGGGAATGGTGGTGGTGGAGGCAGTAGTACATTCCCTTCC
The DNA here is from genome assembly GCA_029216955.1 of Iris pallida. Classification (NCBI taxonomy): domain Eukaryota; kingdom Viridiplantae; phylum Streptophyta; class Magnoliopsida; order Asparagales; family Iridaceae; genus Iris; species Iris pallida. The sequence continues at coordinate 19,092,599 of JANAVB010040818.1, read as the reverse complement.
GGTGGCACGGTAGTGGTCTGTCCAGCCTGGCTGACTGGGGGTGCCATAATCTCTGGATGCACCGTCGTCGGCGTCGTAGTAGGCTGTGACTGTCCTGGCTGGTATGGTGTCACCGGAGTCATTGGAGGATTTTGTCCCTCTGGGATAGCCTCTTCACCAGATGTGAGGGCCAAGGCAGTGCGTCTGCTTCTTAGATTCATACTGTTGGCACGAGGAAGAATATGACGATATTAGGAAAGGTTAGATATAAGGTAAATCAAATAATCAGGGAAGTTTCTAAAAGGTTGGAAGTCAAAAGAAGGAAGTAGTTCTGGATGAGATACTATTTTTATATGCAGGCTTGTTGGGCACAGTCATGTAACCCAACAATATTTTTTGACCTGCATGGGCCACCACAAAAATATATAACGCCCCAGTCCCAAAATACATAGGAATGAGTACGTGAACATGCCAGCTGCACATATACGAAGAATACTCGAATATATGGAATCCTCGTATATATACATAAGCTGTATAATAATCAAAGGCCAAAATAATATAATCTACTTGTAGGAGCGTAAAAAGTACTTCATAGACCAAGTCAAAGAAGTTGAGAGCTTTACGCAAGTCAAACTGAGTCAGACTCAGACTTTACGCGGAGATCAAACAGAGTAAAACTCTACACGAGCTACTTTACGCGAGAGCTATCTACAAAACTTTACGTGGGAGACAGGCTGTCCACATCGTATATAATACGCGTGATACTGTTCTGACATAATAATTTTCTGACAGCGGATTGCACAGAAGCCGAGAAGATTTGATTTACACTAAATCCAATACTTGTCATTTAATGTGCAGATGGGCTACTTTACGCTCAAGAAACTGCTTCTTTTACGCACGAAAGCTATTCGAGCTTTTACGCTCAAGGACGTTGTGCGCGTAAAGTTTATTTGAGCTAATTTTACACTCAAGGCTATTTTTTAGCTACTTTACGCAGGGAGTATATTTTGGGTTATTTTATGCCCAGTCTGCTATTTTACGCAGGAAGTATATTTTGGGTCATTTTTATGCCCAATCTTTTCTGGCTACATGAGAACGTGGTCTGCCTACGTGGCTTTCATACCACACTTATCGAGGAACGTGTATACGTGCTCTCCCCATTTTGTTGAAGTAGTGGGACACTTGTCACCATGTGTAGAGATCACAACTCTACATAGGACGTGTCATCATGCGTAGAGGATGATTTTCATCGTGGATGACAGTTACTTGCACAGAGACCAAACTTTGTTGCTTTTTACGCACAGAAGGTCTAGTCTATAAATAGACTTATTTTTAACACAAGAGATCATAATCAAGAGAGATACAGGAGAGGAGATTATGAGAAAACTCATACTTTCAGAGTGATATTCCCAGAAGCATTTCTTCAACTTTTTTCAAGAACAGGGTGAAGCAAAGCAGGAAAGCATTCGACTGTGCCATCAATGCCGTTGCTCGATACCTTTCTGGTGACTTAGTTCTTCCGATTGTTCGTCTTCTTCAAGCAGTTTTCTTCATCATCATTGTATGGTCCAAGGAACAAAGTGATCGCTCTCAAATTAGACTTCTATAGCAATACTTCCCAGAAACTACTTGTACTTTTGTACTTTTTCTCGTTTTCTTTCAAAGGCCAATTTTAGGCATTTTGTTAAGTGAAACAAAATGGCGACTCTGCTGGGGACGAATTTCTCCTCTGACGAGAAAGCAATTGCTCAATATGATGATGTGTCGGTCGGATCGACAAAGAAGACTCTGGTTTTTCACTTCGACCAGACTGCTTACGAAGAAATGCTCCGAACTGGGGGTAGTACTCGCTGCTCCAATGTTCAAAAATTGCGGAAGGCACAAAAAGTTTGGATTCCTAAATCCAAAGCGTCCTCTGATATCCCTGCTATCTCTGAAGGCAAGGGAATCCTTCCCACTCATGTTGTGGAGGCTCCCATTTGTGACTAGGCAGTCTATACTTCAGTGATGCACCCCGCACATAAAAATCAGTCTCCCATCTGTGATGTGGTAGACTCCCAAGCTTTACGCTCTGCGTGTAAAAATCAGTCTCCCGTTTGTGACGTGGTAGACTCCCAAGCTTTACACTCTGTGCATAAAAATCAGTCTCCCATCTGTGACGTGGTAGACTCCCAAGCTTTACGCTCTGTGCATAAAAATCAGTCTCCCGTCTGTGACGTGGTAGACACCCAAGTTTTACGCTCTACGCGTAAAGAAAAATCTTCCGTCTGTGACGTAGCAGATATTCATGTTTTACGCTCTACACGTAAAGGTAAATCTCCTGTCGGTGACAGAGTGGATAAAATCACAATGATGCCTGTGCATCTAAAGTGAATTTGCCTGCACGCATGCATCATAAAAACAAGAATCCTATTGTTGGTAAAACTCCAATTTTTTACCAACAACCTTCTTACACTGCTTTAAGCAATGTACCAAACCTTTAAATTATACGTAATGCTGATGGAGTCCTTTGTGCACAAAAATCTCAGGATTTACGTACGCAACTCCAGGCGCGTAAAGATGTGCAGTTTGGTTCTGCTAATGCAGCCAATAATCTTCTTTATATACAAGGGACTAAACATTTCTCTGCCCCAAATATAATAAAGAAGATGACTCCTTCTACTCCTTCTGATTTACGCGAGTTGCTCGTACAAAAGCGTAAAAATAGAAAATCTCTTGTGACACTCCCCCAAGAAAATCACCATTGCGAGTGTCACCAGATTGTAATCAAATGTTGCTGTTCGGCTTCTAAACGGTCAGTTTTTGACCGGATAAGCTACAAAATGCCTCAGCAATCAATTGACGACCAAGAACATGAGTTGTCATATGCATCAGTCAATATGGCATGTCATATCAATAGAGGACGACGTCCAAGATGCAATTCGTCCCAGACTCCAAGCCAACAACAATTCAACCGACTCCTTGATACTTTTGAAGGGGTATATCAGAATACTCAATCAAGAGTTCAAAGATCGGTACAATCTTCAGATTCAGAAGTTGGGGGTACCCAGTCTTTGGAGTCAGAAACTGATAGTGTTGATTCATACCTCTACACCAATCCCTCTGTATGTTCAAGGGAGGTTGAATCATATGCTATCGGAGATGAACCGGAGACGTCAACTGCTAATATAGAACAACGTCTCTCTGCAATTGAGCAATCACTGAAGGATATGCTTGTCATGATGCAAAATATGCATCAAATAATAATGACTCAGTAAACTATTCTGCCGACAGTAGTAACACCAGTGCAGGTAGCAGCACAAACTCAAGATAGTCAAGGGGTTGATGTTCCTTTGAATAATCTTAGTCAAGAGCCTGCTGTCAATCAAAATTTTGCATCTCCATATCCTCTCATTCCCAAAGATGTACCACCTCCAGTGGGGGTTACGATACATCCAGCAACTATTCAGTCGAATGTGCTTCCTCAAACTAGTGAAGCTATTCAAGCAGTGCGTGAGCTAAAAGCACAGTTTGAAGTTCTGAAGCAGAAGGATCAACTCCAGAGGTTAGGGATTAAGCAACCTTATCCTCCTTATTGGAATGATGTGCCTTTTTTTTCCAAAATTCAAGCCACAGTCTATGGTGTTATTTGACGGAAAGGCTTCTCCTAGTCAATATATCAATTATTTTGATAGTATGACTGTGCATCTGCAAAAAAATGATGCTCTTCTCACCCGAGTTTTCATTGGGTGTTTAACGGGTTCAGCATATGACTGGTATCGCAGTCTACCCGACAATTGCATATCGTCTTTTGGTGAGTTTAAAGCAATGTTTCTTTCCCGTTTCTATGAAGGAGGCATGGACATGAATATGTCCTCCTTAATAGAGATCAAATAAAAGGAGAAAGAAGATACTCGAACGTTTATCGAACGTTTCCGACAGGCAACTTTGAAAATGCCTCCTGGTATGCCAGATTCAGCCTTGATTGATACATGCAAAATGAATCTACGACCAACTATTGCTGTCTTTACGGGCTCTCAATTCACAGATTGGGCCTCGTTCATTATAGCAGCAGTTTCAGCCGAGACCAATGGTAGGTTGGCTCGTGAACACGGGATGATCTTTGCTTCAGAAGACAAAGAAAAGAAAGGCTCTTCTGGTAATAATACCGACAATCGTAATGGAAAAGGGAAGGAAACCCTAGTGGATGATCTCTCAAAACCAAAAATGATGCCAAATAATTCGAAGTCTTCCAAACCAAAAGAAGAATACTCTTTTGATGACAGTGATATCCCAGAGATATTCTAATATCTTGTAAAGAGTGGCAAACTCCAGATTCCAGAGCCAAAAAGACATAATGAGGTGAATCTGACGGACAACCCCAAGTATTGTATCTATCATAGATACATAAATCATCCTACTAAGGCTTGCTATGTTTTAAAGAACAAAATCCAAGAGTTGATAAATACTAGTGCCATCGCTTTAACCAATGATGAGCATACAGTTACATCTAATATGATTTCTCTTCAATTTGAAGGTTTTTCTCCACAGCAAGTTCCAGATGGGATTGTCCCAATTCCTAAGGCAACTATGAAGATTGTGAATCTCCCGCCAGCTAGAGAGCAAAATGAAGGATTATTGCCTCTCACACTAAAAAATGGTAAAATCATGTGGGTACATCCTGACTTAGTACCTAAAATGGAAGATGAAGGTAAAACTTCAAAATCCAAGAAAGGTCAAAAAGTCAAAACCTGCAACATGATTTCTCATGTTGTCACTCCAGATTATGATGATTTAGATCATATTTGGGATGGGATTCCTTTGGAAGATAGATTGAGGGGTTTGAATATATGCCCTCCAAGTTTGGCTTCTCCCACCAAACTCAAACTTACTCATCGACAATGGTTAGCAATGTATAGTGTCCCCTTATATAAGGCACAAGAAGTCTTTGCTGCTTATGAGAAAGCTTCTGTAGGGATTTTTTCTCTTGTCCCAAATGCCCCTACTCCTGTGGCTACAGAGGTTTCTGTTCCTTCTTCCTCTGTTGAATCATCTATTGAAAGTCCGCTACCCACTCACATATATAGTCAACAATCAGTCTATCTCATAAAAAAGATGGGATATGACTTTCAAAAGGCGGAAGGCTTGAATTATGATAAAGGAATGCGACTTCCTTTACAAATTCAAGGTCAAAAATCTACTGTTGGATTGGGTTTTAAAGTCCCTCACAAAAATCCTCGCAAGAAGAAGACTAAGGGAAATAGGAACAAAACCTGTCATATGGTACTTTATTCTCCTGAGTCTGAAGAAGAAACCTTTGCTGGTACGAGATCCGAGAAAGAGTACCACAAAGATTATGAGGGAACTTCTAAAGAAGCGGAGGATGTTGCTAAAACACTACCAGCTCAACCATCTCATGTTTCTGCTGAGGCAAGACCTTCTAAACCATCTGTGGTTGAGAAAGGGAAACAGAAAGCAGTACGCTTTGACGTCCCATTGAAATCTGCTTCAAATCAAGGGGTAGTGATAAAACCCTACAAGTTCGATATTCTAGCCCAATTAGCTAATACTCCGGCTAGACTTTCTATCTTTGAGCTGCTTCGTCTTTCTAAAGAAAGTCGAGAAACTTTGAGCGAAGCTTTGCTACAAGTAGACTCATGTTTAGCTCAACTCAATATACTAGTGTCGTGTCCACAATGTCATAGTATGATGGAAGCAATTCCTAATATTACCTTCACACAAGAAGATATGCTATTGAAGCATAATAAGCATGACAGGCCTCTGTATTATACAGGGTATATTGAATCTACTGAGATTGACAGGATTTATATTGATCCAGGGTCTTCTATTAGCATTATTCTTCAGAGTATTTTATGATCCTTGAGGATTCCTACTAGTGATTTGACTTATACTAGTACCACAATAGTTGGTTTCAACTCTGGATAGTGTAAACCATTGGGGAAGATTCGTCTGAAGATTCAAATTGGTGATCTTCGAACTATGTCGACCTTTTATGTTATCAACTCAGATGTATCTTACAACATCCTTCTTGGAAGATCGTGGATACATGAGCATAACATTGTGCCTTCAACTCTCCACCAATGCTTCAAGTACGTGGATTCTCAAGGGATTGTGAAGACTGAATTCGCAGATATCAATCCTTTTAAGGGTGTTGAAGCCTATTTCTCTGATTCAATACTCCACAAACAAGAGCATGTGAAGGAGATATCAGATATGGCTGAAGATCGATCGTCTACAGAAGATCAATCTGCCTCAGAAGATCCTCCGGAAGATCAACCTTTGAAGATTAAAGTCAAAGGTCGAATCCAACCCCAACCTGTCAATGACGAAACTTTGGTGATCAAGGTTAAAGGAAGAACTCGAGCTTCGTCTGAGGAATCTGTGAAAGTTCCAGTCAAAAGCCAAGTTCAACCTCTCATGATCAAGGTCAAGGGACGTACTTCTCGTACAAATGATCCAGAACCACTGATTATCAACCTTGGCAAGTCTACACAGAAGACGGATGACGGTCCGTTAATGATCAATCCAAAGCGTAGTAGTCAATTTGTAAATGATGTAAATATTAATCATTCTGTACTTTCTAATATTAATGAAGATTTTCTTTTGGAGTATATGGCTGTCAAATTTATTGAAAGAATAACTTTATCTGCTGATAATCAAAGTCATCAACATAAAAATGACATAAATACAGAGGAAACCTTATACATTAATCATAAGAAATTTTTTTTCTCCTCATGTCGATGTAGGACCTTATACTCAAAGGTTCTTAACATCTTCTCCATATCTTCTACCTGTAGCCTCATCATCACAAGCTTGTGTAACTTATAGACGTCGCGAAGAATCTTATTTTGTGATTCCATCTAATAAGAAAAATAAGCGCCAATTTATGTTTGGTCTGGCTAGAAATATCCCTGTTACTCAGACAGATAATCTCAGAAAAAAAGATAAAGGAAGAATCCGAATTGACAAATATAGTCAACAATCTCTTAAGATTATCCAGAATATGGGATACAATTTGAAGACTATGCAAGGTCTCAATCAAGACAAAGGTAGACGGATATCATTATGTGGTGATCTATTTTACCAGAAAACTCATCATGGGTTGGGATACGATCTATCCCACATGTTTAATAAAGATATACAAGAAGAATTTGTTTCCAGTTCTTCACAATCCTCAAATTCTAAAGAAATCCAATTCATCAAATCTGATACATCCCACATATACAAAGAAGATATGGAAGAAGAATTTTCTTCCAGTTTTTTACAATCCTCATATTTCGGAGGAAACCATTATGATAAATCTGAGTACGTATTCTTAGTCAACATGGTTCAAACCAATAATGAATCTGAGCCATTTAAAAATGACCCTTAGGCACAACAAATGGACACTCAATGGGAGCTTCGTTTTGAACAGCGACAGCCACCTACAGAAGATAAAATTGTCCAGATTGACGTTGGTGACGGAACTACGTCCAAGCCAATATTCATCAGTAAAAACCTTTTTGAAGATGAAAAGAAAGAGTTGATACAGCTGATTAAAGAATATATTGATATCTTTGCATGGAGTTATGAGGATATGCCGGGTCTAGATCCTAAAGTAGCTACTCATAAACTCAATATTCTTCCTAATGCCAAGCCTATAAAACAACGACAGCGGCAATTTCGACCAGATATGATGGATACAATTGAAGCAGAAGTCAAAAAGTTGATCACATGTGGCTTTGTTCGTGAAGAACAACACCCAGACTGGGTTGCCAATATTGTTCCTGTTATGAAAAAGAATAGAAAAGTCCGAGTTTGCATAGATTTTCAGAATCTTAATGCAGCTTGTCCAAAAGACGAATTTCTACTTCCGATTATCGATGTCATGATAGACAATACATGTGGTTTTGAACGCATGTCTTTCATGGACGGATTTTCAGGATACAATCAAATTAAGATGAATCCAGGAGATGAAAAGCATACTGCTTTCCGTACACCCCTTGGAGTCTACTGCTATACGGTTATGCCGTTTGGACTGAAAAATGTCGGTGCTACGTACCAACGGGCTATGAGCAACATCTTTCAAGAACATCTACGGAATACAGTTGAATGTTATGTGGATGATATTGCTATCAAAAATCGATCAAAAGATGATCACATTCAAGACTTAAAGACAGTATTTGAGTTGATGCGTCAACATCAACTGAAGATGAATCCTACTAAGTCTTTCTTAGGGGTTTCCAGTGGCAAATTTTTGGGATTTTTCATCACTTCTCAAGGTATTCATGTTGATCCTGACAAAATTAAAGCGATTCTTGAAATACATCCTCCACGCAATCTGAAAGAACTCTGTGGCTTCCAAGGTCGTATTGCTTATATCAGGAGATTTATATCCAATCTTTCTAGGAGATGTCAACCTTTCTCCCATCTATTAAAGAAGGGTGTGTCATTTGTTTGGGATGAAGCATGCCAACAAGCATTCAATGACATCAAACAGTACCTTACAAATCCACCTGTTTTAGTACCTCCAGTTGTGGGAAGACTATTTTTACTCTATGTTCGAGCATTAGATCATTCTCTCGGTGCTCTTCTTGCACAGAAAAGTGATAAAGATCATGAAAAGATAATTTATTATCTTAGCCGAATGATGGTTGGAGCTGAACACAGGTATACTCCTGTGGAAAAAGAATGTCTGGCCTTGGTTTTTGCTGTTCAAAAGACACAACATTATGTGTCAGGACAGACTATTCATGTCATCTCCAGAATAAATCCTATTCGGGTATTGATAAGAAAATCGAGCATTCTTAATTCCAGGTTAGCCACCTAGGCGATGTTGCTTACTCCTTATGATATGGTCTATGTACCTCAAAAATCAGTGAAGGGTCAAGCATTAGCTGATTTCCTAGCTGCTCACCCTATACCTGAAACATCTAAGCTTTATGAGGACATTCCAGATGAAGTCGTGGATTGTAGCTTGCTCTGAAGGATGACATTTGGCAACTATATTTTGATAGAGCATCGCAGGTTGGACCTAAAGGCAATATTGTCTCCGGAGTAGGCATTGTCCTAGTCTCTCCTGATAAAATGGTCATATATCGTGCTTATTCTCTTAATGAACCATGCTCCAACATTGTGGCAGAATATAATGCTCTGCTAATTGGTCTTCAAGTAGCAAAACAATTGGATATTGAGTTTTTGGAAGCTTATGGAGACACTCAACTGATTGTTAATCAGGTCAGAGGGATATATGAAGTCAGGAATCCTGACCTCATTCCCTATCATCAAGTGGTAATCGAATTAGTCCTTTCATTCGAAGGATTCTTTATCGAATTTGTACCACGTTCTCAAAATTTGAAAGCTGATGCTCTTGCTAGTTTAGCTGCAGACTTAGCTGTTCCAATTAGAAGACAAAATACCATTACTTTGCTGGATCGAGACTTATTCTGTGTCAAGAATAATTTGCATATCGAACATAGTTATACTACAGAATCACGTTCTCAGCAAAGGGATTTGAGAAGTCCATTCATTGATTATGCGGTTCATGGGATTTTACCTGAAGATCCAAAAGAAGCTGCATCAATCAAGAGACGATCATTTCGATTCTACTACGATTCTTCTTTGCATATGTTATATCGTCGTTCTTATGACGGACTTTTGCTGCATTGTCTCTCTGAGAGTGAAGCTAAGCAAATACTCCGTGAAGCTCATGATGGTGTCTGCGGTGCCCATCAACCGGGTCCAAAATTACAGGACCGTATTCGAAGAATGGGGTATTATTGGCCTTCTATGATAGCAGATGCTGTAGATTATGCTAGACGGTGTAAAGCATGTCAGATTCATGCCGATTTTATTCACCAACCATTGGAATTCTTACATCCTACAGCAGCTTCTTGGCCCTTCGAAGCTTGGGGCATAGATATTATTGGTCCGATTAACCCTCCTTCTGTCAAGGGACATCGGTTTATACTGGCTATAACCGATTACTTTTCTAAATGGACGGAAGCAGTTCCCCTTGTTGAAGTGAAAACATCTAATATGATTAGCTTCATTAAATACCATATCATTTATCGTTTTGGAATTCCCCGAAGGATAATCCATGATAATGAACCACAATTTACCAGTCAGGCATTTTATGGATTCTGCGATAAGAATCGAATCCAGAATATAGCTTCTATGGCTTATAATCCAGCTGCTAATGGTTTAGCCGAAGCTTTCAATAAGACAATTATTAAACTTCTCAAAAAGTTTGTCACTTCTAATAAACGTGATTGGAATGAGAAACTTGGAGAATATTTATGGGCTTACCGAACGACAGTCCGAACTCCTACTGGTTTTACACCATTCTCACTGGTCTACGTATGTGAAGCTATTTTTCCACTAGAAATCCAGATTCTATCTCTTAGAATAGCCATTGCTAATGAGCTAACCTCAGAGAATAATGATCGCTTACGACTCCAAAAACTCGAAGGATTGGACGAGAAGCGTCTTCAAGCACAACAATACATTGAACTATATCAAGCCCGCATATCTCGAGCTTTCAATCGTAAAGTTAAGGAGAGGGTATTCAAAGTCAGTGAGCTAGTTCTAGCTGTCCGAAGACCGATGGTGATGACTCATAAGAGCAAAGGGAAATTCCAAGTAAAATGGGAAGGTCCTTATGTAGTCGAAACCATATTCTCCAATGGTGCCTATAGGTTGTCTAAACCTAATGGAGATTTGCTCATGATGCCAATTAATGGTAAATTCTTGAAGAAATATTATGTCTGAATTTCTTCTTTATTTCCCAGCTACCAATGTTTGGTTAAGCTGATTATTCATCTCCTAAAAGAGAATTTTGATCTTCTGTCTTACCAGCTGATTTTAGAAAGGAAAAAGAGTTATTATTTATCATGTTCTCATGACCTCTGAATAAATATTAAGTCTACTTCTTTTCTTATCTATCATGTCCATATGGCCTCTGAATAGATATTAATCTATTTTTTTTGAGTTGTTACGATCTGTCACGTTCATATTACCTCTGATAGTATTGTACACTCTAAAAAAGAAAACAAGATTCATTATCTATCATGTCCACATTACCTCTGGATAGATATAATTTATTGAGTTTAGAAGACTTGTCATGTCCATATTACCTCTGATAAGTATTTTCTATCTTATACCTATTGTTTAACTTCAAAATAAATGATAGGGTCACAAAACAAATATTTCATTCATTTCTTGAAAATATTACAGAATGAAAAAGACAGAAGAATACAAAATTCTGTATTAAATACAAAAATGCCTAAGGCGGAGCAGATACGTCTTCGAGCAGTTTTTGTAGCTCTGCTAGACGCTTCTCGCGAGAGTTCATCACAGTTGCAGTAGCTAGAGTACGTCGAGCTTCTAGAGTACAAATATAGAAGAATTCGGCAAAAGTAGCTATCATATTATCCTTGGCTTCGTCAAGGGTTTTGATGGTAGCTTCAGCACCGAAGACTTGTTCCTCTAAAATAGAACTCTGTGTCAAGTGCATGTCTCGAGCTGTGATCAACTGCTCCCTCTCCGCCTTCAAGCGAGCTAATTCTGTCTCAACTTCATGAATTCTATCATTCTGTTGATGAATTCTCATATTTGAAGTTTCATAGGCTTCTTTCTGAATATCCAGCTGAGGTTTAGCTTCAGCCAAAAAAGCTTTTTCTTTAGCGACTTTGCTGATGTACTCTTGGAGATATTCATTGAAAGTAGTCTCCCGAGGGATGTATTCAGCTGATAAAGCATCATACTCGCTTTGGATGAGACTTTCAGCAGTTTCACTTGACAGCCTCAGATATTCTCTAATGGGCTGTTCATGTCCCTCTACTACCTTTTCCAGTGCCGCTGCTCTGTCAGTGTCATTGAACATGGCATTTCTGATTGTGAGAGCGATCGCATCTTTCAAACTTTCATAATTAAGGCCCTTCTTCAGGACCATCTTGATCAGAGCCGCTAGCATTTTATAAAAAGTTTCAGTATGAATCTCAACTAAGAGATTCATCTCTGCATTTGAGTTCGGCGTGGCGGCAATGTCTACCAAATCTCTCTTCTGAAGGCTAGGAGGGGTATTATTGTCGCCTTGGTAGCAAGCTGAGTTAAAGCTATTGTTGATACTGCTACCATGGCTGACTGATCCCCAGGAGCTTCAGGGACAATGTCTTCAGCACTTTTTATTCCAGCCGTTTCTTGAGTCAAAACTACTTGAGTTTCAGTGGCGGTGATAGTTATGGGAGGAATGGTGATCAGTGTAGCTGACTCCGGTTCAGACACCATCTTCTCAGGAACTTGTACTGGATCAGTAGCAATAACAGAGGATGCTATTACAACGTCTCCAGCTTCAGTTGATGAGTTGACCATATCCTCATCACCTTCATAGGCTACCGGCTCTTCAGGCTCTAGGAGTACTTCAGTTGTAGATGGTTCTTCTACAACTGTTTCTTCATTGAAGTCTGTTTCTTCTTCAGCAGCCGCTTCTTCATCTATAGTGGGTTCTTCTGCAATTTGTTCTTCTTCTCTGTTCTCAGCAAGAGAAGACAATTCTGGCTGGGCCTCTACTTCAGGCTCTTGTTGTACTTCCTCTTGGACAGTATCTTCTTCTGAAGAAGAACTATCTTCCTCAGATTCTATGTTTTCTTTATGATTAGCTTCTTGAGGAGGAGGAGCCATAGGCTTTATTGTAATGATAACACCTACAAAAATTAAGCAAAATAAGTTAATATACAAAATCATAATACATAATTTTGTATAGATTTTGTGTAATTTATATTTACCTGGAGTAGGTGCAGGACGTGTTAAGAGTTCGTCATAATCTTGATCCCAGTCCTCATCATCGAAGGCAAGAGCCGGTTCATCTGATGGGATGAGTTCTGGGTCAACAATATGTGTAGTGACGGTATCTTCAATCGCTTTCGCCTTTTGTGGCAAAGTCAGATGAAGTGATAAGCTGAGACGTCCAGGAGATAAAACCCCCACAACTTCTGTTGATGTTGCTGGTTGGGATGCCGAAGATCCTTCTCCAGGATGAGCTGAAGAAGATGTAATGTGTTGAGGCTCCTCGACAGGAGTTTCGCTTTCTGGAGTAGCGGCTCTCTGTCTAGAAGGCCCTTTGACAGTGATCTTCTTCTTCTTCTCTGGGTGGGTAACAGCTGCACCTGATTTTCGCTTCCGGGTTTTGTTGATAACGATTGGTCCTACAGCTATTTCCCACGTAGGGATTACTTCCAGATACTCATCTGGAACAGCAGCGTCATCGGGTATGTCTGAAGGTACCCTGACTGATTCTTCAATGTTCCCTTCCTTGGGCCATCGAAGACTCTCCTTCATATTGTAGCCATGTGCGAAGGAGCGAATAGATGCATAAAAGCGAGCATATGTATGAAGTATTCATAGCTCGGTTGTACTTGTAGTAGTGGATACTCTGAATTTAGTAGCGGTACAAGCAGTGCTAAAGTATCTCCAGGCTCTTGCACCATCAATTAGCTTTCCATAATGGTAGAAGCTGGTGGAGGAATTACCAACATGAAGTTAGTCGTATCCAAACTGACGAGCAAATCGACTTGGTAGATACGGTTCGAACGCACAGTTGTCTTCATTTCTGTACATCAGATGTGAGGGTCTGATGCACATTAGCCATTTAAAAACTGGCACATGTAATAGAGTCCTCCCTTCGCCTCTATCGTCAAATTGTACACTGAGGCAATCGGCTGGAACTTGTGGCCTTGTGCAGAAGAAGTTCCATCCATGAGAATAATTCAGTACTACTCGAGTATCTGCCACGGTAGTTGCAGTCCATGTGGCTTTATTGAATTTCTGGAGGAAAACCTCCGTATTGTCTCCAGGGCCGGGTGGTAACAACTGCAGTTATGATGCAATAGCCAGCCCATCAGATAAGTATAGGGCATCTCTACCCTAGGGAATTCTTTTCGGTGAGGAGCATTGTTGATTAGCTCATCACCAAAAGTCCGTAAACCTGCATTTATTCGACACACCATTGCCGATAGCAGGTTGATTCGACCTTGAACACCAAACGTACTGCCGGCCATAATGCGTTTCGGTGAATTCTGTCAGCTGTGCTAATCCCTGGCATGATCCATCTCCGCAGCCACTGAGAAAGAAAGCCTGCCTGCAAGGCTTCCCTTGAGATCTTCTGGCTGCCGTGCCTCAGGTAGCTTAAGGTTTCAGTCCCCGCAGGGATGTCTCCAGTCTTAGTGGACAGATATTGGTCCGGAGACTTATGTGAGATCATCAAACTATGGATCAGATCTGAAGAAATTATAGAACAAGGGTTGATGGTTGGAGCCTTGTTTTCTTGGAATCTCCCCTTCTCGTTCTTGGGTATCCTATTCTCATGGTAGAATAGATAGGTTGTCCATTTATTCGTATATGCCAAGTGCGACCCACTGACATACATAGTGGTGTAAATTAGGTAATGGCACATCAGTTCTTGGTAGACCTCAACCAATTGAGGATTTTTCTCTCTGATTTCTATTAGTTCCCGGTTGGAGGGAACATACTCTTCATAGGGAGCTTCACCCATCGGCAGCTTAGAGATGAATTGCATCTCGTGCAGGGTAAGACCCATCTCACCTAGTGGGGTTGTAAAAGTTCTTGTTGAACTCATATATAACTCCATCAAAGCCAAGAACAGGTTACTGTTCATCGGTATACCCTGGCTCCTAGAGCCTACAGCTTCATAAAGGCCGATGGCTTCCAGGTCCGTCTTGAAGTTCTTCATGATCCAGGTACTAAGTTGGATCCAGTTCTGATTATAGGGAGTCAACCACCCTGGTAGCCTAGGGTTGGCCTGAGGATATAATACTACAGCCCTTATGAACTTGTTAGTGAATATTGGAGTCTGTACCAGTTGTATCAGAGCTGAATCTTTACTCGGTGTGAATCCAGGCAATAGACCGGAGAAAGGGAAGACACCTCCACTAGGAGTACTGATGTGGTACCCCATTTCGTTGGCTCTATCCCTCTTAAAAATGATCCTGCCTGGCCTACCATGACTGCTGGGAGTCAGGTTCCATAGCATCTATCGGGGATGAGTAGCATGGACGAATGCAGATAAGGGGTAATCTCTGGCCATGTCCGGGAGATACAATGCCCTCTCTCCAAATTTAAACACCCAAGCCTCCTTCTTGGGGTGTGTTTGTGACTGGAAATCTATAGCGTCCCCGAACAAGAAGGCTGGCTTCAAAAATTGTTGGTCATCTAGCGATACCAGTAATTCTCCATTTATCATGGACAACAGCATTCTGTCCCCCTGAGCAGCTATTAGATGTTGTCTCCCTTCAAGGTATTCTGGATTTGATTGCGGGAATTCCACATGGGACAAATTCTCCAAGTAGTTTGAGCCCACCATACCAGCTGGCGAGCCGAATACTTCCGCAAGCAGATGAATTTGCAAGTCCACTGCCAAAAGAAAAAAGAAAAAAAAAATCAAGTTAGTTAAAATCTAATTTGAATTTTTACGCAGATGACTTAATCTGAATTTTACGCATAAAGATTAAAGACCCTGACTATGCAAATTTTATGCTTATGCGCAAAAATTAAGTTGATAAAATTTTTAAAGTGTAAAGGTTATTTGTTTTACGAAAAGTCTTTCACTTGTAAATTTTACGTTGGCACGTATTGACGTGAGCGTATTTTAATTTTTACACTGGCACGTATTGACGTGAGCGTATTTTGATTTTTACGCTGGCACGTATTAACGTGAGCATATTTTGATTTTTATGCTGGCACGTATTGACGTGGGCGTATTTTGATTTTTACGCTGGCACGTACTGACGTGAGCGTATTTTGATTTTTACGCTGACACGTATAGACGTGAGCGTATTTTGATTTTTACGCTGGCACGTATTGACGTGAGCGTATTTTGTTTTTACGCTGACACGTATAGACGTGGGCGTATGTTTTTACTTTTACGTTGACACGTATAACGTGGGCGTATTTTGTTATTTTAGTTTCTACGCTGACACGTATAACGTGGGCGTGAATTTTAAAGCTCGAGTCTTCTTCTTCTCCGACGAAATTTACAGCCGAATTAGGGTGTTCTTCCTTTCATGGCCGGAGCCACAGTGGGGTTGGTCTGTCGGGGCGCCACCGATGATGGGATGGTGGTTTCTACGCGGTTGGCCGTCGACGAAGCAATGGCGGACTTCTTACCCTTAGTGCCGGCGGCGATTTTTCTCTTGGGGGCCATCGATTCGAAGTGAGGGTATGTAGAGGAAGAGAATAAAGAGAGATCGAAATTTCGAGAATGAGTAAAGTTCTCTTTCTAACGGCCAGGCTCTATTTATAGAGAATTTTGAAATCGGTTCAAATTTTCGAAATTTACGCTGACTGTTGGGTATCCTGAATTTTACGCGGACTATTGAGTATCCCAAACTTTACGCAAATGACCGTTGGGTATTCCGAATTCTACGTGGACTGTTGAAAATATCGGATTTTACGCTTCTGTTCAAAGTATTTCAAATTTCAAATTTTTTTTGAAAACTTTGAAGGAGGTCTTGTAGGAGCGTAAAAAGTACTTCATAGACCAAGTCAAAGAAGTTGAGAGCTTTACGCAAGTCAAACTGAGTCAGACTCAGACTTTAGGCGGAGATCAAACAGAGTAAAACTCTACGCGAGAGCTATCCACAAAACTTTACGCGGGAGACAGGCTGTCCACATCACATTTAATGCGCGTGATACTATTCTGACATAATGATTTTCTGACAGCGGATTGCACAGAAGCCAAGAAGATTTGATTTACACTAAACCCAACACTTGTCGTTTAATGTGCAGATGGGCTACTTTACGCTCAAAAGACTGCTTCTTTTACGCACGAAAGCTATTCGAGCTTTTACGGTCAAGGCCGTTGTGCACGTAAAGTTTATTTGAGCTAATTTTACACTCAAGGCTATTTTTCAGCTACTTTACGCAGGGAATATATTTTGGGTTATTTTACACCCAGTCTGCTATTTTACGCAGGAAGTATATTTTGGGTCATTTTTACGTCCAATCTTTTCTGGCTACATGAGAACGTGGTCTGCCTACGTGGCTTTCATACCACACTTATCGAGGAACGTGTGTACGTGCTCTCCCCATTTTGTTGAAGTAGTGGGACACGTGTCACCATACGTAGAGATCGCAACTCTACATGGGACACGTGCCATCATGCGTAGAGGATGATTTTCATCATGGGTGGCAGTTACTTGCACAGAGACCAAACTTTGTTGCTTTTTACGCACATAAGGTCTAGTCTATAAATAGACTTATTTTTAACACAAGAGATCATAATCAAGAGAGATACAGGAGAGGAGATTCTGAGAAAACTCATACTTTCAGAGTGATATTTCCAGAAGCATTTCTTCAACTTTTTCTCCAGAATAGGGTGAAGCAAAGCAGGAAAGCATTCGACTGTGCCATCAGTGCCGTTGCTCGATACCTTTCTGGTGACTTAGTTCTTTCGATTGTTCCTCTTCTTCAAGCAGTTTTCTTCATCATCATTGTATGGTCCAAGGAACAAAGTGATCGCTCTCAGATCAGACTTCTATAGCAATACTTCCCAGAAACAACTTGTACTTTTGTACTTTTTCTTATTTTCTTTCAAAAGCCAATTTTAGGCATTTGTTAAGTAAAATACTAATCTCATCACTGCTTAACACAGAAGATAATAAAGTCCAGATAATAAATGAGTGTATCAAAAGATAGCCGAGTGAACATACTCACTACAAACAGCTATAAAAATAGTCTCATAAGATCGGAGTCCAACCTCCGCAAAATATAAAAAAAAAGATGTAAAAATATCCACTAAGGTCTCAAATAAGGAATAGACTAGAAATAAGTAGGAACTGCCTCGTCATCAATATATGAAGGATCCAAAGTCGCTCCGTACTCCTGCGGGAAGTCGTCTAATCCTGGAGAGATAACCAGGTCCTCAGAGGGACGTAACAAGATACAAGAAAATACCATGCCATGTAAACTGTGATATATAATATAAAAGAAAAGAGGATGCATGCAATAGGGTTCCTGACCAGTCTACTGTAAATATGCAGTTTGAGAAACAATCCTTCGACGCATAAGCCCTGGCTGAATATAGGATCCGGTATAGTCCCCTCATGGGCACTAGTGACCAAGCGCATAACGTTCAAAAACGTCAGTGGCCAACCTGAGAGGATAATCATACCCGTATCTCCAGCGGAGCTTATGGGTTATAGAGAAAGTATAATCGAAGCCCATACGTCAGGTATTGTTCTCCCCACCCAATGCCTAGTATCATCATCTCCATGACTGATATGAACCTCTAGTAACCGCCAAGTCTTCTAGCATGAAATTCTATTGGCAGTTACTCCTATCCGTCGCACGCTCCATACGTATCGGTGGCCAGCCGACTATGCCGGTACGTGTCCTATATGTGACTCATAATACGTGGTAAAGCAAGTGTCGAGGCTGTATGAGATATAATAATACCTCATCAACAATGGGTGGTCACTAGATTAAGTCAACGTAAGAGAAATAAATAAAAGCAAAAAAAATGGCCGACAAAGTCGCTGTCACGTCCCAGATCCAGAATACTGGAGAGCGGGGAAATGACTCAGCCAGCTACGTATTACGGGTAGATGAATACCGTATAATACGATCAATTGCTGTCTATAAGACAAAGGGATGCATACTATATACAAGTCTTATTAGGTTGACTCAACCTTTATTGTCCCAATCATTCAATGAAAAGCAATAAGTAGAGAACATGTAAGAATAAGCAGTACGGCGTCCACTCAGTCAAAATATTCTTGAGATCTGGCTTTACAAAACATAGCCAGATGATATAACAAGGTATACATAATCGTTATCAGCTGCAGTCTGACTTAGTTACAATTATATAAAAGTAAGTGCAAGACAGTCCGACTAACATGTCGGTGCCAAGTGGCAAAAGTGTAATAAGTAGCAAAATGAGCAGGGAAGCAAGGAACCCACTCGTGTCCTCCTGCGATCATCACTCTAGTATTGACCATCTTGGGAGTGAAAGTAAGCTGAGTCCTCGGGAGCTGGCTCTAAATCTGGCCATGCAAAACCAGAGAGGTTAGACCTCAAATAGCAAGTACAACAAAGGAAGCTCGACATGAGAGATTAGAACTAGTGATAAGAAATAAGAATATGATAAATAAGTCTCTGATTTACTACTGGGATTAACACAACGTCACGATACTTCAATGAAGACTAAGTTGGCAACTCTAGGGGGGGTGAATAGAGTTTTTATCAAAGATGATCAATTAAAAATTAAACTCTCTTCACCAACTAAATAATCAGAGTAAAAATAAATACGAAAATAAAGAGTAGAGAGCAAGCACAAACACAACAAGATTTTTAACCTGGTTTCCCTCGTGGAGGACTAGTCCAGGCCTGAGAACTCTAGCTCAGGATTGAAATCCACTATTTATGAAATAGTGTTACAACCACGTGCCTTTTCACAGAAGAGCACGCCAAACTTCTTTCAATGATCGCTTTGGCAAAACTTGGACTTTTCCAAGTGGCTTACAACTTCTTGCACTTCAAACTTCTAGCTGAATCGTACCGAGCACCTTGGACGGTTAGGAAGTTTGAATGCTAAGTGGATGGGAAGGTAAGGCTCTTGAATATCTAGGCTATATAAGAGAAGAAGAAGAGAAGAGTGGATGGTTTCAAAAGAGAGAAACCAAGGCCTATTTATAGGGTTCGGGGTAGGCAGAATTCGGCCATAATTCGGTATAAATAATTCAAAGTTTTGGCCGTTGGACAACTAGCAGTGATCAATACCTAAAAATTAGCATCCTGAATTTTAGGGGACCGAGTTCGGCCCGAACTCTGTGTGAGGCAGAGTTCGGCCCGAACTCTGTCTTCTATGGACAGAATGATCTTTGTGGGCTTTTGGATGAATGGGTTGATTGGGATTTGGGCTAAGTCAACCTATAAAGCTATGGCTAGCCCAAAGTGCTCACTATGATCCAACGTACATCATCCTATACTCAAGAAAAATAAAAATACAGACTCCAGTATACAACAAAGTGGTAAAACTCCAAGCAGCTGTGAACTAGAACCAATGAGATGAGTAGATTGATTTCGAGCTCGATGTGTCAAATTGGACTACGACAAATATTGTTTTGTTAATTGTCAAGATTAGGTTGACTGTGATCCTGTTTGGGTCAACAATCTCCCCCATTTTGATAATTGACAAAACATGATATTTGTATGTCCAATATTCATACCTAGACACATTATGGCTCCCCCGTACTTGAACAATCGTACTCTCCCATAAACTGATATTTCCTGTAAATACTTATCCAAATATACATATACAAGGATACACAATATAGGCTCATACAAATAGCAATGGTTCTCCCCCTTTTGACAATCAGCAAAAACGGAGATAGACATATAGAGATTAAGCTAACAACCATATAATGAAAGAGAGCATGCATAAACTGAGAAAAATAAACCGAGCCACAGAGTTCTAAAGACATAAAAACATAAGCAAACTGAGCAAAATGAAACAAAGTGCCAAAAATAAAAACAGTCCTAATCATCAGTAGCAGTACAAATGGCCATATCCATCAAGGAGCATGAGAAGGCCCCGCACCATCAGAACCAGTACAGCGGGGATCCACAAATGCTGAAGTCGGATCAAGATAGCGACGAACCCACGAATCGTCAATACGATATCCGTCGTAAGACGGATCACGCAGCATCGAAATCGGCATCGTCGGATGAGAGGCCATGGAGTACTGAATGTCGTGGATGGAGTTGCTGAGCGCACTCATCTGCAGAGTAGTGCGGTAGTGCATCTGCGTCCAGCGATCATCCATCTCGGCCCAGCGCTCGTCCTCTAAACGGAAGCGATCGCGAAGCATAGTCTGAAGAGAGTCCAGTGTAGCAGTGGACTCGGGAGCAGGTAAATCAGGAGCATCAAAGGGAGCAGGAGATGCAGGCTCCTCATCATCATCGGACTAAGAAGAGACGATGGCAGCAACAGTTCTCCTGGCCTTAGTCAGAAATGCAGGAGGGGGCAAGGACTGACACTGATCCAATGGAATATAAAAGGCACGAAATATCAAAGGTAGATACATAGAATAAATCAAAGATTTTGGTTCAGGCCTAACACGAATCATCCAATTCATCATCGTGCGATGAAAGTTAAAGGGGACGCAAAAATGAAAAAAGAAGAGAGCAGTGATCTCAAAGTAAGTAACTTCATCCGTTGATCCAGCTTTTGGCAAGATTGAAGAAAAAATGATTCGATGAAGTTCATAGAAACGATTGTTGAGATGTTTAGCCATGAGTTTACGAGGGAAAGGATTTGGAGAACAAAGATCACCCTTGAAACTCTCCAACATGGTCTCGCCGGAAAAAACAAAGTCCCGAGCATCATCAAGCCTTTCCCAAGTGTTTGGGTCGGGCAAACCAAGTAGGTCGGCTAACTCAAAATCACCAAAATATATGTCTATACCGGCGACACGTGAATAGATACGTGTGCGATCATAAGTCATGTTGCAATAAAATATTTGTATTGCATTTACATATATCGGTTCACGAGTCGCAATAAGCTTATCAAGACATAAGTCACAAAAATTTGGAAGAAAATCGGAAAATACCGTAAATTTAATAGGGTGTCCCGCAAAGATACGACGGAGACGGAAGTCGGCGAACCATGCGTTGGACGCATCTAAGGACACAAAAAGATGGTCATCGTATGTGTCGGCATTGATTGGTGGAGGTAGATTAAAAAGTGGATGCACCATGAGAGGAGGAGGTTGAGGAATAGGTTGTGGTGGAGGATTGGGTTGAGGGTTTGGGTTAGGATTAGTAGAGGACTCACCAATACTTCTCCTTGGTCTTTTACCCCTACCAAGCATCCTAGGAGCCATGGAAATAAAAATTGAGATGGGAAAGGAGAGATAGATATACCTTAAAAAAGAGACCTAAGATGGAGGAGAACAACTCCAAGAATGATTTCCTTGAGTTTGGAGAGCAAATTCCCAAGGAGTAGAGCCTTCTAGGGTTAGGGTTTTGATGAAAATAGAAGTGGAGATGGAGGAAGAAGACAGTGGAGGAGAGAAAGAGACCAATTTTCGAATTTATCGGCTGGTCGGGTGAAATATGGGCCATCGGATTAAGACAAGATGAACGACTGAGAAGGATTGAAGGTTCTGGAACGAGGACATTGAACTCGGCCCGAACTCTGGGTGGGGCAGAGTTCGGCTCGAGTTCTGGTTCCTTGGACCAGAACTTCAAGCAGGAAATAAAAGATGAGATTGAAAAATATTTGAATAAATGGTCAAAGATATGAATAAAAACAAGATTGAAAATTAGAATTTTCAAATGAGACACACTATAAATGAAATTTAACTATATAATAACTAAGGAGTTATGACATAAATCAATATAGTGAAGCTGCTATGGGGTAGCTGCAGGGGCCGGATCCCAGCTAGCGGTAGTCTGAAGACTAGAGCACCGTATCGCTTAGGCTTTTACGCCTTGTTGTCAGAAGGATCCTTTCGGCTTGTACCCATAGCAAATTCAGCATAGAGAATCGTGACATAATCAATAATTATGCAGGTCAATTTAATGTATAACCGTTTTATCTAAAATTTTTAATTCCCGACAAAGAAAATTGAATCGCTCCTCGGATAATGGTTTTGTAAAGAAATCGGCTAACTGATGATCAGTGTCAATAAATTCTAAATTAATAGTACCATTTTGTTGATGATCACGTAAGAAGTGATGACGAATCTCAATGTGTTTCTTGCATGAGTGACAGATGGGGTTCTTAGTGAGATTTATAGCACTAGTGTTGTCACAAAAATTGGAATTTGCATAAAAGATAAGTTGTAGTCTTCAAGGGTTTGCTTCATCCACAGAATTTGTGCACAACAACGACCAGCTGCGATATATTCAGCTTCTGTTGTGGATAGTACGACAAAATTTTGCTTCTTGCTAAACCAAGAGACTAAAGCCTTTCCTAATAAATGACACGTGCCGCTTGTACTTTTACGGTCGACCTTACATCCAGCAAAATCAGCATCAGAATACCCAATGAGGTTAAATGATGTTGATTTGGGATACCATAGGCCCACTGTAACCGTACCCTTAAGGTATCGAAAGATACGCTTAACAGCAGTCATGTGTGATTTTTTAGGATTAGCTTGATATCTAGCACACAGGCAAACGCTAAACATAATCTCAGGACGACTAGCAGTTAAATAAAGTAGACTGCCTATCATGCCTCGATACTTACGTTGATCCACAGGTTTGTCGCTTTCATCTGGTTCTAGTTTAGTTGTAGTAGCCATTGGAGTGCTGATTGGTTTGACGTTGTCAAGGTCGAATTTCTTCAGCATGTCCTTTGTATACTTTGACTGACAGATGAAAGTTTCATTTGACATTTGTTTGACTTGCAGTCCAAGAAAGTAATTGAGCTCTCCCATCATGCTCATTTCAAACTCGTTCTGCATACACTTCGCAAAATCTTGACAGAGAGTTTCATCAGTAGAACCAAATATAATATCATCAACGTAAATTTGCACTAAGAGAATGGTGTCTTTGAAAGATTTATAAAGAGTGTTGTGTCAACTTTTCCTTTTGAAAAACCCTTTTCAAGCAAGAAATTGCTTAACCTCTCATACCAATCTCTAGGGGCTTGTTTGAGGCCATATAGCGCTTTCTTGAGTTTGAAAACATGGTTGGGAAATTTGTGATTTTCAAAATCGGGAGGCTGTTTTACAAAAACTTTCTCCTTAATAAATCCATTCAAGAAAGCACTTTTCACATCCATTTGAAATAGTTTAAAGTTTTGAAAATTAGCAAATGCACAAAGCATTCGAATGGATTCAAGTCTTGCAACAGGAGCATACCTCTCATCGTAGTCGATACCCTCTTCCTGGTTGTATCTTTGGGCTACTAGACGAGCTTTGTTGCGTGTAACTGAACCATCTTCATTAACTTTGTTGCAAAAAACCCATTTCGTACCAATAATCGAGTGATTAGCTGGCCTAGGAACGAGTTCCCAAACTTGGCTTCTCTCGAATTGGTTGAGTTTTTCTTGCATGACAGAAATCCAAAATTCATCATTAAAAGCTTCTATAATGTTTTTTGGCTCAATTTGTGAAATGAAGGCAGTACTAGCAATGGAGTCTCTTAATGATGATCTAGTACTTACTCCGCGTGAAATCTCACCTATAACCAAATTTTCTAGATGTGAGGGCTTGAAAGAGAATTTCTTTGGCAAGCCCTCCAGAGAATTGGTTTCAGTGGTGGTATTCTTTGGAGTAGAAGTTGATGGCTCAACATCATCATCAAGAGTAGCTGCTGTACTGCTATCCTCATCAAAAGTCATATTTGTAGACTCTTCCACAATTAATGAGCGTTTGTTGAACACTCTATATCCCTTACTCTTGGCTGCATAGCCAAGAAATATACCATCGTCAGCTTTGGCATCAAATTTGTCTAAGTTGTCTTTGGTGTTAAGGATAAAACAACTACAACCGAAAACACGAAAATATGAAACGTTTGGAGTTCTTCCAAACCAAAGCTCATAAGGTGTTTTCTTCGTAATAGGACGAATGAGCACCCTATTTAAAATATGGCACGCTATACTGACAGCTTCAGCCCAAAAATATTTCGGAAGAGAGAATTTATTTAACATGACTCTAGCCATATCGCCAAGAGTCCTATTCTTCCGCTCCACAACACCATTTTGTTGAGGAGTTCTTGGACAAAAAAAACTCATGATTAAAACTATTTAAATCACAAAACGTTTCAAAATTAGTATTTTCGAATTTGCCTCCATGATCACTTCGGATTCGAGTAATCATGTAGCCTTTTTCGTTTTGAACCTTTTTATCAAAAATTTTGAAAAATGGAAATGGTATCACTTTTGTTTGTAAGAAAGAAAACCCAAGTAAATCTCGAAAAGTCATCTACTATAACATAAGCGTAGAGTTTTCCACCAAGACTGGCTACTCTACTAGGACCAAATAAATCCATATGAAGTAATTGCAAGGGTCTAGTAGTACTTACAGAGTTTATGGAATGAAATAAGGACTTGGTTGCCTTATTCAACTCACATTCGGCATATACAGTGTCCTTTTTGAATGTGATGTCGGGCAAGCCTCTAACTAGCTTCTTAGTCGATAGCCTGGATATAGTATCCATATTGGCATGACCAAGACGCTGGTGCCACAGTAATCTTTCATCCTTGTGAGCATAGAGACATCTTTCTGCACTGTTTGTATCTCTAGATAGATAGAAAATATAAATATTTTTCTCTCTTATCCCTTCAAAAGCAATGTCGCCTGTTGACCTATCATAAATAAAGCATTTATTTTGTCCAAAGTTAATATCATACCCATGATCAGCAAGATGACTTATGCTGAGCAGGTTATGCTTTAACTCGGTTACTAGGCAGACATCCTTTATTACAGGAGAAGGAGGATGACCTATAGTACCATTACCAATGATATACCCTTTAAGGTTGTTGCCGAAGGATACACACCCTTCCCTCTTCATCGATAGTGATGCGAAAAGATTCACGTCTTCCGTCATATGTCGCGAGCATCCACTATCAAGAATCCACTTACTCTTAGTTGAGGAGGGAAGGTCCATCTACATCAAAAGTAGATGTGACCTTTGGTACCCAAGTTCTTGAGGGTCCTGAAAAGTTAGTTTTCGGCAACCATGCATATATGTTTCTATCTACTAATCTTCTAACTCTATATTGTGGTGAAATGTGTCCATGTAATCCCCAATAAGTACAAATAGCATTCCTATTTATGTTAGGAGCATGTTGATGATGTCTATATGTAGAGTGGTGTGGAGTAGCATGGTGATGATGTCTATATGTAGAGTAATGGTAAGAGTGGTGTGGAGCATGATGATGTTTATATCCATAAGCAGTATGCTGGTAATTTTGTTTTTGTGCAACATAGTGATGATTGTATCTATGTGTAGCAGGGTGATTCTGTCATATGAGAATTATTTCTACGTGCATGTGGTTTGTGTGCTTTATGAAAGTGTGTGTACATATAAGCATGATTACGTGCTGCAGGTGGATAACATGGTTGACTAGTATGAGTAGTATCATACTTTGTGTGTGTCTCATGTGATTGGGTTTGAGGTTGAGCAACCTGTTTTCCCAATCTAGTCTCTAATTTCTTAGAGACAGCCTGCAGTTCATTAATCTTAGTATTTAAACCATAGATCTTAGTGATAGAGATCTTGTGTCTATTCTTTTCTTCAGCGATCTCAGTATTGAGTGCTGTGATCTCTTGTGTTTGCTTTTCTACACGTGCTTCGGCATCATGTAGGCTTAATTTAAGCTTAGACACCTCATTTGTGACTTCCGTGGGTGAAGTGTCTCTACTATTATCAAGCAATGAAGAGAGTCTTTGAATCTCGACTTCATAACTTTTGATCTTTTCCTTGGCGTGTTTATATTTACCAATGACTTTCTTGTGGTCATTGAGTAAATCATTGAATGCACCACCAAATTCATCAAACGTGAAATCATCGAGAGTTTCGCTAGTTATCTTGTCGGATGTAGCCATTAGGCAAACATTGGCGGTGTCTTGAGGAGAGTTCTTTTCTTCCTCGGAGTCACTAGCTTCGCTTTCATGCCAAATGCTTGTGTTGGCATATTTCTTTGAGGAAGCTTTTTTGTATGGTTTCTCATATCGGTTGCTCTTCTTTGTGAATGGACAGTCTTTTCGGACGTGTCCAGTCTTCTTGCAACCGTAGCATGTTGGCTCTTTTTTGTCATCTTCTTGTGGTTCCTTCTTTCTTCGATTGAAGCAAAAGAATTTCTTGAAGTTGCGGACAAGGAGAACTTGATCTTCATCTTCCGAGTTGTCGTCATCCGTCTCTTCAGGATCAGCCCTTCGTCGGTGAGCTTTAAGGGCAATCTCCTTTGCCTTAGGAGCAGGCTCTTCGAAGTCTTTGAGGTCAAGCTCATGAGTCATCAGCTTTCCCATCAAAGTCTCCATGGATATAGTCGTGAGATCATTTCCTTCTATGATGGCTGTCACCTTAGGGTTCCAAATCTTTGGTAGCCCCCTAAGTATCTTGCGAATCTTCTCGTAATTTGTATATTATTTGCCGAGAGAAGACAAGGGGTTGATGATGTCGAGGAATCTTGTAATCATTTATGTGATCGTCTCATTTGGCTTCATCTTGAAAGCCTCATATTCTTGAGTGAGACGACTTATTTTTGACCCCTTGACTTGGGTGGTTCCTTCATGCATCACCTCTAGAAGTCTCCATACTTCATGAGCGGTGGTGCATGTTGAGACCCTGTTGAACTCATTCCTGTCTATAGCACAAAATAAAGCATTAATAGCTCTCGCGTCAAGACTCGCCTGTTTGTTCTCCTCGTCAGAATATTTTTCATGGGGTTTCTCAACGATATCACCATTGACAACTATCCTGGCGGGCTTTTTGTAACCGTCGGTGACGATGGTCCACAGGTCGAAGTCTAGCGACTTGAGATAAAAAGTTATCCTTGTTTTCTAATAGGTGTAGTTTGTTCCATCAAATAGGGGAGGCCTATGTGTGGACTGCCCTTCACCGTGATTGGAAAACATGGGTTGAGTGGTTGCCATGGATCAGCTCTAGGATGTTAGTCCTTGATAAGATAACAGAGCTCTGATACCAATTGAAGACTAAGTTGGCAACTCTAGGGGGGTGAATAGAGTTTATATCAAAGATGATCAATTAAAAATTAAACTCTCTTCACCAACTAAATAATCAGAGTAAAAATAAATGCAGAAATAAAGAGTAGAGAGCAAGCACAAACACAACAAGATTTTTAACCTGGTTTCCCTCGTGGAGGACTAGTCCAGGCCTGAGAACTCTAGCTTAGGATTGAAATCCACTATTTATGAAATAGGGTTACAACCACGTGCCTTTTCACAGAAGAGCACGCCAAACTTCTTTCAATGATTGCTTTGGCAAAACTTGGACTTTTCCAAGTGGCTTACAACTTCTTGTACTTCAAACTTCTAGCTGAATCGTACCGAGCACCTCGGACGGTTGGGAAGTTTGAATGCTAAGTGGATGGGAAGGTAAGGCTCTTGAATATCTAGGCTATGTAAGAGAAGAAGAAGAGAAGAGTGGATGGTTTCAAATGAGAGAAACCAAGGCCTATTTATAGGGTTCGGGATAGGCAGAATTCAGCCAGAATTCGGTATAAATAATTCAAATTTTTGGCCGTTGGACAACTAGCATTGATCAATACCTAAAAATCAGCATCCTGAATTTTAGGGGATCGAGTTCGGCCCGAACTCTGTGTGAGGCAGAGTTCGGCCCGAACTCTGTCTTCTATGGACAGAATGATCTTTGTGGGCTTTTGGATGAATGGGTTGATTGGGATTGGGCTAAGTCAACTTATAAAGCTATGGCTAGCCAAAGTGCTCAGTATGATCAAACGTACATCATCCTATACTCAAGAATAATAAAAATACAGACTCCAGTATACAACAAAGTGGTAAAACTCCAAGCAGCTGTGAACTGGAACCAATGAGCTGAGTAGATTGATTTCGAGCTCGATGTGTCAAATTGGACTACGACAAATATTGTTTTGTTAGTTGTCAAGATTAGGTTGACTGTGATCTGGTTTGGGTCAACATTCAATCCAACTACCCAACCAAACAAGGACAGAAGTTGATCCGTCATGTCCTAACATTATGATCATCTCAGTAGTTAACAGAGTAGGTACAGTACACAAACAAATCAATTTAAACGGCAATACAACTACTATGGCTTTCTAACTGTAAGTTCCAAGTTGCCCTGGAAATATGCAATAAGGGATTCCTTAGTTCTTATAATGTATGAGCAAGGCTAGTCTATTCAATAATCAATTGCGCCAATCATGAATTAGATGTGTCCCAATGGGACGCCCGTCATCGATATGCAAAAAATATAAACAGATACCACTCCCTGCCTGTGTGGCAGATTTGCAGTATCCGTGGGAACCAGTCGGCATGTCGGGGCACTAATTGTCCCAAGATGGCTGTCATGTAAGAACTCGGGAATCCAGTCTTCCCATTCAATAGTTATTTTATTTAACTTAATAGTCCCTACGTTAATTGAAATCTCATGCTGTGGGACATGATTATTCTGAATGAGTACTTCCGTACAGAGTACGATATGCATAACTCTACAACGATTCCTGTGCGGTTAGGTTGTAGGTCTAACATAGCGTAATGCAGCAATCAACCTAGCCACGAGATAATCATGCCTGGACTGTAAGGTTCACATACTACTTTTATAGAAAGAAATTGAAGTCAGCATGTGTCCATATGCCAATGTTTGGGATCGGCTAATCGATCGCAATGGTTCATGGTTCATACATGAACGTGTCTCATTCAATTAAGGCGACTAGCCAGTCTTTTAGTTCGAACTAGGAACACATGATCAATCATTGAGTCAAGGTAACAATCTATATCTATTTGTGACAAGGCATGAAAGTCAAACTAGTATTTAGTATGGTCGAGTCTATAACTCTCAGTGTTAAGTACCAATGATACAGGATGCCCACAAGCCAATCAAGACACTGGGCACACTCCGCACAGCAATATGTATAAAAATACTAATATGCATCAAGTGGCACAATCCAACGAAATGCCCGAGATAAGACAAAATGCTCGAATTCCACGAATCGTGCGGGATAAGACAGATGGCACGAATCTATCATGCGGTTTGCAGGACTCATGCGGTCCGCAGGACGCATGCGGCCAGAGACTCATGAGGCCAGACTCATGCGGCAAGACTGCTCATCTTCTCCAAAATCCGAAAAAGATGCCCAAGGAACCCATGAACTTCAAACTTGCATAACTTGGTCAAAACAAAAGAAATCTAACTTTTTAAAGGTCAAATTTGGGTAAAATAAAATTCTCTACCATATGAAACAATTAGATTTTTGAAAATAAGCAAGTTTGATAGATCAAAACCAAGGAAAACCTATAAAATCTGAAACTTAAAATCTAGATCTACACACAACCATCCATGGAAATCAAAAACTTCAAGAGCTAAAATTGTAGAGAAAGAGGAGAGGAACAACATGGAATAAAAATAAATGGAGATGCATAAAATCCCTCTTGGTGTTCAAGATGTACTTGCCTCTCCAAATTGGGTTAGGGTTTTGGTGGAGGGAATGAAATAAAAGTTTGTGAGGAGAGAGAAAAGAAAAGGTGTTTAAATATCAAGTCAAGTTTGATCTCCACCACCCATTCCTTTCCCACACAATCTAGGCCATCCACCCCTTATCATAATGAACCAAGCCAAACCAAGTTGGTTCAACATGAACAGAAATAAACTAAGAGCTAAGTGTAGGAGCGTAAAAAGTGCTTCACAGAAAGAGCCAAAGTGATAGATCATTCCACTCAAAATTGATCCCCTTTACGCCACAGAGGGGCTGATCACTTTACGCTCGGGTCTACACCCATGGTTTTACGCCCACAACAGGCTAGCCACTTTTACGCTGGACAAAGCTGTCAAGTCTCGTATTTAATGCAAACTCTGACATAAAGATTTCAATGATGGCATATACCACAGATTTCATAGGGATTTGTTTTATACAAGAGACCAATGATGTCGTTTAGTATGTAGACTGAGTTACTTTACGCTCACACTATGGCTTCTTTTACGCACGAAGATTATACGAGCCTTTACGCTCAACAGTTGACGTGTGTGTAAAGTCTATTTGAGCTACTTTTACGCTCAAGGTTATTTAACAACCACTTTACGCGGAAAGTCTATGTCAGGGCTATTTTACGCCTAATCTACTGTATTACGCTCAGAGTACATTGGGGCTATTTTTACGCCCTATTCTCCTCCACCAGTTTGGAACGTGGTTTGCCTACGTGGCTTTCAGGCCATTCTTCTCGAAGAACGTGTGTACATGCATCCTATTCTTACTGAAATGATGGGACACGTGTCAACATATACAGAGGATGGCTTCAGTCGTGGGTGGCAGTTGTTAGCGTAAAGATGGATCTTTTGCTGAGTTTTTACGCACAAAAGCCCAAGTCTATAAATAGACTTATTTTTCTCATAACAAGGACACACAGAGACATGAGAGAATACAGAGATCAGAACTTAGAGATTTTGATTCTCCAGAGCATTCTTCTTCAACCTTTCTTTCAGAACAGAGTGAAGCAAAGCAGGAAAGCATTCGGCCTCGCCATCAGTGCCCAAGTGTGTCGATACCTTTCTGGTGACTTAGTTCTTCCAGTTGTTCTACTTCAAGCAGTGATCTTCATCATCATCATATGGTCCAAGGAACAAAGTGATCATTTACGAATCAGACTTCCATAGTAATACTTTCCCAGAATTAAATTTGTACATCTTGTACTTTTTCTCGTTTTATTTTCAAAAGCCAATTTTCAAGGCATTTTGTTAAGTGAAACAAAAATGGCGACTCTGTTGGGGACGACCTTTTCCTCTGACGAGGAGGCAATTGCTCAATATGATGATGTTTCGGTCGGTTCGACCAAGAAGACTCTGGTTGTGCACTTCGACCAGACTACCTACGAAGAAATGCTCCGAACTGGGGGTGGTTCTCGCTGCTCCAATGTTCAAAAGTCTCGCAAAGCACGAAAAGTTTGGATTCCTAAATCTAAAGTGGCTTCTGATCTCTCTGTTGCTTCTGATAGCAAGGGAATTCTTCCCACTCCTGTCGTAGGGGCTCCCGTTCGTAACGAGGCAGTCCTTACTTCAGTGTCGCACTCTATGTGTGACAATTTATCTCCCGTCTGTGACGGTATAGATGATCAGGTTCCACGCTCACTGCATAAGAACCAGGTTTTACGCCCTGTGGGTAAAAACCAAGTTTTACGCTCAAGGCATAAGAATGAGTCTCCCATTTGTAATGTGGCAGACTCTAATTCTTCTGAGTGTAAGAATAAGTCTCCCGTCTGTGACGTGGTAGACACACACAAGTTACGCTCTTCGCGTAATGGAAAATCGCCCGTCTGTGACGTGGTAGATAATCAATTTTTATGCTTTACGCGTAAAGGTAAGTCTCCTGTCTGTGACAGTGTAGATAAAATTCACAATGATGTTTGCACATCTAATGTTAATGTACCTAAACGCATACAGCGTAAAAATATTGTTGGTAAAACTTTGGTCCTACACCAACAACCTTCTTATACTGCTTTACGCAAAGTACCAAACCTACAGATTACACGTAATGAAGATGGAGTCCTTCGTGCTCAAAAATTTCAAGATTTACGCACACAACTCCAAATGCGTAAAAATGTACAGTTTGGTTCTGCGAATGCGGCCAGCAATCTTCTTTATACACAAGGAACTAAACGTTTTTCTACTCCAAATATAATAAAGAAGAATACTTCATCTGTTCATGTTGATTTACGTGAATTGCTAATACAAAAGCGTAAGAACAGACAATCTCCGGTGACACTCCCCTAAGAAAAATATCATTGTGAATATCACCAGGTTGTGATCAATTGTTGTTGTTCGGCTTCAAAACGGTCAGTTTTTGATCGATTGAGTTTTAACTCGCTTCAACATCAAACTGAAGACCAAGAACATGAGCTGTCATATGTGTCAGTCAACATGGCATCTCATACTAATAGAGGACGACATCCAAGACGAAACATGTCCCAAACTCCAGGTCAACAACAGTTCAACAGACTTCTTGATTCCTTTGAAGGAGTATATCAGAATACTAGATCAAGAAGACAAAGACAATTGCAAACTTCTGATTCAGAAGCTGGAGGTACTCAATCTTTTGAATCTGATACCGATAGTGTGGATTCATACTTCTATACTAATCCCTCTATATCTTCAAGAGAGGTTGAATCCTATGCTGTTGGAGATGAACCAGAGACGTCATCTGCTAATACGGAACAACGTCTCACTGCCGTGGAGCAATCACTGAAAGACATGCTTAACATGGTGCAAAGCATGCATCAGATAATTTTGAATCAGTAAACTGCTCAGCCGGCAGTAGTAACACCGGTACCAGTAACAGCACAAACTCAAGATAGTCAAGGGGCTGAAATACCTTTGAATATTCAAGAGCCTGTTGTTAATCAAAATTTTGCATCTCCAGATCCCATCATTCATGAAGATGTACCACCTCTAGTGGGGGTTACGGTACATCTAACAACCATTCAATCAAATGTGCTTCCTCAAACCAGTGAAGCCATTCAAGCAGTGCGTGAGCTCAAAGCACAGTTTGAAGTTTTGAGGCACAAAGATCAGATCCAGAGGTTAGGGATTAAGTAACCTTATCCTCCTCACTGGAATGATGTACCCTTTCCACCAAAATTCAAGCCACAATCTATGGTTTTGTTCGATGGAAAAGCATCTCCCAGTCAATATATCAATTACTTTGATATTATGACTGTACACTTGCAGAAAAATGATGCTCTTCTCACCCGAGTGTTCATCGGGTGCCTGACGGGTTCAGCTTACGACTGGTATCATAGTTTACCCGATAATTCTATTTTGTCTTTTGGCGAATTCAAGGCAATGTTTCTCTCCCATTTCTATGAAGGAGGTATGGACATGAATATGTCCTCCTTGATAGAAATCGAACAAAAGGAGAAAGAAGATACTCGGACGTTCATCAAACGTTTCCGGCAGGCTACTCTAAAGATGCCTCCTGGTATGCCAGATTTAGCGTTGATTGATACATGCAAGATGAATCTGCGACCATCCATCGCTATTTTCACGGGTTTCCAATTCTCAGATTGGGCTTCGTTTATCATAGCAGCAGTTTCTACCGAAACCAATGGTAGGTTGTCTCGAGAGCATGGGATGATTTTCGCTTCAGAAGATAAAGGGAAGAAAAGTAATCCTAGTAATAATTCTGGCAATCGTAATGTGAAGGGAAAAGATACTCTTATGGTCAATCTTTCCAAGAATAAAACGATGCCGAATAATCAAGAATCTTCCAGGCCAAAGGAAGAATACTCTTTTAACGAAAGTGATATCCCAGGGATATTTCAATGTCTGGTGAAGAGTGATAAACTTCATATTCCGGAGCCAAAGAGGCCTAATGAGGTGAATCTGACTGACAATCCCAAATATTGTATCTATCATAGATACATTAATCATCATACCAGTGCTTGCTATGTCTTGAAAAAGAAAATCCAAGAGCTGATAAATGGTGGTGCTATTGCTTTAACCAATGATGACCATACGGTTACGACCAATATGGTTTCTCTTCAGTTCGGAGATTTTCCTCCACAACAAGTCCCAGATGGAATTATCCCAATTCCGAAGGCGGCGATGAAGATCGTGAATATCCCGTCTGCCAGAGAAGAAAATGTAGGATTACTGCCGCTCACACTAAAGAATGGTAAAATCATGTGGGTATATCCTGACTTAGTGCCTGAGTTGGAAAATAAAGATAAAACTTCAAAATCCAAGAAGGGTAAGAAAGTCAAAACCTGCAACATGATTTCTCCTGTTATTCCAGATCCTGATGACTTGGATCATCTATGGGATGGCCTTCCTTTAGAAGATAGACTGAAAGGACTGAACATCTGTCCTCCAAGTCTAGCTCCTCCTACCAAGCTCAAGCTTACTCATCAGCAGTGGTTAGCCATGAATAGTGTTCCTTTATATCGGGCAAAACAAGTCTTTGCTGCTTATGAAAAAGCTCCGACAGGGATTTTTCCTCGTATCCCGAATCCTTCTCCTCTCGTAACTACAGAGACATCTATTCTTCATTCTCCTGTGGTTACAGAAGGTCTTGCTTCTTCCTCTTCCTCTGTTGAAATACCTGTCAAAAGTCCGCTGCCCACTCACTTGTATAGTCAGCAATCTGTTCATCTCATGAAGAAGATGGGTTATGACTTTCAAAAGGCAGAAGGTTTGAATTATGATAAAGGAATACGACTTCCTTTACAGATTCAAAATCAAAATTCCACTGTTGGATTGGGTTCTGAAGCTCCTCGTAATAATTCACACAAGAAGAAGGCTAATAGAGGGAAGACAAAATCCTGTAATATGGTACTTGTAACACCCATATCTCAGAACGCGTATTTTGATTTAAGCCTGCATGTATTTCGGACATGTATTTTATTTTCTCAGATTCTGGCCTGTAATTGTATTTTTGGCTCGACTTACAAATTTTTGGTTTTCTCGTAAAACGGGTTTTGACATGACTTGGTTTTATTTTATGGAGGAGAATTGGTTTGGTTTGGTTTGGTTTAATATGCATTGGAACACCTTAGCTAGCCTTCACCCTACACTCAACTTATCCTCCACCATTAAAATCCCCACCTAATACTCTCTCTCTTCATTACTTTCCTCCATTAATTCTTCTTCTTCCTCCTCTACACAACACCATCCCCCATAGGCAAGTGCACCTTACCACCACATGAGAACCACATTCTATTTGTTTATTATCTAGATTAGGCCATGGTGATCAACATTAGTGCTTGACATTTTGTGATTTAGATTCTCCATTGTTCTAGATCTAGGTTTTAACTATTTTTGGATTTATATGGTTTTGATCTATTTTGGTTGGATTTTTGTGGGTTTTGATGCTTCCATGTGGAAGAAAATTCAATTTTACTCAAGTTAGACCTTTGAAAATCTAGATTTGGTTTTGATTTGACCAAGATATGAAGATTTGAACTTTGGTGTTCTTGAAGAGTTCCTCTCGGCCTGGAGTAGCAGACTGCAGCCTGCGCTCTTTAGCGCAGTGCTGGACTTCGCATCCTCCTCTCGGCCTGCGCTCATTAGCACAGCGCCGACCGCGCAGCTTGCCCCATGGTGAACTGCGCTCAACCCCAGCACGCAGGGACTCTTGTACAGTCTGCTCATGCGCAGTCCGCTCATGCGCAATCTGACCCATGCGCCATCCCTTCCGTGTACTTCACTCATGCGTAATCTGACCCCCATGCCAACCAGCTCAGTGCAAGCCGACTTTTGCGCAGCTCACTCCTGCGCAGTTGTCCCCTGGCGTACTTGACTCCTGCGCAACCCGACCCCAGTGACCCTTGCATAATCTGTCCAATCATGGAGATTTGGTTTTATTTTTCCTTAAGCTTAGCTCTTCTATAGTCCTGTATATTGATATTTTATTAGATATTTTACTCCCATTTTGTATCCTTACACCTTTTGTCATGAACTTGATTTTACTTAATATGTTTGGAATGACTATTGTACATGGCATGGTATGACAAGAAACTAGCATAACACGACAGTGACCCGTAGTGGTGCACTCCTGACATGACCAGCCTGACATGATAGTGGCCCGTCGTGGCGTATTCCTGACAAGTACCCTGGCATGATTTATCTTGATGCTGTTGCGACGGCTAACTTGACTCGTATAATCAACTTGACACCGTGGTGTTCCTGCTTGCTTGCTTGTGCAATCCACTTGTCTTGTCTTGCATCATGTCTAGGACGTGACTCCCTGGTTCCCACGGTCAGGGATTCATACTGAATATGGATTAGGCTAATGACTAGACCAAACTATAGTTCATGGAGAATTTCCAGTCACAGGCAATCTCGTTATCTGGGCGCTCTTAATTGGACTTGTAGCTTGCCGACGAGTAGAGCACATTTCCAGCGCACTGTCATGTGTTGCACCCTCTAAGTCACCTAAGGGTATATCGTCTCCAGGGCGATGTACCCAACCGTACTCTCAACCCGCGGAGGATAACTGGATGGTCTGCAGGGCTTGGGACTGGAAAATTCTCATTGCATCTTGTTAGTAATTAGGCTTGTGACAACCCTAGTTAGTTAAAGTAGTAAGACGTAGTAATTGCTTGGCCGCTTGTGAATGGATGATGTCTAGCCCTGTCTAAGTCTTGTCTAGTCCCTGTACCCTGGTACTCCTGAACATGATTGTTTTACTTACTTTAACAATAAATGGGTAGAGACAGAGTGCTATTCAGACAAAGGATTACAACCCCGGTCCTTGTTTGGTTTACGGGTTGTAACCTGGTTTCCAGAATGGTCCCACGTCCCTAGTCGTTTATTGTCCTGACGTACTCTTTATTACTTGTACTTTTCTTTCATTTTCTTATGTTCTGGTATGCTGGCTTTTGTTCTTATTTCGTGGCCTCCCTTGTGGCACTTGCTCTTTCTGGGGTTTGACCCAGCTGGTTTTGTGTGGCCAGATTTCGGAGCAGCACCCGAGGATCTACCGAACCTCCAGCCCGATGGTGGCGACTAGAAGGAACCCGGGCAACGAGTGGGTTTTCTATTTTGTTTCGCTCACTCTATTGTAAAATTATTCTTTTGAGGCGTTTAGCCGATGAGCACCTGTTAGCTCGATGCACTTTACTTACTGTCTACCTACGGGCTGTAAACATGATTAACAAATCCTAGGGTTGATCATGTATGACTTAACTCTTGCTAGTCCTAGTATTTTGTACGACTAGCTTCATGATCAGCTGATATGTAATATCTGGGATGCCTTTTATTGTATATTTGATGGTCAAACATCTTGTAACTATATTACTTGCTTGAGATTGAGACAGTAGGCTCGACCTTAAGAGACCGTTGGCTTGTAGTAAACTCGCATATCTAGACAGCCGTGACCGTATAGTTGAGATGTATTCTATTTTAATATACGTAGCTGGCCATGTTCGCCCCCGCTCTCCAGTATTCTGGTTCTGGGGCGTGACATGGTTTAAGTGGTGGCCCATGCAGGTCTTGTCAATCAAGATATGTGAGGGTTTACCGAATAGATGTCTCAATCAGTATTCGCCCTTGATCTCCGCCCGTATTTTTAAATCCCTGGAATTCTTGCCCCGATTACATGCTTGTATCGTTGATCTGTCCTGGTCCTTCCTTATTGTTTCCCTGTGTCATCTTCCTCAGCGGCACTGTACCTGACCCTGCCGATCAGCAAGGAGGAGTATCTCCCGTAGACCAGCGGCAACCTGGAGATCAAACCCAGCACTCCGGAGTAGCCTCCAGAGTTATACCTACTGAAGGAGAACCCCCAGTTCAGCCCGTCCAGCCTGTGGAACTTGATGATGGTACCTTGGTAGGTCTCATCAGGACCTTGATAGCTTCCCAGGATCGCAGAGGAGACGCCTTGCACCAGACTGTGGCAGATGCTTTGACCAGAGGCGGTCACCCAGGAAACAGCGCGGCCAATAGCTTCAAGCACCTGAACCCTCCATTCTTCGACGGCAGTGAAGATGCGATTGCCGCAGACGCTTGGCTTCAGGATACCGAGGTAGTTCTGGAAGCAGCTAGGACACCTGAGAATAAGAAGGTGGCGGTGGTACGCCTGCAGTTGCTGGACTTAGCTCGTAGTTGGTGGACGACGCAAGCCATGGGATTAGTAGCACCCATTGCTTGGGCGGTGTTTAGAGAGAGATTCCAGACAAAGTATTTCGATGTTGTGGCTCGGTACGACCTGCAGACGAGATTTACCAACTTGAAGCAAGGTGGCAGAACAGTCGACGGTTATGCGACTGAGTTTTCTAGACTCAGTAGGTTTGCCCCCACCTTGGTGGCGATCGAGTTTGATAGGGCCCAGCGGTTGTTGGCAGTCGAGCAGTTCGAGCACCAGATGGTCGATACAGTTTTGAGAGCAGCTAGGAGGCATGAGTATACCTCCCAGAGGATCGTGGATAGGACCGGAGGTAGAAAGCGGTCCCATAACCAGATGCAGCAATCATCAGCTCCAGTCCCGGCAGCTAGAAGTTTGACCATTGGAACTCCGAGACGGGCGGCCTCAGTAACGTCGGTTCAGTATTCAACCTCGACGTACCCGCAGCAGCAGAAGCAGAAGCAAACATCGGCAATGGGATGTTCTCATTGCGGAAAGCCAGGCCATGTAGTGGCAGATTATCGTAGGGCGCAAGGATTGTGCCTGGCTTGTGGAGCGGCAGATCACAAGATAGGAGCCTGCCCGAATAGGGATAGTTCATCCTCTTCCAACCTAACCAGTCCATCGGTTAGGGGACCAGCACCTGTGCAGCAGCAGCAGTACCCGGGGCCATTGTTGCCTCAGGCCCAGGCATTTCATCAGCAGAACCGGCAACAGTATACCCAAGCCCAAGTACAGAACAGGCAGAGAGGTTTCCAGCAGAGGAGACCAGCAGCTAGAGGTCAGGCCATGATGATGGCTATGGAAGAAGAAGTTGCACCAGGTGAGGTAGTGGCAGGTACTATTCTCGTCAACTCCTCTCCAGCATTGGTATTATTTGATTCTGGTGTATCGTATTCATTCATGTCTGTACGATTCATGACACGAATAGGATTGGAGCCCGAGTCATTATCAGTGAGGCTCAATATACTTACTGGTAATGGTCTTGTGGGAGTAGATCGAGTGTTTTCCTCGTGTCGAATCGTAGTTAGCGGTAGAGAGTTCCCCGCTAGATTTATAGAATTCCCTATGGCATACTATGATGTAGTCTTAGGCATGGATTGGTTGAGGAACCAGTATGCTAGGATAGACTGCCATGTTAGCAGAGTTGTTTTCAGCATTCCAGGTGAGCCAGAGTTTTTATTTTCCAGAGGCACGGTGGAGCCATCTTCTCCAGTATTGTGAATGGCTGTAGCAGCAGTGCAGTTGCCCAAAATAGTTGAGGAGTTTCCAGATGTCTTCCCAGAGGAACTTCCAGGAATGCCGTCAGAGCGAGAGATCGAGTTCACTATAGACTTGATCCCCGGGATAGCACCAGTATCAGAGCGAGTCTACAGGATGGCACCTTCAGAGTTGGAGATTTTGTACAAGATGATTGAAGAACTCAGGACCAAGGGATTCATTCGTGCAAGTGGATCACCTTGGGGAGCCCCGATGCTTCTTGTGAAAAAGAAGGATGGTACGTCCAGGCTATGTGTAGATTATCGTACCTTGAACTCAGTGACAATCAAGAATAGATACCCTCTCCCGAGGATAGATGACTTGTTTGATCAACTCAAAGGGGCTTCAGTGTTTTCAAAGATAGACTTGCGGTCAGGATACCACCAGATCAGAGTCAGAGAGCAGGACATCCCGAAGACAGCTTTTCGATCGAGGTATGGACATTGGGAGTTCCTTGTTATGCCATTTGGAGCGACCAATGCGCCAGCCGTATTCATGGACCTCATGAATCGTATTTTCATGCCTTACCTGGATCAGTTCGTGATCGTGTTCCTAGATGATATCTTGGTCTACAGCAAGAGCAAAGCAGAGCACGAGCAGCATCTCAGAATCGTCCTCCAGACGCTTAGAGAGCATCAGTTGTACGCCAAGTTCAGTAAATACGAGTTCTGGCTCGATCGCATTTCATACTTGGGTCACATTATTACTCGAAAAGGAGTAGAAGTGGATCCCCAGAAGATTGTGGCTATCGAGTCATGGCCAGTACCTAGTTCAGTAGCAGAGGTTCACAGCTTCCTTGGATTGGCCAGCTACTACCGGCAATTTATTTCAGATTTTGCAAGGATTTCAGCGCCGATGACCCAGTTGACCCGCAAGGATGTGCAGTTTGCTTGGACAGCAGAGTGCCAGGAATTATTTGAGAAGTTGAAGCGAGGTTTGATAACGGCTCCCATTCTCACACTTCCAGATGGGACAGGAGGATTCACAGTTTATTGCGACGCTTCAGGCAGAGGATTGGGTTGTGTCTTGATGCAGCATGGGAAGGTAATATCTTATGTATCACGTCAACTTTGTGATCATGAAAAAAATTATCCGACCCACGATTTGGAGCTGGCAGCAGTAGTGTTTGCACTGAAGCATTGGCGACACTACTTGTACGGAGATAGAGTGGAGATATTTACTGATCACAAGAGCCTGAAGTATGTTTTCACCCAGAAGGACCTTAATATGCGGCAGAGAAGATGGCTCGAGCTATTGGTGGACTACGATATGGATTTGCAGTATCACCCGGGGAAGGCCAACGTTGTAGCAGATGCGTTGAGCCGGAGAGCCGAAGTTTACTTCCTAACGACGCAACCAGAGTTACTGGCAGATCTTCAGAAGATGGGAATTAAAGTGGTCCTTCCTACCAGTGTGGCATTGATGGCCAGTCTACAGGTTCAGTCCAGCATAGTTGAGAGGATCCGGACGGCACAATCTACAGATTCCAAGCTTCAGCGACTCAGAGCAGAGTGTGAGGCAGGAAGAAGGCCAGAGTTATGTATCCATGAAGATGGTACACTTCGGCACGGCACTCATCTTTGTGTACCCAGTGGAGATATCAGACAGGAAGTCATGGCAGAAGCTCACAGCTCGCAGTATTCTATTCATCCTGGTGGTACGAAGATGTACCGTGATATCCGTCAGCACTTCTGGTGGAATGGTATGAAGAAGAAGATAGCCCGGTTTGTCTCTCGGTGTTTGGTTTGCCAGCAGGTTAAAGCTGAACAGAGGCCCGCTGGACTTCTTCAGCCCTTGCCGATTCCAGAATAGAAGTGGAAGCATGTGACCATGGATTTTGTGACTGGATTACCTAGATCCCCAGCTGGTCGAGATGCTATTTGGGTTATAGTTGACAGGCTCACGAAGGTGGCTCATTTTCTCCCATTTAGAGTTGGGCAGTCAACGGCTCAATTGGCAGAGATGTACCTCCGGCAGATTGTCAGGCTTCACGGTGTACCAGTCAGTATCACCTCGGACCGAGATTCAAGGTTTACGTCACACTTTTGGCGTAGCCTGCAAGAGAGTTTGGGAACTCGTCTCCAGTTCAGTTCGGCATATCATCCGCAGACAGATGGTCAGTCAGAGCGTACAATCCAGACTCTTGAAGACATATTGAGATCTTGTACACTTGATTTCGGTGGTTCGTAGGAAGATCACCTGCACCTGGTGGAGTTCTCGTACAATAATAGTTTCCAGGCCAGCATCCAGATGGCACCATTCGAGGCACTGTATGGCAGGAAGTGCAGGTCCCCGCTAGCATGGGACGATGTCAGAGAGAGGCAGATGCTTGGCCCATAAATGATTGCCCAAACAGTTGAAGTGGTCAGAAGGATCAGAGATCGTCTTCGAGTTACCCAAGATCGCCAGCGACATTGGGCTGATGCTCATCGGCGACCCTTGGAGTTTGCTATCGGCGACCATGTATTCCTTAGGATCTCGCCTAACCGCGACGTCATTCGCTTTGGCATGCGGGGAAAGCTTAGTCCTAGGTAATAGGGCCGTTCGATATCCTGGAGCGAGTAGGAGATGTATCCTATCGTCTTGCTCTTCCGCCGTCGCTAAGTGAGGTGCATGATGTATTCTATGTGTCCCAATTACGACGGTATATCCCGGACCCAAGCCATATCCTAGACCATTAGGAATTGGTTGTTGGTACCAATCTTTCGTACGAGGAGAGGCCCGTGTCTATATTGGACCGGAGAGAGAAGATACTCAAGAACAAGACTATTAACTTAGTCCGTGTTGCTTGGGGTCATCACTCCCTAGGTGAGTCAATGTGGGAGCGTGAGGATGATATCCGATCGCGATATCCCTACTTGTTTGACTCATAAGGTATAATGTCTTTCTTATGCCTTATGCTTTCCATCCCTTGCTTGCATAGATGATTGCTTGATTGCTTGCTTAGTGTAGCTTATTGGTGAATAGTATAGCTGGCTCTTTTATCCCTAAGCATCTTGATTTAAATTCTGAGGACGAAATTCTTTTAAGATGGGTAGAGTTGTAACACCCATATCTTAGAACGCGTATTTTGATTTAAGCCTGCATGTATTTCGGACCTGTATTTTATTTTCTCAGATTCTGGCCTGTAATTGTATTTTTGGCTCGGCTTGCAGATTTTTGGTTTTCTCGTAAAATGGGTTTTGACATGACTTGGTTTTATTTTGTGGAGGAGAATTGGTTTGGTTTGGTTTGGTTTAATATGCATTGGAACACCTTAGCTAGCCTCCACCCTACACTCAACTTATCCTCCACCATTAAAATCCCCACCTAATACTCTCTCTCTTCATTACTTTCCTCCATTAATTCTTCTTCTTCCTCCTCTACACAACACCATCCCCCATAGGCAAGTGCACCTTGCCACCACATGAGAACCACATTTTATTTGTTCATTATCTAGATTAGGCCATGGTGA
This sequence comes from Iris pallida, assembly GCA_029216955.1. Classification (NCBI taxonomy): domain Eukaryota; kingdom Viridiplantae; phylum Streptophyta; class Magnoliopsida; order Asparagales; family Iridaceae; genus Iris; species Iris pallida. The sequence goes on along the minus strand of JANAVB010040818.1, from coordinate 19,049,625 downwards.
TCAACATTAGTGCTTGATATTTTGTGATTTAGAGTCTCCATTGTTCTAGATCTAGGTTTTAACTATTTTTGGATTTACATGGTTTTGATCTATTTTGGTTGGATTTTTGTGGGTTTTGATGCTTCCATGTGGAAGAAAATTCAATTTTACTCAAGTTAGACCTTTGAAAATCTAGATTTGGTTTTGATTTGACCAAGATATGAAGATTTGAACTTTGATGTTCTTGAAGAGTTCCTCTCGGCCTGGAGTAGCAGACTGCAGCCTGCGCTCTTTAGCGCAGTGCTGGACTGCGCATCCTCCTCTCGGCCTGCGCTTTTTAGCGCAGTGCCGACCGCGCAGCTTGCCCCATGGTGAACTGCGCTCAACCCCAGCACGCAGGGACTCTTACACAGTCTGCTCATGCGCAGTCCGCTCATGCGCAATCTGACCCATGTGCCATTCCTTCCGCGTACTTCACTCATGCGTAATCTGACCCCTGAGCCAACCAGCTCAGCGCAAGCCAACTTTTGCGCAGCTCACTCCTGCGCAGTTGGCCCCTGGCGCACTTGACTCCTGCGCAACCCGACCCCAGTGACCCTTGCTCTATCTGTCCAATCATGGAGATTTGGTTTTATTTTTCCTTAAGCTTAGCTCTTCTATAGTCCTGTATATTGATATTTTATTAGATATTTTACTCCCATTTTGTATCCTTACGCCTTTTGTCATGAACTTGATTTTACTTAATATATTTGGAATGACTATTGTACATGGCATGGTATGACAAGGAACTAGCATAACACGACAGTGACCCGTAGTGGTGCACTCCTGACATGACCAACCTGACATGATAGTGGCCCGTCGTGGCGCACTCCTGACAAGTACCCTGGCATGATTTATCTTGATGCTGTTGCGACGGCTAACTTGACTCGTATAATCAACTTGACACCGTGGTGTTCCTGCTTGCTTGCTTGTGCAATCCACTTATCTTGTCTTGCGTCATGTCTAGGACGTGACTCCCTGGTTCCCACGGTCAGGGATTCATACTGAATATGGATTAGGCTAATGACTAGACCAAACTATAGTTCATGGAGAATTTCCAGTCATAGGCAATCTCGTTATCTGGGCGCTCTTAATTGGACTTGTAGCTTGCCGACGAGTAGAGCACATTTCCAGCGTACTGTCATGTGTTGCACCCTCTAAGTCACCTAAGGGTATATCGTCTCCGGGGCGATGTACCCAACCATACTCTCAACCCGCGGAAGGATAACTGGATGGTCTGCAGGGCTTGGGACTGGAAAATTCTCATTGTATCTTGTTAGTAATTAGGCTTGTGACAACCCTAGTTAGTTAAAGTAGTAAGCCGTAGTAATTGCTTGGCCGCTTATGAATGGATGATGTCTAGCCCTGTCTAAGTCTTGTCTAGTCCCTGTACCCTGGTACTCCTGAACATGATTGTTTTACTTGCTTTAACAATAAATGGGTAGAGACAGAGTGCTATTCAGACAAAGGATTACAATCCCGGTCCTTGTTTGATTTACGGGTTGTAACCTGGTTTCCAGAATGGTCCCACGTCCCTAGTCGTTTATTGTCCTGACGTGCTCTTTATTACTTGTAGTTTTCTTTCATTTTCTTATGTTCTGATATGCTGGCTTTTGTTCTTATTTCGTGGCCTCCCTTGTGGCACTTGCTCTTTCTGGGGTTTGACCCAGCTAGTTTTATGTGGCCAGATTTTGGAGCAGCACCCGAGGATCTACCAAACCTCCAGCCCGATGGTGGCGACTAGAAGGAACCCGGGCTACGAGTGGGTTTTCTATTTTGTTTCGCTCACTCTATTGTAAAATTATTCTTTTGAGACATTTAGCCGACAAGCACCTGTTAGCTTGATGCACTTTACTTACTGTCTGCCTACGGGCTGTAAACATGATTAACAAATCCTAGGGTTGATCATGTATGACTTAACTCTTGCTAGTCCTAGCATTTTGTACGACTAGCTTCATGATCACCTGATATGTAATATCTGGGACGCCTTTTATTGTATATTTGATGGTCAAACATCTTGTAACTATATTACTTGCTTGAGATTGAGACAGTAGGCTCGACCTTAAGAGACCGTTGGCTTGTAGTAAACCCTCATATCTAGACAGCCGTGACCGTATAGTTGAGATGTATTCTATTTCAATATACGTAGCTGGCTATGTTCGCCCCCGCTCTCCAGTATTCTGGTTCTGGGGCATGACAGTACTTCCTTCTCCTGAGTCTGAGGAAGAATCTTTTGCTGGTACAAGATCAGGAAAAGAGTACCATAAAGACTATGAGGGATCCTCCAAAGAAGCTGAAGACGTAGTGGAGACACTACCAACTCAACCTTCTCCTGTTCCTGCTAAACCTTCTGTGGTTGAAAAGGGGAAACAGAAAGCAGTACTCTTCGACGTCCCATTGAAGTCTGCTTCCAGTCAGGGGGTGGTGATGAAGCCTTACAAGTTTGATATTCTAGCTCAGTTGGCCAATACTCCGGATAGACTATCTATATTTGAGTTGTTTCGCCTTTCCAGAGAAACAGAGAGACTTTGAGTGAAGCTTTACTTCAAGCAGATTCATGCTTGGCTCAACTCAAGACTCCTGATAATATACCAGTGTCATGTCCACAATGTCATAGTGTGATGGAAGCAATTCCCAACATCACCTTTACACAAGAAGATATGTTGTTGAAGCATAACAAGCATGACAGACCTTTGTGCTACACTGGGTATATTGGATCCACTAAAATTGACAGGATTTACATTGATCCCGGGTCCTCAATTAGCATAATTCTTCAGAGTATGCTAAGACCCCTGAGGATTCCTACTAGTGAATTGACTTACACTAGTACTACGATAGTCGGTTTTAACTCTGGCAAGAGCAAGCCATTGGGGAAGATTCGTCTGCAGATTCAGATTGGTGATCTTCGAACCATGGTAACTTTCTATGTTATCAAATCAGACGTCTCCTATAATATCCTTTTGGGGAGACCGTGTATTCATGAGCACAATATTGTACCTTCAACTCTCCACCAATGCTTCAAGTATGTGAACTCCCAAGGAGTTGTGAAGACTGAGTTTGCTGATATCAATCCTTTCAAGGGTGTCGAAGCCTATTTTTCTGATTCAAGGCTTTATAAACAAGAGCATGTGAAAGAGATATCAGACATGGCTGAAGATCAATCACCTACTGAGGATCAGTCTATTAATGAAGATCCGCCAGAGGAGCAACCTTTGAAGATCATAGTCAAGGGACGAATCCAATCCCAATCTGTCAATGATCAATCTCTGATAATCAAGGTTAAGGGAAGAACTCAAACTTCATCTGAGAAATCAACAAATATTCCTGCTAAGAGCCAAGTTCAACCTTTTATGATCAAGGTCAAAGGGCGTACTTCTTGTACGAATGATCCAGAACCACCATTGATTGTCAATCTTGGCAAAACTACGCAGAAGACGGATAATGGTCCACTGATGATTAATCCGAAGCGTATCAGTCAAATTGTAAATGATGCAAATATTGATCATTCTATACTTTTTGATATCAATGAAGATTTCCTTTTCGAGTATATGGCTGTCAAGTTTATCGAAAGAATGACTTTATCGTCTGATAATCAAAGTCATCAATATAAAGGCGACATAGAGCCAGAAGAAACTTTATACATTGATCATAAGGAAAATTCTTTTCCTCCTCATGTAGATATTGGACCTTATGCTCAAAGGTTCCTGACATCTTCTCCCTATCTTCTACCTGTAGCCGCTTCATCACAAGCTTGTGTAACTTTTAGACGTCACGAAGAATCTTATTTCGTGGTTCCGTCTAATAAGAAAAACAAGCGCCAAATCGTGTTTGGTCTGGCTAAAAATATCCCTGTTGCTCAGGCAGATGAGCTGAAAGATAAAGACAAAGGAAGAATCCGAATTGACAAGTATAGTCAACAATCTATCAAGATTATCCAGAACATGGGATATGATTTGAAGACTATGCAAGGTCTCAATCAAGGCAAGGGTAGACGACTACCATTATGTGGTGATCCGTTTTACCAGAAGACTCGTCATGGGTTGGGATATGATCCGTCCCACATGTTTAATGACGATATACAAGAAGAATTCTCTTCTAGCTCTTCGCAGTCATCAGATTCGGAAGAAATTCAATTCGTCGAATCCGATATGTTTCATTCCTCATATGACGAATCTGAGCAAATATTTTCAGCTTACATGGTTCAAACTGATGGTGAATCTGAGCCATTTGAAAATGTCCCTTGAGCCATGATTGGTTCATTTATTTCTTTCATATATATCTTCAATGACATCTGTCTTCTTAATCCCCAGCTACCAAAGTTTGGTTAAGCTGATTACTTGTCTCTTTGGAGAGGGATTTTGATCTCCTATCTTACCAATTGGTATATAAAGTTGGATTTATTATTTATCATGTTTTCATAACCTCTGGATAAATACTAAATCTACCTTCTTTTCCTATCTATCATGTCCATTTGACCTCTGCATAGATATTAATCTACTTTTCTTTGAGTTCTTACATACTGTCATGTTCATATTACCTCTGATAGTATTGTACACTCTAAACAGAAAACAAGATTTTATTATCTATCATGTCCATATTACCTCTGGATAGATATAATGTTTTGAGTTTAGAAAACTTATCATGTTCATATAACCTCTGATAAGTATTTTCTATCTCACACAAAACAAGATTTTATTATCTATCATGTCCATATTACCTCTGGATAGATATAATATATTGAGTTTAGAAGGCTTGTCATATTCATATAACCTCTGATAAGTATTTTCTATCTCATACCTATTGTTTAAAATTCCAAATAAACGATAGGATCACAAAATATATATTTCATTCATTTCTTATGAAAACATTACAAAATGGATAAGAGAAAAGATTACAAAGAGCTCTTTCAAGGCGGAGCAGAAATATCTAGAAGTAACTTCTGTAGTTTTTCTAACCGTTTGCCATAAGAGCTCATGACTTTCTTGGTAGCCTCGGCACGACGAGCTTCAGGGGTGCAAATACAAGAAAGTTTAGCGAAGGTGATTATCAGACCAACTTTGGCTTCATCAAGGGTTCTGATGGCCGATTCAGCCCCAAAGGCTTTCTCTTCTAAAATCGAGCCCTGGGTGAGGTGTAGATTTCGAGCTTCGATCATGTTTTCCCTTTCGGCCTTCAAGCGAGCTAATTCTTCCTCGACTTCGTAGATTTCATCATTTTTATTCTGAATATCTATATTCATAGCATCATAAGCTACTCTGTGACCATGTAAGGCGGGCTTTATTCCAACCAAAAAGGCCTTCTCTTTGGCAACCTTCAGACTATGTTCATGGAGAGATTCATTATATGTAGCCTCCCGAGCAAGATAATCAGCTGTTAAGGCGTCATACTCCTCTTCGATGAGACTTTCAACAGTCTTACTTGACAGCTTAAGATATTCTCTGATCGGCTGTTCAAGATCTTCCATAATTTTCTCCAATGTTGCAGCTCTCTCAGCATCGTTGAACATAGCAACGTTCTTGATGGTCGAAGCCATTGCTGTCTTCAAAATCTCGTAACTGATGCCCTTATTCAGGACCATTTTTATCAGGGTTGCCAGGGTTTCATAAAAAGTGTCAGTATAAATCTCAACTAGGAGATTCATTTCTATGCTGGAGCTTGGCGTGGATGCAATATCTAACAGATCTCTTCCTTGGAGACCGGGAGCAGATGTTGATGGTACAACAGCAGGATGAGATGAAGTCGTTGCTGTTATAGTCAATTGATCCCCAGAAGCTTCAGGGATTGTATCTCCAACATCTACAGATACCATTGGTGTAACAACAGGCTGAGATGGAGCTGCTGTTGTCACTGCTGCTATAACTATTTGGTTCCCAGGAACTTCAAAAGCAATGTCTTCAATATTTGTTACTCCAGCCATTTTTGGAGTTCTGGCGGTGGTAATATTGATGGATGTTGTAACAATGGCAGGAGCTAATTCAGGTTCCGGCATTGGCTTGTCAGAAACTGGTACCGGATCAGTAACAACAGTAGAGGATGTTATTATAACTTCCCCACTTTCTGTTGGTGGTTCAAGCATGCCTTCAGCATCTTCTTCAATCGTCTGATTCGCAGGATTTTCCACTGCTTCAGTTGTGGTGAAACTCTCTACAGCAGATTCTTTGTTCAAGTCTGGTTCTCCTCCAGCAACTCCATCATCACCTACAGTGGGGTCGACTGTAGTCTTCTCTTTGTGTTGGTCCTCAGCAGGAGAGGACACTTCAGATCGTGCTTGTTGTGCCACCAATGATGGAGGATGTTCTTCTTGAGGCTCCATCTCATGCTTTTGCACTCCCTCCTCTTCGGCGTCTGCGTCTTCTGAAGAAGAAGCTTCCTCCTCAGATTCTTCATTTTCCTCATAGATGTCTTCTTCTTGAGGAGGAGGAGCCATAGGCTTTGGTGCAATTATGACATCTGCAAAACGAACATAATAAATTAGTATACAAAATCATGATATATAATTCTGTATAGGTTTTGTATAATACTTGGAATATGTACATTTTTTTCAAAATATGTATCATAATCACCATCCCAGTCATCATCCTCAAAGTCAAGAGCTGGTTCGTCTGATGGGATGCGGTCTTGATCAGTGGTGGATACAGTAGTAGCACCTTCTGTAACTTGTGCCTTGGATGGCAAAGATAAATGGAGTGAGGTGCTAAGACGTCCAGGAGACAAAAGTGTTACAGCTCCTGATCCAACTATTGGTGGAGGGGCTGAAGATCCTTCTCCGGGATGGACTGAGGAAGAACCGACAAGATGATCCTCTTCAATCAAAATGTCATCTTCTGGAGTGTGGGCTCTCGGTTTGGAAGGCCCTTTGGTGGTAGATTTTTTCTTCTTCTCTGGAGACTTCTCCGGAGAAGCGGTAGCTGTGTTCTGCTTTTGTTTGTGGGTCTTTCCAATAATTATTGGTCCCACGGCTACCTCCCTAGCTCCTCTAGGAATTACTGCCAGAAATTCATCTATAACGGCAGTATTGTCTGGTATGTCAGGGGCTATCCTAATAGGTTCCTCAACATTTCCCTTATGAGCCCACCGAAGACTTCCTTGCATACTATAACCGTCTTCAAAAGAGCAGATAGATGTATAGAAACGAGCATACGAATGGAGTATGCGTAGCTCAGTTATGCTGGTGGCTGTAGATATGTTGAATTTGGCACCAGTACATGCAGCTCCGAAATATCTCCATGCTCGTGCACCGTCGATCAACTTTCTATAATGGTAGAAACTGGTAGAAGGATTGCCAACATGGAGTTGGTCATAGCCAAACTGGCGAGCGAACCTACTTGGTAGATAAGGCTCGAATGCACAGTTATCTTTATTCCGGTACATCAGATGAGAAGGTCTGATGTACACTAGCCATCGGTAGACAGATCTCGGCAATAGGGCTGATTTATCTACCCTATCTTCAAATTGTACACCATGGCAGTCAGCCGGAACTGGTGGCCTAGTACAGAAGAAATTCCAGCCGTGCGAATAATTTAATGCTGTTCTGGTGTCTGCCAACGTGGTAGTTCTCCACGTGGATTTGCTAAATTTTTTATGGAAAATCCTCGCTTCATCCTCAGGGCCTGGTGGCAACAAATTACAATTATGGTGTAGTAACCAACCTATCAAATAGGTGAATGGTAACACTACCCTTGGAAAATTGTGAGGAGCATTATTAATTAGTTCTTCACCAAAAATCCTTAGACCTACGTTTATTCGGCACACCATTGCCGACAACAGGTTAATTCTGTTCCTGAATACCAAACGGACCGCTGGCCACAATACGTTGCGGTGAATCCGGTCCACAGTGCTGATTCCTAGCACGACCTATCTGCGCAGCCATAAAGATAAGAAGCCTGCCAACAAGGCCTTCTTCGACATTTTTTGACTACCCTGCCTCAGGTAGCTTAAAGCCTCAGTCCCCGCAGGGGTGTCTCCAGTTTTGGTAGACAGGTATCGATCGCGAGCTTTCTGCGACACCATCAATTCCTGAATTAAATCTGCAGGAATTATAGAGCAAGGCTTGATGACCTGAGTCTTGCCTTCTCGGAACCTGCTCTTATATGTCTTAGACACTCTATTTTCATGATAAAATAGATAAGTTGTCCATTTTGTAATGTATGCCAGATGTGATCCGGTTTCTTACATGCTGGTGCAAATCAGATAATGGCACATGAGTTCTTCATAGACTTGTACCAGTTCAGGATTCTTCTTCCGAATTTCTGCCAATTCCCGATTGGAGGGAATATATTCTTCATAGGGGAACTCGCCTATCGGCAACTTCGAGATAAACTGTATTTCATGAAGGGCCAGACCCATCTCGCCATGCGGAGTTGCGAAAGTTCCTGTCGAACTCATATACAATTCCAATAAAGCCAAGAACAGATTGCCATTCGGTGGAATGCCATAACTGGTAGAAGCCACTGCTTCATACAAACCGATGTCATCCAACTCTGTTTTAAAGTTTTTCATGACCCCGTTGCTGATCTGGATCCAGTTACCACTATGAGGGGTCAGCCACCCTGTCAGCCTAGGGTTGGTCTGAGGATATAAGACTCCTTCCTTTATGAATCTATTTATGAACATGGGAATCTAGACCGGCTGGATGAGAGATGAATCTTCAATCGGTGTAAACCCAGATAATAGTACAGAAAATGGAATAACACCACCATAAGGAGTGCTAATGTGATAGCCCATGTCATTTGCTCTCTCCCTTCTAAAGATGATTCTGCCAGGTCTACCATAGCTATTAGGAGTCAAATTCCATAACATCTGACGGTGATGGCTAGCATGGACAAAAGCGGATATAGGGTAATCCCTGTCCATATCAGGGAGATACATTACCCTTTCTCCAGATTTAAATACCCAAGCCTCTTTTTTGGGATGAGTCTGTGATTTGTAATCTATCGCATCTCCAAATAAGAAAGCTGGTTTCAGGAAATTTTGATTATCCAGTGACATCAGTACTTCTCCATTCATCATGGATAACAACATCCTATCTCCCTGAGCATATATCAGTTGTGCTCTTGTTGCAGGATATTCTGGGCTGGATTGGGGAAATTCGACATGAGATAGATTCTCCAGATAATTTGAACCCACCATGCCCACTGACGAGCCAAAAACTTCTTCAAGTTGGTGAGCTTGCAAATCCACTGACAAAAGGACAAAAGAGATCAAATTAGTTCAAAGTTTTTATGATTGAAGATATTGACTTTTACGCTTACTAAAAGTTGATAAAAGCTTATGAAGTCTTTGTTTTACAAAGTCTCTCAGTGATTGATGAATTTTACGCTACCACATAGTAATGTGAGCGTAATATAACTTTTTACGCTGACAAGTATGAACATGAGCGTAATTAAGTTTTACGCTAGCACATTAATTGTGGGCGTAAATCCAAGTTCTACGCTGACACGTGTAACGTAGGCGTATTCTTTTTTACGCTAACACGTACAACGTGGGCGTATGTTGTTATTTCAGTTTTTACGCTAACACGTACAACGTGGGCGTAAAAAGCTGAAAGTTTGGGTTATCTTCTTCTTCCTCGACGGATTTTTCCAGCCAGTGAATAGGGTTTTACCCATCATAGGCGGAGCTACGGTCGGGTTGGGTTGTCGATGTGGTGTTGATGACTGAATGGGAGTTTTCGTATGGCCGGCCGATGACGAATCGACGGCAGGTTTCTTCCCCTTGTTGCTGGCGGTGGATGATTTCTTTGGAGCCATCGGATCAAAGTGAGGGTTTTGAAGAAAGAAAGGGCAAAGGAATTTGAGAAGATGAGTAAAAGTGTTCTCTCTCTCTGGAAAGACCTATTTATAGAGATATTCAAAACCGACTGTTGGATACCCCTATTTTTACGCCGACTGTTGGATATCCCCGCTTTTACGCGGATGACGGTTGCGTATCCCGAATTTTACGCTGACTGATCAAATTTCAACTTTTACGCTTCTGTTCAAAGTGTTTCAAATTTTGGAGATATTTGAAAACTTTGAAGGGGGTCTTGTAGGAGCGTAAAAAGTGCTTCACAGAAAGAGCCAAAGTGATAGATCATTCCACTCAAAATTGATCCCCTTTATGCCACAGAGGGGGTGATCACTTTACGCTCGGGTCTACACCCATGGTTTTACGCCCAGAACAGGCTAGCCACTTTTACGCTGGACAAAGCTGTCAAGTCTCGCATTTAATGCAAACTCTGACATAAAGATTTCAATGATGGCATATACCACAGATTTCAAAGGAATTTGTTTTATAAAAGAGACCAATGCTGTCGTTTAGTATGTAGACTGAGCTACTTTACGCTCACACTATGGCTTCTTTTACGCACGAAGATTATACGAGCCTTTACGCTCAACAGTTGACGTGTGCGTAAAGTCTATTTGAGCTACTTTTACGCTCAAGGTTATTTAACAACTACTTTACGCGGGAAGTCTATGTCAGGGCTATTTTACGCCTAATCTACTGCTTTACCCTCAGAGTACATTGGGGCTATTTTTACGCCCTATTCTCCTCCACCAGTTTGGAACGTGGTTTGCCTACGTGGCTTTCATGCCATTCTTCTCGAAGAACGTGTGTACATGCATCCTATTCTTACTGAAATGATGGGACACGTGTCAATATATACAGAGGATGGCTTCAGTTGTGGGTGGCAGTTGTTAGCGTAAAGATGGAACTTTTGCTGAGTTTTTACGCACAAAAGCCCAAGTCTATAAATAGACTTATTTTTCTCATAACAAGGACACACAGAGACAGGAGAGAATACAGAGATGAGAACTTAGAGATTTTGATTCTCCAGAGCATTCTTCTTCAACTTTTCTTTCAGAACAGAGTGAAGCAAAGCAGGAAAGCATTCGGCCTCGCCATCAGTGCCCAAGTGCGTCGATACCTTTCTGGTGACTTAGTTCTTCCAGTTGTTCTACTTCAAGCAGTGATCATCATCATCATATGGTCCAAGGAACAAAGTGATCATTTACGAATCAGACTTCCATAGCAATACTTTTCCAGAATCAAATTTGTACATCTTGTACTTTTTCTCGTTTTATTTTCAAAAGCCAATTTTCAAGGCATTTTGTTAAGTGAAACACTAAGCAAAAGTAGAAAATAAAATACAGAAAAATATAAACTCTATTGGTCAAACCAAACGGTATAACTAAGAATTGCTGGAGCATTGGTCAAACCAAACGGCATAACTACGAATTCGTAATGCCCGTACTTTAACCTGAATGCCGCCTTGGGAATATCCTCTTCTCGAACTCTAACTTGATGATATCCTGACCGAAGATCTATCTTGGAGAAAACTCTCGGTCTGCTCAACTGATCAAACAAGTCGTCGATCCTTGGTAGTGGGTACTTGTTCTTTACTGTTGTCGCGTTGAGCTTTCTGTAGTCAATGCATAATCTTGATGACCCGTCCTTCTTTCCTACAAGTACCACTAGTGCTACCCATGGTGATTTGCTGTCTCGAATAAACTTCTTCGCCTTTAGTTCCTCTATATGCTGATACACCTTGGCCTGCTCTGAATTCGACATTCTGTAAACTCGATCCGATATCGGTTTAGTTTCAGGTGCCAATTCTGTACTGAACTCAATATCTCTAACAGGTGGTAGACCTAGTAGTTCTTCAGAAAATACGTCAAAAAACTCTTAAACTACCTTTGGGAGTTGAACTTCTTCCATTACCGTTACAACTCTTTGTTTGTGTTGGTCTGTCTCTAACCTGACTAAGATAAACCGCTTCCTGCCCGAAGTATTAAAAGATACACTCCCTCTTCGACAATCTATTGTCGCATGACTGTCCTACAACTCGACATGCTAGAATAACTTTACTAACTCCTACGAGCCCATTACCAGTGAGTATATTCAGCCTCTCTGGAAATGCCTCGAATTCTATTCCTAGTCGTGTCGTAAATCGTACAGATATAAATAGGTGTGATGCTCCCGAATTAAACAATGCTACTGCAGGATATGAGGCAACGAAAATGTTACCTGCCACAACATCTTCCGATGCCAATGCCTCTTCCAAGGATAGATTGAATGCCTGCCCTCGGCCTCATTGTTGGTTCCCCTGCTGCGGCCTAGCCAGGTGTTGCCGCTGGTCCCTGCCTTGGTTATGCTGGGTGGTATTTGTTGTTGTTGTTGCTGCATCGGCGGTCCCTGCTGCCAAAACATCTGATCCTACGACATCAACGAACGTTGTGCCAATGGTCTTACTGCTATCGCTGGTCCTTTATACTGGCTTGCCCCTGGTGCTGGCAGCATAGGAAATTGTTGCACTAGTCCTCCTGACCTCGAATTCGTAGAACAGGTAGAAATCCGATGATCTGGACTTCCACTTATCAAACACTGCCCGTTCAATGCCCGACACACACCTCTAGTGTGCCCTACCTTCCCACAATAGGTACATCCTGCCGGGGGTTGCTGGTTCTTCCTCTGTTGTTGTTGTTGTTGCCTTGTTGGTGGTGCTGGCCCTCGTATTGCCACATCATAAATACAAATGCCAGGAGATTGTGCTGTTATTCAGGGCGTTGCTCCCCATCCTCCTTCAATTAGATTATGAGACCTCTTTTGACCTCCAGTCCTTGATGTGATCCTCTGGATAGTGATCTCATGCCTCCGGGTTGATGTCAATACATCATCGAAAGTCTGGTAGTTGTGCCCCTCTATCAATTGCAAGAGTTTAAGATGAAACCCTTGCTGAAACCTCATTGCTCACTGGCTCTCCATTGCTACCGTCTCCGGGACAAACCTGCTCAGTCTGCAGAACTCTGCTGCATAAGAATCCACTGTTTTGCCAGCCTGCTTGAGGTTGATAAACTTCTGTTGTAGCTCGAATCGTGCCACAACTCCATAGTACTTCATCTTGAATCTTGCAGTAAAATCATTCCAAGCAATAGGACATTTGATGCCCACTTCTTCTGATTCCCACCAATCACGTTCGAGGTTCTGAAGTAACAACTTCACTTGATCCACTCGTTCTTCCGTCGGAACCTTAGCGGCTGTCAAAATAGCCTCGATGTCCTTAAGCCATGCATATGCTAAAATAGCATCTTTCGTGCCTTCGAAACGACGGGGGTTATACTTGCAGAACCTGGTTTACGCCCCGGAATCAGTCCTTACTCATCTTTCCAAAGTCGTCTGTAATCCTTGGTTGAGTAATACATTCTGCTCTTGCAGCTGAGTATGTATTTGTTGCTGGACTAACATTTGATGTTTCTGAGTAGCCATCATCCCTCTTATGATTTCCAGAAGGGCTGGTGCGTCTACTGCCACAGGGTAGGAAGAACTGTTGGTGGTGTTGGAACCTCCGGATACTGCAGTCCAGATATTGGTTCCACTATCACCTCTTCTTGGATGTCCTCTTGAGGTAGTACTGGCCTTCGTTGCTGACCAACATGGTCATGTTGTTCGTGTTGCCCTTGTTGTTGTTATGCAGCTTTGACATTTGCGGACGAGGAGCCCCTAAGGAAAGGGACAAGAGAACAATCAAACGACGGACATGAAAGATCAATGAAGTTAAAGGATACCGGAATGTCAAGCTAGGGTCGAGAGTAACGAATCATGAGATCAAGGGAAAACATGTGTGATTGAGACATCCTATAAATCAAAATATCCCATAAGTCTGAATTCAGACCTGCATGGGCCACCACTAAAACCTTGTCACGTACCAGATCCAAAATACTGGAGAGCGAGGGAATGACTCAGCCAGCTACGTATTATGGGTATATGAATACCGTATAATATGATCAATTGCTGTCTACAAGACAAGGGGGTAAATACTACATACAAGTCTCACTAGGTTGACTCAACCTCTATTGTCCCAATCATTCAATGAAAAGCAATAAGTGGAGAACATGTAAGAATAACCAGTATGACGTCCCAAATGCTCAGTCAAAATGTTCTTGAGATCTGGCTTTACAAAACATAGCCATATGATATAACAAGGTATACACAATCGTTATTAGCTGCAGTATGACTTAGTTACAATTATGTAAAAGTAAGTGCAAGAAAGTCCGACTAACATGTCGGTGCCAAGCGGCAAAAGTAAAATAAGTAGCAAAACGAGCAGGGAAGCAAGGAACCCACTCGTGTCCTCCTGCGATCATCCCTCTAGTATTGACCATCTTGGGAGTGGAAGTAAGCTGAGTCCTCGGGAGCTGGCTCTAAATCTGGCCATGCCAAACCAGAGAGGTTAGACCTCAAATAGCAAGTACCACAAAGGAAGCTCGACATGAGGGATTAGAACTAGTGATAAGAATTAAGAATATGATAATTAAGTCTCTGATTTGCTACTGGGATTAACACAACGTCACGACACTTCAAGCCAAGTTCCCAACCAAATAAGAACAAAAGTTGACCCGTCATGTCCTGACATTCTGATCATCTCAGTAGTTAACAGAGTAAGTACAGTACACAAACAAATCAATTTAAATGGCAATACAAATACTATGGCTTGCTAACTGTAAGTTCCAAGTTGCCCTGGAAATATGCAATAAGGGAATCCTTAGTTCTTACAATGTACGAGCAAGGCTAGTCTATCCAATAATCAATTGCGCCAATCATGAATTAGACGTGTCCCAGCGGCATGCCCGTTATCGATATGTAGAAAAATATAAACAGATACCACTCCCTGCCCGTGTGGCAAATTTGTAGTATCTGTGGGAACTAGCCGGCATGTCGGGGCACTACTTGTCCCAAGATGGCTGTTATGTAAGAACTCGGGAATCTACTCTCTCCATGCAATAGTTATTTTATTTAACTTAATAGTCCCTACGTTAATTGAAATCTTATGCCGTGGGTCATGATCATTCAGATTGAGTACTTCCATACAGAGTACGATATGTATAACTCTACAACGATGCCCATGCGGTTAGGTTGTAGGTCTTATATAGCGTAATGCAACAATCAAACCTAGCCACGGGATAATCATGTCTTGACTGTAAGGTGCACATGTTGCTTTTGTAGAAAGAAGTTGAAGTCAGCACGTGTCCATATGCCAATGTTCGGGATCGCCTAGTCGATCGTAATGGTTCATGGTTCATACATGAACGTGTCTCATTCAATTCAATAAGGTGACTAGCCAGTCTTTTAGTTCCAACTAGGAACGCATGATCAATCATTTAGTCAAGGTAACAATCTATATCTATTTGTGACAAGGCATGAAAGTTAAACTAGTATTTAGTATGGTCGAGTCTATAACTCTCAGGATTAAGTACCAGTGGTACAGGATGCCCACAAGCCAATCAAGACACGGGGCACACTCCGTATAACAATATGTATTAAAACAGTAATATGCATCATGTGGCACAATCTAACGAAATACGCGAGATAAGATGAAACGCTCGAATTCCGCGAATCGTGCGGGATAAGACCGATGGCGTGAATCTATCATATGGTTTGCGGGACTCATGCGGTCCGTAGGACGCATGCGGCCAAAGACTCATGCGGTCCGTAGGACGCATGCGACCAAAGACTCATGCGGTCTACAAGACGCATGCGGCCAAAGACTCAAGTGGCCAGACTGCGCATCTTCTCCAAAATCCGAGAAAAATGGCCAAGGAACCCATGAACTTCAAACTTGCATAACTCGGTCAAAACAAAACAAAATCTAACTTTTTAAAGGTCAAATTTGGGTAAAATGAAATTCTCTACAACATGGAACAATCAGATTTTTGAAAATAAGCAAGTTTGATAGATCAAAACCAAGGAAAATCCATAAAATCCGAAACTTAAAATCAAGATCTACACACAACCATCCATGGAAATCAAAAACTTCAAGACCTAAACTTGTAGAGAAAGAGGAGAGGAACAACATGGACTAAAAATAAATGGGGATGCATGAAATCCCTCATGGTGTGCAAGATGTACTTGCCTCTCCAAATTGGGTTAGGGCTTTGGTGGAGGGAATGAAATGAAAGTTTGTGAGGAGAGAGAAAAGAAAAGGAATATAAATATCAAGTCAAGTTTGACCTCTACCACCCATTCCTTCCCCACACAATCTAGGCCATCCACCCCTTATCATAATGAACCAAGCCAAACCAAGTTGGTTCAACATGAACAGAAATAAACCAAGAGCTAAGCAAAAGCATAAAATAAAATACAGAAAAATATTTATCATGTAATTAAAGGAATTTACAGAATAAATGCATGATAAATACTAAATAAATACAGTCAAGTAGTACACATATTAAAAATACGTATCCCGGGAACGGGGAGTGACAGTCGCCTGTACCCAAGTGTGACTTGGACGCACAGTTTTATAATATCAACAAACAAGAAATGCTGAAAATAATAACTAAAAATAAGAATATAATAATCACAGTGTAAGGTGGCAAGGTATCTTGCCTGGTGGTGCAAAGGTGGCAAGTCCAAGAATCACAATGTCGGCAATAGAAATGTTACAATCTCCAAACAGCTCCGGATGCTGAAACAAACATCAAGAACGTACTCGAAGTAAGTGATATACCTAGAAAAAGCCTGTCTAAAAGTCTAATTCTGGAACAGGGGCAAAATCATAATTTTGGGTCAAAATGATGTCCGTCGTTGGACCCATTTTGTACCGAAACGCGTGCCAATATCTACGGTCTCTAAAGTCGTCAAACTATATGTCTACGAATCCGGTTTGAGGAGACGAACCCAACGGTATATCCAATTTTGGATTCCGATGAGCCATGCACAAAATCACCCGTTAGGTCGAGTTGCAGGCCCGCCAATTTAGCGTTCCAATCAACCTTCTCAGAATCGGACCAAACTTGGCATACATGACCAGAAAATTGATACGATCCTGCTAGCGTAAGTTTTGCTTCGATCCGACGAACGTGCACGAAGTTATAATCAAGTTTGCAAAAGGTCGATACGGGGGTATCTCGACGGATATGCACTGATTTCGTCACGCATACGCAACGAAATCGAGTTCCGTCAGTTCTCACACATCGACAATATCCATACGCACCTTTTAATGTGTATAGTGCATGACCACGTCGCCCGGTTTGTTAGGCGCATGCCGTATCAGGAAGTTTTCTAAAGTTTTTAATATTTTTAACACAGTTTTTCGCACAAGTTTAACATCATGAAACTTTCTTTACATTAAAAGAAATAAAATTCTATGAAGTGCGTTTTGATCTTGGTTTTGCTGTTTATGACCGTTTTCAACAAGTTTATTAAAAAATCCTAATGTGCTGATCAAAAGATGGCTTCCAAGTTAGGTTCCTAGGTTATTCAGTACTTTGTTTTCGAGACAGAGTTTTATTCGACTTTGCATCGAGTTATCTGTCACACCAAAGGGTTATATCCGAATCCCTTTGAAGGGACTCAAAGAGGGTAACATTGTCTACACGTAGCAACTTTCGGATAGTAAAACGATTAAACGAGCGAAAAGTAAACAAGGCCAAAAGGGGGGTACCTTGTTGTCGAGACAGAGCAGGGCCCTCTGTTTTTTTGTCGACCAAGGGGGTGTGACGGTGCTCCAGCGATCCGCATCGGGTCTTAGGCGCTCTGACAGTCGTGCGGGGATGCAGAAGAAAGTCTGGGGTCGAAGAAATTTGAGGGGGTCGCGAGTTTTTATGGTTCCGTTCGAGCTTCAGTTATTTTTTAATATAAAAAGTTAGTCAAGTACTGTCATGCTCAAGTTACTTGTTCCATGGTAGATAGTAGTTAAGTTGGGTCATTACAAGATAGGACAAGTACAGGGTACATGCATACAACAAAATGTTATAAGAGAATAAGTATGGAGATACACTGGTTAATAGACGCACGACAATTGGCGCGTGCGACGAGAATTGCGCGCGGCGCTAGGTGGCGCTCGGCCAGAAGTACAGGGTGGCGCACGGCATATGGCGCTGGGCTAAGTGGCACACGACCAAAGAGCACGGTACTAGGTGGCGCTCGGCCAAAAGCGTGGGGTGGCGCGCTTCAAGTGGCGCACGACCGAAGAGCGCGGTGCTAAAGAGCGCGCGACCAGAATAGCGCGGCGCTAAGAGGCGCGCATGGGCAACGAGATGGCATAGCGCTAAAGAGCGCCCACGCACTGTTCATCTTCTCCAACTAGCACATAATGCTTAGTTGAACCCATGAACTACAAAATGCCATAACTCCTCCAAAAATAGTCGAAATCAAGCTTTTCAAAGGTTAAAATTGGGTAGAACGGAATTTCCTGCATCATAGAGCAACTGGTTTTCGAAAATATCAAGTTTTAATAGATGAAAACCAAAGAAAACAAGAAAATCTTAAGCCTTAGATCTACAAAAATCCATATATCGAAACAAAAAATGCCAATCCTAAAGAAGCTTAGAATCATGCAAGGAAGAGAATGGAACAATAAAACTTGAGATCCATCATGAAGCAAGTTGTACTTACCTAGGACTTGGTAGGTAGGAGGAGTAATGAAGAAGAAGAATAAATAAATGTGAAGTAATAGAGGAGGGAGAGAGAGAGAGATAGAGAGATAGGTTGATATATATACCAAGCCAACTCATCTCAACCCAACCCCAAACCAAACCAAGCCAAGTCAAGCCAAGCCAAACCGAACCAAGGGGAAATTAAACCAAGACTAGGCTAAATAAGACAAGTCAAAATATGGGTCACCTGACAAACGTCAGAAATCTGTACACGTATACTGGAAATACGTATAACGAAAAATGGAAGTGACGTGCACCGAACGCCACCGCTGAAGGAGATGAACCGTCGCAGACCTCTCTTCTTGCTGACGTTCTCAGCAAACAAGATGCGGCCATTAGTACAGCGCATTTGCCAGGGAAGCGCAGCGTCGACGGCAGCTTCCAACCTTCCTCTTTCTAGTCGAAGAAGATGCACAGACTTTACAGGGACGCATCCAATCTCCCACACATGAGCTCTAGCATGCAGGAGATAACTTCTATCTTCGACAGAATCACTCGTTGTCATGGCGAGGAAAATTTGGATTTTGAGTACTATGTGCCTTTACGGGCTAGTACGAAGAAGTCCAAGGCAGCACGGGCTATGCGTCCCAAACATGCTATACCAGCGGCAAACCAAAAATGTGCGCTAAAACTCATGCACGTAGCTGATGGTAAGCTTTATAGAGTTGACTCGGGTGCCTTAACACTAGCCACGAGTCGACTCTCAAAGTCCCTTTTCCACTTGGGCGCATCTTCTGCGTATGCAACTAAGTTGGGTGGGGCAAATTCTACAACTTTGAACCCATGCGCCCATGTGGGCTGTGCGCATAAAGTGGGTTCAAGCCAAAATATATGTTGCTCTTCCACCAACGATTTAGGCGCATCTTATGTGCTAGAACTAGATTAGGGGGTGCAATATTCACATAATCACCCCGGTGCTTGGCCCTGCCATGCACCTAAACAGGGTGTGAATATGAAACTCTTCCCTCATGATCTACATAATATGATCACTCATAAACATGGATCGGGAGAGACGACCTCCATACACGATGTGCCCCTCACAGGGCATCATTGTGCCTTGGTCACCATCAATTGCTGCTGTTGCAAAACAACGGCTGCACCACCAAGGCGGTCCGTGTTCCAACGACTGCGACCAGCTGCACCTATCCGACATTGCCTCGAAAAAGAGTGCCAATCGATGACGAGATAGAACCTCCGTTCGCCTCGTGCTATGTCATTTCCAACTCCCATGCATCAGGGAAAAAGGCAAGCTGCACCAACTCATCGACCTCGGCTGGCCCATTAAAAAGTCGACCGAAGAACCAGGCAGTAACCCCGCCAATCGGGGTATTTCCGAAACTCGATTGAGGAAGAAAGCTCCAATAATGATACAAGCTGGGGGTAGTCTGACCCCGACTATCCTTAATAACCCCTCATTCAAAGACGAGGGCATCCACCAAGGCACTGACACCGAAGCAGCTAGGGGTAGCCAGTACAAAGTGTCGGAAAAAGAAGCTCTTAGGCCAACCTTCCTATAAGAAAGTGAGGCTGAAAGCGAAGCATCAACCGATCCATCCACTTCTACCCACGTCATGCCCGTCTACATGGCAGGGGTGGCAACGAAGAATAGATCGACACTTCCGCTCCAGATCTCGTTTGGCGTATGGACACCTTGGAAGATGGCCTCAAGACCTTCTTCTCCACCATGCAATCTTTGACCCAAACGATGTTTGAGATTCAGAATACTCTGACTTCTCAACCTTTGACAAGGGCGCCTGTTTCCGCTAGCCTCGATCCTGGGGCTAACGGCGATTCCAGTATACCCCATCAGCAGGTATCTTCCGGAGCAAATCATCACACCGCCCCTCGGACATCAACTCCTTCAGGGGCTGAGCTTCATACTTTACCTCCCTCACCTGCTCCTAGCTCTACAGTGGAGTTGGCTGAGATGATAAGGGATCTGCATGATCTCTTTGAAGTGCGGAACAAATATGAGGAATGCCAGAAGCTCGGGATCCGACAACCTTATCCTCCTGAATGGAACAAAGTGGTTTATCCTCACAAATATAAGCCACAAACACTGATGCCATTCGATAGAAAGGAGTCTACCCGCCAATATCTGACCTACTTCCACTCTGTGACAGGACATCTCTCGAAGGAAGATACCCTGCTTACAAGTTTGTTCGTCGGGGCATTGAAGGGAGTCGCTTACGACTGGTACTGCAGTCTCCCTGATAACTGCATATCCTTCTTCGACGACTTAACACATCTGTTCCTTGACAGATTTTAGGACGGGGAAAAGAGACATGACAATATCGTCTCTAATAGAAGTGCACCAGACGGAGAAAGAAACTGTTCGAGCCTTCATCGAACGCTTCCATCAGGCATGCTTGAGATTACCAACTGGCATCCCAGAACATATGCTGATCGTCTTATGCAACATGTACATGACGCCAGCCATCAAACTCTGGCTCGACTCAGCCCAGCCTTCCGATTGGAGTTTGTTGATCATCGGAGCCAAAGCTACTGAGAAAAAGGTACGCAACACACGGCTTCTGGGGGTTAGCTTCCCTATGTTCGATGACAAGAGAAAATGTGCCGCCACCAACAACAGTGGCCACGAGCCCAAGGGAAAGCAGAAATTGACTGTCAACGCCTCAAAAATCACACAAGGGCCTACTTATAAGCCACCGCCCGCACCAAGACTGAAGGAGGTCCACTCCTTCAACGAAGAAGACACCCTGCAACTCTTCAAAATGCTGAAACAGAGCGACAAGGTCAAGTTACTTGATCCAAAGCGTCCTGACGAAGTCAATAGGGTAGGGGACCCGAGGTACTGTCACTACCATCGGTTCGTCGGGCATCCGACTCAAGATTGCTACATCTTAAAGAACTACATACAATGTATGATCAATGCGAATGTCATCTCGCTCGATTATGAAGAGAAGAGAGTTTCGACCAACATGGTGTCACTCCAGTTTGGCACCTTGCCACCTGCTAAAGCTTAAGATGGCGTCGTCCCTATCCCGAAGGCGACAATGGAAGTGATCAACCTTCCGCCAACTCGTGACAATATGAGCAGACTTATACCACTCACGACATCCCAAGGAGAGATCATGTGGGTTCAACCAGATCTCGTTCCAGAACTAACTCAACCGGGGGTACATCCTACCTCCAAAGCCAAAGACAAGAAGACTAAGTCTTACTGAATGGTGACTTCCTCTCCTGAGGAAGCACTGCATATACAAATGCATTCATAACAGAATGCTCATCAAGAGGAGGCTCCGGTCGAAGTGACGCCTCTTGTCACTACTACAGCTGCCCAAGGGGAAGGTCCATCCCAACCGCCAGTAGCCGACAAACAGAAATAGAAGGAGGCCCGTTTCGACATGCCTCTACAAAAAGACAATGATTCGGGTTGACCAAACCCCAGAACTTCGACATACTGGCCCAACTCGCCAGTACGCCAGCTCGACTGTCCATGTTCAAACTTCTCCAACTATCCAAAGATACTCGAGAGGCTCTATGTGAAGCACTGAAGGATGTTGAGTCCTTTATGAGCCAAGTCAAGAGCCTGAAGATGATCCAATAGCATGTTCGTACTGCCATAGTATGGAGAAATCATCCCTAATATAATGTTCACTCAATAAGACATGCAGTTCAAGAACAACCAACACAACAGACTACTGTATTATACAGGGTACGTCGGTGCCATCAAGGTAGATCGAATACAGATCGACCCCGGTCGTCCCTTAGCATTATCCTCCGAACTCTGCCCCAGATATTGGGGATCCCGATGCACCGTCTGATGGCATCCCATACTACAATCAGTGGCTTCAATGTTAGCAAGAGTGAACCACTGGGCAATATCTGGCTCAAATGTCATATCGATGATCTCCAGACCGAGGTGACTTGATATGTCGTGGATGCGGACGTCAACTACAACATCCTGTTGGGGTGCCCATAGACACACGAATACATGGTGGTGCCATCTACCCTTCACCAATGTATGAAACATGTATCCACCAACGGCATAGTCAGAACGGAGTTTGCTGATGTCGATCCCTTCAGAGGGATTGAGGCCTTCTTCATCGACTCTGATCTTTACAAATCAATTTACTTAGACAACAAAGCCGACGATGCTGACGACAAAGCAGAAGTCGAAGCTGAAGCTGATACTGAAACAGAAATGATGACCAACGCCCCTCTGAAGGTGCGACTCAAGGGAAAACCTCCTCAAGCATCGGCCCCTATCGTAGTCAAGCTGCACGGGAGAGCACCAGCCTCATTGGCTGAAACAACAACCGAAGCCCCTTTGAAGATACGCCTCAAGGGGAGACCTCCCCAAGTGTCAGCTTCTCTCGTAGCTAAGCTGTGCGAAAAAGCACCAATCTTCGAGGCGTCAGCTGAGGTGCCTCTCAAAGTGCAGCTTAAAGGGAAACCTCCCCAATCGTCTACCCCCTTGTGGTCAAGCTACAAGGAAAGGCCCCATCGTCTCTCTCAACACAGACTCAAGAGTCGATACGGGTCAAGCTCCCGATGAACTCTTCCGAACCGCCCAAGGCTGCTCCAGTGCTCATTGACGAAGAACTGGAAGAGTATATATCGGCCAATGTCGATACCCCATCCCTCGATGATGTAATTCCTCGGGACAAGATCCCATATTTTATCAATAAAAGGCTGTCTTTGAATTATTCTAGTCTTCCACATTGGAATGCCATGTATAACTTAGACAATGTCTTACAGTCGTTGCAAACACAAATAATGACTGTCAATTATGTAAATCGAGTCGTCCTATATCAAAGAGTCTGTTATATAGTTCTGCCCTGGAACAAGGACGAGAAACCTATCATCTTCGGCAAGGTCGAGCGCCATCAAGAACTCCTACATGTCAAGCCAGAACCTGATACCGGCAGAATGCAAGTGTATCGGTACACCGATCAAGCAAAGTACCTCATCCAGAAGATGGGTTACGACTTGAAAAGTGGCCAAGGTCTGAACTATGGAAGAGGCCGACGTCTCCCTTTACGGCTCCCAGTTCCGAAGGGGAAGTCACAAGTGGGCTACACTACGCCTCCAAAAACCCCAGAAAGTTCAGAAGCAGAAGAGGCCATACACTCTCACTCATCTGAAGCCTCAACCTGGGATTCCGATACCAGCATTGACCCAATCTTCAGGAAAGTGTTGTCAGCCAACATGACATCCAGACATCCTTCGGAAGAAGAAGATGATGATCGAGGTAGAATTCTGTAAACCCCTATTTTTTAATTATTTATAATATTTAAATAAGTTTTGTTATATTATATACTAAATAATTAATTGGTAATTAATGTATGTACATGTTTATGTTTAAACATGTATGCATGTAAATTATGCTAATATTGGTAGACTGCAAATTGCTAGAAAAATTAGTGTAATTATATAAATATTTACCTTGAAATTTTTATTGTGTTTTATCACCTTTATTCTAAGAATAGAGGAATCCTTGCATATATATATATATATATATATATATATATATATATATATATATATATATATATATATATATATATATATATATTATATATATGAAAAAAAAATATATATATATACATATATATGAGAAAAAAAAACTTAAGGCCGGGTACTGTAGCAAAGCTACAGTACCGTCCCAAACCCGAGCAAAGGCTCAGCCGCTTATAGCTATGGAAAATCCGAAAAGTGATTTTCGAAATCAATTCAAATAAAAACCAAATTTCCTCCAAATCTTTTGTAACCTAATCTAAATCAAATTCTCCACCGATTTAAATCGCAACCTAATCCAAAACACAGCTTAATTCGATCTCGAATCGAATTAAAACCTTTCACATATATATATGCAAATCCCCAACCCGAGAGAACCCAAAAACCTTCGTTCACTTGAGATTTTCGATCCCGAGCCTTCCTTTTGTTGCAGCGCACAGCCCCAACCACCTGGCAAACCACCTCGGCCGCCTGAGCACCGCCGCCAAATGCGGAGTCGCCAAAAATCCTCCCCCCGACCGAGCGGAGAACAGAGCTCTGTTCGCGTACAGCCCCGCGCAGGTATTTTTTGGCCCCCATTACTTCGTCCCTATTTGATCATTTTTTGATTCTACGAAGTCGAGCGTGAAGCCTATAAAACCATCTTAAAACTCCTTCAGGTAGAATCCTGTAAAACCTTTGCGATCGCCCAAAAAATCGAGGCAAAGTCGCAAAAAAATGCCTATAAATAGAGCAGGATTTGCTTACCAGAACCCAACTTGGAAGGCGGTTAACGACCAACCCAGTGTGTGTTTTCGAAAACCAAGTTATCCCTGTTAAAGTCAATATAACCGAAATTGAACCGCAACCTTTAGATTTACGTATCGAGTACTGTGCATGATTTTATTTACTGATAAACTTATGCGAAAAACTGGTTTTAAAACTATATACTTTTAGAAAACTTTCCGATACGGCATGTGCCCCGATAAACCGGGCGACGTGGTCGCACAATATACATATCGAAAGGCGCGTATGGACATTACCGACGTGTGCAAACTGACGAAACTCGATTACGTTGCGTGTGCGCGACAAAATTAGTGCGTATCCGCCGAGATACCCCCGTATCGATGCTTTGCAAACTAACCCATAACTTTGTGTACGTTCGTCGAATTGAGACGAAACTTACGCCAACAGGTCCGAATCGAAATTCTGGTCTTGTGTGCCAAGTTTGGTCCGAATCTGAGAAGGTCGACCGGAACGCCAATTTGGTGGGCCCGTAACCTGATCCAACGGGTGATTTTGTGCACGGCTCATGGGAATCCAAAATTAGAAATACCTTTGGGTTCGTCTCCTCAAACCGGATTCGTAGACATTTAGTTTGACGACTTTAGAGACTGTAGACATTGATACACATTTTGGTGCAAAGCGGGTCCAACGGCGGACATTATTTTGACCCAAAATTATGATTTTGCCCCTGTTCTAAAATTTGACTTTTGGACATGCATTTCCTAGAGATATCTTTTACACCGGAAATGATTTTGATGTTTGTTTCAGCATCCGGAGTCATCTGTGAATTGTGAGTTTTTGGTGCTGCCGCTTGCGACTGTTGGATTGCCTTTCTCGAACTACAGGCAAGTATATATTGCCATAGATTCTGATTGTGCTCATTTATTTTTAGTATATTTTATTATTACATATTTCTTTTTTCCTATTTGTTATTTTGTTTATATTGTGCGTCCAAGTCACACTTGGGTACAAGCGACTAGATTTAGTCATTTTCGTTATTTTATATCTTATTTTGCATGTCGACCTAGTGTTAGACGACCACCTTATGAGTGTGGGATATTTTCATATCTCCTATCGCCTTGACACAGGTGTATCACGAGATGAGTGAGTTATATAGGACACGGACCTGCGTACTCGACTGGCCATCGATACGTATGGGTCATGCGACGGATATGAGATAACTGCTACTTTAGTGTCAAGTTAGAAGACATCGCAGTTGCCAACTAGACAGGCTGTGGATACATCTTGGACAGGAGCATCGAAAGGGAGGGGACAACTACTAGCGTAGGGGCTACATTTACTTTTTACACACATTTATGGGCCGATGGTGACTCGTATGAGTGCTACTTTCTGTCCCTGGCCGATAGCGACTCGGATGAGCGCTACTTACTGCCATTCTTTATTTACTCTGTTGATCTTACAGCCCCATGCGTAGAACGTTATCCTCAAAGTGTATCTCACATAGACGGTTAGGAGATCCTGTAGTGTCATAGTTGCATATTTACACATTCAGTTATTTTGGCATGTTTTTCTGTATCTTGTTACGTCCCTCTGAGGACCTGGTGATCTCTCCAGGATTAGACGAACAGGACTTTCCCCAGGAGTACGGAGCAGCTTTGGATCCTTCTTACATCGATGATGAGGCATCTCCCTCTGATACTTAGTTTTCCTCTTTATTATCTGTGACTACGTAGTGGACATCTTTTTATCTTCATTTTTCTGTTTTGAGGAGGTTGGACTCCATTTAGTTGAGACTATTTTTCATAGCTGTTTGGAGTAGGTATGTCCATCCGGCTATCTCTTGACTTCTTTTATTATTGAGACTTATTATTCATTGTGAGTTGAGCTGTGGATGAGATATAGTTATTATATTGTGGCTTATCATGTATTATTATTTATAGCTTATGTACAAATACGAGGATACCACATATTGGTGTATTCTTCGTATATGTGCAGCTGGCATGCTGACGTACTTAGTCCTATGTATTATGGGACTGGGGCATTACAAATTCTTCGAAGAAGAACCCTGGGCTCAACGCTTGGGTATACAATGGGAATCTCGTTTCAAACTACGAGAACCCCCAACTGAAGATGAAGTCGAACAGATCGACTTAGGGGTGACGAGATATTCCCGGATGAATATTCAGGCTACAACCAGATCAAGAGTTCCCGGATGACGAGAAACACACGTCGTTCAGGACTCCAAAGGGGGTTTACTGCGACACAGTGATGCCCTTTGGCTTGAAGAGTACAGGTGCTATATACCAATGAGCCATGAGTGCCATCTTCCGCCAACACCTTTGCAAGACAGTCGAATGCTATGTCGACGACATCGTTGTCAAAATCCAGCTACGAGGTGATCACTTACAAGATTTAAAGACGATCTTCGATCTTATGTGGGCCCATCAACTCAAGTTGAACCCCGCTAAATCCTTCCTTGGGGTTTCTAGCAGTAAATTTTTGGGCTTCATCATCACTACAAAAGGCATCCATGTGGATCCCGAGAAGACCAAAGCTATCCTTGATATGGACCCTCCGAAGAACCTTAGAGAACTTCGAGGCCTACAAGTATGTCTCGCATACATCCGAAGATTTATCGCAAACCTTTTCAAAAAATGGTAACCCTTTACAAAACTCATGAAGAAGGGAGTCTCCTACGTCTAGATGGAGGAATGTCAGAAGGCATTTGACGACATCAAAGCTTATCTCACAAGTCCTCCAGTCCTGGTATCACCAGTCACAGGCA
This sequence comes from Iris pallida, assembly GCA_029216955.1. Taxonomy (NCBI): domain Eukaryota; kingdom Viridiplantae; phylum Streptophyta; class Magnoliopsida; order Asparagales; family Iridaceae; genus Iris; species Iris pallida. The sequence goes on along the minus strand of JANAVB010040818.1, from coordinate 19,022,199 downwards.
AACCCTTTTTGCTCTACGTCCGTGCGATGGATCATTCTCTCAACACTCTATTAGCTCAGAACAATGATGCAGGCTACGAACAAGCTATCTACTACCTCAGTAGGACAATGATCGGGGCCGAACACCGGTACAACTTCGTCGAAAAAGAATGTTGGGCTCTAGTATTCGCCATCCAGAAGACTCGTCATTATGTATAGGGGCAGACGATCCATGTCATCTCCCGAGTCAATCCACTCAGAGTTCTCATGACAAAGTTGGGTGCGCTAAACTCTCGATTAGCTACTTGGGCGATACTATAAACACCATATGATATGGTATTTGTCCCACAAAAAGCTATCAAGGGCCAAGCACTGGCGAACTTCCAACGGTACATTCGATTCTGGAATCGTCTAAACTCTATGAAGACATTCCAGATGAGGTGATAGAGTCCAACGTCACCGAAGAAAACCCCGTTTGGCGAATGTGCTTCGAGGATGCTTCAAGAACAGGCCCCAAGGGTCAGATCATCGCAGGAGTTGGGGGTCATCTTGATCTCTTCCGATAAGTTGGTCATCCAGCGTGCCTACTCCCTCTCGGAGCCATGCTCTAACAATGTAGCGGAATACAATGCCCTCATTACGGGGCTCTAGTTAGCAAGACAGCTGGGGGTAAAATACCTCGAATATTATGGTGACTCAAAACTCGTCGTCAATCAAGTTCGAGGACAATACGAGGTGCACCACGAGGACCTTGTCCCCTACCACAAAGCAGCCTTGGACATCATCTCAACCTTCACCGAGTTCTTAATAGAACATTACTTCGGCTACAAAACCTGGAGGCTAATGCTCTGGCTGGCCTCGTATCCTCATTGGCGACACCCATCGAGACTCAATACTTCGTTATGGTGATTGGTCGGGATTTAGCATGCCCCATAAACAATCTGTGTATGTGTTTGAAATATGCCATACCTGTAGACGTAAGTGTCAACGTCAGAGACTAGTGGTTTCTATTCATCGACTTTGCAGTCTACGGAATCCTTCCAGACGACCCAAAGGAAGCAGTCTCTGTTAAAAGACGTTTCCTCCAATTCTACTATGATACAGCCACCAAAATGTTGTACCGGTGCTCCTACAATGGGCTTCTCCTTTGATGTCTATCGAATGAGAAGAAGTCGAAGCTCTTCAAAAAGCTCATAATGGGACCTGTGGGGCTCATCAACCTGGGCCTAAGTTACAGGACCGACTCCGACGAATGGGCTATTACTGGCGTACTATGATGGCTGACGCAAATGAATATGCAAAGAAGTGTCGTGTCTGTCAGCTCCATGCTGACTTCATCCACAAACCGTTGGAACCTCTATACCCTATGATCGCCTCCTGGCCATTAGAAGCATGGGGGATGGACATAGTTGGACCAATCACCCCTCCCTCATCTAGGGAACACCGTTTCATTCTGGCAATCACCGACTACTTCTTTAAGTGGACGGAAGCAGTACCGCTGACGGAGGTGAAGAGCTCCAAGGTAGTCAGTTTAATCAAACATCATGTCATCTTCTGTTTTGGGGTACCCCGAAGGATCATCCATGATAACGGTCCATAATTCATCAGCCATGTGTTCAGCAGGTTCTGTGACAAAAATCGTATTCAGAATACAAACGGGTTGGCTGAAGCTTTTAATAGAACAATTGTCAAGCTACTTAAAATGGTCGTATCATATAATAAATGTGACTGGGACGAGAAACTAGGCGAATGCCTAAGGGCCTACCGCACAATGGTACGGACCCCCAACGGGAAACACACCATTCTTCCTGGTTTACGGGAGTGAAGCGGTGCTGCCTTTGGAAATCCAGATCCCCTCACTACGGGTGGCTATCACGAACCAACTGATAGAGGAAGACAATCAACATTGCTGTCTGTAAGAGTTTGAGGTGCTGGACGAGAAACGTCTCTTAGCTCAACAGCACATCGAGCTCTACCAAGCTCGTATTTCACAAGCCTTCAATAAGAGGGTCAAACAGAGGACTTTTCGAGTGGGTGACCTTGTTTCGTCAGTCAAAAGAACAATGATGATGACTCACAAGATGCCAGGAAAGTTCAAACCCAAATGGGAAGGCCCCTTCATCATAGAGACATTGTACTCTAACGGCACCTACCGACTTGCCAAACCAAATGGGGACTTGTTCATGATGCCAATCAACGGCAAGTTCCTAAAGAAGTATTATGCCTGAGATCCCTCAACATATACTTCCATCTCCCCAGTAGGAGAACTTATGAACTCAATCATAGAGTTCACTCCCCCATTCTTTTATAATCATATGCTTCCAGGGCCCAGTTGTTCCTTTGCATTCTCTCCAGTAGAAAACATCCATGTCCATATCACCTCTGAGTTATTTCTCTACATCCCCACAAAGCTAAATCTTACGTTTCATAAGATCGTGCTAAAATCTGTTTACCACGTCCATATTACCTCTGAGTAAACATTTCATCCAACAACCCCGCGTTGTTACACCCCAATCTTAGAACATCCACGTTCATATCACCTCTGAGTTGTTCTACCTACTGCCACCAAGTTTATTCCTACCACGTCCACATCACCTCTGAGTAGGAAAACTCTACCATCAACCCTATATTTACCATGTCCAAATCACCTCTGAGTAAATATGTTGTTCCTCTCTCTCAACTTATTATCTGTACATAGAAAACAAGGTGCGCAAAAGATAATAGGCCCACAAAAATCACAGGTTCATCACAAAAAGTGAACAAGCAAAAAAATTATTTATTTCTTCATCCAATAAGGATTACATTAGCGTTGGAATGAAACAAAAGCAAATCTACATCTTAAAAAGAAAACATCGAAGCACAAAGACAAGAAACAATAAAGACTTTGGCCTCATTACCCGATAGCGAAGATCGTGAGACAAATAATGAATCCCTATAGCCAAGGATCATAATTACGTTGAGGCATGTACCACTCCCTCAGCTACTTGGCATATGAAGGCTAAAATTGGTTAAGTCCTCTACCGGGGCAGGGGGGTCAGAACTTCCGGTACTGCTACTTTTTGGCACGAACTCCTCCTTAATGGTGACTTTAATTTTTGGAGTTATCTCCTCCTTAACAGTCACCGATTCTCCTTTGACAAAAGGAGATGGTATCTCCTCCTTCACGACCGCCTCCGCTTTCGGAATGGGCACTGCCATACAACAAGAAAAATAAGTATCCACAAAATAACTCAGCATTGGTGCATGCAATGCAACGACACATCAGAAGTCTTGGCGCATCATCTGGACAATAGTACATGCACATCGACTGAATTCTACCACAACGCATATATAGGACTGAAGTCCATGCACGATGGAGGGAAGCTTCGGCACATCATCAGGATCAAAGTCCATGCGCGTCCGCAGAAAAAAAGCTTTGGCGCATCATCAAGATCAAAGTCCATGCGCGTCAGCAGAAAGAAGCTTCGGTGTATCATCAGGACCAAAGTCCATGCGTGTCAGCAGAAAGAAGCCTCAGCGCATCATCAGGACACATGCACGTCAGCACAGAGAAGCCTAGGCGCATCCTCAGGGTGGGGGTCATATAACCGCACCCATGTACTTCAGTGGGGTTATTTAAAATATACAACGAAGTGTCTGTGCAAAAGATCCCAAGGCAGCAGTTCACCCACCGATCACCTTCGACCGCACGTCGACGTGCATCGTTTCGACAGCGGGGGCCTCCTCAACGTCGACTTCTATGGGCTTCTTGCCCTTGCCTCTACCTCTGCCAGCACTGCCACGAGGAGTCTTGGGAGCCATCTCTCTAAAGCTAAGGTTTTTCGAAGAAGAGAAAAGCTCTAAGAAAGAAGAAAGAAAGTAGAAGACTTTCTCTTTCATCAGGCACCTATTTATAGGCTCTGCCACACGCGTGAACCGATGAGATGTGACGTCAGCAGCAGCCGCTTCGGGTCTCGTGAAATTGACGGCTCTATATCTTCCAAAAGATCACCATTATCACTTCGTAAAACAAGGCATTATCTTTTTGGACATTTAAAATCAAGAAGAACATGCGCCAATATGCATATGCGCCAAGTGGCCATGCCCCCAGACATAGTATGCGCCTAGGACATTTACTATCCATGCTTCTTGTTCAAAGTATTCCAAACCTTGATAGATAGTTTTGAAAACTTTGAAGGGGGTCTTATAGAAGCATGGAAATTATGGGCACATCAAGGGCCAAAACCCTTATGTGCTCCAAAATGGCATGCACCCTAAAGCGTCATACGCCACAGAATGGTATGTGTAGAGGAACTCGAAATAAAACACTCGGCACAGCAAAGGGAAGAGAGATATAAAAATCAAACTTTTATTGCATATGAGAGTCTATTACAAGTCCAAACTTTTTGTTATAATAAAAACTCTACTACAAAGGAGAAAGCCTAAAAAACTTTAATTAGGCGCATCACTCAGATATCTTTGCTAGGCACATCACTTAAACGTTTCAGCTAGGCGCATCACTCTGACGACTCAGCTAGGCGCATCATCCTGTCCCATCAGAGTGAATCACTTCCTCGTCAATATACGAATGATCCGGCTAAATGAAACAGTTATAGAGCAGAACAGGGTAGTCTGTTACAACCCAGATCTTTGGATGCAACAGGCATGTTGCCTACGGTGCTTCCAGCATAACAAAAACTTGAGCACAACAAAACCAAAGCCCAGTAATTAACATCATGACACACAGTCGATGAAGTGTACGAACATGAACAGCCAACTCGTCGGATCACAGTCTTCTAAAGGAGTTCATCGTCAAAGCTTCTTCGAACGAGGAGATCTGCAACCCACAGTGTAGCGTCTCACCAAGGAGGAGGACCGGTCGAGTTCATCTCCATTCGGAAAGAAAAGTGAAACGAGAAACAAACTTCTCTTCACGCTGTTATTTATAGACCAGGGCAAATTAAACCCATATACCAAGTGGTAACTTTTCCAAAGTTAATGCAATGAACTTAAATTTATGGTAATGAATCTGTCCCTTTGAATTCAACATCAATGAAGTCATTAACGCCTCAGAAAAGCTGACAAAAACTGACCAATAAGTATGTGCCATGCGGCAGATGTGCTCGTCTGTACTATATACCCCGTATCAATGTCCCAGTGGAGCACAGAATGATGCGCCCAGTGATGCACAGAGATGTGCCCACTCAGGCTCGTAACCCATCAAGCATTTAATGCTATATGACAGAGTTGACAACACGCTTCCCAAAGACTGGTTTGGAAGATAATTAAATGCAAAGTAGGCTAACTGGACTGTTGTCAGTCCTGTTTTTAGGACAGGTTTTTGATGATCTTCTCATCGATTTCCTGGACAGGGTGTTAGGTTATATTGAAATCTATCTACTGGGATTGTAATCTATCAAACTCGAGCTCGTGAGCAAGCCAGCTACGCATCAAGCGGACTCCAGCCCGACTCGAATATTTAAACGCTGTCACGGCTAAGGTAAACTGCCAAATCATGGAAAAAGTAAATCTATATCTCAAATCCATAATAAGTGTACGAAACATGAATGAACACTATGGGTCGTGGTTTGCAGCCCACTAGCATATATGTCCGATTAACTCCAAGAAATGATATGAGTCTATAAAAGTAACTAACAAGAAGCGTATATCATGATAAGGAACATAAAGCATGAGAAGATAATAAAGAAATATCAAAAACAAATACCTGAATCATGCATCGCAATCATCTACCATCCCACTTTGCTAACTAACTCCATACAATCGCTAAACCTAAAGAGATCATCAGGTCCTCAGGGGATATAGCAAGATACATAAAAATATGCCTATCTAGCAGTTTATCATTCATGATAATATAAACGAGATATAAACAAGGAACGACACTTAATATGGCAAGAGACTACAACCAAACTGCTAACAAGTGACTAACGATAAGTGGCTACTGACAGGTGACTATGAACTGGAATATAAGAACAACTACACGTAACTGAACTGCTGGATGAACAAGTAAACACGAGATCAATGGAATACCAAACCCTCACCCCGAGTGGACTCGCAGGTTTGAACTAATCACTAACCCTCGTCCCGAGTATGGACTCTCTGGTTAGTTCGCGGCAAGGCACCCTCGTCCCGAGTGTGGATTCTCTGGTGCAAGTACAACATCCTCGTCCCGAGTGTGGACTCACGGATATAAACAGATCAAGACAAACACCCTTGTCCCGAGTGGACTCTCTGGTGCCAAGGTAATAAATACCCTCATCCCGAGTGTGGACTCTCTGGTACAACTGATCAACCCTCGTCCCGAGTGTGGACTCTCTGGTTGAGGAAAAATGATACAGGGAAATAGCAGTTCAATCACACGCTCGTTCCAAGACACGACTTAGTTAGGGTACAGGTGAGACAAGGTATAACTCAGTCAAGACACAGTCAAGTCTAGTATAACTACACTGTCAAGTCAAGCAAGACCATAAACTGGTGAACATGGTATATAGAAAATAGATAAATCGTTTCAACTGGAAAGCTATTGAATATCATGTAAGATCTATAACAAATAGAGTATCTATGATAATATAATAATAACATGAAAAATATAAATATGAAATTAAACTGTAGAAGGAGGCAAGGTATCTTGCCTGGTGGTAGCGCGAAGATCTAATAATATACCGTCAATTGGTACGCCATAAAGTCTAAATCTCACAACTGTCTCCGAAGGCTGAAACAGACATTGCCAACATTCTCAAAATAGTCAAATTAGTTAAGGTTGTCTGTCCTTAAGTCTAATTCTGGACACAAGGGTAAAACGGTAATTTTGGGCCAAAACGGTGTCTGCCGTTGGACCCGCTTTGCACCGAAAAGCATGCCAGAGTCAATGGTCTCTAAAGTCGTCAAACTACATGTCTACGAATTTTTTGATGATACGAACCCAACGGTATGTCCAATTTTGGATTCCGATGGGCGTGCACAAAATCGCCTGTTGAATCGGATTGTAGGGCCTACGAATCGACGATCCGATCAACTGTCTCAGAATTGGACCAAACTTGGTATACATGACCAGAAAAACGATACGGTCCTGTTGGCGCAAGTTTCGTCTCGATTTGACGAACGTGCACAAAGTAATTAGGAAATTTGCACAGAGGTCGATACGGTGAATTTTGACGGATACGCATCAAATTCGGCGCACGCACGCGACCAATTTGAATTCCGTCAAAGCCCACATGTCCACGAAGCCATTATGTACCTTTCGATGCTTTTGGTTCGTGACCACGTCGCCCGAATTGGCGGGACGCACGTCGTATCGAAGGTTTTCGTGATTTTAAAAACAAATTTTTGATCAACTTTGCCCAAGTTTTATTTAATGAATTCCTAGATTTATTTAAAACGAAAAGAAGGGTTTTGTTGACCTACATGTTGTCAATAAACTCCTTCAAATAGATTTCATGGTTTGAAAGATAATTAAATGCAAAGTAGGCTAACTCGACTGTTGTCAGTCCTATTTTTGGGACAGGTTTTCGATGATCTTCTCATCAATTTCCTGGACAGGGTGTTAGGTTATATCGAAATCTATCTACTAGGATCGAAACTTGGTTATACTGGCTCCCTAAAACAATTTACGGTTTGGAAAATGAATAAATACAGGCGAAGAACTCGTACCATGAAGTTGGGGCTTCGAAACTCAATACTGCTGTCGCTGCTCCTCTATTTCGCACGCACGGCCGTGGTTTGGCACGGTTTGGCCAGCACCAACAGCTTCGGAGGACAACGATGGACTTTCGGTGCTCGTATGGGTCCGATCATGGAGGTGCCGGAGCGGTTGTAAGTCTCAGCGACTCGAGAGGAGAGCGTATTCGCTTGCAGATTGGCCAGAACCGACGGCATCTCATCTCCGCCATCGCCAACGAGCACGACGAAGACTTCGGTCAGTAGACAAGGGTAGTCTCTAGGTGCTCGACATGCCATCAGATACTCGCTAGGCGAGTGCGAGGATGTAGGTGCTGTAACGAATTGACGTCGCAGGTCAGCGGCTCGCCAGCGGTGTCTATGGGTGAAGGAGGTGTGGTGACCGGACGTGGATCAATCACTCCTCGGTAGAGGCATCAACACTTCTGAAAGTTGATCGATGACTCCGAAAGGTCTGGCATTGACGCTGTGCGGTGTCGCAGAGAGAGTTGAGGGAGGAAGAGAGATGAAGGAGGTTCTTTAGGCGAAGAGAAACAATAGAGAACTATTTATATATATAATTAATGGTTAGATATATGTATATTTTTTGAAGCTGGAAAGCATGAATAGGTCCAGGGATTTAGGATTATCGGATCCTAATAATTCCTAGTTTAGATAAGTTTAGTAATTGTGATAGAAATGAATGAGTGATGGTGACACCAATTCTGTTGTTTATAAAAAAAATATAAATACTTGGTTGTGATTGGCTCGGGCTGGGCTTTGGGAAGGCTTTTGTTTTCTTTGTTTTATTTCCATGTATATATGTATACACAACAAATAACATCTATATATATATATATATATATATATATATATATATATATATATATATATATATATATATATATATATATATATATATACGCATATATATAACATGTATATATTGACCTATTTATATAACAATAGTATATATATATATATATATAGATATATATATAATATATATATTATATATATATATATATATATATATATATATATACGCATATATGTAACATGTATATATATTGACCTATTTATATAACAATAGTATATATATATATATATATATATATATATATATATATATATATATATATATATATAGATATATATATAGATATATATATATAAAATATATATATATATATATTATATATATTATATATATATATATATATATATATATATATATATTATATATATATATATTTTAAATAATAATCATTTAACTATTAAGAACACGCAATAAATATATACACAAAATAATTTATAAATATATTTCATCTAATCAAATAAACACACAATATATATGCATACATATACCGTTCTAGTCAAAGTTCCCACAAACCTAAAATAATATTTCAAGAAAACGTATCATGTTCAAAAATAACAAAAATATATAAAATATAAATATAACTTTGATAGCAATATTATATTTTATTTAACTATTATTATAATTAGTCATTGATCATAAAAATAACACCAATATACATGTAGTATCTATGTGGCCGTCTTGGTCGCACAAAGGGTCTACATGGCTTGGGCTCGGTTCGAGTCTAGTTCGGACTAGTTGAGTACAACCGGGTCTTCTGCAAGTCAATAAATCTTAATAATAAATAATTAAACCATTTATAATGTTCATGTCACAACTTGGCCTGGTTTTCCTAGTTAGGTCACACTTATGGCTGGGTCTTTCCTGTCATGACTAATACACTAGTCATGGCACGCCACTGCACTACCTGTGCCACGATTTCTTGTCATCTGGTACTTCAAAACTCAACCATGGCTAAAGTTATCTAACGTAATAATTATTTATAAAATTCTAAAAATCACCATTTAAATCAAATAAATAATAATAAAAAAATATTTCAAAAAAAATTTCGGGAAGGGGAGCTACAAATCTACCCACCTTAAAATAATTTTGTCCTCGAAATTCTAATTCATAACTATTCCTTAAAATTCAAAAAGAAAGTCTACCTTAACCTTAATCCCCTTAAATTTTAATTCCTCAAAATAGTTTATATCCTCCTCCTAATCATTTGTAACTACGAAACCTCGAGAGCTTCTACCCACCTTTGGTCATGCTACTCTCTCAAAACACAGGTCACTAACATCTTATAGTCTTCTAACTAGTTGTTAAGAATTCTACCAACAGATATCTAAGGCGTATGGCATCTATAATCCCTCATATCTATAAACAACTAAATATTCCATAGTCAAGCAATATTATAATTTAAGAATTTCTGATAGATTCTTGACAGCACAATCGTTCGACCCCTCGAAATAAAGAGGGACAAGAATCAATGGTACGAAAAGCAAGGTAGTATATTCGAGAGCAAATAATAGAGTTTTTAACGACGTTGAAAATTTCTAGGAGAATTTTCAAGGCAGAGTGGATTGAGATTTCTAAGGTTTAGTCATAGTCGCAGGCTCGTATCAGTACAGTTACGTAACCGATACGATATGCTCTGACCATCATGGGCCACCAAAAAAACTTTCCACGACCCGCACCTGCTTTTCGGACGCGAGCTCGTGAGCAAGTCAACTACGCATCAAGCGGACTCTATTCCGACTCGAATACGTAAACGCTGTCACGACTATAGTAAACTGCCAAATCATGGCAAAAGTAAATCTATATCTCAAATCCATAATAAGTGTACGAAACATGAATGAATACTATGGGTCGTGGTCTGCAGCCCACTAGCATATATGTCCGATTAAAGTCCAAGAAATGATATGAGTCTATAAAAGTAACTAACAAGAAGCGTATATCATGATAAGGAACATAAAGCATGAGAGGATGATAAAAAATATCACAAGCAAATACCTGAATCATGCATCGCAATCATCTACCATCCCGCTCTGCTAACTAACTCCATGCAATCGCTAAACCTGAAGAGATCATCAAGTCCTTAGGGGACATAGCAAGATACATAAAAACATGCCTATCTAGCAGTTTATTATGCATGATAATATAAACGAGATATAAACAAGAAACGACACTTAACATGGCAAAAGACTACGACCAAACTGCTAACAAGTGACTAACGACAAGTGGCTACTGACAGGTAACTATGAACTGGAATACAAGAACAGCTACACGTAACTGAACTGCTGGATGAACAAGCGAACACGAGATCAATAGAATACCAAACCCTAGCCCCGAGTGGACTCGCAGGTTTGAACTAATCACTAACCCTCGTCCCGAGTATGGACTCTCTGGTTAGTTCACGACAAGGCACCCTCGTCCCGAGTGTGGATTCTCTGGTGTAAGTACGACATCCTCGTCCCGAGTGTGGACTCACAGATGTAAACAGATCAAGACAAACATCTTTGTCTTGAGTGGACTCTCTGGTGCCAAGGTAACAAATACCCTCATCCCGAGTGTGGACTCTCTGGTGCAACTGATCAACCCTCGTCCCGAGTGTGGACTCTCTGGTTGAGGAAAAATAATACTGGGAAATAGCAGTTCAATCACATGTACCCGTTCCAAGACACGACTCAGTCAGGGTACAGGTGAGACAAGGTACGACTCAGTCAAGACACAGTCAAGTCCAGTATAACTATACTGTCAAGTCAAGCAAGACCATAAACTGGTGAACATGGTATATAGAAAATAGATAAATCGTTTCAACTAGAAAGCTAATGAATCATGTAAGATCTATAACAAATAGAGTATCTATGATAATATAATAATAACATAAAAACTATAAATATGAAATTAAACTGTAGAGAGAGGCAAGGTACATTGCCTGGTGGTAGCGCGAAGATCCAATAATATACCGTCAATTGGTACGCCATAAAGTCCAAATCTCACAACTGTCTCCGATGGCTGAAACAGACATTGCCAACATTCTCAGAATAGTCAAATTAGCTAGGATTGCCTGTCCTTAAGTCCAATTCTAGACACAGGGGCAAAACGGTAATTTCGGTCCAAAACGGTGTCCGTCGTTGGACCCGTTTTGCACCGATCCGCTTTGCAACAAAAACTGTGCCAGAGTCAATGGTCTCTAAAGTCGTCAAACTACATGTCTATGAATTTGTTTTGATGATACAAACCCAATAGTATGTCTAATTTTGGATTCTAGTAGGCCGTGCACAAAATCGCTTGTTGAATCGGATTGGGGGCCCGCGAAATGACGATCCGATCAACTGTCTCAGAATTGGACCAAACATGGCATACAAGACCAAAAAAAATGATACGGTCCTATTGGCGCAAGTTTCGTCTCGATCTGACGAACGTGCACAAAGTAATTGGGAAATTCACACAGAGGCCGATACGGTGAATTTTGACGGATACGTATCAAATTCGTCGCGCACACGCGACCAATTTGAATTATATCAAAGCCCACATGTCCACAAAGCCATTACACACCTTTCGATGCTTTTGGTTCATAACCACGTCACCCGGATTGGCGGGACGTACGTCGTATCGAAGGTTTTCGTTATTTTGAAAACAGATTTTTGATCAACTTTGCCCAGGTTTTATTTAATGAATTCTTAGATTTATTTAAAACGAAAAGAAGGGTTTTGTTTCCCTACATGTTGTAAATAAATTCCTTCAAATAGACTTTTGAAATCATGCATGGTTTGGAAGATAATTAAATACAAAGTAGGCTAACTCGACTGTTGTTAGTCCTGTTTTTGGGACAGGTTTTCGATGATGTTCTCATCGATTTCCTGGACAGGGTGTTAGGTTATATCGAAATCTATCTACTGGGATCAAAACTTGGTTATACTGGCTCCCTAAAACAATTTAAGGCTTAGAAAACGAATAAACGCAGGCGGAGAACTCGTACCGTGAAGTTGGGGCTTCGAAACTCAATACTGTTGTCGCTGCTCCCCTATTTCGCGTGCACGGCTGTGATTCGGCATGGTTTGGCCAGCACCGGTAGCTTCGAAGGACAACGATGGACTTTCGGTGCTCGCATGGGTCCGATCATGGAGGTGACGGAGCGGTTGTAAGTCTCAGCGACTCGAGAAGAGAGCGTATTCGCCTGCAGATTGGCCAGAACCGACGACATCTCATCTCCGCCATCGCCAACGAGCATGTTGAAGACTTCGGTCAGCAGACAAGGGTAGTCTCTAGGTGCTCGATGTGCCATCGCATACTCGCGTAGGCGAGTGCAAGGATATAGGTGCTGCAACGAATTGACCTCGCAGGTCAGCAGCTCCCCAGCGGTGTTTATGGGTAAAGGAGCTGTGGTTACCGGACGTGGATCAATCACTCCTTGGTAGAGGCATCAACGCTTCTGACAGTTGAGCGACGACTCCGAAAGGTCTGGCATTGATGCTGTGCGGTATCGCAGAGGGAGTTGAGGGATGAAGAGAGATGAAGGATCTTTAGGCGAAGAGAAACAATAGAGAACTATTTATATATACAATTAATGGTTAGATATATGTATATTTTTTTAAAGCTAAAAAGCATGAATAGGTCCAGGGATTTAGGATTATCGGATCCTAAGAATTCCTAGTTTAGATAAGTTTAGTAATTATGATAGGAATGAATGAGTGATGGTGACACCAATTATGTTGTTTATAAAAAAAATATAAATACTTGGTTGTGATTGGCTCGGGCTGGGCTTTGGGAAAGCTTTTATTTTCTTTGTTTTATTTCCATGTATATATCTATACACAACAAATAACATCTCTCCCTCTATATATATACGCATATATATAACATGTATACATATTGACCTATTTATATAACAATAGTATATATATATATATTAAAATATATATATATATATATATTATTATATTATATATATATATATATATATATATATATATATATATATATATATATATATATATATAAACAGGAATATTATTGAAAAAAAAAGTCTCACAAGGAGCTGATACACGGCCCACAAGTGGCCAGACCCGTATGGCCCAAACACAAAAATTCAAAAAACAAAAACAAAAAAGCAAAAAAAAAGGGGAAAAGAAGCTGGCGCGCTGCCCGAGGAATGCTCGGGCCCCCCACCCGCAGGCCCCGATGCGCCCAACGCGCGGCCCGAGAGGGGATAGCACAACTCGAGGAGACCAACGCGGGGGCGGAAGACCAGCCCGAGGGAGAGGCGCACTGCACGAGGCACCTCGGGCCCCCCTCTGCGCGGCGGAGAACCAGCGGGGGGAGCCGGAAGGGCCCGGTGCTCCGGCGGAGGGGTGTGGGGGACGAGGGGCCGCGGCGGAGGGGGGCTCGCCCGGAGAGGGAGGGGACCAGGGAGAGACGGCGGAGGCGGAGAGCGCCGGTCGAGGCCCCTAGGCGGAGGCTGGAACTAGAAGTAGGTGTGCGCCCCCACTGCGTCGTTGAAGGTAGGCCGACTCCTCCTGGGACATAAGATGGCCAGTGGGCCGCGGTCGGCTGGGCTGGGACGGAGACCCAGTACCACCTAAGAGTGGTTGGGTCCTGCCAGTTGGCCCCCGTCGAAAAGGGGCGGGTGACGGGGGGGAAGTGAGGCCGAGGGAGGCACGGAGGATGGGAGCTCCGGGGGAACGCCTTCGCCCGAAGCGGAGGGAGACGTCGGGGAGGGAGGGAAACCGAGGCGGGGGAAGAAAGCGCTGGGGGAGTGGTGACAGGCGGGACGAAGGTCTTCTCGGCCGGAGGGGCCGAGGAAGCCGATCCCGACGGAGCGGAGAGGGGTGCCGGAGCCGGGGGAAAACCGAGGCGTGGACGCCGAGAGCCGGGGGTGGGGGGTCCGAGGCGGGGGCATCGAAGGGACACCTCAGGGAAGGGGGACGGTGGGTGGAGCCGAGGTCGGCGGGGCAGCGCATCGGCTGGGACGACTACTAGGCCGGAAAGCGGTCGCATAGTGTGCGAGGCGCCTAGGGGGACTGGCGGAGGTCCGAGGAGGGAGGGAGCCGTGGACGGCTGTGGGAGTCGGGCACGGCGATGCCTACGACGCCGAAGGCGACGGCTGCGCCGAGGAAGAGAGGGGAAGGGTGGGGGTCACCGCACGACGGGCATACGCCGGTCAGGGGAGAGGGGGGCGCTCCCCGCGGGAAGAGACCGTAGGGGCCAAGAAGACCGGAGAAGGACGGAGGCACCCACGGGGGGTTCGCCTGGGGCGATCGGCCCCCGGCCGTGACCGAGGAGGGGGGGGGTACTCGAGGAGCTGAGAGCTCCTTCTAGAGGGAGCCAAACCCACGCCATTCTCTATCCCACACACATAATATATTAATATAATTAATATATTATATATATATATATATATATATATATATATATATATATATATATAAATAATATGTAATATTTTTTTTTTTTCCATTCTCTATCCCCACACATAATATAAATAATATATATATTATATATATAGAATAATATATATATATATAAAATATAATAATATATAGATATATATATATATATATATATATATATATATATATATATATTATTATATATATATTTGGTATATACATATATATATCTTAATTATAAATAATAGTCATTTAACTATTAAGAACACACAATAATATATACACAAAATAATTTATAATATATTTCATCTAATCAAATAAACACACACAATATATGCATACATATACCGTTCTAGTCAAAGGTCCCACAAACCTAAAATGACATTTCAAGAAAACGTATCATGTTCGAAAATAAAATATAAAAATAAATATAACTTTAATAGCAATATTATATTTTATTTAACTATTATTTATAATTAGTCATTGATCATAAAAATAACACCAATACATGTAGTATCTATGTGGCCGTCTTGGTCACACTAAGGGTCTACATAGCTTGGGCTCGGTTCGAGTCTAGTTCGGACTACTTGAGTACAACCGGGTCTTCTGCAAGTCAATAAATCTTAATAATAAATAATTAAACTATTTATAATGGTCATATCACAACTTGGCCTGGTTTTTCTAGTTAGGTCACACTTATGGCTGGGACTTCCCTGTCATGACTAATACACTCGGCATGGCACGCCACTGCACTACCTGTGCCACGATTTCTAGTCATCTAGTACTTCAAAACTCAACCATGGCTAAAGTCATCTACCGTAATAATTATTTATAAAATTCTAAAAATCACCATTTAAATCAAATAAATAATAATAAAAATATTTCAAAAAAAATTCCGGGAAGAGGAGCTACAGAACAGTTGACAGCTTTGACAAAAAATGAAGAGCCGTAGGCATCAGCGTCATCCTTACTTATTCTGTCGGTTACAACTGTGCCCCGCCACGTGGCCGACTGATCACTCGCATGTGCCTCCATAGCCATGCGCCCAAAGTTCTACATGTACCTCAAAAGCCATGCACCCAGGCTTGCTCCTGATCCCAAAAGACAGAAGTCAAGTCCCTGTATGTGCCTCTACCGCCATGCGCCCGTAGCTTTGCATGCACCTCAAAAGCCATGCGCCCAGAGTTGTTTATGACTCCTAAAAGTTATAGACCATGTCCTCCCATGTGCTAGATCCTAGGCGCATCCCGACAGATCACTCTCCACCAAATCCTAGATCTTTGAGCCATAGACACATGCCACTTGTCATTTTGACTCAGTTCTGCCTATGAATGGGTGCTAACCACCCAAGATCTCAGCAACAGCCAAATCTCCAACTGCCACGTGTCAGCTCCTCCGCAGGCCAACAGTACAGCTCAAACAGATTCAGCTACAACTTCGGGAAGCATCATCTATGCGCCCAACAACATCAGCCACGTGGCGTCCCTACGTGCAATCTCTCTAGGCGCATAACACATATGCGTGCATAAGCAGATCATTCTACTGCCTATAAATAGAAGGATCATTCCTTCATTCAACCTCTCCATGGTTCATTCCCCACTTCCAGAATATTTCAACCGCTTCAACATCCAGAGCACTTGCAAGAGTCTCAATCCTTTTCAAGTTACTGCCCGTTCCAGAGTAATCCAGACCTTCAAAGAGTTCGAGATCGTCGTCAGATCATCAACGGAGTCAACGTATTACTACTCTCTCCATCGCCACGGTTCCTAGATAAAAAAAAGTGTACTCCTAGGACTACATCTAAGTCCTACATTGTACTCTGTTCTATTTGTAATTAGATACAAAAGTTCAATACAAAAATTATTCTTGTTGTTTTAATGGCAAATAATGACACATATGCTCTTGTTGCTAGACTAGAATCTATTCGCATATTTTGTGCATTTGCATGTTTTCATAATTTTAAACTTTTTCAAATCGATATGAATTGTGAATTTTTGAATAGGTTTCTAAAGGAAGAGGTTTTTGTGAAGCAACCCAAGGTTTTGAGGATTTTTAAGAACCTGGTCACGTTTTAAGCTAAGAAAGGCACTTTATGGACTCAAACAGGCACCACGTGCTTGGTATGAATGCCTAAGTGCTTTCCTACTTGAAAATAAATTTTCAAAAGGAAGGGTTGATACAACTTTGTTTATTAATACTTCAGTTGACAGTATTTTATTTGTGCAAATATACGTTGATGACAAAAATTTTGATTATACTAACAAAAAAATTGTCAAGATTTTGCTAAGTGTATGCAGAGTTTGAAGTGAGTATGATGGAAGAACTCAACTACTTCCTATGACTTCAGATCAAACAACACTCGCAAGAAACATTCATCAATCAAGCCAAGTGCATGAAGGACTTACTAAAGAAGTTTGACTTCGACAACGTAAAGCCTATCGGCACGCCAATGGCTATATCAACTCGACTTGATATTGATGAAAGTGGCAAACCAGTCGACCAGCGTAAGTATCGAGGTATGATTGGTAGTTTACTTTATTTAACTGCTAGTCGCCCTGATATCATGTTTAGTGTTTGTATCTGTGCACAATATCAAGCTAACCCTAAGAAATCACACTTATGCCGTTAAGCGTATCTTTCGATACCTTAAAGGAAAGTAGACCTTAAAAGTACAATCGTTTGACCTTAAAAGTACTATCGACTTATGGTATCCCAAAACCACATCGTTTGACCTAATCGGTTACTCTGATGCTGCTTTGTTAGATACAAAGTAGATCTTAAAAGTACAAACGGTATGTGTCATTTTCTAGGTAAAACTTTAGTATATTGGTTTAGAAAGAAACCAAATTCTGTAGTATTATCAACAACTGAGACTGAGTATATCGTCGCAAGACGTTGTGATCAAATTTTGGATGAAGCAAACCTTAGAAGACTATAATCTGCACTACACTAAGATTCCTATATACTATGTTAACTCTAGCACTACTAATCTGACTAAGAACCCAGTATGTCATTCACGTACTAAGCACATAGAAATACATCACCACTTTTTACGTGATCATCAACTACATGGGATATTTCTTAGAATTTATTGACACATATCATCAATTTGCAGATATATTCACAAAACCTAGCCGAAGACTGTTTCAACTATCTGCACAGAGTTAGGCACACTTGAATTTTCGGAGTCATAATGTTATGATTAATAAAAATGCTTAAAACTTAAAATTCAATGATTTTAATCGAACTTATTTGGGGTACAAGCCGAAAGGGTCATTCTGTCAACAATACGTAAAAGCCTAAGCGAGACGGTACCAAGTGTCTTCAGACTACTGCTATTTGGGATCCGGCTCCTACAGCTAAACCAAGGTGATGGATATTAATTAATCAATGATTACAAGTTTCTAGGTCATTTTTATCATCCATTACTCAACATGAACCAAAATTCAAGTGGTCGAACTCTGTGGGGACATGTTATATAACCAGAATTCGAACAGCAGTCCACCATTCTTCTTCTTCCTCCACAAAACAGCCACCCAAGAGCTCTAAAACCCTAAATTCCCAAACCCTAGATCCTAAAATACTCATCCTCAAGTTTCCCAACTCAAAATTCCTCAGATCTAAGGCTCTCTGAAGGCATTCTCTTCTATCTTTGATCATTTTTTAGGTATAAATCTCTCTCACAATTTCGTAATGGCTCCTAGAATTTTTTAAGAGAAAGATAAGTATGGATACTGCCGCATCCTCTACGTTTGAATGCGAACTAGTAAATATATTTAGTCCCTTTCGTCTTGTTGACGGTGAGGATTATGATCCAAACCTCTTTGTCTCATCAGAACGATCTACCCATTGGTTTGATCATTTTTTATACCGAAAATTTATCCAGATAAAATGATAAATTTTACCATTTTCTCAGAATATTTGACTATTTTTGAAAACATAGGTCATCGTGAATTTTTAGAAGTTCATAATCATTTCACGATAATGCAGTTCGTATGTTTTATTACAACATGCAAGAATTAGACGACTGTATCCATTACTGTGTCAGCGGGAAGGAATTTGAGTTTAATTCTGATGATTTGAGTGAATACTTTCAAATACCGAACAACGGTGATGCTCTTCTAGACATTATTAAAGTTTAATTTCCTAATGGCATAACACTTAATTCATTCAAGATCACGTTATGTCATCCGGATCTGGTTCCTCAGAAACGGTTATTTGTATGCAACCTCAACCAACACTTCTATGAGTTACATCGTATCATCATTTTATCTCTTTTATCTAAGACGGGATCTACTGATGAGATCACGTACTTAGAGTTATCTGCGAAGTATCACATTCCCTTTGGGATTTCTTTTTTTCCTTTTCCAAGACTATGATATCTCTCATGATCAACAGTCGGAGGGCAGGTCGTAACCTCCTCTATCCTATGCATCTGACAGCTATCTTCCAGAAAATTAATATCTCTTTAGAGTCTTGTCCCATCTCTGGAACGCCTTTAAAGCTACTTAGATCTGCAAGATTCCTACACCCTTCTAGTAATGCTCCACCTCCTCCATCTCCAGTCGTTGCCCCAGCAGACTCTCTAGCTGATCCAGACCCTACAGCCCTAGGTCACACTATTGACGAGCTATATCAACGGTTCGATACTTTTTTCACTCTCCAGGGACAGCAGCGTCAGGCCGATCTGACTCGCTATAGTGACACTGAGTTCCGCCACATTTCTCAGATTCAAGTCTTGAGAAATGCTATGGCTGACATTCAGTGGACGATGGCTCATCATCCTACTGCATAGACGACTATCATCCGTCAACCTGCTTTTGACGGACCGAGACTTGAGGATGATCCTACTTTTGTCTTTTTTGATCCGATGACAACCTATTTTGATCTGATTGAGCTATCTGCTGATGATCCGCCTACTGATGCCTCTGGTGGTACTGATAGCTGATCTGATGTTTGGACTAGTATTTTGTGGATCTGGTTGATGATGATCTGATATGTAGTGACACTTTATTTATTATGCATTCTGGACTTATTTACTTCAGTTGTAGTGACACTTTTTTATATTTTATGTGAGTTGTTAGTTTTTCATCCACTGTTGATGTTCTATTACTGCTACTGTTGATGTTACTTGAATTGTTGACTTGTTTTTTATATCTTTGGTATCACTCTATTTTTTCTTTGTTGTTTGCCTCATAAATTACGGGGAGCCATATTTTGACTACATGACAAAGCGGGAGAATGAGAATACCAAAATCAAAAATTAACTTTTCAAGATTTCAGACAAGTCAGGTATATTATCAAAGTTCAATATTATATTGGTTATATTTTGGTATAGACCCAAGTTTGTCAATTATCAAAATGGGTAATCAACGTCAACTTTGGTCGATACGTAAAATATAAATATCTCTACATGTTTTAAGCCAGAAAGTCTGCACCTACTACCGCTACAAGCTACAAATGTCTCGCTGTCATCAAGAACCAAAAGCGATGGAATTAAGATCAAGATTTTTACATATTTCTTCTGTAATTTTATTTTATTAAGTCTCGAAAAAGTATGTAAGATTGATCAGGATCGGTACTGGCTTAGCTAACCTCAGTCCAAAAAATATAGCCTACCTATCTACATATTCATATCTAAAGTCTACATTCAAACATAGCCCAAAATCCAGCAAATTTGGTCCAAAATAGTTCTGTCATAACTCAGGCAGAACTCGGCCAGAAATCGACCCGAGTTCGACCAGAGATCGGTCATGGTGGTTTTAACTAATTTTTTGAATCTCCTTGATAACTGCATCCAACGTTCGACTGCGAGATTTCTACATCCGAACTATGTCAGAATTTGGTCTTAAAAAATACTATAAATAGAGAGAACTTTCACATTTTCAAATCACTCATTCACTTATTCGTTCTCTTTTTATTCCATTCAAAGTGTTTTCTACGTGCTATACTTTCAAATCTATCCTATACTACTCTTAGCCAAGCCAGTACAGTTTCTGTTTGATCTAGAGTTTGGTTTTGAAGAGTTGTATCGGAGGCTAAATTTTAGAAAAATGTTCTAGTTTTCAATCGCCATCTGGAGTCTGTCGTGCACTCATCGCCAAGCACGGTGTTGTGAAGTCGTTCGTGCACTTAACCCCTAGCATGGTGTTGTAAGAGTTGAAAGCACTCAGTTAAAGCTTGTGCCATAGTGGATTAACATCGAGCAGGAGTACTCGAGACTGGATTAGTGCTCCATGAGAAAAACCAGTATATATCGCTGTGTCACTGAGTTTGATTTTTTTTTTAACTCTTATTTTACTACAATTCATTTATTGTTATCAGTTGCTCGTACTTGCCATAGTTCATAATTTTTAATTGTGATATTTATTCCGCTGCACACTACACACTCTATTCACTTCCCTAGAGGTGCTCAACGGTCCTACATTTAATTCTTCTACAACTAGGGTTTCATCCATAATTTCTTCTGCAACTAGGGTTTCATCCAATATTTCTTCTATTAATGAAGAAAATTGATTAATAGATTAATAGATTTGATAACCCAATACAAGTAGGGTTTCATCCATAATTTCCACAAGTTGGGACCACAATTTAAAGTAAAAAGTTCCATGATTCCCAAAAGTTGGTTTATTTTATTTCTTCTTGTTCTTGTTCTTGTTCTTATTCTTCTTGTTGTTCTTGTTGTTCTTCTTTCTTCTTGTTCTTCATGATGCCCAAACAAGAAGAAAGAAAATAAACTAGGGTTTGGAGAAAGAGATGTGAGGAAGGAGACAAGAGCAAAAAAATAAAAAATTGACTTATACTTACATTTGGGCTAGCTCCGAGAAATTTTTCAAGTTGCAAACTTGTAATAAACCAAAATCAGATTTGGGCTAGCCCTGATCAAATTTGGATATGCCCTTATAATTAGCCTAAACTTTTGGTACAACTTGATACCCTAATTTTCTTTTGACAATAATGCCCTGTTCTTCTCAAAACTAAAAACTACCCCCACAATCCTCCACACATCCCCTTGCGCCCCCTCCAGCCACCCCGACCACCCTTCCCTCCAGCTGTTTCGCACTACCACCCCTCAGCATCACCCCCGCTACAGCCCCGACCACCCCCTCCGACCGCCCCTCCCCCATCCCCGGCCCTGCCTCCCTTCGTCCCCCTCCTCCGCTGACCCCCCACCTCCAACTCGCTAGATGCCCCTATCTTACAGACGATGTAGGGGATGGAGCAGGAGGGAAGCTGGAGGGCGACGGCGGGGGTAGGAGGTGGGGTCGGGGGAGGCACAATCGGAGGAGGGGCGGGGGTGCGAGGGCAGCCATAGGTAGGTGCATGTAGGGTTGGTGGCCGAAGGGGGAGGGGGATATAGGACAGGGGTAGTTTTGGGATTTAATTTTGTTTTGGGTATGTAGTTGAAAATATTTAATAGTTGATGGTATCAAGTTGTTGAGTAAAATTGTTTAGGGTATCAAATTAAAACAAGAATAGTTGATATCATGTTGTAATTAAACCTAATAATAATAATAATTTTTGTAGAACCCCGAGTGATCCTTGTGGTCTACGGGAAGAGATATAAAAGCTTTGTTGGGTTGGGTGACGAAAGATCAGTGGATCGAGTCACGGGAGCATATTATTCTTTTATTTATGGTAGAAGTTGGGGGCAGTGGGCCCAAGACATACAATACAGTGTACACAAAAGTCTCAAACATTACGCCATATACTGTTTTCATAATTTCAAAAAAAATTCTACTATATAAGGATAATAATAATAATAATTTTTACCATTTCAAAAAATAAATAATCTATTCTACTATATAATGTCAAGATTTGGCTTCACCGTGAAAAATTTATTTCCAAAGCTACTCTTCAACATCTATTCTACTATACAATGTGAAAAGTGGGCTTCACAGTGGAAATTTATTTCCAAAAATACGCTTCAATATATATTAATAAAAAATAGTGGCAATAAATTCTACTGACAACCATTTAAAAGATGTATTATGGATGAATTACTATATTACGGAAATCGAATGGTTCATGTTGTAGGAACGAAATCTAAAGCGCTATACTCTAGAGGGGGGAATAGAGTAGGCAGCAAAACTTTAGCTATTAAAATTTGTGGTAGCAAGATCACAGAATATATATATCATAGATGTGTAAATAAAAAGTAGAGAGCAAAGAGCAAACACAAACACAATGATGTATACTGGTTTCCCTCTTGTGAGGACTAGTCCAGTCGGAAGAACTCTAGCTTCCAGTTGAAATCCACTATGGAAAAATGTCGCAAGTTTTCATGCGAAGTTCTTACAACTTCTACAACGCGAGCTTTGATCCGAAGTACTCGACCAACTTCAATTGTGAAGTATCTTTCTTCAATCAAGCCTCTGATTACAATCACCGTGAAACTTCTAGACCATATCGCACTAGCAAATCGACTAGAGGATTGTAACTGGCTTAGGATTTGAAAATGAATAGCTTAGAAAACTTTGGAAGAACGTATTAAGCTTAGAGAGAAGAGAAGAGAGGTTTGTTGAAATGAGGAAAATTCTTCTCTATTTATAGGTTTTCCAAAGGAAGAATTCGGGCATAATTCTTCGAGAGAATCTCGACAAATAGTCCTTGCATCTGTAACTGCGGATGACCAAGTTCAAAATTCAACGGGCACCAACCGAACTCGGAGCAAATTCGGTCCGAACTCGGCCGAATTCTCTTGGTGTCCAGAGTTTGATTTTTAGGGTTTTGTAAATCGAATTTTGGGCTTTTTGAAAGTTAAGCAGTTTAGGAGCTTTTTGTAAATGGGCTATTTTCAAAACAAAGGATATTTTGAAAATATTTTGGGGGTAGCCTATTTGCCAATACGACTCGGTGTACATCGTATTCTTAGACTCAATAAAATATGAAAATTGCATTGATAAAGGAATAAGGACTCAATGGCAAACTGGCTTCTGTCTTGAACGGTAGCAGTAGCAGTTCTCAGCAGTCGTCCAAGTAGCCCTTATATCGAGACAGGGTTAGATCAATTATTAAAATCAGGTTTGACCATGACCAATGGGCCAACACATACTACATGCTAAGTCTCCTAAGTTGTTACTAGGAATTTGAAGTGTTGAACCCATAACCTATGTAATTAAAAGTAGCAGAGTTAAACCAAAGCATCAACATCATCCACTCCAAGTGTATTTTAATCTTCCTAATTATTATTTATGAATAAAAATACGTGCAACGCACGTGCATATATAATAGTTTTTACTAATTAAAAAAATTAAAGTTAGAAGGGATATTTAGGTAAATAAAAATGTTGTAATTAAAGTTGTTAAAACTTCTTAAACAATGTAAGAGAAAGAATTAAAAGTTAAATATGAGTCTTTTTATTACCATCATTCATTTATTTAAAATAATTAAATAAATACATTGAGTACCTAAATGCGTAAAAAAATTAACTAAAGTTATTAAAGTACACGTGAAATGTCCGTGAACTAGACTACTACGTTAAGTATAGCTGCCCCTCCCATTCTATACTCAAAGCTTTACTAATTGAGCTTGTTATGAGCTCTCAAGATGAGCTTCATTAAATTCAAACTCGAGTTATTAAGAAAAAAAATGTGTATATTTCCATGTTGAACCCTTGTTCCTTGAATCGTTAAAATGAAGTTGAGTCAACTGTCGAGCTTTCAAGCGAAGCCTGAGTCAACCAACAAGCTTCTCTTTTCATTTGCACCACTAACATACATTGCATAATAACTATGATAGAACTAGGATGAGTTTAACAAAAAAACCGACTTGATTTTTTTTTCCTTTTTTTTGATGTCCGACATTAGGTACGAAAATTTTATACCATGCGTGACTCAATCCATTGAAATTCTGCTACCTAGCCAAAATCTTATGCCTTTCGATAACCACAAGAGTCACTCGAATTCGACAACGACTTGATATTCCAAATGCAACCAACTGATGGAAAATAATTGACGTGGGGAAGCAAATTGTTAACCAAACCATATCCCTGATTGAAATTGAACATTACCTAGAAAATGAAACAAAATACATATAACTGAACAAAAGAAGAGCACAAAGAAGCATTCACTTGATCTCACGAAAGAATAATGTTAGAAATTATTGCTTGTTGATTCATGAGATGAAGAATAAAATTAAATGCGAAAATGTACCTGAATCCATTGATTGGCTTGATGGATCTTGAAGCGGGGTTCGATCAAAGATAAAATCTTTGTTCCTCTCTCTGTTGATGGGGATACATAAGAGAATAGAGAAAACCCTCTCTTTTGTGGCCGTATGAGTTGGGGACCATAATCCTAATGAATACATATATTTATGTAGTGATATTTCTAATTTGTCCCTCATCAAATTAGATTTATCTCCGGTATCTACATATTATTTCCATGACAATTATACCCTTAAGCCAATTTTCTAAATTGACCACTTTAATTGGCTTAATTATTTAGATAGCCCAACACAATTAAATTTATATGTGTGACCCATATTATTGAATAATTTCAACAATCTCCCACTAGACCACATATGTAACCTTATAATTGTGTGTGAGCACATAAATTGCTATCTTAATCCTTAGGGTATATCCAGACAATCTCGTCCATTAACCATATCAACATAGGATCAAAGCGGCCTTCGTCACATTTAGCGTAACTAAACCATCAATGGTCACATATACCAATATAGCTAAATGACATAGATCAATCATGAATGTGTAACATAATGAAAACAGAATGAACTGAATTTTTCATATATCTGATCAGATAAATATCCAAAACACTTTAATACATAAATGTGTCCAAAGCCAAATAACACCCATAAATACAAACTCCTATTATATTGTCTATTCTTAATTAAGATAACCCCATATAAGCAGTATCCTCATGAAAGACATTGGGTGATAATACTTTTGTGAGCAGATCCGCTAACATGGAGTTTGTCCTAATGTGCTATATGGACACTTTAACCATTTTGAATTCTTTCCTTCATAACTAAAACTTTATGTCAATATCCTTTGACTTATACAAGTTCATGTTGTTATTAGAATACAGTACTGCTGATTTATTGTCACACCATAACTTGAGTGGTCTTTCAACATCCTCCTGTAGGCGCAGTCTTATGACAAATTTTGTAACTATATTCCCTAAATGGATGCCTCACAGCATGCTATAAACCTTGCTGCTATGGTGGAAGAAATTATGAGTGCCTATTTGACACTCATCCAAAATATATCTCCACTAGTCAACATAACCTGATGTGAATCTCCTGCTGTATTGGCATCCAGCAAAATCGGAGTTAGAATACCTTATAATCTCCAAAATTATCAGATCTCCTACAAAGAGCATATCATTTCTTGTTCTCTATTAATTACTTAAGTAGTTTGGCTGCTACCCAATGATCCATCCATATTTGCTTAAATATCTTCCTAACATCCGAATATGTATGCAATATCCTGACGCGTACATACTTGAGCATATATTAGACTCCCTACAACTGATCATGAACGAAAATCTATTATATTTCTTAATTTTAAGGCTAATCTTAGGACACTTGATTGAGACTAAACTTATCTCCTTTAGCGACATGTGTCACCTGGTTTGCATTTAATACTTTAATTGATATACAAAACCAGAAAAATATATCTACTCCTACTGAACTTGTGATACACACAATCTTCAACAGTGTTTATCTCAAAACCAAACGAGACACAATCTTCAACAGTGTTTATCTCAAAACCAAACGAGATAATAACGTGGTGAAATTTGAAGTACCTCTGACGAGAAGCCTGTTTGAATCCATAAATAGATTTTGTCAATTTGCAAACCATATTCTTTTGGTCTTTCGACGTAAAGTTTTTCTGGTTGCACCATATAAATTGTTTCGTCAATGTTACCATTGAGAAACGTCGTTTTGACATCCATTTGATGTAACTCAATATCAAAGTATGCAACAACTGCTATGATTGTTTTAAAAGAGTCTTTCAAAGATACCGAAGAAAAGTCTTTTTAAAATCAATCTCTAACTTTTGAGTAAAGTCACTAGCTACAAGACGTACTTTATACCTCTCCACATTACCCTTCAATCCTTCTTGGTTCTAAATATCTATTTGCAACCAATGGATTTTGCACCTTTTGGTAATGGGACAAGTTTCTAAACTTTATTGTCTTGCATAAACTTATACTTCTTATTCATTGCCTCAATCCACTTTTGAGAATTGGAACTTTCCATGGCCCGACAGAAGTTGATTAGATCATCTTCCAATATTCTACGGTCTTTCTCATGTTCCGGGAGAACTAAGAAAAAATAAAAATCATCCGAAATTACATTTCTCCTTTCTTTAGTGGACCATCTTAATGGCAATAATTCTTGAGGTTGTTGAGTTTGTTCCTCATAAACAATTATCTTGAATGGGGACGTCGCTATATTGTCTTGTTAAGGTATCTCATCAACGACTTGTAGAGGTAATTTGACATTGTCTTGTTAAGGCTCCGAATTCACTTATTGATCAATGACAGGTACAAAATCCTGCACATTGTCAAAAGTGATAGTAGGAATCGCAATTTATTCCTCCTCAAAAATGTCTTTTACTTTATTTCTCTTCCAAACTCAACATCCTGAAAAATATTACACTTATCGTCTCACAAAAAATCTTTATTTTTCTGTTTATATGCAAGGTTTCTTTATAGGACGCAATAGTTTCAAGCGAATATACTTGTCATGAACATTTTAAAAAATACCAACAATATTTTGAATTTAAAGATAGTTTAAACTTTATTGTTCCCAAATGAACAATGATAAATAAGTAAACTGAAACTGAATTTCGTCTAAAAGACGGTACAGTAAAAGCTTTAAAAAAATTGTCTATCAAATCCATAATACTAATAACCTAAAATTGTCTTATTGCTTCCACTTCTACCGATTTGTCGTCACCCATATAGACGTGTCTTTCACCATCAATTGGCTTTCGGTAGATCAGGTAACCCTTTCTTTACAGCCATGCGTGGTACTTTGTACATTCTTTTTTTACGTGTCCCGACTTGCCACAAAAGAAACAACCATTAGCTTCAGTTTGTTGTTTCTTTTGCGCTGGACCCTTAGTAGCTTCTGTATTTTTTCACTTAGTGCCTGTATACTTGTCTTTAGGGGTGGTAGCCAATTAGCATTTTTAGTTTTATTTGGCTTCATTATCTCTTCTTCTTGTACACAGTACGAAATGAGCTCATTTAGAGTATATTTTTCCTTTTGGCAATTGTAACTGACCTTAAACTGATTGTACTGGATAGAAGTGAGAGCAATACCAAATAAATAAGCAATTCATCCGACAAGTCGAGCTTAAGTGCCCTAAGTTTTGAAGCAATATGAGACATCTCCATGATGTACTCCCTTATGTTACCTTTGCCTTTATACTTCATGGTAATCAAGCACAACAAAAGTGTGCTTGTTTCCGTCTTATCATTCTTTGCAAATCGTTTCTTGATTTCAGCAAGGAATAGTTTGGCATTAGTAACCTCATTAGATACTGCACCCCTGAATGCCTCTAGAATACCGTGCTTTATGATCATTATACTCATGGGTTTGAGCTTTCCCACTTGCTTCATGGCACGTATAGTGTAGTTGCATGCTTTGGCTAGTGTATTAGCCAAGGTATGGATGGTCGAGCCATAGCGGTGTCCTAACTAGGAAAACTATGCTAAGTTGTGACGTGAGCCCCATAAGTAATTTAATTATTATTGTTAAGATCATTGACTTTTAGGAAACCCGGTTGTACCCAATTTAGCCCGGACTTGACCCGAACCCAACCCCCCAGGTGGTCATGTGGTGTGACCAACAACGTCTATATATATATATATATATATATATATATATATATATATATATATATATATATATATATATATATATATATATATATATATGTTCATTTTATAGTCTAGTAAGTAATTTCTATAAATTTAATATTAAATATAATATATGCATTAATTGCTATTTTAATTCCTATTGACCTTGGAAATATAATATATTTTTTTCATAGATATCCTTGTGCATTTTGGGGGTATTAGACTATATTATATATATAATTGTATGTGTGCCCATTTTAAATAAATGCATAAATAGGTATATTAGTATTTAAGAAGTTTGTTATATACACATTTTCCTATAAATAATAGAAATTATATAAAAAAAGTAAAGATAGACTATAACCACTTGGTTATTATTTTAGAAATTTCTAGTAAATATTAATTTTATTTATTCTAAGATATATATATATTTTTTATTCTAATATATATTATTTTATTCTAAGATATATATATATATATATATATATATATATATATATATATATATATATATATATATTTTAAGGAAAGCAATTTATTGAAAATGAAGAGGTGGCTCGAAAGAGCATTACAGCTGGTACCAAAGGCAAAAACACAAAATGGCCTTGGTTAACTCAGTAGAACAGTAAACTAGGTAGGAAGCACAAAATGATAAAAGTAGAAATTCAAAATTCGAAACCGAGATTTTGAATTTTGAAAATCGGGAAGGATGTGGTTGCGCTGCCCGGGGGCACACAGTCCAGAGTCGGGTGGGGGCACTCAGCCCTGATTTTTTTTTCTTTTTTTTTGGGAAAATTCGAATTTTGAAACGAGTTTTCAAAATTCAAACGGCGGGGCCCCAACGCGTGAGTCCCGAGGCGGGGACCCAGCGCCAGACCCGAAGTCTGGACAGTCCCACTGCCCGAGGCATGGGGGTGGGGGGCCCGAGGCTTCCGGCACGAAACCCGGGGCGGAGGCTCCGCCGGCGGTGGCGCGAAGGAGGGGAGGGGGAGATCGGGGTCTGCGCGGCTCCCTGAGGGGAACGGCGGCTGGGGAAGCCGGACGAGGGCCCTGTGCTGGAGAAGGACGGGGAGGGGTGTCCGGGGAGGGGAGTCTGGGGGGAAGGAGGGGCTGGCCGGAGCCACCCCAGCGGCCGGCGCGAGTGCAGAGCCAACGACGAACAGCCACCGGCGAGGGCCAGCAAGAGGGGCGCGCGGCTAAGAGATACTCCGGAGCGCGTAACGGGGGGCGGGCGGCGGGGGGGAAAGCGGCGCTGTTGACGACGAGAAGTGCGCCAAAGCTGAGGAGAGGTGCGCCGCGGGCCACAACGCAGGGACGGTGGAGGGGCACGCCAAGGGGCCGCTGGCCGACGCCGAGAAGGGCGGCGGGACGGGAGAGAAGAGCGTCGAGGAGGGCCACTGCACCGGGATAGAAAGGAGAGGGAGGGCTGCAACGCGGCCACCGACGCCCACGAGGGTGAGATCTCGGACTCGGAGGGAAGACCGACGTACCAGGGCGGGCGGAGGCTGGAGCCGCTCCGGAGCCTCCGGGGGCCGGGGTGAGCGAGGGTTTCGGCCACTGGAGAGTGGGAAACGCTGGGGAGGTCGCCACCGCGGGAGGAGGAAGGTTAGGGGGGCCTCGAACGCCGGAGAAAACCGGTAGGGCAGGGCGGGCGGATGCTGGTACCGTACCGGAGCCACCGGGGCCGGGCGTGGAGGAACCGGCCACTGCAAAGAGGAAATACTGGGGGGGACGCCACCGCAGAAAGAGAAAAGGTTGGGGCGGCGGTGGATGAACCGACGGCCACGAGAGCTTTGCCGCCAGCGGAGGAGGCGCCGAAAGGCGAGGCGCGTCAGGCGGGAATCCTGGCTGGGGGCCGAGGTGAGGCGGTTGAAGACGGGGGGGCTACCGGCGGAGGGGATGGCCACCCGCCTGGCGTCGTGCTCGATGGCGCCGCCTGGGTCGCCTGCGCCTGGAAGGATGGTGGGAAGAGGGAAGGTGCGGGAGGCCACACGGCAGGAGACCGTCCGGCCAGGCCAAGGGGGGTTCGGCCACCTGCGCCACGATAACCCGGCCGACGTGGTCGCAACGCATAAGCATCAAAAGACGCGTATGGATGTTGTCGACGTGTAGGATTCGACGAAACTCGATTTCGCTGTGCGTACGTAACGAAATCGAGGCATATCCATCAAGATACCCCGTATTGACCCATTTTAAACTAGTCAATTACTTCGTGTACGTTCGTCATCTTGAGATAAAAGTTGTGATAACAGGACCGTGTCATTTTTTTGGTCCTGTATGCCAAGTTTGGTCTGATTCTGAGAAGGTTGACCGGAACGCTATTTTAGTGGGCCCGCGACCCGATCTAACAGGCAAATTTGTGCACGGCCCACCGGAATTCAACTTTAGACATACGATTGGGTTCGTATCATCAAACCGGATTCGTAAACATACGTTGTTGACTTTAGTGACTATATGCTCTGACACATTTTTTTGGTGCACAGCGAGTCCAACGGCGGACATCGTTTTGACCCGAAATTACGATTTTGCTCCTGTTTCTAGAATTAGACTTTTGGGTAGGCATTTTTAGACATATCTTTTACCAAATATGTTCGTGATATTTATTTAAGTATCCGAGGACGTTGTTGGAAAGTTGGCTTTCTTTGCTTCACCAAACCTTTATCAGCAGTCCAGGACACCAGGCGAGTACAGTTCATATTTTGTTTCCAGTATTATTAATTACTATAATTGTATGATTAGTGGTACATATTTGATTTTTGACACGGTCAGTACATGGATTAGTGTCATATGGATTTTAGTTATGATGCCATTTACCGTGTTTCGTGATTTATTGTCGTGACTAATCCATGTGTAGTAGTAGGGTGGGAAAGTATGTACTAAGTAGATATGTCAACCCCTTAGACCGTATTTTATTTCATGCAATATAGACAGTGTAGATCGTGTTTTATTTCATGCAAGTAGACTGTATAGACCGTGTTTTATTTCATGCAATGTAGACAGTGAGGATACAAATCCTATATAGACTGTGCGGTGTAGTGGACCAGCTTGATCACATATTGAACAGTATACTTTAAATCACATAATTGGTTGAGGTTTCTTGTTCCATGATTCATTTGTATTTATAGTTTATGATTAACTGTTCCACCATATTTTTTCGTGTCATGTTTTATAGTTTATTTCTTTCATCATATATTTCATGACTTTTCACTTTTTTTATAGTCGTTATCAAATATTTGGAACTGCATGCTTGGATTGTACTCGTTCTATTCCTGACTGAAAACCAATATTTTTCAGGTTAGCCGCAAATACTCTTAGCATTAGGGAGACGCGGTGTACTTGTAGGCCAAAACCTAGAGATAAGTTAATTAGAGGTGTTGGAGACATTTTCAATATTGTAGATACTGTACTTTCTTTAAATGTAAAGCTTATGAAATATAAATTAGTTAGTTTTGTGAATGAGCAATAAAGTTATTATTTATGTGATTTAGAGCATCATGGCCTTAACAACATTCTACTGCCGACACTGCGGCGTAGGCTGGCTTAGACAACGTAATGATCCCGAAAAGCGGGTGCAGGTCGTGACAAGTTTTTGTGGTGGCCCATGCAGGTCTTTTTGCAAATTATACGAACTCATGATAGTACTTAAGTTAGTCATACTATTGGGAGCCTGCGACTAGAAAATGCTCATTCACAATTAGGATTGAATTAGTCTAGGAGGATGACTAGGAATATGAGTCCCTTATTCAACTTGACTGTTAGGTAGTTTAAGATTGTTATATAGGCCAGGCAATTTAGATAAGTTGAAAATTCCATAGATATGCTATTGTGTTTGTTATGTGATGGTAGGATCTAAGGTGGCTAGACTATTCATTCGATAACTTAGGCCTTCCTAGAATCCAATTCCTAATCTTGATCATTTGTTTTGCCCTCTCTAACTATTACCATATCAATGTCCGACTTGCTTATTTATTTCCCATTTTGCCCTAAGGAATTACTTTTATGATTTCTAATTTATTGTCCATATATGAATATCGAGTTAGTTCTTCATCAAAGTTTTTTCCATCAATCATTGAGTATCCACAAAATAGGATTATAATATTTATACTTCTTCTGTCTTCAATTATTTTCCTAATCAATCTTCCTATTTTCAAGAATGGGGACTGATATGACAGATACTTACATTTTCCTATCTTGATCATTTGTGCATTTTATTTTTTGCCTTTTCTAAACATCGCCATATCATAAGTTCGTATCACTTATATTTTTCTTTGGACCTAAGGAGTTATTTAAAAAAAAAATTTCTCACTCAATTTCTATATATATTAATCTTGAGTTAAGTTTTTGATTCAAAATTTTCCTCTCAATCATTGATATGAATACCTATGAAATATGGATTCAAAGATTTTTACTATTTGGCTTCGAACTTATCCTTCCTAATCAATGATTTTTCTTTCCAAGAACTGATAATTAACTTGAAGGACAGATACTTACATCTTCTTGGAACTTGTTTGAAATTCTAGAACCTTCTTTTTTATAATGGTAAGATAGAAGCGTACTGTCGCCATTTATTTAATTTATCGGGACTGCGAGTTCACTGCAGCCAGCAGCTACTGGCGTAGCATGATCCCTAAGTTGAAGTAATTTCAAGTAAGCGTAGGTTAAATATTATTAAAACTATGTCTGTGTTGTCATAATTAATCTTTGAATTATTATGCCAACAATGGGTAGAGTCGATAGAGTATTCGCTATACCATTATTGAGTCATGATACCAAGGGTTTATTGCAGCCAGATGTACACTGGCGAGGCATAAATTCTTGGCAAAATGACTTCACGTATACATATGGTTCTCAAAATATATAGAGACTACGTCCTTGGCATATGACTATTGGTTTCATGGTTTAAAATTTCATGCATTCACTTAAAATTCTGATTAGTCTTTACCTTTCATTTCTTGTCATTATATATCGCTATCTATCTTCCTAGTAATCTTTTAAACCTACTTTTGAATTCCTTCCTCTAGATTCATCATCATACTTAGATTGTCGAATCTATGATAGTGTCTAAACGATTTTGGTTGAGTGACGGATCGTGCCAAAGATTCTGACTGGATTTTCTTAACGACCTTTGATTACGACTAGACGGTTCGATTATATTTCGATCATGCCAACTCACATGTTTTCCTAGATTTTGATTTTATAATCGTGCCTAAATGATTTTGCTTAACCAGTTGATCATGCCAAATGATTCCAATTTTGGTCATTATTAAACGACGTTGATCATGACCAAACTATTTTGACTATAGTCACAATCGTGCCTATATTTCAACTCAATTATTACTAATCTTAGATTTATTCTACTATGATAGTTATTATTTGGGTCACGTTCAGCTCGTGCTAACTTTTAAATTTTTTATCATGCTTGAATGACTTGCATGATTAACCTTGATCGTGACTGCATCTTAGCTACATTTAGTGACTTTAACCAAGTTTAGACTTTGTAAAAATTTGATCTTGACCATGCCACATCATTTCAAATTAGTGGTTAATCGTGTCTAATAATCTTTTGCTAACCCTATTTCAGTTCTATCCTCAACCGTGTTTAGATGTTAACCTTGATCAGATCATTGACCATATAATTTGGTCATATCTTGATCGTGCCTAAAATAATCAATCGTAAACCAAATTCCTTGATCATCTTTAAATAAAAATTAATTGCGACTCAACATTTTGAGATCTGGATTGTGCAAAAGAAGCATTGTTCCATATTCGAGTTTTCAAAACTTTATTCATTCATTTTAGTTGCAGTATATATATATATATATATATATATATATATATATTCTAGTTAGAAAATAAATTTATTTCCTATTATCGATATTTTGAAAAGATTAGGTTTTTAATTAATTTAAAAAAAATCATAAGTATTTTGACCGTAAAATTATTTAATACAAAGTTTCTAATTTATCCAGTATTCTTAAATAAGATTTTGATTATATATTTTGAAATGTTTTAAATGATATTCAAATTGTTTCGAGGATATGAAATATTTTTCAATTATCATCGTGATTAATTGTGACTAAAATTGATAAGCTTGATTAGAAATAATATTACCTTTGATTTGGAATGTTAGTTATAAAGAGTATTTGAATTTATGTAATTTTAAAATATTTTTCAAATTTTTATGATAAATAACAAATATATTTCAATTATCCTAGTGACTCATTTTATTAAACTCGAATTACTTACTTGGAAGTATTTGTTATTATCTTTACCAACAAGGATAGGTGAATAATACTTAAATTTACACGATTTAAAATATTTGATAATATTGTAATATAGCTTTAAATTATTATGTTATCATAAATAGATTTTGGTTAGATCAAGTTTTATTTATAATTTATTTAAATGTATAGGAGGATACTACTAGAAGCTTTATTCTTATCTAATTAGGAATCCAATGCCTAATAAGGAGACTTCTCCTGTTATTCTCCATAAACCCATAACTTCCAAAATCCTAACCCTAAATTTTTTCCCTTCCTTTCACCTATTTGATCAATATTTCTTATCCAAAATTTTCTATCTTTGAACCAATCAACAAGTCCGCTTACCCTAGTAGTCCTTAAATTCGAGAACGAATTTATTTCTAAGGTGGGTAGATTTGTAAACCTCTCCGGAAATTTTAAAAAATATCTTTTATTATTTTTATTTGAATTAAAAGGTAATTTTTGGAATTTTAAATATTTAATTAATTATTTATTATTATGGAAGGCCTTAGTCAAATATAAGATTTAGAGTGCAAGATGACTAGAATCATGGCACAGATAGTGCATTCGCGTGCTTTGGCTAGTGTATTAGCCATGGTAAGGAAGGCGAGCCATAGCGGTGTCCTAACTTGGAAAACCAGGCTAAGTGTGACGTGACCCCTATAAGTAATTTAATTATTATTATTAAGATCATTGACTTTTAGGAAACCCAGTTGTACCCAATTTAGCCCGGACTTGACCCGAACCCAACCCGAGCCCAGGTGGTCATGTGGTGCGACCACACACATCCTGTATATATATATATATATATATAATAATATATATATATATATATATATAATATATATATATATAGATATATATCTATATATGTTCATTTTATCGTCTAGTAAGTAATTTCTATAAATTTAATATTAAATATAATATATGCATTAATTGCTCTTTTTTTCCTATTGACCTTGGAAAATATAATATATTTTTTTAGATATCCTTGTGCATTTTAGGGTTATTAGACTATATATATATATATATATATATATATATATATATATTATAATATATATATATATATATATATAATTGTATGTGTGCCCATTTTAAATAAATGCATATATTAGTATTTAAGAAGTTTGTTATATACACATTTTCCTATAAATAATAGAAATTATAAAAAAAGTAAAGATAGACTATAACCACTTTGTGCTATTTAGAAATTTCTAGTAAGTATTAATTGTATTTATTCTAAGACATATATCCAAATATATATTATATATATATGTGTGGTGTGTGTGTGTGTGGTGTGTGTGTGTGTGTATATATATCTATATATATATGTGTGTGGTGTGGTGTTGTGTGTGTGTGTGTGTGTGTGTGTGGTGTGTGTTGTAACAAAAGAAAAGAAAAAGAAAAAGAAACAAAGAACCTTTACTGTTCCCTTGCGGGAATAGCAAAGGCCTTCAGCCGAGCCCAAGGGGGCCACGAACCCGCACATAGACCCCTTCTCTTGCTATATATGTTGAGTGAGGGGTGGAGAAACCCTAACCACCATTTAAACCCTAGCAGCCAGCAGCCCCTACCTCTATGCGACCTTTCCGCGCCACCAACGTCGCCGGCAAGCTGTCGGACAGCATAAAACAGCAGCCGCAGCGGTGGTAGCAGCAACAGTAGCAACTGCGGGCAAGGCCACTTCGTGCCTCATTTTCTCCCATGTTTCTCGATCATATTTCGAACTACCAACTAGTATGTTCAAAACATAACCCTCTTCAACTTCTTTCAAATAGTTTAATTTAATTGCGATGGATTATTAGAAAATACCTAAGAAAATTGTGAAAAATCATGATAGCATGTCGACAGTTTTTAATTCCATGAACCCTATTAGGAAGGCAGAATTAGGTCTAACCATAATGAATTCTTGAACTCTAATTGAACAGATTTATAGATGGCATAACCAGGATTAAACTCCATTATTACTTTTAATACTAGTTGATTATTAAGTGAATGAAATTAATTTGAAAATCAAGAAAAATCATGAAAAACTTTTTGAAAACTTGGAATTTTTCTGATACGGCGTGCACCCCGGCAAACTAGTGACGTGGTCGCAACCCATGAGCAACGAAAGATGCGTATGGATGTTATCGACGTGTGGGATTCAACGAAACTCGATTTTGCTATGCGTGCGCGACAAAATCGAGACGTATTCGTCAATATACCCTGTATCGACCTCTTTGCAAACTAGTCAATTACTTCATGTGCGTTCGTCATCTCGAGACAAAACTTACGCCAATAGGACGTGTCATTTTTTTGGTCCTGTATGCCAAGTTTGGTCCAATTCTGAGAAAAGTTGACCGGAACGCTATTTTGGCTGGCCCACGACCCGATCCAATAGGCAAATTTATGCACGGCCCACCGGAATCCAACTTTGGACATACGGTTGGGTTCTTATCATCAAACCAGACTCGTAGAAAATACTTTATTGAATTAGAGCCATAGGCTCTGGCACGTTTTTCGGTACAAAACGGGTCTAACGGTGGACATTATTTTGACCCAAAATTAAGATTTGCCCTTGTGTCCAGATTTGGACTTTTGGGTAGGCATTTTTAGACATCATTTATACCAAATACATTGGTGATGTTTATTTCAGTATCCGAGTAGTTTGTGGAAAGTTTGCTTTCTTTGCTTCACCAAACCTTATCAGTAGCCCAAGACACCAAGCGAGTGCAGTTCATATTTTATTTCCAGTATTGTTAATTACTATAATTGCATGATTAGGGGTACATATTTGATTCTTGACATGGTCAGTACATGGGTTAGTGTCATATGGATTTTAGTCATGATGCCATGTTTTATTTATCGTGTTTCATGATTTATTGTCATGACGAATCCATGTGTAGTAGTCGGGTGGGAAGTACGTACTAAATAGATATGTGATCAACCTCGTAGACCGTATTTTATTTTATAAAATTGGTGAACCCCATCTCAAGATACCTAGTACCATTAATATCAAGTCTTTGGACAGTGATATTAACTGCAAGTGATACTCTTGGTGTAATGATCAAACGTTGACAATAAGTCATGTCAAATAATAAGCCTCTCTTTGGATCGGGTTATTATTTACATGTAAACCTTATAATTGCCACACATTTATCACCACAAGTATGTGTGCAATTCGGCCAAGTATTAATCTTCTTTTGATCCGGCTAATACCTGCATGAATGTACATACACAAACATCTGACATCCTTCATAGACTATCTACGCAAGAGAGGTCACTTTGGCGACATCTAGTTTCAATGGGTTTATTTAGAATATTAGACAAACTATTGCTAGTCACAAAAGGTATCAAAATTTGAATGTTGACTAAATTTTACAAAAATGAATCATGTCCAAAACCTTATGTACATGCATTTTAAATTAAATAATCAATAATCAACAGACTAGATTATACTAAATATATGCATAAAAAAGATCACATCAAATAATCCATAAAGATGACACCAAAATTATCTACAAAAGATATACACATCAACGGATTACATCAAATAACATAATTAATATAAGCATGTGAATCTTTTTGCATGACCGAAAGTTTGATATGAACATGTCATCAAAATATTTCAACAACATCCAAAAATAATTCACAAAAAATGAAGTGCTTTAACTAAACAAGCTTACCATCGTTGCTTTCAAGGAATTCCCTTGTAAGATACACCTATTCGAAAGCAAAACCACAATATATATATATATATATATATATATAATATATATCTAATATATATATATTATATAATTATATTATATATATATATATATATCAAACCTAGGATTTATTGAAGAAAGGAGGAGCCAAGGCTCAAGGATGGCGCCGGGAGATAGCCCGGTAGACCTACAAAACATCTACGTCGGGGAAGGCCCAAGTGGATGCAGACAACAGTAGCCGGGAAAAGCAGGCCCGGTCGGCAAAAGAGGAAGAGATAGATGAGGCGGGCCCTGACCAACGGAGAGAGCCGGGAGCCGAAAACTACGGGGGTCTGTCGGGATTTGCCGCTGTCACCCCCGTTTTTTGTTATACGTATTTCTAGTATTCGTGTACTGAAATACTGACCCGTATTTTTACTTATCTTGTCGTGCTAGCTAGCATTGGTTTAATCTTACTTAGGTTCATCATGGCATATCATGGTTTGACTTGGTTCATTGTGGTTTGGCTTGGTTTATTTTCCTATGGTTCAACATGTTAATCCCCCCCCATTTAAAAGCCACCAACCTTCTCTCTCCTCCATTATTTCTTCTTCTTCTTCATTTACTTCTCCCACCCACCAAAGAAAAACCCTAGGCAAGTGCAACTTGCTTCATGAAGGAACCCTCTATTTTATTGTTCTAATCTCTTCTATGCAACATTCTAAGCCACTTTAGTTCTTGTCATTTTACATTTTCATGTATATATTTGTGTAGATCTAACTTTGCACCATTTTAGGATTTTCTTGGGTTTTGATCTAGTAAACCACCTTGTTTTCAAAAACTAAGAGTTCCATGTGGTAGAGAATTTGATTTTACACAACTTAGACCTTTGAAAAGTCAGATTTTATTGTGTTTTGACCGAGTTATGATCATTTGAAGATCATGGGTTCCAAGACTTGTGCTCTCGGCCAAGACTTGGAGAAGATGATGAACAGTGTTTGCACACTATAAAGTGCAACTCTGTAGGCGCATAGCCAGATCATGTGGGCACATAAGTCCATGTGTGGCGCATAGACACCCTTGTATTTGGGCGCATAGACCTTCATGTGGGCGCATGACCTACACTGGATGGTGCTTGAGCCCCTAACTTGTAATCCTTTAAGGCATTTTAATGCTTGTTTGGGCGCATAGACTTCTCCCTCTTGGGCGCATAGCTCACCTTGGGCTTGCATCATTGATAGACCCATGTTGTGCCAATAGTGGGCGCATAGCTCTCTGACTTGGGCACATATGGCCATGAGATTATAGTGCATTCTGACTTGCCCCTTCCCCTTTGGGCGCATAGCCTTAGGACCCATGTGTGGGCGCATGCACCCCCTTGGGCGCATGATGTCCCCAGGTTCCCCTTTCTTTTTGTACCCATTTTATATCCTTACGCCTTTTCGATATGAACTCGATATGAACACGATGTGAGCATGACATATTAATGGAATGATAGCACTTGATGGTGGCCGTTGTGGCGCAACCTTGACATGATAACCTGTACACATGATATGTGAACACGGCATGATACATGAACATGAACGTGGTAATTGCATGACAGTGGCCCGTCATGGCACACTCCAGACAAGAACATGACAGGCCAGTACATGATAGTGGCCGTTGCGGTGCACTCTTGACAGGTAATATGACATATAACCTTGAACGCCGTTGCGATGGCTATCTCGACTTGCTAAGTAAATTTTCCTCTTGACACCGTGGGTGCTTGCTTAAAACTTGTTTGTACAAGCTACTAGTCTAGTCTCGTCTTGCATCATATCTAGGACATGAGACCCTGGTTACCACGGTCAGGGATTCATACTGAATCTGACTAAGGTTAATGACTAGATTGATCAAGTAGTTCATTCTAAAGGAGATTTCCTCAGTTACAGGCGATCCCGTTATCCCGGCCACACCTGATGGACTTGTAGCTGCCGTCGAGTAGGGCACATTTCCATTCCACTGTCATGTGGGACATACTCATGAAACAAGTACAAGGCACATTGTTATGTGTTGTACTCTAAGCCGTCTAATAATTCTGGATAACTTTGGTAATCAACCTTGCCTGGATAACCTGGATAGCTGCAGGGCCTGTGACTACTGCAAAATCTTATTGCATCTTGCTAGTAACTAGGCTTGTGATAACCCTAGCTAGTTAAAGTATCAAGTCGTACTCTTTGCTTGGCCATGATTGATGGATGTAGTCCAGTCTAGTCTTGTCTAAGCAATGCCAGCCTATGATTATTTCAGCATATGCTTGTTTATGCTTTACTCTTGTCGATAATTGGTTGGAGACTAAGCTCTATTCAGGTGAAGGGTTACAACCCCGGTCCTTGTTTCGTTTACGGGTTGTAACTTAGCTACCGGAATGGTCCCTTAGTCGTCTTATCGTTTATCATCTTGTTTTTCTCTAACTCATGTCTTTTATTATCCTTTATGTCTCATGTGCTAATATGCTGGTTTTAGTTCTTAAGTGAAGCCTCCCTTGTGGCACTTGCTCTTTCTGGGGTCTGACCCAGCTGGTTTTGTATAGCCAGATTTTGGAGTGGCACAAAAGGATCTTCCAGCCTTCCAGCCAGCTGGTGAACACTAGCCGCAACCCTGGCAACGAGTGGGTTTTATTTTGCTCTTCCACTCCATTGTAAGTTATTCTTTTGAGACGTTTAGCCGCCGAACAAGTGTTAGATTGTGTTAAATTTATATTCCATTTTTTCTAATGGCTATAACATGATTGACAAATCCTAGGATTAATCATGTATGACTTAAACTCTTGCTAGTCTCCACATTTTGTATGACTAGCTTCATGATCATCTGAATATGTAATGTATGGATGCCTTACTTTGTATGTCTGATAATCTACCATCTTGTTACACTTACTTGCTTGCTTGAGATTGAGACACTAGGCTTGTTATTGACCATAAGAGACTGTTGGCTTGTAGTAAAACCCTCATGTATCTAGACAGTCATGGCCGTACATCAAGGTGGGTTACACTTCAATGTACGTAGCTGGATGTATCTGTCCCCTGCTCTCTAGTATTCTGGTTCTGGGGCGTGACATGGTTTAAGTGGTGGCCCATGCAGGTCTTGTAAACCAAGATATGTGAGGGTTCACTGAATAGATGTCTCAATCAGCGCTCGCCCTTGATCTCTACTCGTATCTTCTAATCTTTCCGAAATCTTGATCTGATCACATGCTTATATC
Source organism: Iris pallida (assembly GCA_029216955.1). Lineage (NCBI taxonomy): Eukaryota > Viridiplantae > Streptophyta > Magnoliopsida > Asparagales > Iridaceae > Iris > Iris pallida. Next base: position 18,980,301 of record JANAVB010040818.1, on the reverse strand, counting down.
CTTGATTTATCATGGTCCTTTCTTATTGTTTCCCATGTCGTTTCTTCAGCGACATTATTCCTGGTCCTACCGATCAGCAAGACGAAGAACCTCAAGTGAACAGCAGCAACCTGGAGACCAAGCCCAGCATTCAGGGGTAGCCTCCAGAGTCATGCCTACCGGGGGTCAAGTGCCACCAATTCAGCCAGTCCATCCTGTAGAGCCTGACAATAGAACCTGGTGGGACTCATCAGGGAATTGCTTGCATCTCAAGATCATCGGGACGATGCCCTACACCAGACAGTACAAGATGCCATGGGCAGAGTTGGTTACCAAGGGAACAATACGGCCAACATCTTCAAGCGCTTGAACCCTCCTTTCTTCGATAGTAGTGAAGATGTTGTCGCTGCTGATGCTTGGCTTCAGGATATAGAAGTTATCCTTGAGGCAGCTAGGATTTTCGAAGGGAGAAGGTGGCCGTTGTGCGCTGCAGTTATTAGACTTAGCCCGCACCGGTGGACGATATTAGCAGTTGGATTGGCGACGCCTGTTCCATGGACGATATTCAGTGAAAAGTTTTAGATCAAGTACTTTGATGTTGTAGCTAGTACGACCTACAGACGAGGTTCACCAATTTGAGACAGATGAGCAGGACGGTCGACGGTATGCGGCGAGTTTTCAAGACTAAGTCGGTTTGCTCCACCTTGGTGGCGACCGAATTGGACCGAGCCCAGCGGTTCCAGCAAGGACTCCACTAGAGACTATTCTAGCTTTGGAGCAGTTTGAGCACCAGACACTTGATGTCTTACGAGCAGCAAAGAGGCATGAGTATACTTCTTAGAGGATAGTAGATCGAACCGGAGGTCGGAAGAGGTCCCATGGACAAATGTTCCATTCATCAACTCCAGCCCCGGCAGCTAGGGCTTTAAACATAGGAATCCAAGGCGGACAGCCTCAGTTACGTCGGTTCACCATTAAACCTCGATGTACCCTCAACAGCAGAAGCAGAAGCAGTCTTCCGCAATGGGCTGTCTCATTGTGGAAAGCCTGGTCATGTTGTTTCAGAGTGTCGTAGAGCATAGGGATTGTGCTTGGCTTGTGGGGCATCGAATCACATGATAGGGTCCTGTCCGTACAGGGCCAGTTCATCATCAACCCTAACCAGTCCGTCGGTTAGGGGACCAGCTCCAGTTCAGCAGCAGCACCAGTTCTCGAGGCCCTTGCCGCCTCAGGCCCAAGCTTTCCAGCAAAGGCCGCAGCAGTACACCCAAGCCCAAGCTCAGAACCAGTACAGGCAAAGAGGTTTCCAGCAGAGGGGACCAGCACCAAGAGGACAAGGTCAAGCGATGGCTTTGACCGTGGAGGAGGAATTAGCATCAGACGAGGTGGTGGCTGGTACCATTCTCGTCAACTCTTTTCTTGCATTAGTATTATTTGATTCGGGGGGCATCGCGTTCATTCATGTTTGTACGATTTGTAACACGGATTGGACTGGAGCTTGAGTCATTATCAGTATGGCTCAATATACTTACTGATAATGGTCTTATGGGAGTAGATAGAGTCTTTTCCTCGTGTAGAATCGTTGTTAGCGGTAGAGAGTTTTTCGCTAGGTTGATAGAGTTTTCGATGGCCGATTATGATGTGGACTTAGGAATGGATTGGCTGAAGGATCAGTATGCGAGAATAGATTGCCATCTTGGCAGGATTATTTTTGGTATTCCCGACGAGGCAGAATTTTTATTTTCTAGAGGCGAAGTAGAACCTTCTCCCCCGATCATACGGATGGCAGTTGCAGCGGCGGTTCAGTTTCCCAGAGTAGTTAAAGAGTTTTCTGATGTATTTCTCGAAGAGCTTCCAGGTATGCCGCCAGAGAGAGAGATAGAGTTCACAATCGACTTAATTCCTAGGATGGCACCAGTATCAGAGAGAGTCTACAGAATGGCACCCTCAGAATTGGAGATTTTGTACAAGATGATTGAAGAACTTAGAACCAAAGGATTCATTCGTGCTAGTAAATCGCCTTGGGGAGCCCCGATGCTCCTAGTAAAGAAGAAGAATGGTACGTCAAGATTATGTGTTGATTATCGTACCTTGAACTCTGTAACAATTAAGAACATATGCCCTCTACCAAGGATAGATGATTTGTTTGATCAGCTCAGGGGAGCGGCAGTATTCTCGAAGATTTACTTGCGATCAGGGTACTATCAGATCAGAGTTACAGAGCAAGACATCCCGAAGACATCATTCAGATCAAGATATGGAAAGTATGAGTTCCTTGTTATGCCATTTGGAGCGACCAATGCGCCAGCCGTATTCATGGACCTCATAAATCGTATCTTCATGTCCTATTTGGATCAGTTTGTGATAGTGTTCATAGATGATGTCTTAGTCTATAGCAAGAGTGAAGCAGAGCATGAGCAGTATCTTCGTATAGTCCTTCAGATTCTCAGAGAGTACCAGTTGTACGCGAAGTTCAGTAAATGCGAGTTCTGGCTTGATCGCATTTCGTACCTATGGCATATCATCACCTAGGGCATTTCCTTCAGATTCTCAAAGAGCCCCAGTTGTGGCTATAAAGACATGGCTAGTTCCTTCCACCATCGCAGAAGTTCAAAGTTTCCTTGGATTGGCCGGTTATTACCGGCGGTTTGTATCAGACTTTGCCAGGATTTCAGCACCCATGACTCAGTTGACCCTCAAGGATGTGCAGTTGCTTGGACAACAGAGTGTCAGAGTTCATTTGAGAAGTTGAAGCAAGGATTGATGACGGCACCCATTCTCACGCTTCCAGATAGGACTGAAGGATTTTCAGTTTATTGCGACGCATCCGACAAGGGATTAGGATGTGTCTTGATGTATCATGGGAAGGTTGTAGCTTATGCATCACGACAACTTCATGATCATGAAAGAAATTATCCAATCCATGACTTAGAGTTAACAGTAGTAGTTTTTGCATTGAAGCTGTGGGGGCATTACCGGTATGGAGATCGGGGGAGATTTTTACCGACCACAAGAGTCTTAAGTATGTGTTTACTCAGAAGGATCTCAACATGCGTCAGAGGAGACGGCTAGAGCTACTTGTGGATTATGACATCAACCTGCAGTATCATCCTGGGAAGGCTAACATTGTTGCAGATACATTGAAAAGAAGAGCTAAAGTTTATTTTCTAACAGCACAGCCAGAGTTGTTAGTGGATCTTCAGAAGATGGGTATTGAAGTTGTTCTTTCTACCAATGTAGCATTAATGGCCAGTATGCAAGTTCAGTCCAGTATAGTTAAAAGGATCAAAATGGCGCAATCAGCAGATTCTAAGCTTCAGCAGCTCAGAGCAGAATATGTAGCAGGATGAAGACTAGAGTTATGTATTCATGAGGATGGTACACTTCGACATGGAAAGCGTCTTTGTGTACCCAGTGGTGATATCAAACAGGAGATCATGGCAGAGGCTCACAGTTCTCAATATTCCATTCATCCCGGTGGCATAAAGATGTACCGAGATATCCGTCAGTATTTCTGGTAGAATGGCATGAAGAGGGAGATAGCCCGGTTTGTCTCTTATTGTTTAGTTTGCCAACAAGTTAAAGCTGAACATCAGAGATCGGCTGGCCTTCTTCAACCTTTACCGATCCCAGAATAGAAATGGGAGCACATTACCATGGATTTTATAACTGGGTTACCTAAATCCCCAGCTAGGAGAGATGCCATTTGGGTTATAGTTGATCGTCTTACGAAGGTAGCTCATTTTCTTTTTTTTTAGAATTGGCCAGTCAACGGATCTGCTAGCAGAGATGTACCTCAGGCAGATAGTCAAATTGCATAGAGTGCCAGTTAGTATTATATCAGAAAGAGACTCAAGATATACATCTCACTTTTGGCGGAGTCTTCAAGAGAGTTTGGGGACTCATCTCAAATTCAGTTCAGCCTATCATTCACAGACAGATGGTCAGTCCGAACGCACAATTCAACTCTTGAAGATATGTTAAGATCATGTACACTTGATTTCGGTGGTTCGTAGGAAGATCACTTGTACCTAGTGGAGTTCTCGTACAATAACAGTTTCCAGGCCAGTATTCAGATGGCACCTTTCGAGGCATTATATGGCAGAAAGTGCAGATCTTCTTTAGCCTGGAATGATGTAGGCGAGAGGCAGATGTTTGGTCCCGAAATGATTTCACGGACTATTGAGGTGGTCAGACGAGTCAGAGATCATCTTCTAATTACGCAAGAACGTTATCGTCATTGGGCCAATTCTCAGCGGCATCCCCTTGAGTTTTCTGTCGACGACCACGTATTCCTTAGGATCTCGCCTACCCGTGGCGTCATTCATTTTGGCGTACGGGAAAAGCTTAGTCCTAGGTATATAGGGCCGTTTGATATCCTTGAGCGAGTAGGTGATGTGTCCTATCGTCTCGCTCTTTCGTCGTCGTTACGTGAGGTGCATGACGTGTTCCATGTATCCCAATTACGACGGTATATCCCGGACCCGAGTCATATCCTTGATCATTCAAAATTGGTTGTTGGTACCAACCTTTCGTATGAGGAGAGACCCGTGTCCATATTGGACCAAAGAGAGAAGATACTCAAGAACAAGACTATCAGTTTAGTCCGTATTACTTGGGGTCATTACTCTTTGGGTGAGTCAACATGGGAGCGTGAGGATGATATCCGATCGCGTTATCCCGACCTGTTTGACTTATAAGGTATAATGTCTTTTTTATGCCTTATGCTTTAATTCCTTGTTTGCATGAATGATTGTATGATTGATTGATTAGTCATATATTGCTTATGATTAGTATAGCTTGTCCCGACATCTCTAGCCTCTTGATTAAAATTTCGAGGACGGAATTCTTTTAAGGTGGGTAGAGTTGTCACCCCTGTTTTCCGTTATACGTATTTCTAGTATACGTGTACGGAAATCCTGACCCATATTTTTACTTATCTTGTCTTGCTAGCTAGCATTGGTTTAATCTTGCTTAGGTTTATCATGGCATATCATGGTTTAACTTGGTTCATTGTGGTTTGGCTTGGTTTATTTTTCCATGGTTCAACATGTTAACCCCCAGCATTTAAAAGCCACCAACCTTCTCTCTCCTCCATTACTTCTTCTTCTTCATTTACTTCTCCCACCCACCAAAGAAAAACACTAGGCAAGTGCAACTTGCCTCATGAAGGAACCCTCCATTTTATTGTTCTAATCTCTTCTATGCAACATTCTAAGCCACTTTAGTTCTTGTCATTTTGCATTTTCATGTATAAATTTGTGTAGACCTAACTTTGTACCATTTTAGGATTTTCTTAGGTTTTGATCTAGTAAACAACCTTGTTTTCAAAAACTAAGAGTTCCACGTGGTAGAGAATTTGATTTTACACAACTTAGACCTTTGAAAAGTCAGATTTCATTGTGTTTGACCGAGTTATGATCATTTGAAGATCATGGGTTCCAAGACTTGTGCTCTCGGCCAAGACTTGGAGAAGATGATGAACAGTATTTGCACACTATGAAGTGCAACTCTGTGGGTGCATAGCCAGATCATGTGGGCGCATAAGTCCATGTGTGGGCGCATAAGTCCATGTGTGGGTGCATAGACACCCTTGTGTTTGGGCCCATAGACCTTCATGTGGGCGTATGACCTGCACTGGATGGTGCTTGAGCCCCTAACTTGTTATCCTTTAAGGCATTTTCATGCTTGTTTGGGCGCATAGACTTCTCCCTCTTGGGAGCATAGCTCACCTTGGGCTTGCATCATTCATAGACCCATGTTGTGCCAATAATAGGCGCATGGCTCCCTGACTTGGGCGCATATGGCCATGAGACTTGTAGTGCATTCTGACTTGTCCCTTCCCGTTTGGGTGTATAGCCCTAGGACCCATGTGTGGGCGCATGCACCCCTTTGGGCGTATGATGTCCCCAGGTTCCCCTTTCTTAATTTTTGTACCCATTTTATATTCTTACGCCTTTTCGATATGAACTCGACATGAACACGATGTGAGCATGACATATTAATGGAATGATAGCACTTGATGGTGGCCGTTATGGCACAACCTTGACATGATAACTTGTACACGACATGTTATGTGAACACGGCATGATAGATGAACATGAACGTGGTAATAGCATGACAGTGGCCCGTCAGGCGCACTCCAGACAAGAACATGACAGGCCAGTACATGATAGTAGCCCGTTGCGGCGCACTCTTGACAAGTAAATATGACATGTAACCTTGAACGTCGTTGCGACGGCTATCTCGACTTGCTAAGTAAATTCTCGTCTTGACACCGTAGGTGCTTGCTTGAAACTTGTTTATACAAGCTACTAGTCTAGTCTCGTCTTACATCATGTCTAGGACATGAGTCCCTGGTTACCACGGTCAGGGATTCATACTGAATCTAACTAAGGTTAATGACTAGATTGATCAAGTAGTTCATTCTAAAGAAGATTTTCCCAGTTACAGACAATCCTGTTATCCCGACCAAACCTGATGGACTTATAGCCTGCCGTCGAGTAGGGCACATTTCTAGTCCACTGTCATATGGGACACACTCATGAAACAAGTACATGGCACACTGTTATGTGTTGCACTCTAAGCCATCTAATAATTCTGGATAACTTTGGTAATCAACCTTGCCTGGATAACCTGGATAGTTGCATGGCCTGTGGCTGCTGGAACATCTCATTACATCTTGCTAGTAACTAGGCTTGTGATAACCCTAGCTAGTTAAAGTATCAAGTCGTACTCTTTCTTGGCCGTTGATGGATTAGTCCAGTCTTCTTGTCTAAGCAATGCAGCCTATGATTATTTTAGCACATGCTTGTTCATGCTTTACTCTTGTCGATAATTGGTTGGAGACTAAGCTCTGTTTAGGTGAAGGGTTACAACCCCGGTCCTTGTTGGTTTACGTGTTGTAACTTGGCTACCGAAATGGTCCCTTAGTCGTCTTATCGTTTATCATCTTGTTTTTTCTCTAACTCATCTTTTGTTATCCTTTATGTCTCATGTGCTAATATGCTAGT
>JANAVB010040818.1:18878309-18968309 GCA_029216955.1 Iris pallida | reverse complement strand
ATTCCTTCTCCTCCCCCAAAGCCTCTCTCCTTCCTCATATTTTCTTCCAACCCACCACCACCACCACCACTACTACAACTGCTGTTGCTGCCGTTGCTGCCTCCGCTGGCCGACATCGCCGGCCAAGCAGCCCGCCGCCGCCGGCTCACCACCCTCCAACACCACCACTCCACTCCTTCCACCTCTAATTTTAATCCAAGTAAGAACATGTTCTTCCCCAATTCCAAACCTAGGTCAAAATTAGGTTAATTATATATGAATGTGTATATATAAAATCTAAATCCTTGATTTGGGTTATGTTAGGAAAAGGTTTGGAGAACACCTAGGTCTTCATCAAAAAAAGGCAAGTCCTCATCCTAGCTTCTCATTCAATTTTCCTTTATCATTATTTGGTTAAATTAGAAATTATAATCTTGATATTAGGAATAGATACAAATATGGATGAACACAACAAGGAATCTATGTATATGTCATGGACACGTATCTTGACATAATATGTAGGGCACTAAATGGACACTTCTATTTTTATATATATATGTATGCGTAGATTGATGGTTGTTAGCATATAAAGAAAAGGATAATGTTCATGTATGCATATGCCTAATTAATTTCCTATATATATATATAACTAGTTTTATATGTATATAAATATATATAGAGATGTATGGACACAACTTATGGAATCGTATATACCATGGCTATATATGTATATAAATATGTTTCTTGACACAATTTAGGGATACAACTTACATATATATTATAAATTAGAAATCTACATACTATGAGTTTTATACACACTTAGTATGATATGTATATACTAGGTTATATTTAGTTTAGTTTTGAAATACGTAAGTTTGATAATTTATCAATTTAACACAATATTTTAATTCTATCTAGATTTGAAATTATACTTATTTGACATATTTTGTTGTGATCACTTGGTTAATATAGGTATTTATAGGTACCAGTATATGAAGGTAACCCCACCTATAATTTTTTAAGTTAAAATAGCTATTTTGTGCCTCCTAAAAGCTAGTTTATATTATATAGTAAGTATAGATTGATTTTGAACATATTAGAGTTGAATTTGGAAATCTATTCATTATGTGATTGTGCTTAGAAACTTGTCCGATATAATTTATACTAAAAATTGTGTATTTGAGCTTGTGTAGAACCAAAAGAACACTATTGCAAATAAATAAGATAACTAGCTCGATAAGGTATGAAGTAAATTCCTTATTTCAATATTTCTTATATATTATAACTGCGTGGTTACCGGTGTTGAGAGTTGCTCCACCGAAGGGGTCGGCGAACCCGGAATATTATATTGCATGGTTCCGGTGTTGAGAGTTGCTCCACCGAAGGGATCGGCAAACCCGAGTTCTTATTTTTTATTGATAAAATATTATGTTCATCAGATCCATAAATATGGCTGGAGCATTAGTTAGCCCAAAAGGTATAACTTGAAACTCATTCTAAAAGCTATTTTCGGTATATCCGCCTTTCTAAATTTTACCTGGTGATATCCCGATCTGAGGTCAATTTTGGAAAATACCGTTGCTCTGGTCAAACAATTCCTCAATCCTTGGCAACGGATATTTATTTTTGATAGTCACTTTATTTAAGGCTCTATAATCTATTACTAACCTCAGACTTCCATCTTTCTTTTTTTACAAATAACACAGGTGCTCCCCAAGGAGATCCACTAGGTCTGATAAATTCCTAAGTCAACAATTCCTTGATTTGTTTATTCAATTCAACCAATTCTTCCTTGTTCATTGGATAAACTTTCTTTGCAACAGGTGCGGCTCCAGGAATTAGATTAATACAAAATTTAACGACCCTATCAGGTGGTAATCCTGGTAGTTCATCAGGAAATATATCCTTAAATTCGTCTACAATCTTGGGCAATTCTACTACTTGGTTCTAAAAATTTCTTCCTGATGGTAATTCGAATTTTTCTAATTCTTTTCCATCAAATTCCTTCTCATCTCTGATAAATTCATGTATATCCTTACCGGGTAGTGAAAATTGTACCTTTCCTTGCCTACAGTCTATAATTGCTGAGGCCAAGGTTAACCAGTCCATCCCAAATACCACATCATAGTTATTCATGGGAAATACTAGTAATCTAGCCTTGAAGCTTTCTCCTCCCAATTTAATTGGGCAATTTCTAAGTATTCGGCTAACCTCTACAATACCATTACCCGTAAGGATTTTTAAATTTTTGGCTAGGATTGAGTGATTATATAATACATGGATATAAAAGATGCAGATATAAATGAGTGAGTTGCTCCAGAATCAAATAATACTGATACGGGTCAGATTTAGAGACCTATATTGGTTGAGATCCTAAGTTGTATTCTTAGGAAGTCTAACAAGAACCCTAGGATAAGGTACTTGACATTATTAGTGCTTGAAGAAGAATGCACGTAATAGAAAGAAATGACTTAGTAAGGGAAACCTTTTGTCTGTTGTACCACTTTTGTAAATCAGCAGATGAAAATAGCTCTGTATAAGGTTAGAAAGGGTAGAAATGTGTTAGTATGTAAGGATGACTCCCTGAAAGTATATTGTCCTCTTGTGAAATAAATAAAAGTATGCGTATTTATATCTGATCTTTCTGATTTGCAATTGATCTTAGTTTTGCAAATTCATCTTCCTTTAATAGGTAATTTAGTATTCCTGAGTCAATATTCTTTTAACCTCATATTAAGAATTGTAAATTCTTAATATCTAGGAAAATGTCTTCTCCTCCAACTCAAAAGTCGGCGCAACCTAAATCTTCAGAACCGCGGACGGCTGATGTTCTTGAAATTTTCCAGAAGGTCTTAGAGACTAATGTCCAGCAAATCCAACTTGCTCAAGCCACATCAGCTAGAATACTAGAAAGGCTTGATGTCGTTCCTACACACAAAACTGGAACAATCCAAGACTTTAGGAATATAAATCCACCTAATTTCGTAGGGACTGAAACTCCTTTGGAAGCGGTTCAATGGTTAAAGACTATCGAGGGATTATTGAAGGGCGCCAAGATCGTGCCATATGATGTGATGTTTCTAGTAAGAATACAACTAAAAGATGTGGCTGAACACTGGTGGAGCGCTTAGCACCCTGAAGACTCCAATGAGATTATATCCTGGAAAAAATTTAAAAGGAGATTTGAAGAAAGGTTCTTTCCCGCCAGCGCCAGGATGGAGCTAGAAAGGAGATTCATATATTTGAAGCAGAATAAGACCTCTGTCGATGTGTACGCGACAGAATTTACAAGACTTAGTCGATATGCTTCCCATATGGTAGCCACGAAAAAGGCAAAGATAGCCCAATTTCGAGAAGGACTAAATGATAAATTAAAGATGAAGGTCATACCTTACGCATGTCAGACTTATGCGGAGGTGGTTGAAACAGCTAGAGACCAAGAGAGGATGCAAAATGATAAGATTAACTCGAAGATAGGAGGGCAAAAGTGAAAGATGGAAACTAGCTCCCCTCAGGGTAGGAACCCAGGGTAGGGACAACAAAAATATATCCAAACCGAACAAAATAAAAATCGTCAGAACTGCAAATATTATGGGAAGCCTAGACATACAAGGAATGACTGTAGAAAGCTTCAAGGAAGGTGTCTCAGATGTGGATCATCTAAACATCAGATACAACAGTGTCCTCGACAAGCCACTGGAAGACTTGAGGTGCAGAACAATTCGCAAGGATTCCGGCCAAGACCTCTACTTCAAATGAATGGGCCAAGGCCTATGACTCATGCAGCACCTTCAACTCAAGCTCGCATACCTACCGGATACCAGCAGAGGTCAGCCCTAGCACCCCAAGGGCATTAATTCCTTCAAGCACAGAAGGCTGGTCAGGGCAACAACAAAAATAAGAAGAAGCATAGACAAGCTTTTATGATGAACGTCAACGAAGAAGAAATGGCCGGAGAAGTGATGTTAGGTACCACAACATCAATACAAAAGAATATAATAAATGTGTGACTGGAATAAAATATAAGTCTGAAATAATCAAATACAAGATCTGTCTGAGATAATCAAGTCTGGTGGAAATATATCCACTAAAACAAAGTACAATGCTGGAATAGTAAAATACGGAGATAAAAAAATAGTCAGGACATAGCTAGCTAGATAAAATATCTATGACTCTAATCAGCTATCAACCCCTGGATCAGGAAAACTCTTCAGGTACAACCTTCAGGTCCTCTGCAAGATATCCGGGCTCGATGCCTGGTCTATAAACTGTTGGATAAAGGTACTCGTCCAGATCTGGAAAATAACCAGGTCCTCTAGGGACATTACAAGATACAACAACTGTCACGACTCGTACCCAGTGTAGGGGCACGAGAAGTGGGTACGTCCAGCCTACGTCGCAGTGTCGGCGGTAGAACGTTGTCCTAGGTTACTATCTAATCAACAACTCACGCAATTATATAATGTACTTGTCAATCTCAACTCCGAACGGAGGACAAGTATAGATATAATGAAATCTCAATCACAGTATAAGCACGATACGATAACACAGAAGTTATAACTAAGACTAAATAACAACAACCAACTACTAAATAATAATAATCTCAAAACAAACAATATCTCAACTTATTACAATTCAAGTTTTAAAACATGAAAACTAAACCAAGTCAACTAGCTAGTCTCCCGATCACTCCTGAGTGTCGGAGCCAAAGGTAGCTAAGCCATCTCCTGGTCCATAGTAAGTATGGCAAGTGTCCTCGGGGCAAGCATCTGTAATATTTTTAACAGGTCCAGTCCGGACAGGAACGAGTACAACTCATCAAGAAATCCTAAGTAAATGACAGAGAACTATAACAGTTATAGACAGTTGTATTGATGAACATGGCAGTTTATATGAGTAATGATGTAGAGAAATAGTTAAGGTACAAGAAAAGTAAAGTAACTAAACAAGAAGAGAAGCATGGCAATGAAGACTGTAAAATATAATCTAGCTGAACTAGAGTAACATGATATAAGTCCAGACAATATAATATGAGTCAAGTGTAATCCCAATGTGAGTCCAGACAATGTAAATCTAATACCAGGTGATTCCAGTAGAAGATGAGTCCAGTATAAGTTGAGTCCAGTATAAGTGGAGTCCAGTCAGTGATCAAAGGTTCCAGGGTGAGTCCAGACTATACTCTAACAGTGTGTTTTAAAATATCGAGATCGACATGTGAACGGCTGTAGGTAATACGTCACACCGCACACTCGGCCAAGTATGGGATGGCTATCATTCCAGTATAATTCCAAGAAAGTGGTTCCAGTATTTGGGTATGTTCACATGTCTACTCCAATATTTCCCTGCCCAAAAAGTATAAGTGAATCCATAACCCGACACGAGAATAAGTACAAGTCCAGCCAGAATATGAATGATACAGTAAGTGATTCCAGGGTGATTCTAGTAGATGATTCCAGTAGTGGTTCCAGAAATGGAGGCCAGACATGAATAAATGAGTGTCGCATGAAATGGATCCATTAATATCAAATCGTGTTTGTAATAGAGAATCAAATAGAACTAACTACAACTGAAGTACAGTAATCGACATTTAAATGAAAGAACTATCATAGAATGTACTCGCCTGATACCATGTGCAACTGATGAAAATAGATATCTGCACCGGAGTCACAATGTCCTAAATAGAGCAGTATGGGTCATGATATGTAAAATACAAAAAATGAAAGATACAATGCAATCGACATGATTTCTAGGTCAACTAGGTCAAAGTCAAATTTTGGTCAACCTTGGTCAACTACGCTAGTCAACTAGGTCCATCCTAGTCCAGTCAAGTCTCACTAGGCCTAACCAAGCCTATACTAACAACCAAGCACCATCACAAAGTTACAAATCAACACACATTATATATACATGTCAATATTCTACATTACCAACTTGTATTCCTACATTACATGTATACATTCACATCATGCATACTTGCATTACCTACATGCATACCTATATGCATACATACCTATATGCCAATGCATTTGATTACCTACATGCATACATATTTACAATGCATATAATTAGATATCATGCATATACATTGCATAATGTATCCTACATGCATATTGCATGTATTATCCACACATTGCATAATTATACTAAAATCATATGGAAATTATACATACAACATTCAATATACTCTCACATCCTAAAACAATTATACATCTACCTTCATTGCCACCTACCTATATAGTTATCAAACTCACCCTAAACTCTCTTTAACTGCTGACCCACATGTATCTTAACCAAGCACCACTGATACAACATGGCCACACACTCATCACTCATACACTCACATATGTCCTCATCTAAATCTTGAACTCTTGTTACTCATCACAGGAAGAACCTTATCCCTACCTAGTAACCAAGCTACTGAGAACACTACACACACTCACAATTTCTGATACACAAAAACACTCTAAGATAGGAAGCTACATGACACATTAAACTACTCACACTCACTTCCAAAAAGACTTGGTTCACCTTCACATATGTACAAGTATTGACACTCAACTCACACAAATCTAAATCTAACACACACATCAACTCACATGTAAAGGTCAAGTGGCCAAATGGCCAAAAGTTCACATTGTCACCCCTTGACTAATACTAATCCATATCCTAACCTCTGATACATATGTATCATAACTGATACATGCTCACCCTTCACACCAGTTAGCCTCTACTGCCAGAGGCAGCCCATAAACTCACAAACCACCCCATGAGCCACACTCTCAAGTGTCTCCAAACCCACATACACTCTTAAATGAAACTCTTCTAGACTAAATGGCCAAATGGCCTATTGCCCACACTTATAATTCGGATACCTCCTCACAATCTGAACATATATAGAGACACACACACACACTCTAATCTTTCCAAAAGATAAAACTGAGAATCATATACATATAGATAAAAGCATATATAGATAACTAAAAACTCAGATTCAATCTCAGGAACAGGAATTAATCCCAACTACTTAAACCAAAACTGGGAACCAGGAAACAGGGACTGAACTGATCTCTATTCGACACACATATGTGTATATATATATATATATATATATATATATATATATATATATATATATATATATATATCAATGCATACACATACATTATTACAACCATGCATCCATTGATCTCAGGACACTTCTCAACCATTCAAAGCCTAAACATCAACTCTGATATCAAATCTGAACCTTAAATACAAAGAAAACCTAAACTCGATAACCCAAAATTGAAATATCAAGTTTCAGTTTAAAACAGTAAAATGACAGGAAGAATGCCAAATCGAAAACTAAATCCCAATTAAAACCCAAATTCAGTGGGTTCAAAGTGTTCCTCCTATAAGTATCTGTCCTAGGGGTATTTGTGTCCATGCAAATGGATACGAGGTGTCCAAGAATCAAAATGCCCACTCTGCCAGAACTGGTAGTTGAGGCTGCCTCGTGTAGCCATATCGAGGAGGATAGAGCTCGACACGTGGCACGAGGAGTCTCATGCTCATGCACGTGGCTAGGGTAGGTCTAGGGCTAGGTATTAGGGTGCCTGCATCGAGTCGAAGTCATGTCGTGTTCGAGTTATTAGGGCGTACCAGAGGGAGATTTTCGTGTATACAGTAACAGTGGAGAATCAGTGCAGCCTCGATTCCTTCGCGCACAGTCGACGAGGACCCATAAAATTTTATGGGTATAATGTCAGACACTAGGGCCACGTGTCCACCAAATATCGTGTTATGAAGTGTCGTAAAGTGTCGTGAAGTATCGTGTCGTGTCCGCTGTCGTATTCGAACAGCAGGGGACTGCACAGTAACCGTGTTGTGTCTCGTGCGTGCGTGTGTGTCCTATTTTGGACACAAAAGGTATCCAGAAACATGCTCAGTCATATATATAATTAGTCTCCATATATGGGGCTACCTGAATCTGAAATTTGTTTTAAAAAACGAGAACAAACAGTCCACAGTGGCATTTCCATAAATACTTGCACATATACATATACACGTGTCTGATACGGACACCAAACGGATACGATTTCCTACCAAATTTGAGGGACAGCCAGGGGACACCTAGATCTAGCCTAATATGCAAATAAATTAGAATAATAACTCAATTTGAGGGGTTTTACATATAGGTGCAATGACCAAGAAAAGCCCCAAATTAATTGATTCTCGTTGCTAGCCAAATCCTCCAAATTGCTCACAAACTGAAATCACTCTCCATGAATATCAAATAGAGAATGATTAGAATCTATTGTAAAAGATTTGGTTCAAAAAAAATTAAAATGGATTTAATATGAATTAGGAAAGATGGGTATTACCTTTCCTTTCTAAAAGTTAGAATGACACAAAAGAGACAAGAACAAAGGAATGAGAGTTTATATAGGGTGGGGATCCCTATGTGGCTGGTCATAAAGGAAAGAATTAGGGTTAGGGTTTCACTAATGGGCTATGGGCCAAGTTTTATTAGTCATGGAATTAAAATCATTAGTCATAAGTCATGAACCTAGTCTTTATTTCTCATATTCAAACTTGATTCTATATGACTAAAATTGGGTTGACTTAAGTTAGACTAGGGTCACACCATGCTAACCAAGTCACCATAGCTAGAGTCAACATCTAGGTTGGTCTCTTAAGTCACAACTAGTAAAAGTCAAAATTAACAACCATCAATCCAATAATTAATCAAAATAATTCTAATAAGTCAAAATGACCAAATTATCCCTAGGCTAAAAATGATAAATAAATATCCCAATCACATGGTTAGGCTCTAGGTCAGACAGTCTCTAGGGTTTCACTGGCAGCACATAAAAATCGCAAGTCATGACTTAAAACAAATTTTAAATTGATTAAAAAAATCACCAAAAATTATAATGTGATATAAATATCAATAAATAATAATTATAATTTCAAAAGTTCAAAATTACCCTCATTTGGAAAACTGGGGGTTACAACAACTAGCTACAATATGAGCAGTAAAAGTAATATACATTAACATGAATATAACTGACAAGGTAAACTATCCATCTAAGTGTAATGCACTTGAAGACTACTTTGGAATCGCAGGTAGGTAAGGAGTGATATTAGCGTCAACTAATATCGCGAATATACTAGCATACTCTCGTCCAATTTGAAGACTAGTCCGTAGACGATAATAGAATATCCACTAGTATAGTCTATAACAGGGCAATAGTGAGGACTTGGTAAAAGTAACGACCATGCGCATCGATAGATGGAGCTTCAGCACATCTTACAGACACTACTTCGAAGAGTAGTGCCCATGCGCATCAGCAGGAAGAGCTTTAGCACATCTTCAAGACGCTACTCCGAGAAGTAAATTCTCATGTGCATCAGCAAAATCAGGCATCGACGCTCATTGAACACCTACTTGCAACAGGCGGCCGTACGTCCCCGTGCACTCTGGCATCAGCGAACGGAAAGTCATCGACGTCGACAGCCTCCGAGGCCGGCTGCTTCCTTCAGGCCTTTTTCGTACTTGTTGTAACCGCTTTGAGAGCTCTAGGGGCCCTCGATCTCTTGGGAGCCATAGCAAAAAACTAGGGTTTATTTTTTTGGCTTAAGGAAGATGAAGAAATTTCTCTCTGAAAAAGCTTGAAGGAGAACAAATGGCAGAAAGTCTTGCTCTCTCCGAACAAAGCCCTACAGAGGAACTTTATATTGAATGAATCTTGGGTTTAATCTTTATTGGCTGGACAAAATCTAGTAGAATCAATCTAGACCCTCCCTATTGGGTTAGGGTAACATAGAATAGGTTCTAACTCAAGTGGCTGGGCTAGTTTTGAGTCAGGTTGGTTAAATAGGTAAGGTAAGTCTGAAAATGTGCCTTTCGTGACCTTTGTGTATAAGTAGCACACGAGGACTCAATTGGGTGGCACATTAGTGGTATGTGTGTAGTGGCTTCGAGTGGATCATAATCTGTACTCCCTCTGGCTGGATGACTGGTACAGCCTGGCTCCAATCTGTACTCCCTCTGGCTGTAAGTCCTCGGCTTGAAATACTTCTGGTATTCCTTGTCTACTATGGTCTATCAACATCTGGATACTCTGTTGGAGAACAAGATCTCATCATTATTGTGACTCCATCATTTCCTTGATAATCCCTATGAGTGCAGGTACATCGAGCTGATCTGGAACTACCTCCGCTCGGACTGCTGACTGTACGGGCACAGCTAGATGATCGGGATGGACTGACATCTCTGCCCTCGAGTTAACTCTCGACTCTGTATCTAAATGCTGAGACTGATCTGTTTGCCATTAAAATTTTTTGATTGCAAATTTTAATACAAACATAACAGTGTTACAATATAGGACTTAGATGTAGTCCTAGGAGTACACTTTTGTTTATCTGGGTCCCTTGTGCCAATGGAGTGAGTGGTAATGCGATGACTCCGTTGATGATCTGACGACAGTTATCGGTTCTCTGAAGACTTGGATTGCTCTGGGTGCTGGAGCTTGCTGAGAGGAGAAAGACGTTGAGTGTCTGTATCTGCCTCTCTGGTGGTATGTTCGTTCGTTGTATATTCTGTCCGTGTGTAGGTCGGTCCAGAAGAAGGAAATGATCCCTCTATTTATAGTTTTGCAGGCTGGCTGCTTATGCGCACATATGTAGGATGCGCCTGGACGCGGGGATGCCACGTGGTGATTGCTGATGGAGGCGCATGGACGATGCGCCCTGATCGGGGGGTTGAATTCTTCATGCTGCTATTGTGGACCGACACGTAGCAGAAAAGAGGATCTTTCTGTTGCTGAGATCTTGGATGAGTTGAGTCAAAGGACACGTATAGTCGACCCATGGCTCGGAGATCTCTGATTTGGTGGGGAATGATCTGGTAGGATGTGCCTAGGATTGGGCGCATGAGGAGACTTTAGCTCGTAACCTTTAGGAGTCACGAACCATTCTGGGCGCATGGCTTTCGAGGCGCATGCAGAGCTTCAGTAGTGACTTTATTCCTGTCTTTTGGGATCAGGGAGAAGTCTAGGGCGCATGGCTTTTGAGGCACATGCAGAGCTTTAATGATGAATTTTCTTCTGTCTTTTGGGATCAGAGAGGAGTCTGAAGCGCATGGCTTTTGAGGCACATGCGGATTTGTGCGCATGGCTGCGGAGGCGTATGCGAGATGGTTGGGTGGCCACGTGGCAGTAGCCGTCGAAGGGAAGTAATGATGACATTGGCGATGCTTCGTCTTCTGAAAAAGCTGCCGACTGTTCAGAATTTGGGGGGCGTGCTGCCAACCCTGTCAGTTCGGCATTTAATGTTTTCGACATTCGATGGACAGCTGAGTGGGCGCGTCGATTGGCGTTCCACTAGGCGTATGGGGACGCATGGGGGGCGTATCCCCTGTGATGCACTTGGAAGGGCACGTCCGTGTGATGCGCGGTCTGGCCGGCGCATCTACTTTGTGACACGTCTTTATGGTATGACTGTTACGATCTTCGAGTGCTTTAAATAGCTGTTTTGACTTAGCTGAATTCGAAGCGTCCGGTTCATCCATTTAATGCAAATTTATTGCACGGAATTCGGAGAGCCATCTACTTGGCGCATGGGTTTGATTTGCCCGGCCTATAAATAGTGGCATGGAGAGAGGGTTTGCTTCTCGTTCTCTCACGTCTTTCCGACATGAACTTGTGTGCTTGAATGCATTCTGTTGGCGAGATGCTCCTGAGGGTGAAGATACGATGCAATGTCTTCGTTGATACACTTGAAGGTGACTGTTACATCCAAAAGTCAGAGTCGAGGGCTTCCGAGGCAGGCGGAAGGTGCCTGTTGCATCCAAAGATAGGGATGTTCGAGCCTCGTCTTCGTTGTACAGGAAGAGCCGCAGATCGGAATTACGGTGCTGCGGCTTTGGGGGCTCTTTCTTCCTTCAAAGTGGGTGTCGCCCACTCTGGTTGTGTTGAAAGCTGCTCCTTTAGCTGCAGTTTCGATCACGATCTTCCTTGGCCTTTAGAGGCTCTTTCGAAGTCTCCTCTGGCCACAGGTTGGCTTGTGGTTCTTTTCCTTTCCTCAGCTAGAGGGTTGATTGCCACCCTCGTTCTGCTCAATAAATGCTTCATTAGTCGAAGTATTTTGACGGTGGTAAGCCTGGTTGGAAGAGCGACACATAACTAGGCTGCTGAAGGGATGCACATAACTGAGCTACTGAAGGGATGCACATAACTGGGATGTACATAACTGAACTGCTGAAAAGGATGCGCCCTGCTGAGGGCGCTTGGTGGGATGCGCCTGGCTGAGGGCGCATGTTGATTGCTGTGCCTACTTGAGGGCGCATGTTGGCTGCTGGCTGTAGACTTAGGATCTTTTTTTTGTAGAAATTCTCCTTTGTACAGTCTTTCTTAGACATGTAATAGACTTTTATATGTTAAATAAAAAGTCCTCTTTCAATGTCTATATTTGTTGCTTTTTACTGTGAAGTACCTTGTCCAAGCTCTGGCACATGTAGTCTGGCGCATAGACTTTCTGGTTCTGAAATTCCATGCTTCTACAAGACCCCCTTCAAAGTTTTCAAAACTTTTGGATAAGTTTTGGAATACTTTGAATAAGAAGCATGGTAATGGAGGCGCATGACCGTCGGGGCACATAGATACTCCGCACATCAGTGATGGGGCGCATGCTCCGCTCAGTTAATGCAAATGATGACGTCTTGGTAACCGAAAAAGATTAATGATGATCTTTTTTGGTTTTATTTGTAGTTATCTTTTCAAAGAACCCGAGGCGATGGCTGAGATCACACATCATCAGTTCATGCGTGCGACCAAGCCCTATAAATAGGCGAGAGATGGAGAGAGAGAGTTCTTCTTCTCCTTGCTTTTGCTTTCTTTAGAGTTCTCCTTCAAAAACCCTAACTTTTCTTCTCTCAAAGAATGGCTCCCAAGACTCCTCGCGGCGATACTGGCAAGGACAAAGGAAAAGAACCTGTGAAAGCTGCGGCGGCTGATGTTCCCCGTCGACCTGTCGAAGTTCGGCCGGAGGTGGTCGGTAAGTTTCATTTTATGTACACCAACGCACATAGACCTTGAGTCTTTGATGATGTGTCGAGGTTTTTGCCGCCGACGCGTATGGGTTTAAGCCCTGAAGATGCGCCAAGGCTCTACTGCTGACGCACATGGGGTTAGACCCTGATGATGTACCGAAACACTATGGCTGACGCACATGGGTTTAGACCCTGATGATGCGCCGAAGCACTGCTGACGCACATGGGTTCACACCCTGATGACGCGTCGAAGCTCCGCTGCTGATGCGCATGGGTTTACACCCTGATGATGTGCCGAAGCTTCTTTTTCAGATGCGCTATGCGCTTTTGATGAGACTCAGATTCTTTTGTTATTTCTAACATTTTTTGAATCTTTGCTAGTGTCGATGCCTATCCCACTCTTGAATGAAGTGCTTCTGGACGCTGCCCTCTGCCAGACGGGAGTAGATTATAACAAGGAAGTGATAAACCCTGCTCAAGCTGCTATTATGCTGGATCAGCATCCCGAGAGAATGACTCAAATCCGGGAACAGTAGTATGGGTTCCTCAAACGGATGATGGAGCGTGGTGTTTTGAAATCTGACACATCTGATAAAGTGACCTTCATGAAGCCTGAGTTCCTGTTTGGGGACCGCCTTACTTCTACTGAAGCAACGGTGTTGAAGGTCAAGGAAGACTGGTTTTTTACAGCAAAGGGAGTGCATATGACTGTTAAGCAACTTGAACATCAATGGCCTTTGACGGCCTTCTGTCGTCTTGCTTCCAAGAGGAGGATGTCTTGGGATCTTACTCCCCCTCAGGGGGAGCGGTGACTGGCATCATCAAAATTGATTCTACCTCCGATCAGAAAGATACTTTGACCGCAGTGCGGTCTGGGTCTTCTTTCACCTGGCGGACTCTACATCCTGGGAGCATTTACAGTGATGTTCCCCTCGATACATTTACTTATAGTGCCTTGACTTTTGCACATCGCATGCTGTTCATGGAATGCTCATACCCGAAAGGAGTGTTTCGGGTAGAGGGTTGGTGTCATTACGTTTCCAAATGGGATAAACTGACACTCTGGGTTTTGTCGCGGTTTCGGACTGAGCTCCGAGAGATTGGGCTGACTGTCGCGATTCGTGCTACCCAGGCAGGTGTTGACATTAACAGGCATATGTTCCTCGCACTCTTAGAGATGTTTGATATCCATATCGGGACCTTTTTTTACTCCAGTGGGGGAGTTAGGGCTCGCACTTCATGAGATGTATGAGGTATCAAAGCTCCCTTGGGGATCGGAACCCTATGAAGAGTACTTTCTGACCAACGAAGAGTTTCAAGTCCTGGGGGACAAGGCTGAGGAGATGACGGCCGTCTTTAAGGAAGTAGCGAGTCATCATTACTATATGCAGAGAAGGGATAAGAGCGGGTCACAGCCTCATATGACCGCTTGGAGAGATTACATCTTTAGGCAAGACCAGGGGGATCCCTCGTAGTTCTCCACTCTGCCAGCGCTCTCTCGTAGCGAAGTGCTCTCTGAGATGAGCAGGTTAGGTAAGAATAATCCCCGGGAGAACGAGGACCAGCAGTCGGATGAACGCTCCTACAACTGTTTCTGGCATCTTGCTCATCGGATGTCGTCGAAAGCAGTATTGGTCGCGTATCTTATGGTTTGGCTTCGGGATTACGTCTTCCCGGGTGGATCCGGCTCTGTAGAGAGGGTGACCCGGAACTTAATCCTGCCAGTTGTGAAGTTGGTCTTTGGCCGGTGCTTGGCTCTACTCCCCGCAATGGTATGTAACCTACTGCGAGGTTTACGCAAGTTCGCGGGAAATGTGATTCATGACCGAGGTCGAAAAAATAACTTCCCATGCGCTGAACTGCCATTTCACTATTTGATGGGGTGGTTAATTTTATACCATCCCAATGTAATGAGTCCGGGTTCAGAAGAAGACTACAGGGATGCATTCCTCCGTCGTTTCCACCAGAGGAGTTGGTCGCACACTGGCGTCCCTGTTTGCAGAAGGGTTTTATCCCATCTTCAGGGATGGAAGATCACCAAAGTTGGTCCAATCTTCTTGGGTTTTGAGGCCAACGAAGACTTAAGGGATTCAGGTGAAGACGCCACCGCTCTGCCGCCATGGGGATTCCGCTGGTTGTAAAGTATTTGGCCATCCCATCTGGTGTACCGGAACAGGAATCAGTGATTCATGGAACCGTATTTACTGAGCCGCTTTGCACGACAATTCGGTTATGCTCAGCTGATGTTGGACAATTCCAGTATCACCCTGGGGTATGCTGGAAGTTTGTTGGATGGTGCACGAGCTTGGCATTACTATAATGCCGGATGTACCGGAGCTCGCTTTACATTGCCCGTCCCGGATCCGCGGCCGCCCATTCTTTACTCGGCAGCCAAATTTTACTGTGTTATGGCTGTCGCGACTCCTGGATATGATAGGGAGACCAGTCTTATCGCAGGCACCCAGTTAACAGCGTTTGGGGACATGCCGGCGAAAGCCCGATCGTACCGTCCGTCAGGGGCGGGTTATCGGGGTACCCCTGCCGTGTCCACAGGGGGTCAGGCAGGACCCTCGATCGATCAATCGAAACGATGTGCAGATGCAGGGGCTGGATCTCCTGCGTCGAAGAAGCCGAAGAAGGCATCGTCACCGACGGTGTCATCGGATTCTGCATCTTTAGAGGTAAGGATGTCCTGCATAGTCTGGCTTGGGTTCAACATTTCATGTAATCAATGCTTCCCCTTTTTGTAGGAGCCGCTAAAAAAAGGCCTCGTACTCCAAAATCTGGTGGGAGCAGGCCAAAGGAGATGGCGGGCTCGTCTGAAGTGCGCATCCCGCCGACTATGATGTCTCCCATGAAGGAAAATCCAGAGGATGTTGTTGTCGTGGAGATTCCAGCATCCCCAGATTATGTCAGAAGGGAAGCTGAGGATGTAGCAGCTTCCGAGATGATGAAGGCCGCCGCGGGGGCCTCGGATGCCGAGGGTCCAGCAGGCACGCGACTTCCTGGTGATGAAGTGGAGTGGAGTTCGTCGTCTTCGGATGACGCTGCTCCAGAGTTGCAAGAGCCTGTTGCGGGGGCAACAGAGATGGTTGGAACAGAGGAGAGGGTTGATTCCCCTCCTTGTCATGATGATGGGGGGTCGGCTGCAGCATTGTCGAGCCCTACCCCAGACTCAGCGACGGAAGCTGAGGTGGCTACCAATCAGGAGGTAGCGACAGATCCTGTCCCTGTAGAGGGATTTGATGAAGAGACTCGTCTGGCGGTCCCGACTCCTGGGGCGGGTCAGGAGACAAGTGTTGATCTCCCCGTTCTGCCAGGGGAGGTATTGGCTGCCAATAGCACGTTGGGGACTGAAGAGGTGGCCACTGACGTCGGTGGTACTTCCAAGTTCGGGAAGGGTAAGGGTGTGATGGAACCTTCTGTTGCTCCTTCCACTTGGGGTACTATCTCGACACCTGTGCCGGCTTCTTCTGCTCCTTTGGCTCCTCGGACTGGTAGCCCAGTCCCTGTTGATGAAGAGCCTATTGATGCCGAGGTTCCAGCCTCGCAGGTTGAGGTCGGCGGGTCTTCTTCCGGTCCGCCAACTGGGGTAGCTCCTCCAACCCCTGCTATGATGCCACAGGTGCTGGCAGACGCAGATGAATATGTGAAATTCATCGTTGAGGCAGTGTATAAAATACTGCAGAGAGGGGTATCGGCAGTGATGGATGCCAATGGGAGCTTTACGACATCAAGAACTCTGGCACTGCCTCATATCAACCTGATCCGTCTTCACCAGGGCCACGATCTTATGGCCGTCATTTTGGAAGCCACGGTGGCTGAATTGGACCAGCGGCTTTCTGAATTAGAGCGCATCCAGCAAAATGACCTCTCCGTCCTGATAGATGCATAGAAGGAGAAGCTGCTCGCCGAGACTGAGTCTTCCTACCAGGCCACTGTGAGTGTCTGGGAACGCGAAGTGGCTAAGACTGAAGCTGCAGTGGAGCGGTTATCTCAGTCTGTCACGCCCCAGAACCAGAATACTGGAGAGCGGGGGCGTACATAGCCAGCTACGTATATTGAAGTGCAACCCACCTCGCTATACGGTCACGGCTGTCTAGATACATGAGGGTTTAACTACAAGCCAACAGTCTCCTATGGTCATGAACAAGCCTATTGTTTCAATCTCAAGCAAGCAATAATAGTTACAAGATGTCAGAGCACCAAATACATAATAGCAAGGCGTCCCATACATTACATATTGGATGATCATGAAGCTAGTCATACAAAATGTCAAGACTAGCAAGAGTTTCAGTCATACATGATCAACCCTAGGATTTGTCAATCATGTTACAGCCCGTAGGCAGACAGTAAATAAAGGTACAATACGAGCTAACACGTGCTCATCGGCTAAACGCCTCAAAAGAATAATTTTACAATAAAGTGGGAGGACAAAAAGAAACCCACTCGTTGCCCTGGTTACGCCTGGTGGTCACCATCGGGCTGGAAGACAGGTGGATCCGCTGTTGCTGCTCCGATATCTGGCCACACAAAACCAGCTGGGTCAGACCCCAGAAAGAGCAAGTGCCACAAAGGAGGCTTCACTTAGGAACTAAGACCAGCATATCATAAATAAATAGTTAAGGTAATTAAAAGATAGTGATAATAGCTGAGATAACAATAATATATTGAACACGGAGAAACCATTCAAGTAGCCAGACTGCAACCCTTAAACCAAACAAGGACCGGGGTTGCAATCCTTCGCCTGAATAGAAACCCGCCTCAATTATTATTGATAAGGTAACAAGACAATAAACGAAGAGAGGACACAGAACTGCTCCGGAAGCCAGGTTACAACCCTTAAACCAAACAAGGACCGGGGTTGTAACCCTTCGCCTGAACAGAACTGGACCCCTGATCTTTATTGTTAAGGCCAGCATAATAATCATGGTATTGAAGTAAAGGTAAAACATGACGAGCATGACAGGGGGTTACAATAAGACAATAAACGAAGAGAGGACACAGAACTGCTCCGGGAGCCAGGTTACAACCCTTAAACCAAACAAGGACCGGGGTTGTAACCCTTCGCCTGAACAGAACTGGACCCCTGATCTTTATTGTTAAGGCGAGCACAATAAGCAGGACGATATATGATAAGATAACCATGGAACTATTCAGATAGCTAAGTTACAACCCTTAAACCAAACAAGGACCGGGGTTGTAACCCTTCATCTGAACAGAACTTGGTATCCCATCATTTATCGATACAAGAAATCATGTCATGATACAATCTTGTACAGGATCAGGATAAGACTAAGCTGGAATAAACTTCATCCAATCAATCACGGCCAATCAAGAGTACGGCTTGATACTTTAACTAACTAGGGTTATCACAGGCCTAGTTACTAGCAAGATGCAATAAGATTATCCCAACAGCCACAAGCCCTGCAGACCATCCGGTTATCCAGGTCGAATGTCTATTTAGGAAGAATGCAACACATAACTTGTGTGCTGAAAATGTGCCCTACTCGTCGGTAGGCTACAAGTCCACTGAATGCGCCCAGATAACGGGATTGCCTGTAGCTGGGAATCTCTTCATGACTACTGAATTATTCTAGTTAATTAGCCTTAGTCAATTTCAGTAGGTACCCCTGACCGTGGTACTCAGGGATCCCCATCCTAGACATGATGCAAGACAGTACTGGTTTATTCGTACAAACGCAATTGCCCACGGTGTCCAGACCTTTCATACTTGTCATATCAGTTTACTTGTCAAGAGTGCGCCACCGCGGGCCACTATCGTGTTCTATTCTTACATTATCATAAATGAGAAAGATTGTATAAATAACTAATAACATATTCTTGAAGCCAAGGAAAAGATCTACAACTTTCATGTTTTGAGTTTTTCAAGATTCTAGCTACAAAACAACTTAAACATGTAAAAATAGTAAATTCTTGCACAATCGGCGCATGGGATTCCTGTACGAATCGGCGCATGGGATTCCTGCACAAATCGGCGCATGAGATTCCTGCACGAATCGGCGCATGGGATTCCTGCACGAATCGGCGCATGGGATTCCTGCACGAATCGGCACATGAGATTCATGCACGAATCGGCGCATGGGATTCCTGCACGAATCGGCACATGGGATTCCTGCACAAATCGGCACATGAGATTCCTGCACGAATCGGCACATGGGATTCCTGCACAAATCGGCGCATGAGATTCCTGCACGAATCGGCGCATGGGATTCTTGCACAAATCGGCGCATGAGATTCCTGCACGAATCGGCGCATGAGATTCCTGTACGGATCGGCGCATGGGATTCCTGCACGAATCAGCGCATGAGATTCCTGCACGAATCGGCGCATGGGATTCCTGCACGAATCGGCGCATGAGAAACTCACGTTGCGTCTTCAATACATGCGCGTAAGAAACCTACGCGCATGACACGCTCGGAGTTAAGGAATGCGTTGCCGGAACTTCACGGCGCATGGCCTCCCGGCGCATGGCCTCCCGGGTGCATGAGGTTCCCGACGCATGGGGTTCATCGTCCCCAAACAGCAAGTTCAGCCATGAAAGTTCCGAAAACTTGTAATGGCCATAACTTACTCATCCGGAGTCGAAATCAAGCAAAACAAAAGCCAAAACTGAATGAAATTGAATTCTCTACAACATAGAACCATTAGTTTTCAAAAATAACCAAGTTTTAGAGATCAAAACCAAGAAAACTAAATAAGAAGGAACTTAAAACTTAGATCTACAAAAATATAACCATCAAAACCGAAAACTTCCAGTTCTAAAGAGGCTTAGAATCTAGTAAGGAAGAGAATAGAACAATAAAACATGAGATCCATCATGAAGCAAGTTTGCACTTGCCTAAGCTCTCTCTCTCTCTCTCTCTCTCTCTCCTGGTAGGTATAGAAGTAAATGTGGAGAAGAAGAAGAATAATGAAGAGAGAGAAAGAGGAGGGGTTAATAAATGGGGATGGTGGTAGGTAGGAGGGTTCACCTTTTTGGTTCATGATGAACCAAGGCAACCCAAGCCTAGCCGAACCAACCCAAAATAAACCGAGCCAAGCCAAGAGATATGCAATACAAAATAAAATACGTACACGTATTCCAAGATACGTAATACGATCTACAGGCATTACAACTCTACCCACCTTAAAAGAATTCCGTCCTCGGAATTTAATCAAGAGGCTAGAATTGCAAGGACAAGCTATAATAATCGTAAGCTATAACAAGCAGTCTATCATGCAGTCATTTATTCAAGCAAGGAATTGAAAGCATAAGGCATAAGGAAGACATTATACCTTACGAGTCAAACAGGTCGGGATATCGCGATCGGATATCATCCTCACGCTCCCACGTTGACTCACCCAAAGAGTGATGACCCCAAGCAACACGGACTAAACTAATAGTCTTGTTCTTAAGTATCTTCTCTCTTCGGTCCAATATAGACACGGGCCTCTCCTCATACGAAAGGTTGGTACCAACAACCAATTTCGAATGATCCAGGATGTGGCTCGGGTCCGGAATATACCGTCGTAGTTGAGATACATGGAATACATCATGCACCTCACGTAGCGACGGTGGAAGAGCGAGACGATAGGATACATCACCTATTCGCTCCAGAATATCGAATGGGCCTATATACCTAGGACTAAGCTTTCCCCGTACGCCGAAACGAATGACACCACGGTTAGGCAAAATCCTCAGGAATACATGGTCGCCGACCGAGAATTCAAGGGGTCGTCGATGGGAATCGGCCCAATGACGCTGGCGATCGTGGGCAACTCGAAGATGATCTCTGACTCTCCTGACCACTTCAACGGTCTGAGCAATCATTTCTGGACCGAGCATCTGCCTCTCTCCGACATCATCCCATGCTAGCGGGGATCGGCACTTCCTGCCATATAATGCCTCGAACGGAGCCATCTGGATACTGGCTTGGAAACTGTTGTTGTACGAGAACTCCACCAGGTGCAGGAGATCTTCCCACGAACCACCGAAGTCGAGTGTACATGACCGCAACATATCTTCAAGAGTCTGGATCGTACGCTCCGACTGGCCATCTGTCTGCGGGTGATAAGCTGAACTGAACTGGAGGTGAGTTCCCAAACTTTCTTGCAAGCTACGCCAAAAGTGCGACGTAAATCTTGAATCTCTGTCTGAAGTGATACTGACTGGTACACCGTGCAACCTAACAATCTGCCGGAGATACATCTCCGCTAGCTGAGCCATCGACTGACCAACCCTGAACGGGAGAAAGTGAGCCACCTTCGTGAGCCTGTCTATGATAACCCAAATAGCGTCTCTGCCAGCCGGGGATCTAGGCAATCCAGTCACAAAATCTATGGTTATATGCTCCCATTTCCACTCAGAAATTGGCAATAGTTGAAGTAGTCCAGCTGGTCTCTGATGTTCAGCCTTAACTTGTTGGCAGACTAAACATCGAGAGACAAATCGGGCTATCTCCCTCTTCATGCCATTCCACTAAAAGTGCTGACGGATATCACGGTACATCTTCGTACCGCCGAGATGAATGGAATACTGCGAACTATGAGCCTCTGTCATGATCTCCTGTCTGATATCTCCACTGGGTACACAAAGACGCTTCCCATGTCGAAGTGTACCGTCTTCATGGATACATAACTCTGGTCTTCGTCCTGCCTCACACTCTGCTCTGAGTCGCTGAAGCTTGGAATCTGCTGACTGCGCCATCCGGATCCTCTCGACTATAATGGACTGAACTTGCATGCTGGCCATCAATGCCACACTGGAAGGAAGGACAACTTCTATACCCATCTTCTGAAGATCGACTAACAGCTCTGGTTGCGCTGTTAGGAAATAAACTCCGGCTCTCCTGCTCAATGCATCTGCAACAACGTTGGCCTTCCCTGGGTGATACTGCAGGTTGACATCATAATCCACAAGCAGCTCTAGCCATCTCCTCTGACGCATGTTGAGATCCTTCTGGGTGAAAACATACTTCAGGCTCTTGTGGTCGGTAAAAATTTCCACCCTATCTCCGTATAGGTAGTGCCTCCACAACTTAAGTACAAACACTACTGCTGCCAGCTCCAAGTCATGGGTTGGCTAATTTCTCTCATGATCACGAAGTTGCCGTGACGCATAAGCTATTACCTTCCCATGCTGCATCAGAACACATCCTAAACCTCTGCCCGAAGCATCACAATACACTGAGAATCCTCCAGTTCCATCTGGAAGTGTGAGAATAGGAGCCGTCATCAAGCCTCACTTCAACCTCTCAAAAGAATCCTGGCATTCTGCTGTCCAAGCAAACTGCACATCCTTGCGGGTCAACTGGGTCAATGGCGCTGAAATCCGAGCAAAGTCTGAAACAAATCGCCGGTAGTAGCCGGCCAATCCAAGAAAGCTGCGAACTTCTGCAACCGTGCTGGGCACTGGCCATGTCTCAATGGCCACAATCTTCTGGGGATCCACTTCTACTCCTCCTCGGGTGATGATATGGCCCAAGTACGAAATGCGATCGAGCCAGAACTCACATTTACTAAACTTGGCATACAACTGGTGCTCTCTGAGAATCTGGAGAACAATTCTGAGATGATGCTCATGCTCCGCCTCACTCTTACTGTAGACCAAGATGTCGTCTAGGAACACAATCACTAACTTATCCAAATAAGGCATGAAGATGCGATTCATGAGGTCCATGAATACAGCCGGCGTATTGGTTGCTCCAAATGGCATCACAAGGAACTCCCAATGCCCATACCTAGATCTGAAAGCTGTCTTCGGGATGTCCTGCTCTCTGACTCTAATTTGATGGTAGCCTGACCGCAAGTCAATCTTCGAGAATACTGATGCCCCTTTGAGTTGATCAAACAAGTCATCTATCCTCGGGAGAGGATATCTGTTCTTGATTGTCACTGAGTTCAAGGTACGATAATCAACACACAATCTGGACGTACCATCCTTCTTTTTCACAAGAAGCATCGGGGCTCCCCAAGGCGATCCACTAGCACGAATGAATCCCTTGGTTCTGAGTTCTTCAATCATCTTGTACAATATCTCTAGCTCGGACGGCGCCATCCTGTAGACTCTCTCTGACACTGGGGCTGTCCCGGGAATCAGGTCGATGGTAAACTCGATCTCTCGCTCTGGCGGCATCCCTAGAAGCTCTTCTGGGAAAACATCTGGAAACTCTTAGACTATCCGAGGTAACTGTACTGCTGCTACTGCCATCCGCAACACTGGAGGAGAAGGTTCAACTTCGCCTCGGGAGAAAGAAAACTCTGGCTCGCCTGGAATGCTAAAAATAACCCTGCCAATGTGGCAGTCTATCCTAGCATACTGGTCCCTCAACCAATCCATCCCTAAGACCACATCATAATCGGCCATCGGGAACTCTATCAATCTAGCGGAGAATTCTCTACCACTAACTACGACCCGACACGAGAAAAACACTCTATCTACTCCCACAAGTCCGTTACCAGTAAGTATATTGAGCCTTACTGATAATGACTCGGGCTCCAGTCCTACCCGTGTCGTAAATCGTGCAGACATAAATGAATGCGAGGCACCAGAATCAAATAATACTGAAGCTGGAAAGGTGTTGACGAGAATAGTACCTGCCACCACCTCACCTGGTGCTATTCCTTCTTCTCCCATGGTCAAAGCCAGCACTTGACCATGTCCCCTGGGTGCGGGTCCCCTCTGTTGAAAATTCCTCTGCCTGCTCTGGATCAGGGCTTGGGCTTGGGCATACTGCTGCGGTCTCTGCTGCTGGAATGCCTGGGCCTGCGTCGGCAATAGCCTCGGAAACGGGTACTGCAGTTGCTGCTGCTGGACTGGTGCTGGCCCTCTAACTGAAGGACTAGAGAAGGCCGATGAACTCCCCTTGTTTGGGCAATTCCCAACCCTGTGATCCGGGGCACCACAAACCAAGCACAAATCCTGTGCTCTACGACACTCTGACACCACATGCCCTGGCTTCCCGCAGTGTGAACATCCCACTGCGGAAGACTGCTTCTGCTTCTGCTGCTGAGGGTGCGTCGGGGTGGAATATTGAACCGTCGTCACTGAGGCCGCCCGCCTCGGAGCTCCAATGGTCAAAGCCCTGGCTGCCGGGGCTGGTGCTGATGACTAATTCATCTGGCCGTGAGATCGCTTCCGACCTCCGGTCCTATCCACGATCCTCTGGGATGTATACTCATGCCTCCGGGCTGCTCTCAACACTGCATCAAAAGTCTGATGCTCAAACTGCTCCACCGCCAATAAAATCTCTAGGTGGAGCCCCTGCTGGAACCACTGGGCTCTATCGAACTCGGTTGCTACCAAGGTGGGAGCAAACCGACTAAGCCTGGAGAACTCGGCCGCATATCCATCGACCGTCCTGCCCATCTGCTTCAGATTGGTGAACCTCGTCTGTAGATCATACCGAGCTACAGTATCAAAATACTTGGTCTGGAATCTCTTCCTGAATACTGCCCATGAAATAGGGGCCACTAATCCATCGGCCTGCGCTGCCCACCAGCTGCGAGCAAGATCCAATAGCTGCAGGCGCACCACGGCCACCTTCTCGTTCTCTGGAGTCCTGGCTGCTTCTAGAATCACCTCTGTGTCCTGAAGTCATGCATCTACAGCGATCGCATCTTCACTGCCGTCGAAGAAGGGAGGGTTCAAGCGCTTGAAGCTGTTGGCCGCGCTATTACCCTGATGACCTCCTCTGGTCAAAGCGTCTGCCACCGCCTGGTACAAGGCATCTTCTCGCCGATCCTGGGAAGCTAATAGCGTCCGGATGAGACCCACCAAAGTGCCATCATCATGCTCTGCTGGTTGGACGGGCTGAACTGGTGGTTCTCCTTCGGTAGGCATAACTCTGGAGGCTACTCCTGAATGCTGGGCTTGATCTCCAGGTTGCTGCTGGTCCGTGGGAGGTACTCCGCCTTGTTGATCGGCAGGACCAGGAATAATGCCGCTGAAGAAGACGACATAGGGAACAATAAGGAAGGACCAGGACAGATCAACGATACAAGCATGTGATCAGGTCAAGATTCCAGGGATTCAGAAGATACGAGTAGAGATCAAGGGCGAGTACTGATTGAGACATCTATTCGGTAAACCCTCACATATCTTGAATTACAAGACCTGCATGGTCCACCACTAAAACCATGTCACGCCCCAGAACCAGAATACTGGAGAGCGGGGGCGTACATAGCCAGCTACGTATATTGAAGTGCAACCCACCTCGCTATACGGTCACGGCTGTCTAGATACATGAGGGTTTAACTACAAGCCAA
The DNA here is from genome assembly GCA_029216955.1 of Iris pallida. Taxonomy (NCBI): domain Eukaryota; kingdom Viridiplantae; phylum Streptophyta; class Magnoliopsida; order Asparagales; family Iridaceae; genus Iris; species Iris pallida. The sequence goes on along the minus strand of JANAVB010040818.1, from coordinate 18,943,027 downwards.
CAGTCTCCTATGGTCATGAACAAGCCTATTGTCTCAATCTCAAGCAAGCAATAATAGTTACAAGATGTCAGAGCACCAAATACATAATAGCAAGGCGTCCCATACATTACATATTGGATGATCATGAAGCTAGTCATACAAAATGTCAAGACTAGCAAGAGTTTCAGTCATACATGATCAACCCTAGGATTTGTCAATCATGTTACAGCCCGTAGGCAGACAGTAAATAAAGGTACAATACGAGCTAACACGTGCTCGTCGGCTAAACGCCTCAAAAGAATAATTTTATAATAAAGTGGGAGGACAAAAAAAAACCCACTCGTTGCCCTGGTTACGCCTGGTGGTCACCATCGGGCTGGAAGACAGGTGGATCCGCTGTTGCTGCTCCGATATCTGGCCACACAAAACCAGCTGGGTCAGACCCCAGAAAGAGCAAGTGCCACAAAGGAGGCTTCACTTAGGAACTAAGACCAGCATATCATAAATAAATAGTTAAGGTAATTAAAAGATAGTGATAATAGCTGAGATAACAATAATATATTGAACACGGAGAAACCATTCAAGTAGCCAGACTGCAACCCTTAAACCAAACAAGGACCGGGGTTGCAATCCTTCGCCTGAATAGAAACCCGCCTCAATTATTATTGATAAGGTAACAAGACAATAAACGAAGAGAGGACACAGAACTGCTCCGGAAGCCAGGTTACAACCCTTAAACCAAACAAGGACCGGGGTTGTAACCCTTCGCCTGAACAGAACTGGACCCCTGATCTTTATTGTTAAGGCCAGCATAATAATCATGGTATTGAAGTAAAGGTAAAACATGACGAGCATGACAGGGGGTTACAATAAGACAATAAACGAAGAGAGGACACAGAACTGCTCCGGGAGCCAGGTTACAACCCTTAAACCAAACAAGGACCGGGGTTGTAACCCTTCGCCTGAACAGAACTGGACCCCTGATCTTTATTGTTAAGGCGAGCACAATAAGCAGGACGATATATGATAAGATAACCATGGAACTATTCAGATAGCTAAGTTACAACCCTTAAACCAAACAAGGACCGGGGTTGTAACCCTTCATCTGAACAGAACTTGGTATCCCATCATTTATCGATACAAGAAATCATGTCATGATACAATCTTGTACAGGATCAGGATAAGACTAAGCTGGAATAAACTTCATCCAATCAATCACGGCCAATCAAGAGTACGGCTTGATACTTTAACTAACTAGGGTTATCACAGGCCTAGTTACTAGCAAGATGCAATAAGATTATCCCAACAGCCACAAGCCCTGCAGACCATCCAGGTCGAATGTCTATTTAGGAAGAATGCAACACATGACTTGTGTGCTGGAAATGTGTCCTACTCGTCGGTAGGCTACAAGTCCACTGAATGCGCCCAGATAACGGGATTGCCTGTAGCTGGGAATCTCTTCATGACTACTGAATTATTCTAGTTAATTAGCCTTAGTCAATTTCAGTAGGTACCCCTGACCGTGGTACTCAGGGATCCCCATCCTAGACATGATGCAAGACAGTACTGGTTTATTCGTACAAACGTAATCGCCCACGGTGTCCAGACCTTTCATACTTGTCATATCAGTTTACTTGTCAAGAGTGCGCCACCGCGGGCCACTATCGTATTCTATTCTTACATTATCATAAATGAGAAAGATTGTATAAATAACTAATAACATATTCTTGAAGCCAAGGAAAAGATCTACAACTTTCATGTTTTGAGTTTTTCAAGATTTTAGCTACAAAACAACTTAAACAGGCAAAAATAGTAAATTCCTGCACAATCGGCGCATGGGATTCCTGCACGAATCGGCGCATGGGATTCCTGCATAAATCGGCGCATGAGATTCCTGCACGAATCGGCACATGGGATTCCTGCACGAATCGGCGCATGGGATTCCTGCACAAATCGGCGCATGAGATTCCTGCACGAATCGGCGCATGGGATTCCTGCATGGGATTCCTGCACAAATCTGCGCATGAGATTCCTGCACGAATCGGCGCATGGGATTCCTGCACAAATCGGCGCATGAGATTCCTGTACGAATCGGCGCATGGGATTCCTGCACGAATCGGCGCATGCGATTCCTGCACGAATCGGCGCATGAGATTCCTGCACGAATCGGCGTATGGGATTCCTGCACAAATCGGCGCATGAGAAACTCACGTTGCGTCTTCAATACATGCGCGTAAGAAACCTACGCGCATGACACGCTCGGAGTTAAGGAATGCGTTGCCGGAACTTCACGGCGCATGGCCTCCCGGCGCATGGCCTCCCGGGCGCATGAGGTTCCCGGCGCATGGGGTTCATCGTCCCCAAACAGCAAGTTCAGCCATGAAAGTTCCGAAAACTTGTAATGGCCATAACTTACTCATCCGGAGTCGAAATCAAGCGAAACAAAAGCCAAAACTGAATGAAATTGAATTCTCTACAACATAGAACCATTAGTTTTCAAAAATAACCAAGTTTTAGAGATCAAAACCAAGAAAACTAAATAAGAAGGAACTTAAAACTTAGATCTACAAAAATATAACCATCAAAACCGAAAACTTCCAGTTCTAAAGAGGCTTAGAATCTAGTAAGGAAGAGAATGGAACAATAAAACATGAGATCCATCATGAAGCAAGTTTGCACTTGCCTAAGCTCTCTCTCTCTCTCTCTCCTGGTAGGTATAGAAGTAAATGTGGAGAAGAAGAAGAATAATGAAGAGAGAGAAAGAGGAGGGGTTAATAAATGGGGATGGTGGTAGGTAGGAGGGTTCACCTTTTTGGTTCATGATGAACCAAGGCAACCCAAGCCTAGCCGAACCAACCCCAAATAAACCGAGCCAAGCCAAGAGATATGCAATACAAAATAAAATACGTACACGTATTCCAAGATACGTAATACGATCTACAGGCATTACATAGTCTACACGGAAGACAGTAGAGACGCGAGCTGCATTGGACGCTAATATCGCGAAGATTGACGCCCAGATCCGCCGCCTTGAGGACCAGCGGGCCCGACTCCTATTGGACGCCGAACGTGTCTAAGATGAACACGTAGCTTTCAAGAAGGAGAAAGCAGCTTTCACTCACCGAGCTCTTACCCTGGCTCAGCAGCGGCAGCAGCTAGATGAGAAGCATAAGAACGATACTTCTGCTGAGGCTGTTGAAGCGATGCGTCAAGAAGCTGAACGTCGAGTCTTGGCGACTGTGAAGACTCGGGCGACAGACTTGAAATGCCGAATTGCAGAGCTTTCAGCCAACCCTAGGGATATTTAGGGCTTGTAGTCTCTGTTTTTTTGTGTATTTGTAACTCTTGCTGGGGATAGTGTAATTCTTTACTCTCCTTTTCTAGAAATAAAGAAGTACACTATTTTCTGTGATGTGTTAATTTTTGCTTGTCATAAACTTTGATGATTTGTGTGGACCTATTATCTTTTGCGTACCTTGGTTTTAGGTACAGATAATAAGTTTGAGAGAACCCTCATGTTTGCTCAGAGGTGATGTGGACGTGGCAAATATGGGGTTCAAATGATAGAATCTTCCTACTCAGAGGTGTTATGGACGTGGTAGGAATGACTCTGGGGGATACGCGGAACTACTCGGAGGTAATGTGGACGTGGAAGTTCTGCGATCAATGTACAACAACGCGGGAGTTGTCTGTACGGGATGTTTACTCAGAGGTAATGTGGACGTGGTAAACATGAAGGATAGCGTAGTCTTACGGGGTATAAGATTCTGCCTTGTAGGGCGTAGAGGAACAACTCAGAGGTGATGTAGACGTGGTTGTTCTTCTACTGGAGGATGCCACGGAACAGCTGGGTTCCGGAAGCGTATGATTTTGTGGAGTGGAAGTACATATCTGAAAAGATGTCAAGAGTAGTACTTCTTTAGGAACTTGCCGTTGATGGGCATCATGAACAAATCCCCATTGGGTTTGGCGAGGCGGTAAGCACCGTTTGAGTATACCGTCTCTATGATAAAAGGTCCTTCCCACTTGGGCTCGAACTTTCCTGGTGTCTTGTGAGTCAACACCATCGGCCTCCTGACTGCCAGAACTAGGTCGCCAACTTGGAAAGTCCTCTGCTTGACCTTCTTGTTGAAAGCCTGTGATATACGGGCTTGGTAGAGTTCGATGCGCTGTTGAGCTAGGAGACGCTTTTCGTCAAGTGCCACCAGTTCCCGCAGACGACGACGTTGATTGTCTTCTTCTGTGAGTCGGTTTGTGATTGCTACGCAGAGTGAGGGTATCTGAATCTCGAGAGGCAGTACCGCTTCGCTTCTGTAGACCAAGGAGAATGGTGTGTTGCCTGTCGGGGTCCGTACCGTTGTGCGGTAGGCCCAAAGGCATTCACCGAGCTTTTTGTCCCAGTCGCGTTTGTTGGATGACACGACCTTTTTGAGTAGCCTGACGATAGTCTTGTTAAACGTCTCTGCTAATCCGTTTGCTATCGGATTGTAGGCGGTTGATACCACGTTTTGAATGCGATTTTTGTCACAGAATCGACTGAAAACATGGCTGATGAACTGAGGACCATTATCGTGGATGATCCTTTGGGGTACCCCGAAACGGTAGATGACGTGGTGCTTGATGAAGCTAATCACCCTGGAGCTTTTCACTTCTGCCAGTCGAACTGCTTCTGCCCATTTGGAGAAGTAGTCGGTAATTGCTAGGATGAAGCGGTGTCCTCTCGATGAAGGAGGGGTGATCGGTCCCACAATGTCCATGCCCCAAGCTTCGAAGGGCCAGGAGGCGACTTTAGGATGTAGTGGTTCTGACGGTGTATGGATGAAGTCTGCGTGAAGCTGGCACGCATGGCACTTCTTAGCATATTCGACAGCGTCAGCGGCCATGGTTGGCCAGTAGTAGCCCATACGTCGCAGTCGGTCCTGCAACTTAGGGCCAGGTTGATGGGCCCCGCAGGTTCCATCATGAGCTTCTCGAAGGGCTTTGGCTGCTTCTTTGTTAGACAAACATCGAAGGAGAAGTCCATCGTAGGAGCGTCGGTACAGCATTTTTGTGGCTGTATCGTAGTAGAATCGAAGAGAGCGTCTCCGGACTGAGACGGCTTCTTTTGGGTCGTCTGGAAGAATTCCGTAGACAGTAAAGTCGATGAACGGGAATCTCCAATCTCGGACGTTAACACCGGCACCCGTTGACATGGCATGGGCCACTTGTGAGCGCAGGTTGTTTTTAGGGCAGACCAAGTCTCGACCCACTACCGTGACGTAGTGTTGAGTCCCGAGGGGTGCCGCCAAGGAGGCTGCGAGGCCAGCCAGAGCATCAGCCACCAGATTTTGTAGGTGCGGTACGTGTTCAATGAAGAACCCGGTGAAGATTGAAACGATGTTCAATGCAACTTCATGATAAGGGATCAGGTCTTCATGACGAACCTCGTATTGCCCTCTAATCTGGTTTACGACGAGTTTTGAGTCGCCATAGGCTTCCAGATGATTCACCCCCAGCTGTTACGCTAGCTAGAGTCCCATAATGAGCGCGTTGTACTCGGCAACGTTGTTGGAGCACGGCTTCGAAAGGGAGTAAGCACGCTGGATAACCAGCTGATCGGGGGAGACTAATACCACCCCCACTCCTGCGACAATTTGGCCTTTGGGGCCTGTTCTCGAAGCACCATCGAAAAACATCCGCCAGATGGGGCCTTCTTCGGCGACGTTTGATTCTTGGACCTCATCCGGGATGTCTTCATAGAGTCGTGAGGACTCTGGGATGGAGTGTGCAGCTAAAAAGTCGGCCAGAGCTTGATCCTTAACAACTTTTTGTGGAACGAACACCATGTTGTATGGCGTTAGCAAGATCGCCCATGTGGCTAGCCGGGAGTTCAATGATCCTGGCTTTGTCATGAGGACTCTGAGCGGATTGAATCGGGAAATGACATGAATTGTCTGCCCCGAGACATAATGTCGAGTCTTTTGGATGGTAAATACCAAAGCCAAGCACTCTTTCTCAACGGGGTTGTACCGGTGTTCGGCCCCGATCAGAGTTCGACTGAGGTAGTAGATTGCTTGCTCATAGCTTGTATCGCTGTTCTGAGCCAGCAGAGCACCGAAAGAGTGATCCATGGCTCGAACGTAGAGGAAAAACGGTTTGCCGGCGACGGGTGCCACCAGGACTGGAGGGCTCGTCAGGTAGGCTTTGATGTCGTCGAAAGCCTTTTGGCATTCCTCTGTCCAGATATAAGAGACTCCCTTCTTCATGAGCTGGATGAAGGGTTGACATTTGCCGGAAAGGTTTGCTATGAACCTCTGGATGTATGCCAGACGTCCCTGTAGGCCTCGAAGTTCTCGAAGGTTCTTCGGAGGGTCCATATCAAGGATAGCTTTGGTCTTCTCGGGATCGACATGAATGCCTTTCGCCGTGATGATAAAGCCCAAGAACTTTCCGCTAGAAACCCCAAGGAAGGATTTAGCGGGGTTCATCTTGAGTTGATGCGCCCGCATGAGATCAAAGACTGTCTTGAGATCTTGCAGGTGATCTCCTTTGAGACGGCTCTTGACTGCGATGTCGTCAACATAGCATTCGACTGTCTTGCGAAGATGCTGACGAAAAATGGTGCTCATAGCACGTTGGTATGTCGTACCAGCGTTCTTCAAGCCGAAGGGCATCACTGTGTAGCAAAAAATGCCCTTTGCAGTCCTGAATGACGTATGTTTTGCGTCATCGGGGAACATCTTGATCTGGTTGTAGCCCGAATACCCGTCCATGAAAGACATGCGTTCGAAGCCATATGTGTTGTCGATCATCACGTCGGTGATTGGAAGCGGGAATTCGTCCTTCGGGCAAGCAGAGTTGAGGTACCTGAAGTCGATACAAACTTGCATCTTCCCATTCTTCTTGGTGACGGGGACAATGTTGGCTACCCAATCTGGGTGTTGCTCTTCACGGATGAAGCCGCTGGTCAAGAGCTTGTCCACCTCCTGAACGATGGCGTTCATGATGTCCGGACGGAAGTGTCGTTGTTGTTGTTTGATAGGCTTGGCATCAGATAAGATGTTCAGCCTATGCATCGCGATCTGAGGATCAAGTCCCGGTATATCTTCGTAGCTCCAGGCGAAGACGTCGATATACTCTTTAGCCAGCTGGATTAAAGATTCTCGGTCTTCTCCTTTTAGGCTTTTGCTGACGAAGATGGGTTTGGAAGAAGATCCATCCCCAAGATCGATCTGCTCGACTTAGTCTTCGGTGGGGGGTTCGCGTAGTTCGAAGCGAGACTCCCATTGTTGTCCCAGGCGTTGAGCCCAGGGTTCTTCTTCGAAGAATTCCTGCACTTGGTCTTCGCCTTCTTCTTCTTGAGATTGTGCAGGTATCATGTTGGCTGACAGCACTCTCTTAAAGACAGATCCGATACTGGTATCGGAATCCCATGTTGATGCTTCAGACGAGTGAGAATGTTCTACTTCTTCTGCGTCTGAACTCTCTGGAGTTGACGGTGGCGTGACATAGCCTACCCCCCGTCGAGTTCTATTGTAGTAGTCCTGCGGCTTTCCTTTAGGTGTTGGAAGCCGGAGAGGGACACGTCGACCTTTGCCGTAGTTCAGGCCTTTGTTGCTTTTCAGGTCGTAACCCATCTTCTGGATGAGATACTTTGCCTTGTCCGTGTACCGATAGAGTTGCATTCTGCCGGCATCTGGTTCTGGCTCGAGTGGCGGGAGGTCTTGATGACGCTCAACCTTGTTGAAGATGATGGATTCTTCATCTCGACTCCGCGGTGGGACTATGTAACAGACCCCTTGGGATGGGACTACTCGATTTACATGATGGACGGTCGTTATTTGTGTTTGCAACGACCGTAGAGCGTTATCTAATGTATACATGGCATTCCAATGTGGAAGACTAGAGTAATTAAAAGACACTCTATTATTGATGAAATACGAGATTTTATCCTATGGGATTACATTGTCCAAAGATAGGGCATCTACATTGGCCGAGATATATTTCTCCAGCTCTTCATCTGTAAGCACTGGAGTAAGATCGGGAGAGTCCGCCACAGCGTTGGCTTTGGAGTCCGAGAGGACTACGTGGGTCTTCTCTGGCGGCTGGGATGGCGGCGGCTTGCCTTTAAGATGCACCTTCAGAGGTGCCTCCACTGTGCCTCCGGTGATTGGCGCCTTCCCCTGTAGTTTCGCCACGAGGGGGGCCGATGTTTGAGGCGGCTCTCCCTTGAGTCGTATCTTCAGGGGAGCTTCAGGAGCAGTTGGTGCTTTCTCGGGCAGCTTAATGCTCATGGGAGGCAACTTCTGAGGTGGTTTGCCTTTGAGTCGGATCTTCAAAGAAGCATCGGGAGTGACCTCAGGCTCCATGTTCGGCTCTGCTGCTGTTTCTGCTTCATCGTCAGCATCATTGGCCTCCTCCTCGTCAGGTGACTTGTATAAGTCGGCATCGGTGAAGTAGGCTTCAATCCCTTTGAAAGGGTCGATGTCCGCGAACTCCGTACGGATGACGTTGTTGGTGGACACGTACTTCATACATTAGTGGACAGTGGATGGCACCACCATGTACTCGTACAGCCATGGGCGACCCAACAGAATGTTGTAGTTGACTTCGGCATCCACGACATAACAAGTGACCTCGGTTCTGAGGTTACCGATGTGGCACTTTAGCCATATTTTGCCCAGTGGTTCGTTTTTGCTAGCGTTGAAACCACTGATTGTTGTGTTGGAGGGCGCCAGTCGGTACATTGGGATCCCTAATGTTGAGAGCAGCATCTTCGGGATGATGCTGAGGGAAGACCCCGGATCGATCTGAATCTGCTTCACCTTGACTGAACCGATGTACCCTGTATAATACAGCGGCCTGTTGTGTCGATTGTGCTTGAGCAGCATGTCCTGTTGGGTGAAGGTTATATTGGGGATAATCTCCTCCGTACAGTGACAGTGCTTGCACACAGTCGGAAGATCTTCAGGCTGCTTGACCTGACTGAGAAAGGATTCAGCATCCTTCAGAGCTTCGCAGAGAGCTTCTCGGGAGTCTTTGGAAAGACGAAGGAGCTCGAACAGAGATAGGCGGACAGGAGTACTGGCCAGTTGCGCCAGTATGTCGAAGTTGTGGGGATTGGCTAGCCCCGAAGCATTCTCTTTTCGCAGAGGCCTATCGAAGCGGGCCTCTATCTGCTTCTGCTTATTGGCTGCTGAGGGCTTAGATGGGCCCTCGTCTTGGACAGCAGAGACGGTGCCAGGAGGCACCACCTCGATGGCAGCTTCGTCGGGTTGGACGTTCTGTTGTGAACGCGTCTGCACAGGAAGTGCCTCTTTCGCTGAAGAAGAGACCGTGCGGCAAGACTTGATCTTCCTGCCTTTGGACTTGGAGGTAGGGCGTACCTCCGGTTGAGTCACCTCGGAGACGATATCGGGGTGAACCCATAGGATCTCTCCCCGAGATGTGGTGAGTGGGATAAGTCAACTCACGTTGTCACAGGTAGGTGGTAAGTTAACCACCTCCATTGTCGCCTTAGGGATGGGGACGATGCCATCCTGTGTTGTAGTTGGCGGCAAGGTGCCAAACTGGAGTGACACCACGTTGGCTGACACCGTCTTCTCCTCATAGTCGACAGAGATTACATCCACGTTGATCATGCGCTGGATGTAATTCTTGAGGACGTAGCAGTCCTTGGTTGGGTGTCCGACAAACCGTTGGTAGTGACAATATCTCGGGTTGTCCACTTTCCCAACCTCATCGGGACGCTTCGGATCCGGAAGCTTGATCTTGTCACCCTGCTTTAGTATCTCAAAGAGTTGCAGGGTGTCTTCGTCGTTGAACGAATAAACCTCCTTTGGCCTTGGTGCAAGTGGAGGCTTCTGAGTAGGCGCTGACGCACATTTTGAAGCATTGACAGTCAATGTCTGTTTCCCCTTTGTCTCTCGTCCGGGGTTGTTGGCTGCAGGCCGTTTCCTCTTATCCTCAAAGGCGAAGAAACTGACTCCCAGAAGACGAGCATTGACTGCCTTCTTCTCCGCGGCTTCTGCTTCAATGATCAAGGAGCTCCAATCGGGAGGAGGAGTAGAGTTGAGCCAGAGCTTGACTGCAGGCAGCATGTTCATGCTGCAGGAGGAGAGGAGTGCATGTTCTGGCATGCCCGGGGGCAGTCTAAAGCAGGCCTGTCGGAAGTGTTCGATGAACACTCGAACTGTTTCCTTCTCCTTCTGGCGTATCTCTATAAGGGACGCCATTGTCATGTCCTTTCCGCCGTCGTAGAAACGGTCGAGAAAGAGGCGCGTCAGGTCGTCGAAGGAAGATATTGAATTGTCGGGGAGACTGCAGTACCAGTCGTACGCCACTCCTTTCAGTGCCCCAACAAATATGCTGGTGAGTAGCGCGTCCTCCTTCGGAAGATGTCCCGTCTGAGACTGAAAGTACGTCAGATAGCGACGCGGAGAGTCCTTCCCGTCGTACGGCATCAGTGTTTGTGGTTTATACTTTGGAGGATAAACCACCTTATTCTACTCGAGGGGATAAGGATGGGGGATGCCCATTTTCTGGCGCTTCTCTTGTCTCGTCTTGGACTCAAAGCGCTCGTGTAGGTCCCTGATCATCTCGACCACGTCTTCCGTGGAGCTGGGAGTCGGGGAAGGTGGTACCATCTGATATTGAGCATTTGAGGGCTCTGACGTCCGAGGTGCTTCTCGGCGATCTGCGTCCGAGGATACCCGTTGAAGGGGTACACTCGACTCTCCATTGGCCCCTGGATCGGGACCGGTAGAAGGTGTCCTAGTCAAAGCGGACCGTATCTCAAACACTGCTCGAGTCAGTGTTTGCATGGAGGCAGAGAGGGTTTTGAGTCCTTCCTCCAGGGTATCTATGCACTGGACGAGGTCTGTTGGCGGCGCATCAGACTCGACATCGGCCCCAGTCACATTTACTATCATGACGCGGCCGGGAGTGGATGGATGGGTCGAGGCTTCACTCTCGGCCTCACACTCTTGTAGGGGAGTTACCTCTCCTAGAGCTTCGTCTTGGTTACCCCCAGCTATGTTTGGGAGAACATTCACCACGGGCGCATCTGCAAGGGCCTGATTACCCTCAGCTTCGTCTTGAAGGGCCTCTTCGTCTTCGAAACTCGGGTCCGCAGATGCTAGACTACCCCCAGCTATGTTATGGGGGATATCCTCGTCTTCAGGGGCTTCTGGGAGGCTGACTTCGTCTCGAGGATCTGCCCCAGGTGTGCTTTGGACACACTCGTCTTCGGAAGGAGGCACGACAAGGGTCTGACTACCCCCAGCTTCCTTCAAGATCTTCTTCCTCCCTCGAGTGCCTTCGAACACTCCGGAGGATGAGACAGCTGTCTTGGTTTTCCTCGACTGGCTTTTGGACGAGGAAGAGGAACTGTCAGTCGCCTTTCGGACTGACGAGGAGTTGGAGATCACGTTGCATAAAGCAATCCTTGGTTCTTCTTCTGTTGACACCATCTTTCCGAGGCGACGTCGGAGGGGTGTCGACGATTACAGCCGCTGGAACACCGATTGCCTTGGTGGGACTGCCATTTTGCAACAGCAGTTGATGGTGACTACAGCATAAGTGTGCCCCGTAAGGGACGCATTGTGCTTATCAGTTGACTCTCCTGATCGGTGCTTGTGAGTGATCACGCTGCGCAGATCGTTAGAGGAGAGTGCCACCTTCGTACCCCTTTCAGGCGCATGGCAAGGCCAAGCGCCGGGGTGGTCAAGTGATTGCTGCGCCCCCTGATCTAATACCAAACAGGCATCCCGATCAGTAGTGGTGGAACCACAACATTTGGAGTGACTTGAACGGACCTCAAACGCACAACCATAGGAGGCGCGGGAGTTCAAGACCACTGGATTTGCCTTACTCGACTTGGTTGTGGACACAGCAGATGCGTCCAAGTGAGACAAGGACTTTGAAGGTCGGCTCGTTTTTGGCACCGCAGCACTCGAGTCGACCTTGTACAGCTTACCATCAGCAGTGCGCATGATTGTGAGTGCATGCTTCTGGCTTGCTGCTGGCATAGCACGTTTGGGGCGTATGGCCCGTGCTACCTTGGATTTCTTCGTACCAGTCCGCTGGGGCGTATAGTACTCAGAATCCAAATTCTCCTCGCCATTACAGCGAGTGATTCTGTCAAAGACAGAGACCTTCTGTGGCACATCAGAAGTGATGTACGGGGCATTGGATGTGCCCCTGCTCTGTCGACGCATCTTCCTCGCCTGAGAGGGAGATGGCTGGGGAATGTGATTAGCCGCACATTTCCCCAAGAGATGTGCTGCACCAGCGGGCGCATCTTGGTTGCTGAGGACGTTAGCAGGAAGGGAAGGCTGGATGGGCGCATCCCCTTCGGTGGTGGTGCCCGAGGCGTCGACCTTGCGCACCCAGACTCGGCGGGTCTTTTTCGGCTTCGACAGCCGCTTCGAAGGACTCGCACTTCCTTCAGAGATGAACTCCTCATACGCCTGTTGATTGAGGCGTACGACCAGCGTCTTGTGGGAGGAACCCACCTTCACGTCGTCGGATTGTGACATAGCTTTCTCGGTGGAGGAGAAAGAGGTCCCCAGCAGAGTCGCCAGCTTGTTTGCCATTAAAATTCTTTGATAGCAAATTTCAATACAAACAGAACAGTGTTATAATATAGGACTTAGATGTAGTCTTAGGAGTACACTTTTGTTTATCTGGGTCCCTTGTGCCGATGGAGTGAGTGGTAATGTGTTGACTCCGTTGATGATCTGACGACGGTTATCGGTTCTCTGAAGACTTGGATTGCTCTGGGTGCTGGAGCTTGCTGAGAGGAGGAAGACGTTGAGTGTCTGTATCTGCCTCTCTGGTGGTATGTTCGTTCGTTGTACGTTCTGTCCGTGTGTAGGTCGGTTCGGAAGAAGGAAATGATCCCTCTATTTATAGTTTTGCATGCTGGCTGCTCATGTGCACATATGTAGGATGAGCCTGGATGCGGGGATGCCACGTGGTGATTGCTGATGGAGGCGCATGGACGATGCGCCCTGATCGGGGGGTTGAATTCTTTATGCTGCTGTTATGGACCGGCACGTAGCAGAGAAGAGGATCTTTTTGTTGCTGAGATCTTGGATGAGTTGAGTCGAAGGACACGTGTCGTCGACCCATGGCTCGGAGATCTCTGATTTGGTGGGGAATGATCTGGTAGGATGCGCCTAGGATTGGGCGCATGAGAAGACTTTAGCTCGTAACCTTTAGGAGTCACGAACCATTCTGGGCGCATGGCTTTTGAGGCGCATGCAGAGCTTCAGTAGTGACTTTATTCCTGTCTTTTGGGATCAGGGAGAAGTCTGGGGCGCATGGCTTTTGAGGCGCATGCAGAGCTTTAATGATGACCTTCCTTCTGTCTTTTGGGATCAGAGAGGAGTCTGAAGCGCATGGCTTTTGAGGCGCATGCGGATTTGGGCGCATGGCTACGAAGGCGCATGCGAGATGGTTGGGTGGCCACGTGGCAATAGCCGTCGGAGAAAAGTAATGATGACGCTGACGTTGGCGATGCTTCGTCTTCTGAAAAAGCTGCCGACTGTTCAGACTTCGGGGGGCGTGCTGCCAACTCTGTCAGTTCGGCATTTAATATTTTCGACATTCGATGGACAGCTGAGTGGGAGCATCGATTGGCGTTCCACTAGGCGTATGGGGACGCATGGGGGCGCATCCCCTGTGATGCGCTTGGAAGGGCCATCCGTGTGATGTGCGGTCTGGTCGGCGCATCTGCTTCGTGACACGTCTTTATGGTACGACTGTTACGATCTTCGAGTGCTTTAAATAGCTGTTTTGACTTAGCTGAATTCGAAGCGTCCGGTTCATCCATTTAATGCAAATTCATTGCACGGAATTCGGAGAGCCATCCACTTGGCGCATGGGTTTGATTTGCCCGGCCTATAAATAGTGGCATGGAGAGAGGGTTTGCTTCTCGTTCTCTCAAGTCTTTTCGACATGAACTTGTGTGCTCGAATGCATTCTGTTGGCGAGATGCTCCCGAGGGTGAAGATGCGACGCAATGTCTTCGTTGATGCACTTGAAGGTGACTGTTACATCCAAAAGTCGGAGTCGAGGGCTTCCGAGGCAGGAGGAAGGTGCCTGTTGCATCCAAAGATAGGGATGTTCGAGCCTCGTCTTCGTTGTGCAGGAAGAGCCGCAGATCGGAATTGCGGTGCTGCGGCTTTGGGGGCTCTTTCTTCCTTCAAAGTGGGTGTCGCCCACTCTGGTTGTGTTGAAAGCTGCTCCTTTAGCCGCAGTTTCGATCACGGTCTTCCTTGGCCTTTGGAGGCTCTTTCGAAGTCTCCCCTGGCCACAGGTTGGCTTGTGGTTCTTTTCCCTTCCTCGGCTAGCGGGTTGATTGCCACCCTCGTTCTGTTCAATAAATGCTTTATTAGTCGAAGCATTTTGACGGTGGTGAGCCTGGCTGGAAGAGCGGCACATAACTGGACTGCTGAAGGGATGCACATAACTGGGATGCACATAACTGAGCTGCTGAAGGGATGCACATAACTGGGATGCACATAACTGAACTGCTAAAAAGGATGCGCCCTGCTGAGGGCGCATGGTGGGATGCGCCTGGCTGAGGGCGCATGTTGATTGCTGTGCCTACTTGAGGGCGCATGTTGGCTGCTGGCTGTAGACTTAGGATCTTTTCTTTGTAGAAATTCTCCTTTGTACAGTCTTTCTTGGACATGTAATAGACTTTTATATGTTAAATAAAAAGTCCTCTTTCAATGTCTATATTTGTTGCTTTTTGTTGTGAAGTACTTTGTCCAAGCTCTAGCGCATGTAGTCTAGCTCATAGACTTTCTGGTTCTGAAATTCTATGCTTCTACATGATCCTCCATAACTGTGTTGGCCCATTGGTCATGGTCAAACCTGATTTTAATAATTGATCAAACTCTTTTTTGATATAAATGCAAGTCAACTCAGATGTTTACCTATGATATTTTGGACACTGATCAACAATGGATATCAACAATGTTCAAGACTGAAGGTGTTTGCCATTCAGAATGTACTTCCTGTTATGCAATGTGATTTTTCATTTTATTGAGTCTAGGAATACATTGTACACCGAGTCGTACTGGCAAATATGCTATCCTAAAACGTTTTTCAAAACCATCATATTCTTTTACAAATGACCTACGTTTATGAAAAACATTTTTTTTACAAAAAGCTTCTGAAGGATCTTTCAAAAAGCCAAAATTTATTTTCTCCAAAAATGAACTGGCAGAACCCCAGGAGAACTCGGGCCGAGTTCGGCCAGAGTTCGGCCATTTGGAACATTAGTGAACGTTGGGTTTTTGAACTTGGTCATCCTTCAGTGACGGTTTGTTACAAAGAGTTCTGTCCGAATTCTGTCCGAATTCTGTCAGAGTTCTGTCTTTGGAAAAAACTATAAATAGAAAAGTATTTCGATCATTTCAAATCACCAATTCACTTTCAATCTCTTCTCTTCCTGAGCTTATATTATTCCAAAGAGTTCTTAAAAGCTTTCATTTTCAAATCCCAAGCCAGTTACAATCCTCTAGTCGATTTGCCAGTACGGTACGGTCTAGAAGTTTCAGAGTGATTGTAATCAGAGGCTTGATAGAAGATTCAACTCTTCACAATTGAAGTTGGTCGAGTTCTTCGTATCAAAGCTCGCGTTTGTAGAAGTTGCAAGGACTTCGTATGAAAACTTGTAGGATTTTCCAATAGTGGATTCAACTGGAAGCTAGAGTTCTTCCGAATGGACTAGTCCTCACAAGAGGAAAATCAGTATAAATCTCGGTGTTTGCGTTTGCCTTCTGATCTTTTTTAAATTCTGTCATTTACTTTTTGTGATTATTATTTTATCTGTGATCTAACTGCTAACAAGTTTTTAATTAGTAATATTCCGCTGTCTACTCTATTCACCCCCCCCCCCCCCTCTAGAGTATTCTGATTTACAATTTTGTTCCTACAATTGGTATCAGAGCAGGCTCTCCATCTAGAGGTATTATATTCTGATCCCAATTGTTCCTACAATTGGTATCAAAGCGGGTTCTCTATAAGCAGGTTCTCCATCTAGAGGTATACCAAAGCGGATTATGCAGGTAAAGCAAGGTAAAATTACAGTTATATTCAATTTTTATATAGATCACAGTAATACACATGGCAACTGTGAAATTCACAAGTGAAGGCCAAGCCACAAACAGACCTCTACTGTTTGACGGCACAAACTACACTTATTGAAAAACACGTATGAGTTTTTTTTGAAATCTCTTGATTTTGACTTATGGTTTGTAGTAATTGATGGTTATAAAAAGCTACCTCGTATTTATGTTAATGGTGTTTCAGCTGAAAAACCCAATAACAAATATGCAGAAGAAGAAAAGAAAAAGGCCAGTCTTGACGCATGTGCTATTAATGCTTTATTTTGTACTTTAGACAGAACTGAATTCAACAGGGTGTCTACTTGCACAACATCAAACGAAGTGTGGAAACTTCTCGAAGTAACCCACGAAGGAACAACACAAGTCAAGGAGTCAAAGATCAGCAGACTTACTCAGGAGTATGAGGCGTTCAAAATATAGCCAAGTGAATCAGTCACTCAGATGTTTACAAGATTCTTGGATATTGTAAATCCTCTGTCCTCACTAGGCAAGGATTACAGTAACCATGAGAAGATTCGTAAACTTCTACGAGCCCTTACAAAGAACTGGATTCCAAAGGCTACAGCAATCATTGAAGGGAACGACCTATCAACAATGTCTCTAGAAACACTCATGGGTAAGCTACTCACTCACGAGTTAGAACTTCAAGACTTTCAAGATGCTACACCAAAGGAAAAGTCAGAGAAGACGATCGCTCTCAAGGCTCAACATAGAAGAACCATCGAAGATGATTCTGACGACAGCGACTCCGACTCTGAAGATCAAGCTCTTCTGGTAAGAAAGTTCAAGAAGTTCATGAGATTTAACAGAAGAACAAATGACAGCAAAGACAACAACAACAACGAGGAAGATCCTATTTGCTACGGATGCAAGAAGAAAGGACACATGAAGAAAGATTGTCCCTCAGCATCATCATCAAAGAAAAATAGAAAATATGACAAAGGCTACCTGAAGAAATCTACATCAAGAAAGTACGCCAACACAAGCATATGGCATGAAAGTGAAGCCAGCGACTCAGAAGATGAACAATCAGATGACGCTGCAAATGTGTGCTTGATGGCTTGCGATCAGGTAATTACTAATCCTCTATTTGACCCTTATGATGATTTCACCTTTGAGCAATTAGAAGAGGCTTTCAGTGAACTGTTAGATGATTACAGAAAACTGCGTAGCAAATATGAAACCTCTAAGAAGGTACTCAAAGAGTACAAAGGTGAAATAGGAAGGCTTACCGACCTACTAGATCAGATTAGAGATAATGACTCTTCAAATGAGTCTGGTGAGCTTTTTTCTATTAAATTGTTGTTACACGAGACTGTTAAGCTATCCGAAGAAAAAGACCAAACTATTGTCCTGTTAAAGGAAGACCTATCTAAGGAGAGAAAGAGTCTCCAGTGTGCACAGGTCAGATTAGATTCACTTACATCTGACTATATTAGATTGTATGACACTTCCAAAAAGTTGGAAATCAGTTTAGAAAAACGGCCTGAAGTTGCTGCTTCCTATTCTAACACGTGTCAATTACCGAATCATCGGAACACGCCCAACACTGTCAGACCAAACCATAGCAAGACTATGCCCAAGAAGACTAATAGGCATGCATTCTTCTATACTAGAAAACCAAAACCTACCAATCATGCACCTCACACTACTTTCAACACTCAACATGCTAAATGTCATTATTGTGGCCTCATTGGTCATATATCTTCTACATGTAGAATCAGAAAGTTAGTAGATTGAAATATTTATGCATAGATACCGAAAACTAATCAGTCAGGACCCTACAAGAAATGGGTACCAAAAGTTTCATCTGCAAATTGTTTTGTAGGTGGGACACCCTTCACATGCTAGGAGCAAATGGATCCTCGACAGCGGTTTCTCACGGCACATGACCGGTGACGCTTCATTATTTGCGACACTGTCGAAGAGGAATAAAGAAGGATACGTCTCCTTCGGTAATAATTTGAGAGGGTACATAATCGGTATCGGTGACATTTGTAAGGCTCTCTATCCAGTGATTAAAGATGTTTGTCTTGTTACCAAGTTAAAACATAATCTGCTCAGCATAAGCCATTTAGCTGATCACGGTTATGGCATTAACTTCATAAAAGATAAATGTACTATTATTGATAGTTCAACTGGCAGTACTATATTTGAAGGTATTAGGGAAGACAATATATATGTATTATATTTGTTGGAAGATGCTAACACAGCAGGTAGATGTTTGATGGCCAAAAGCGTTGAGAGTCAACTATGGCATATGAGACTCGGTCATGCAAACATGGATACAATTTTAAGATTATCTACGAAGAAGTTGGTACGCGGCTTACCGGATATTTCTTTCAAGAAGGATACGGTATGTAGTGAATGTGAAAAGAACAAAGCTACCAAATCCGCATTTAAATCCAAAAACGCTGTAAGTACCACTAGACCGTTACAATTGTTGCATATGGACTTATTTGGACCCATCAGAATTGCTAGTCTATGTGGTAAGTTATATGCATTTGTCATTATAGATGACTTCTCTAGATATACATGGGTTTATTTTTTTGCACGCAAGAATGATGCATTATCAGAATTCGTCACCTTTTGAAAGAAAGTACAGAATGAAAAAGGGTTCATGATTACTCGTATTCGTAGTGATCATGGCGACGAATTTGAAAATGCAGAATTCAAGCAATTTTGTGACACACGATTATCTGTATGAATTCTCTTGCCCTAGGACTCCGCAAAAAAATGGAGTTGTGGAACGTAAGAACAGAACTCTATCTGAAATGGCTAGAGTTATGTTAAACCAGTTTAGTCTACCTAGATATTTATGGACTGAAGCTGTAAATACAGCATGCTATATTCTCAATAGGGTTCTAATTCGACCGACCTATATCGAAGAAGACTCCCTATGAATTATGGTTTGATATAACACCAAATGTTTCTTATTTCAAAATCTTTGGTTGTAAATGTTTTATTCTTAATACCAAAGATAATTTGAGTAAATTTGATGAAAAGGCCGATAAAGGTATATTTTTAGGTTATACAGCAAAGTGCAAAGGATATAGAGTCTTCAACAAAAGAACCATGATCATTGAAGAATCTATCAACGTCAAGTTTGATGAGCTAAATCAACACTTAGACGATGATGACAATGAAGAAATAATCACACCAAGTACAGCCATTATTTTCTCCAAAAATGAACTGGCAGAACCTCAGGAGAACTCGGGCGGAGTTCGGCCAGAGTTTGGCCAGAGTTCGGCCATTTGGAACGTTAGTGAATGTTGGGTTTTTGAACTTGGTCATCCTTCAGTTACGGTTTGTTACAAAGAGTTCTGTCCGAATTTTGCCCGAATTCTGTCAGAGTTCTGTCTTTGGAAAAACTATAAATAGAGAAGTATTTTGATCATTTCAAATCACCAATTCACTTTCAATATCTTCTCTTCCTGAGCTTATATTCTTCCAAAGAGTTCTTAATGTTAGGGTTATATACTAAAAGCATCACTTTTGTAGTAACCTTATTTCCTTAAATTTTGAATGAGAATCATATGGGCAAATGTTTACATATTGTATTTGTTGCAAGTGTTAATGCAAATGTCTGATATTCTATATTTTAGATAATATGGTGTGTGGTGTCACACAGAAGATCATATTATCAGTTTCCTATGGAGTATATAAATAGTTCACAACCTAGATGGACTTGGACAATCTATTGGAAAGGTTGTAGTGTAATCTGGTATTAGTCTATCTTGACTATAGGTTTACACTAGTATACTTTGTGTGTATTGAACAGGACCACTTGAGGTTGTTCTCTTTGTACTGACTACATAAAGAGAACAAACACCTCTATTATTATGGATGCTTGTGCTCTTAATCCGGATATAATAACGGACATGTATATGCAGTGTGTATTACTTTGACTCATAAAAGAGTGAGATTCATTATGGATCAACAACCTCTATGAATTGGGTAATAACATTGTATGTATGATGAGCTGTTGATTATAAATGGAATCCATGTCCCGATACATCGGGTTGATGATGTCCTCTTAAGGAGCTCATAAGGATTGTCATGTAAACCCTGCAGGTAGATTATGTCCGACATGACAAATAAAGTTGAGCGGTACTACTTAAGGATAAAAGATGTCGAATCAATATAGTTGTCAGTAACTTAATTTGATCGACGGACATACGATATCTTAACATGGAGAGCCAAACGAGCATATAATAAAAGGAGCCCACAAACATAATTTGGGATTATGGAGGTAGTGCAACAATAGCTC
Source organism: Iris pallida (assembly GCA_029216955.1). NCBI lineage: Eukaryota > Viridiplantae > Streptophyta > Magnoliopsida > Asparagales > Iridaceae > Iris > Iris pallida. The sequence goes on along the minus strand of JANAVB010040818.1, from coordinate 18,922,654 downwards.
ATTAGTGGACCGAGCTATTGTTAATGGGCCTGGATTGTGTGTTCGGGCTGAACACGGGATATCCAGATTCGTTAGGAGGCCTAACCCTAATTTCTTCTCATGGTCCCTGCCGTAGCCTATATATATCCTCTATTCTCTGGCCGCCAGATTACGGATAAGAAATCTGAAATTTTCTCTAAATTCGTGATTCACGTAAGAAGAAAAAGAGAGGGCTGCCAAGGAGAAGAAAAGGTTGGGAGATCGTCGCCCACACGACGTCCAACTCGAGGAAGGAATACGTGCAGAAGATCTTGGGGTCGTCCGTTCGAGATTGCCAGGAATTACTTGTCTCCTTTCCGCCGCAGGTATAATTCGTGAACCCTAGTTTCCGCCTATGAAGGGTTAGAACACGTATTAGATCTGTTTAACTTTCTATCGATCAATACGCACACCAACGGAAGGGTCCTGGGAATCCCCAGTTCCATCACGCACATCATGTCTTGGCCCGTAGGCTAAATGTCAAGATCCAAAAATATGAGCTAAACACGTGTTCGGAGGCTAAACACCACAAAAGAATAATGTACATATCAAATGGGAGAATGAAACAAGAAACCCACTCAGGTACTCTGGTGCTCCAGATGGTCACCGCCGAGTAGATGGTATGGAAGATCCTCTGGGCTCCTCTATCAGATCTGGCCAAACAAAATCAGTGGGGTCAGACCCCAAATAGCAAGTACCACAAAGGAAGCCAAACTTATGAACTAAAACCAGCAATAACTAACACATCAACGGTTAGAGATACAAATAAGTAGATGTGGATCGAGACTCGTGTACTACCAATACAGTTATTTCAAGAATAGAAAAGATAATAAGTAAAGCATCATGTGACATAAAGTAATTAACATATGACATAATGTATAGTGTAGTCATGTTAAGTAAACGGAAGCTTGAGAATATGTAAAATCAATCGATCTTGTAAGCATGTGAGCCAGCCGGGTCATGAGAGCATGTTGACTAAGCATAGGGATCACATATGACTTGTGAGATAACTGAACATGTGAGCATGTGGGATAACTAGAGCATGAGAGCATGTGAGAACTATATAGAATGACAATTATAGGATGACTTAGGAACTATTTTGGAAGTCGAGTTACAACTCGTAAACCAAACAAGGACCAGGGTTGTAACCCTTCTCCTGAACAGAACTTAGTCTCTAATTCATTTACAACATAGGGGTCATGTAGAACATATGAGTACTAAATAGGACGGCAAATGATAAGTTGACTTGGGAGACATTCTGGAAGCCAGGTTACAACCCGTAAACCAAATAAGGACGGGGGTTGTAACCCTTCTCTTGAACAGAACTTATCCCTTAATCATTTATCGATAAAAGTAAAGCATAAACAACAATGTACTGAAATAAACATACGGACACTGCCTAGACAAAACTAGACTGGACTGGACTAACTCCATCCATCAATCATTGCCAAACAATAAGTACGGCTTGCTACTTTAACTAACTAGGATTATCACAAGCCTATTTTCTAACAAGATGCAACGAGATATTCCTACAGTCATAAGCCCTGCAGCTATCCAGGTTATCCAGACGTAAGTTACAAGGATTTATATTGGATACATCGTCCAGGAGACAAATGTATCCCATGTACATATAATAGTGGGTACATCACCCAGGAGACAAATGTACCCTAAGAGAATTATCAGGTAGCTTGATTGGTATAACACATGACAGTGTGCTAGAAATGTGCCCTACTCGTCGGCAGGCTACAAGTCCACTTGAGGCGCCAAGATAACGGGATCGCTTATAACTGGGAAATGTCTCTTTATGAACTACTTGATCAATCTAGTCATTAACCTAGTCAGATTCAATATAAATCCCTGACCGTGGTAACCAGGAATTCATGTCCTAGACATGATGCAGACGAGACATGTAGCTTATTTACGCATACACAATACATTCAACCACGGTATTCAAAAGAGTTACATTAGAAAGGAAGGATAGCCGTCGCAACAGCATCTTGATTAAGCATGTCACGTTAGGTTTACTTGTCATGTAAAGAGTACTTGTCAAGAGTGCTCCTCGACGGGCCACTATCATGTAAGGCAAAGAAAAACATGTTCAAGAGTGCATCCGGGTCACTATCATGTAAGCAAAGAAAGACATGTTCAAGAGTGCACCACAACGGGTCACTATCATGTAAAGAAAAGAAAGATATGTTCAAGAGTGCACCACAACGGGTCACTATCATATAAAGCAAAAAAAAAGCATAAATCATAAGTGCACCACAACGGGTCACTATAAAGAAATTCTAAACATGGCATAGATTGTAAAGTACAATAAATTCGGAAAAGCATGGAAACACATATCATATCACATAAGAAATATTTGAAAGGAAAGACATATCCTGACATGTGAGAAGGGATAAGTAAAAGTAACTAATTGGCATAAAACAATAATTGAATCTGTGCTAGTGTTAGGTGTACAAAGGGTGTACAATCATTTTCTAACTATACAAAGTCATCTAATCATGATAAGAATTTATTACAGTCGAAGGAAACCTCAAAAACGTCAAGTACAGAAAATATGCCAAAAAGATCAAAACTATGATTGAAATTATAGCATATAAACTCTGATTAAAGTGAAACAAGAAGATTCTTGAAGCCAAGACAAAGATCTACAACTTTCATATTTTGAGTTTTTCAAGATTTTAGCTACAAAACAGCTCAAAGAGGCAAAAGTGACCTACGCGTAAGTTGTGCGAGCAAAACTGCCCACGGCGCACGTTGCGCGCAAGCACGGCGCACGTTGCATGGTAGAAAATTGCGCGGGCGCGCGGCCGCACAAGTTGCGCATTACGCGCGGACAAAAATGCCCACGGCGCACATTGCGCGCAAGCATAGCGCACGGGCGCGCGGCAGAAAATCATACGGGCACGCGACCGTGCAAGTTGCAATGCGCACGGCACTATTCATCGTCCAGACAGCACCAAAAGGTGTAGGAAATCCATGAACAAGAAAATGGCATAACTTTCTCAAAGTAAATCGAAATCAAGTAGTTCAAAAGCCAAAATTGGGTAGAATGAAATTTCCTATAACATGGAACCATTAGTTTTCGAAAATAACAAAGTTTAAGAGATCAAAACCAAGAAAAATATGAAAAGTTACAAACTTAGATCTATAAAAATGTAAGCTACAAAACCAAAAACTTCAAGTTCTAAAGGGGCTTAGAATTGTGAAAGGAAGAGAATAGAACAAACAAAAATGACATTGTCAAGATTTAGCAAGATGTACTTGCCTAGGTTTGGAGGAGTAAATGGAGAAGAAGAAGATTAAAAGTAAATTAAGAATGAAGGAGAGAGAGAGAGAAGTTGGTTTTTATATAAAACCTTTCTCATCTCAAACCAAACTAAACCAAACCAACTCATGCCAAGTTGAACCAAACCAAAATAAACCAAGTATAAGATTAAACCATGGCAATGCTAAAAAAGATAAGTCAAAATACGGGTCACCTGGCAAATGTCAGGAATCCGTATACGTATACTGAAAATACGTATAACAAAAAAAAGGAGTGACAGGTATGCCGTCGGTATATACTGGTATACTTGCGGTATGTCGGTCAAGGAGAAAATCTATAAGTTGAAAAAATTTCAAAGCGTTCCGAAAATCAAAAAAATACAAAATATAGTACAAAAATACGTATCCGTATATAAATACCGATACAGTGAGACGAGTCTCACAAAACTACTATTTTAATATAAATATTGGGGGTATTTCCCAGTTATTAAATTATTACAATAATTTTTGACAAATTAGTATACTCTCTCTCTTTCTCTCCGCCGTGCGATTCCGGCGACTTCGCCAAAATCCTTCCAATCTCCAGGAAACCATCACCAGTAGATGTCGTCTCCTCCTTGTCTCTCCTTTCCATCCCCTCAACTCCGACCATCTATGGCCAATACCCTAATCCACTCCACCACCGTCGATACCGATGAATCACCGAGCCGGTCGTCTCCACCCCTCGCCTCGCTTGCCACCTCGATCACAACCAGCACACCACCATCGTTCTCCATTGCCACCACTATCGAACCAACTTCGACCGTCCCCCACAAAACAACCAACCAGCACACCACTATCAATACCACCAAATCACAGAATCGCTCACCTGAGTGGCCACCGCTCGTCGTTGGGTCCTCCGTCGCACTGTGTTACCACCGCCCCGGCCGAGGTCGGCCAACGCCAAGCCCTCCAGTCCAGATCTGGTCGCCGGCCTCCGGTGGTGACACCAAGGTCAGTGTCGCCTTACGTCGCCGTTCTTGGAGCCAGCGCCACCCTGATCTCCACTCAAGCCCGATCGACTCCCGGTGTCAACGACCAGATCTGGTCGATCGACCAAGCCACCTCCATCGGCAGAAGTCGCTGTCCAAATCTGATACCATCTCCCCACCGCCCCTTGGATTCGTCGTGATCGACTGCCTCCTTGGACTGAGCTTAACCGAGCTCAACGGCCAATCCTCGTCGGGATCGATCGCTGCCTTCATATCCTACCGTCGTTGTGCTGTCAGTCTCTCCTGACCTCGAAGAATCGTATTTCTGTCTGTTCGAAGCCTCTGTGGTTGTCCCTACCTCTGCTCTCCGGTCGTCAGCCGCGGTGAGCACCCTTTTTCCGTCGTTCGATCTCATTCTTCTTCGACTTTTCTTGTGACCACTTTGTTTTGAAGAAAGAAGAGAGTACTGCTCTTCAAAACTGATAGAATTGCTGCTTGACCCTTCGTAATTCGAAGATTCGTTGCTTGACCCTTTGTGGATCGAAGAGTTAAGTTTAGTTTATATTATTATGAATAGTATGGTACATACTGCTTGGGACATGGTCCAATTATAATATATCACTTGTATTGACTAGTATTATATGTAAATTAGATATATGGGTATATTACTTACTATAATGTATAAATAGGAATTTGTATTCACATTGTTTTACTGGCATTATCTTGTATATAAACGATTACATAGTGAATTTTTACAAATAACTTGCTTCCATCTGGTCCAAAAATGAATTTTCACATCTAATTATTTTCATAAAAATTTTATCTAATTTAAATATATATTTCCTATAAATTATCTGTTAAGGATTACCTTCTAATAATTTTTCTATTGTACTACTATCATTTCAAAATGTTTTGTCATAATTTTTGGTTAAAGACTAAATTGTTAGTGTATATATATATATATATATATATATATATATATATATATATATATATATAAAAAAAAAATATATATATATATATATATATATATATGTATATATATATATATATGTATATATATATACAACAAGATCATCTCTAATATCATCGCAACTAGAATGGCTGGGATTCTCCCCAAGATCATTTCCGAGGAGCAAAGCGGGTTTGTTCGAGGGAGAAACATCCAGGACAATATAATGCTATCCCAAGAGTTAATAACCTGCATGAAATTCCCAGTAAGAGGGGGAAACATAGCGGTCAAAATCGACATGGAGAAAGCTTATGACAGACTAGATTGGCAATTCATGATCTGGGTATTCAGGGTTTTTGGTTTCTCGGAGACCTGGACCAACATCATGTGGAGATCTAACAGCAACTCATGGTTCTATACGGTCATCAATGGTCAAGCACAGGAGTTTTTCAAATCCAATCGCGGGGTTAGACAGGGAGATTCTCAATCTTCTGCTGTCTTTATCATTGCAGCAGATGCCCTGAGAAGAAACCTTAACAACATGGTCAGCACCCCAAACTTCCATCACTTCCACAAATCCAGCGGATGCCCCATTATAACCCATCTGGCTTTCGCCGACGACTTACTCAATTTCTCCTTCGGGGACGAAGGAGCAGGGGAAGTAGTCCATAACACCCTGCAGAGGTACTCTAGATGCTCAGGCCAAAAGATCAATACCTCCAAGAGCGTCATCTACACCCACCACAACATAAAGAGAGAGCAAGCTATCAACCTCGCCAACTTAACATCCTTCGCAGTGGACCATCCTCCGTTCATCTATCTCGGCTGCCCTCTTGTATACGGGAGATCCAATGTGGGCATCTTCGAAAACTTGATCACAAGAATCAGGAAGAAACTTGAAGGGTGGCATAATGCCACTCTCTCACCTGGTGGCAAAATGATCCTCATCAATCACGTGCTCACCTCTATCCCCATCCACACTCTGGACGCATGCTCCCGTCCAAGAAGGTTCTTTCTTCGATCGAACAGATCTTTTGCAATTTCTTTTGGGGACATTACAACGGCCTAGACAAGTATCACAGGGCTAGCTGAGAATCCATGGCTCATCCGACTAACGAAGGGGGGCTGGGATTTACCAAACTTACTAACATCATTAGAGCCTTCTCGATGAAATTATAGTAGAAAGTTCACACGAGCAACAACTTATGGACCAGGTTTTTGAAGGCCAGGTACTTCAAGCACATCCACCCTTCAATAGCCATTTCCAATAGCAGATCCTCAGCGGCTTGGCATCGTATCCTTATCGGGAGAGACCTAACCGAGCCGGTAATGAGACTCCAATTGGGGGCGGGCGACTCGGATCCACTCCTAGAGAGATAGGTTGGGGATAGCATGATCCCGAATCTCATGGAGACCCCGATAAACAGCAGGATTAGCAACCTGTGGAATCCCACTATCGACGACTGGAACTGGAACAAAATTAGGGATTGGTCCGGTAATAAAATGGCGGATAGCATCCGCTCGCTCGGATTAAGTATCAGCTGTGAGGCCGACGCTCTGAAGTGGTCTCTCGAGGCCTCGGGGGAATTTTTGGTGAGGTCGGCAAGAATCACTGTCCAGGGAACCAGGAAACCATGCCACGCCATCGCTCACTATTGGCAATCATGCATCTCCAAGAAGTGGTCTTTTCTAATGTGGAGAGTCATTAGAAAGAAACTGCCTACTGACGATATCCTTAACACCATTGGCATCAGCTTAGCATCAGCCTGCTTGTTCTGTCCTGAGCCTCAGATGGAGACTATTGACCACATCATCTGTCAGAGGAGCCTCTCTAGCAGTATCTGGAGATCCCTGAATCAGCTCTACAGTATTGAGCCGGGGGGCGGACGCTTCAACGATCTCGCGGCCTCCTGGGGTTTAGCCTCCCATGGCCACCAGATCGCCGCAGCGGCCGCCACGTGGGCGATTTGGAAGAATCGCAACAAGACGAGATACGAAGGTCACCAATACTCAGCAGACCAGCTCATTCGGGAAATCTTTCGCCAATACCGTAAAAGGAGCACTGGTTTCTCCCACAGTCCGAGAACATTCTGGTCCTCGCTCAACCCCTAGCTCTTGGTGGTTGAGCTGTTTCCCCCCTCATCTTCTTTTTGGGTCGTATACTTGTATAGGCTTTGTCTTTTTGTGCCTTGTATACGTGTGCTGGCTTCGGCATTTTGAGCCTTCATTAATAAAAAGAGGAGGGATTTCTTATATATATATATATATATATATATATATATATATATATATATATAATGTTAATCTCTATTGTAGCTACTAAATTTATATAGTTAGATAGAAATAGGCAGTTAGCTAGTCTTTATAAATAGTGATAGTTAGCAGGTTTCTCTGTTAGAATCTAACCTATTCTTGCCATTTTCTAGGAGGACGTTATGACATATTGATTTGCAAGGACAAAGGCAAGTACACTACAATTGAACTCTACTTTGTATTTCTGTATTGCATTAATCTCATATTGGACACGACGTTACACGATATGGTCTTGTGCTCTTGCTCATGTTCCATGTACTTGCTCGTGTCTGAGGAGGAAAAATACTACATATATGTGACCAAACTCATGATCAGATATTCATGTAGATAGCTTAGGCCTTGCACTGTGCATGCGGGTCCTAAGCCGTACCTTTATTCATGTGCCCTGTACCCTGTGCTACCCAAGCCGGTCACACATTCTGGATATATTTTAATATTGCACATGTCAGGTTCCATGTTAAATTTTAGGTTCAAGTTCAGGTTCAGTTCATGTATTTATTTTCCCATACTTCAGATTCTTACCTTCCTGTATTCATTGCATCACAGTTTTACATTGTACATGTTTATTTCGTAGGGTTGTACTTTGCTCCTTTCCTAACTGGATATGTTGCAGGTGTCGATGTATTCTGCTTTAGCATTTATGGCCTACAGGATGAGGTGATGGTTAGCGAGCCTAGAGGCTACAAGAAGATCAATGATGGGTTAGGACTTGGATGTACAGGTTTACTTTTACATTTGATGATATTATACTAAAATAACATGGTGATTTGTAATAATATTTAGCACGTGTTTAGATGATGTGATATGACTTCATGATGTGGCTTGAGATATTAGATACTTAGTACAGCTTACTTCGTCGTGTCCATCGACGAAGGCTGGGCATGTCCGAGTCATGTCTGATTATTCGGGAGTGGGTCATGACATATTTTTAGTGGTGGCCCATGCAGGTTTGTCCAATGGTGCTTAGGATTAGAGTGCCATTAGAAACCTGTAATATAGGAATGTTCAATCACAGCTTAGGCAGATTGCATGATTATATATATATATATATATATATATATATATATATATATATATATATATATATATATATATATATGAGGAAGGATAGGCATCCCCACACTTTTTGCATCTCCATGCATCCCCATGTTCACATCCGTTGGATGTGCTTTAAGTCATCTAATCTTAACCATTGGTAAATCAACGGTCAAGATTAGATGACTTAAAGCACCATCCAATGGTGTAAATAGGGGGGATGCTTGGGGATGCAAAAAGTGTGGGGATCTTGATCCTTCCTCTATATATATATATATATATATATATATATATATATATATATATATATATATATATATATATATATATATATATATATATATATATATATATATATATATATATATATATACTTACTTCGTCGTGCCCATCGACGAAGGCTGGGCGTGTCCGAGTCATGTCTGATTATTCGGGAGTGGGTCGTGACATATTTTTAGTGGTGGCCCATGCAGGTTTGTCCAATGGTGCTTAGGATTAGAGTGCCATTAGGAACCTGCAATATAGGAATGTTCAATCACAGCTTAGACAAATTGCATGATTATATATATATATAATATATATATATATATATATATATATATATATATATATATATATATATATATATATATATATGCTATGATTAATAATTTATCATAGGTGGCTAAGTGATTATCTTTTCCTATTGATTCATGAATTCTTTAGAGACTAGACCGGTTACTTTTCCAGAAGTTTTGATTCCCTATTAACAAACCTTTCATTAATGACTAATATTTCCAAACTTTCAAAATTTCTTAGTTGGTCTTGCTATACTACTTCAATACGATATTCTTCGACCAATTCAAATATTCTATCATAGAGCCTAGACTAACTACTTATTTCAACTTGTCTACCTAGTTTTTCAAACTTTTCATTGACCATAGGGAATTATTTTCCTCAAAATAATTCTGGTATAGATCGATATTCCTTAAGTAATTCTCTGGAGACAGGAAATATCTTCACTAGTTATTTCGCTCAATCTGAAGTCGTACTATTTCTATCAGTCATAGTTAGGTTTATCTATTGAACAGGGAAAGGTCAGGAACAGATACTCCACTTAACTTCAGTCATTTCTTTTCATCTACTGGTAGGTAATCCCTTGATTCTTAGAGACTTGATATCTAAAGAACATATACTTATGTCACTATCTATTATGATTAGGACTACTAGAACTCATTTAGATTTTTATACACCTTTGGAATTCCTATGGATAAAGTTAAGAGAATATTCGACAACCTACTATGACGTGGCAGATGCGCACTGCAGTCATTTATCTGAATTATGGAGACCGCGAGTTCACTGCAGCCAGCTGTGCATTGGCGAGACATGGACTCTAAGTCAAAGTAATTACAGGTATTCATAGGTTTTCGGATATTATTGAGGCTATGTCCTAAATTCATAATGTTTAACCTCTTGAGTTGTTCCGGCAATCCTGGATGAAGTTGATAGGATATTCGATAATCTATAGGAGTCATGGACACCAAAGGTTCATTGCAGCTAGATGTATATCACACTGGCGGGGCATGAACTCTAGGCGAAGTGACTTCGGATATGCATGGCTTCCGGATACTATTGAGACTATATCCATGATTTCCTGTTTGGCCTCTTATCGCCATTGATAACTTTACCAGAAATTTTTTTGAATTGTTTAAACTTTGGTCTTATTCAAAATCTTAGTGTCATAACTAATTTCTATATATTGTATATAGAAATTTCCATTAGATTCAACCATATTGGCCCAATCTCTTCTCGGTTTGACTCTAGTGTATCATATGTATTTTGTTAAATGGTGTCATATTTTGATAAATATGGTAGCTATGTATATTAGATAGCCAATATATGATTATGGATATATGTGCATGTGTAAGCAGATGGTTGATAACTATTTGTATATGGTTGGTAGTTTTATAGATATACGGGAGAAAATAGAGCAGATATACGAGGGACAAAATAGATAAGTTACCTAGCTTATTTTAGGAATCCTTGGATATAAGCATATTGATGAGGTTAGTTGAGGGTAGAGAAGGTAATAGAAGATCTTGGGTAAGTTAGTAAGAAAAGAATTATAGAGCTTATTAGTTTGTAAGGTTATTTCCTTCATGTATATCCTAACAGGTAACCGTCAATAGATTTTTTTTAATATGTCGTTTGATATTTACTAAATCTTGTATTGGTGACTTGATTTTACTTCCACCCTTATAATCGTTATTTGTTAAAAATATATATTCTGGAAATTGTTCATAATTATGTCATCTATTTTCGTACAAGAGGACTTTTGAATTTTGAACATAACAAGACAATCCCTAACTCATATTATATGATTTTGATCGTAACTAGATTTCACTTCTAACCTTGATCGTGCTTTAATGATTTTGATATTAGCTTGATCATACTGCGATTAAAATTTTGGTTTCCTTGGTTTGTGATTAGATATTGGGTATACCCCAAATTATTTTGATCATATTACGTTCATGTCTAATTTGAAAATGATTATAGTTATATGATTTGATTTTTTATTTTTGGATGATTTGATCCTAATCACAATCATGTCTAAACGACTTATTTCCTTTTGATTATGTTTCAAAGCAATTCCAGAATTTGATTTGCTCATTCTTAAAATTGATTTTTTTAGTCAAATCAAAATTTTAAATTTCATGTTTTGATTACCCTTAGTCGTTCCATTTCTTATTTATCATCTATGAACCCATTAGTAGTGACTATAAAATTTTGACCATATTTTTGGATTGATGGTGTTTGAAATTTTCTAGTTGTGTCGGTAAGGTCTAGATGATTTTGATTTCGACTTGGTCATACTTAATTGAGTTTGGGTTCTTTTGGTCAAGACTCGATTATACAGAACCAATTTTGATTATGTTCATGATTAATGTTGGTATTTTGATCATGCAGTCGACTCTAATTTTGCTCTTGAAATGTTTTGACCAAATTGTGTTCAAAACGATTTAATTATGTTTTGAATCAATCCTAGAACTTGATTTTCGCTCATGTTAAATTTGACTTCGGGTAAGGCTAAGTTTTCAAAATTCTTTGCTTAGTCGCAGCATTCTATATTGGTTGTATTTCGGCACTCTATTAGTTAAGATTAAATTAGGCCAAAAATTTTGACTATATTTTTAAACATGATTAAATAATTTGAATTTTGTCATAGCCGTGCTAGTTATGCTAAACAATTTCTTCTTAGACATGTCACATTTTAGCCTTGATCATAATTAGAATTTAATCATGACTATATCATGCCTAGATTTTAATTCTGATCATATAATCATTTTTTAGATAAAATCTCGATTTTTCTAGTCGTACCTAAATTTGAATTTTTTATGCATAACTAATTTAAATCGTTTAAAAAAAAAGGTTTTCGTGTTTGATTATATTCTTAATCGTGTTTATAATACCCCTTTTGAAATTTTGAGGACGAAATTTTTGTAAGTGGAATAGATTTGTAACCCCCTACAACCAATTTTGGTGAACTTTAGAATTATTCCTAAGTTTCTATTTGCAGTATAATTTTGTTCTATTTAACAAGGTTGAGTTTAACTATTTCTATTTTACAAAAACGTAATTATTATTCATGATGAAACCCCTCACAGCTCATGCTTATGTCATGTAATTAAACACGCACGTTTCACTAAACAATGCAATTATGTCACATAAACATAGTTATGCATGATAATATTCCCAAGCTTCCTTTTGCTACAGTTGGCATTTTTAAAATCCATACACTAACCTAACGGTACTTGTATATATACTAGCAGATATATTTATGTTTGGATTAGCACTAATTAAATTCCTTTCCTTCTGGAAAATGTCTTGATATGTATTCGCTATTCATTATTAGGAGAGAGAGAGAGAGAGAGAGAGAGAGAGAGAGAGAGGAGGTGGAGGGTGTACTATTAATTCTGCTTAACAATTTTAGTTACTGATTCCTTGTTACATTGCTAATGCTACTGATTTCTATTACTCGTGTTTGTTCATCCTGGGCTTTGCATCACAGCTTACTATTTTAGTGGGACTTTAGTTCAATTAGTTTTGGGTAGTAACTAACTAGCTATATTAACTAATTATTTAGTTATCAATTACTTATGAGTTAGTTATGAGTCCTTGCTATGACCCCCAGATCTATTTGAAATTACTAGCTGTGCCACTAGGACTGACTTAGGAAGCAAACTACTATTTTAATATAAATATTGGGGGTGTTCCCCAGTTAGGGCCTGTTTGGTTCGTGGTAGCTCTCCGAAAGTGTGAAAGTTGCACTTTCCATATGATGTAATTCATAACACTTGCAAGTACTTTGAGTTTCCAAAATGTGTTTGGAAACATGGTTTTTGTCCCCCCGCAAGTGGGGGAGTTTCAATGTGTTGTGTTTGGATGCCACTTGAAAGTGTAGATGGGGAAGAAATATTTGACTTTCAATGTTTGGATGCCACTTGAAAGTGGAATATGGGTGGAGATATGGCTACCTTGGTAAGATTACCGCCCCAAACAGGCAATGAAGAATATTTCACAAGCAGCCATACACAAGCCGCTATACCACCAAGAAAATACCTCCAAAATACATTGATAAACAAGCAGCCATACAAAAAATAGAGAAATGGGCTCAGAGCTTGGCTGTAGGATTCATCAATACATTGATACACAAGCATGTGATATACATTGATACACAAGCATCCATACACAAAAAAGAGAAATGGGCTCAGAGCTTGGTTTTTGTCCTCACAATACATTGATACCAAATTACATTGATACACAAGGAGCCATACACAAGCAGGTATACAGCAACATAGCCCACAGTTGAAAACATGGACAAGCAGGTTACAATGTACATACACTGAACATGTATCCGAGCTTGTATCAGAAACTGAACATGTTTGAATCAGAACCTGGACAAGCAGGTTTCCTCACAATCTCATCATAGCCCAAAAACTGCAGTAGAATGTAGCTCAATGTTTGGTAAAACGAGTTCCCAACCGTAATAAATTGAACCAACTTAAGAAAGGCCAAAAAAGCACAACATGTTGATACTCGAAAATGAAAAACATTGCATACAAAGGCAACAATATGAAAAAGAGAAATGGGCTCAGAGCTTGGCTGTAGGATTCATCAAATATAAGTAAGGCAACCATTCAATTTCCAAGTGAAACCAAGTTATTGGCAAAATACAGCAACAGCACATTATAAGAACATGGCAAGGACTCCTCTTGCTCCCCATTTGCAAAAAAACGTAAGCAACATAGCCCAGCAGTCATTGGAAAAATGATACTCAAGGTGAGCAGATATGTGTCCTCAAGAAAACTGAGGAAGAAAATATACAATCATCTGAAAAAAATGATACTGGGGCTGTTTGGATAGCCCGAGGTGGCGTGAAAGTGGATTTCAAAACCACTTTTTCTTGCAACTGTTGGTTGAAAGAATTGCCAAATACAGCATACCAACTTGGCATAGAAAGAATTGCCAAATACAGCAGATATGTGTCCTCATGTTAAAAACTCCATAGAAAGAATTGCCAAATACAGCAGATACAGCAACATAGCCCACATTTTGTGTTTCATCATAGCCCATTCAAGAAACTCCAAATACAGAAGTAGCTGTAGGTTTCATATATCAAAGCTTGTAAAGAAAGTATAAACTGAAAACTGCAGCAGAAGACTGGAAAGTAAAAACTGCAGCATTTGGCAATGAAAAGGAAAGCAGCAACTGCAGATTGAACTGCAGCATTTGGCAATGAAAAGGAAGTATATACTCCAAATACAGTACACCCAGTAGCTACCCAGTAGCTGCAGATTGCCAAATATCAATGAAAAGGAATTACAAACCTAAAGGATTCATATATCAATGAAAAGGAATTACAAACTCAAAGGATTCATATATCAAAGAAAAGGAATTACAAACTATAAATTGAAATATCATGTACCCAGTAGCTGCAGATTGATAACTGAAATATCATGTACCCAGTAGCTGCAGATTGCCAAATACAGAAGACTGAATAGGAATTACAAACTAAAAACTGTAGGTTTCATATATCAAAGAAAGCCAAAAAAGTAAAGAAACTGAAAAGAAAATATAAACTGAAAACTGGAAACTGAAAAGCAATTACAAACTCAAAGCATTGTTCAAAGGAAGTACAAACTCAATAAAATGAAATATTGGACTAATTGGCTCAAAGGAATCACCATCCCACTCATCATCGCCAATTTGAAAACTTGACTACCGCCTTCCATCACCAAATTGGTGGGGGTGGCCATCAAGTTTGGGTGATCATCATAGGGCACCTTCCTCATTTGTGTTCTCGAGACGGACGTTTGTTTTAGACTCAAAGGTTTTCCCCTCCTCATCATTGTCTAAAACTTAGCTACAAGTAGGCTACCTCCATCCATCACCAATTAGGCAGGGGAGGCCGTCAACTTTAGCTTCTAATATCGGTTCCACCTTCATATTTCATTCGAAGACAACCCCTGCAAAGAAAGATAACATCAACATTGTCATTACATGCACGAGTAGCTTTATGAGGCAGCAGGTTTGGCCCCAATTACAAAATTTACTTTGTTCTACATATCACACTTGACCTACATAACATAGGTCCAGACCAAAAGTGAAACAAGTAACGTAAGAAAACCCAACATAGCAATAATGGCCGTTGGGTGG
This sequence comes from Iris pallida, assembly GCA_029216955.1. Lineage (NCBI taxonomy): Eukaryota > Viridiplantae > Streptophyta > Magnoliopsida > Asparagales > Iridaceae > Iris > Iris pallida. The sequence continues at coordinate 18,907,396 of JANAVB010040818.1, read as the reverse complement.
CCATTAACTACATCTTCTCCCTTAGGACCAGTTCGTCGATCCCTATCACTCGATTGGAAGTAACCCCTAGCCTCCTCATAATCATGGCACTTGAAATAACAAGCGCCTTTATACCCATTCACTTGCATGTAACATTCAGCCCAAGTTGTGTACACTCCTTGCTTCCTCCCTTTCAAAACGACGTAGTATGACATGCTACAAAGAAATATTGGATACAAAACAGCACATGGAAACATTGAGTGAATCATATAAAACAGAACAGAACAATATTGTATCATGTCATGCTGCATCATAAAACAGAACAGGACAATATTGAATCATTTAAAACAGAACAGGATAATATTGTATCATATCATGCAAACAGAACATGGTGCATCAGTGAATCATATCATGCTGCATCAGTGAATCATATCAGTAAATCATATCATGCAAACAGAACATGGATAATATTGTATCATATCATGCAAACAGAACATGGTACCTTCTTAAGATTATATTGTATCATATCAGGGAATCATATCATGCTGCATCAGTGAATCATATCATGCTGCATCAGCAGCAGAAGATCATGCTGCATCAGCAACATAACTTAGGAAGGTACATTACTAAATATTACAAAACAGCAGCAGAAGATCATGCTGCATCAGGTGTTGTTTGACTGAAGTATGAAAAGCACATCAGTATTTCCTAAATATTACAAAATAGCAGCAAAAGAACATGGTGCAGTAGGTTGTTGTTTGACCAAATATTACAAAAAGACATCAGTTGCACCATGGTTTCAAAACACTAGTTGTGTTCCACGAAGTTGTCTAGCCATGCCCTTTGGAATTTCTCGGGCAACCCTGTGAACTTATTTGCCTCCAATTGGACGGATGGGATTCGGTTGTGTCACCCGCTCTTGTCCTCCTTCGATTGTGTCACCCATAGTCGTACCAAGAGACCTCCTCTTTGTTTGAGGAGGCACGAAGGGGCTACCGGCATGTGATTGAAAGTGTTTGTAGTTGGGAAAGTTGTCACCCATCTCACCTGTTAACATGTATAATGAAACCCATTGCCAAACAGTGCAAACTATATATAATGTTTAAGCTATTACAAAAAACTAGTACAAGAAAGTGCTAGTAATACAACATATCAGTGAATCATATCAAAAACTGCTACTAATATCAACAAAAACTGCTAGTAAATAAACCATTAGATCCTTCCACACTTATCCCCTACCATGTCCAATGCAGTAGTCATGCCACATGTGTTGGGCAATCTGATCACGCATGTCTTCCCAAGCCTTCTTCACATTTCGTTGGTCTTGCGTACTGGTTTGGGAGAAATGTTCATACTCGAACAAGTTGTCCTCCGTCACTTCCGTCTCACCTAATGACGGTTCTTCCACGACTAACTCGTCTTTAGGATCAACTCCAAGTATGTAGTTGTGCAGCACACAACAAGCAAGTACAATATCAACTTGTGTTTCAAAGTCATAAAAATTTTTCTCCCCTAGGATGCAGAAACGGTTCTTCAGAGTGGCAAATGTGCATTCTATTTTGCTACGCAACTTAGAATGCCTATGGTTGAACAGTTCCTTCGCATTGGTGGAGTGACGATCCCTCTTAGGATTGAAGTAGTACCTAACTCCCCGATAAGGGGCAATGAAACCCGGCATGGTAGTGTAGCCAGCATCAGCCAAGTAATACTTTCCTATACGTAAATAAGCGTCAGGCATGAAATTGTAAGATTGTCACATTTCGTATATGGTAGTAAATGCTTCAATCTATTTACCTGCAATGACCTTCAGGCCATGTGGAGACGGCCTAGAAAGGGCATCCTTTAAAATTGTCATGTCATTAGCACAACCTTCCCACCCGGCCAAGACATACGTGAACTTCTTGTCGGGAGTACAAGCCGCTAACACGTTTTGTGTTACTTGTTTTCTACCCCTAAACCTCGTCACTATAGAGGCTGGGAAGGTAGCTTGGATGTGGGTGCCATCTATCATCCCTATACAATCCTACATTTCAACGAAATCCATCTTTAACATTTAATATTGGTAGGTTATATAACATAAACTGAATTTTTTAATTAACTTTACCTCAAAATAAGGAAACCATTCTGCTGCATTCCTTATCTTCGTCGGAGTTTCAGACCCAGGTTGCTTCACAAATCGTTCTTGAATAGAACATATTGCACCTAGAACTTTATTAAAATACCTAGAAATTGTTTCTCCGGATCGAATGAATTCAATACCGCATACTCTATTTTTTGCCTTATGTCCCAATATGTAAAGAAATATGGCTACTTGTTCTTCCACACAAACATATCGCGTATCATGGAGCGACCCATTGGAACGCAAAATATTTGCGAGATCATAGAAAGCAGCACTGCTCATTCTTAGATAATGAACACAATTATTTGGTCCGGCCGTCAAAATTCGATACATGTGGGCTTGCCTCCACTGTTCTCTGATTAGGGACGGTTCTTTTGCAATGCCTAGTCGGTCATTGTCCTCGTTCTCAATTAGAGTCAATATTATAGTTATGACAGTAAGTATACTACCGACTGCGGCATTAAGTAACGGATCATCGGGATTCGACAAATCCATCTACAAAAAACAAAAATAAAGGATCGTAAACGTTACACCTCCTATATCATGCACTCTTTCAACCATGATCGACTTAAAATTAAAAGATATACCACTGTTTTTTTGGCAATAACCACTTCTATTCTGGCTTGTCGAACAAAAAAAAAACACAGATATACCACTTATCGTAAACTAACATCATGTCCACACCGAAGGAAATAACACAGATATACCACTGTTTTTTGGCTATTCGAACGAAAAAAAAATTAAAAGAGAACCAGGATAATGAAACAGCAGGTATCTACAACTTTTTCGCTTTTTCGAAGAAGAAACGAGAGATCTACAGCATAAAAGAGCACAGATCTAGAATTTTTTTTGCGTTTTCGGAGAAGAAAACTCAGATCTAACACATTTTTTGCTTTTTCGAACCCAAATACAACCAGATCTACTCATTTTTCTCTCATTTTCGAAGAAAAAATTGGCAGATCTACCAATTTTTTCGTTTTTTTGGTTTTTCGAACAAAAATAAATAAATAAAAGAGAACCAGGACAAGCAGACAGCAGGTTTCTCGAATTTTTCCGCTTTTTTGAAGAAGAAACCACAGATCTACACCATAAAAGAGCATAGATCTACAAATTTTTTGCGTTTTCGGAGAAGAAAACTCATATCTACCACTATTTTGGCTTTCTCGAACCCAAATAAAACCAGATCTAACCATTTTTTCCTCGTTTTCGAAGAACAAATTTGCAGATCTATCAATTTTTTTTGTAGATCTACAAATTTCGGAGAAGAAAACTCAGATCTACCAGCAGATCTACAAATTTTTGGCATAGATCTACAAATTTCTCTCCTTTTTCAACCAAAAAAAACCATCAACAGGTCAGGAGAAGAAGAAGGTCTCACCTTGGCGGGTGGTGGCGGAAGAGGAGGAAGGTGACCAGAGACGAACCGCAAGGAAAGAAGAGTTACAAGCTTGCAACTGTCCAAGAAATGCAGCTCTTCTCGCAAGAGTTACTCCTCAACCAGCCGGTAGGTGGGAAGAAGTGGAGAGAGGAAAAAAAATTATTTTCTCTCCAAAGATGGGACACATCCAAGCCCAGAAGCAAAGAGCTACCAAACGGTGGAACTGCTGTTTTCATCCAACAGTTGCAAGAAAAAGTGGTTTTGAAACCCACTTTCACCCCACCTCGGGCTATCCAAACAGCCCCTTATTAAATTATTACAATAATTTCTGACAAATCAGTGGACTCTCTCTCTCTCTCTGTCGTGCGATTCCGACGACTTCGTAGAAATCCTTCCAATCTTCATGAAACCATCACCAGTAGATGTCGTCTCCTCCGTCTCTCCTTCCTGTTCCCTTAACTCCGACCATCCATGGCCAACACCCTGATCCACTCCACCATCGTCGATACCGACGAATCATCGAGCGGTCGTCTCCACCCCTCGCCTCGCCTGCCACCTCGATCACAACCAGCACACCACCATCGTTCTCCATCGCCACCACCGTCGGACCAACTCCGACCGTCCTCCACAAAACAACCAACCAGTACACCACTATCAATACCACCAAATCACATAATCGCTTACCTGAGTGAGCCACCGCTCGTCGCTGGGTCCTCTGCCGCACTGTGTTACCACCGCCCCGACCGAGGTCGGCCGACGCCAAGCCCTCAAGTCCAGATCTGGTCGCCGGCCTCCGATGGTGACACCAAGTCAGCGTCACCGTTCTTGGAGCCAGCGCCACCCTGATCTCCACTCAAGTTCGATCGACACCCAGTGTAAACGACAAGATCTGGTCGATCGACCAAGCCACCTCCATCGGCAGAAGTCGTTGTCCAGATTTGACACCATCTCCCCACCGCCCCTCGGATTCTTCGTGATCGACCGCCTCCTTAGACTGAGCTTAACCGAGCTCGGCGGCCAATCCTCGTCGTGATTGATCGCCGCCTTCACATCCTGCCACCGTCGTGCTATCAGTCTCTCCCACCTCGGAGAATCGCATTTTCGTCTGTTTGAAGCCTCTGTGGTCGTCCCTACCTCCGCTCTCCGGCCGTCAGCCGCGGTGAGCACCCTTTCCCCGTCGCTCGATCTCATTCTTCTTTGTCTTTTCTTGTGGCCACTTTGTTTTGAAGAGAGAAGAGAGTACTGCTCTTCAAAACTGATAGAATCGCTGCTTGACCCTTCGTAATTCAAAGAGTCGTTGCTTGACCCTTCGTGGATCGAAGAGTCAAGTTCGGTTTATATTATTATGAACAGTATGGTACATACTGCTTGGGACATGGTCCAATTATAATATATCACTTATATTGACTAGTATTATATGTAAATTAGATATATGGGTATATTACTTACTGTAATATATAAATATGAATTTGTATTCACATTGTTTTACTGACATTATCTTGTATATAAACTATTACATAGTGAATATTTTACAAAGAACTTGCTTCCATCTAGTCCAAAAATGAATTTTGACATCTAATTATTTTCATAAAATCTTTATCTAATTTAAATATATTTTTAAATTATCTGTTAAGGATTACCTTCTAATAATTTTCCTATTGTACTACTATCATTTCAAAATGTTTTGTCATAATTTTTGGTTAATGACTAAATCGTTAGTGTGTGTGTGTGTGTGTGTGTATATATATATATATATATATATATATATATATATATATATATATATATATATATATATATATATATATATATATATATATGGTAGCTACTAAATTTATATAGTTAGATAGAAATAGACAGTTAGCTAGTCTTTATAAATAGTGATAGTTAGCAGGTTGCTCTGTTAGAATCTAACCTATTCTTGCCATATTTCTAGGCGGACATTATGACATATTGATTTGCAAGGACAAAGGTAAGTACACTACGATTGAACTCTACTTTGTATTTCTGTATTGCATTAATCTCATATTGGACACGACGTTACACGATATGGTCTTGTGCTCTTGCTCATGTTCCATGTACTTGCTCGTATCTGGGGAGAGGAATACTACAGATGTGTGACCAAATCCATGATCAGATATTCATGTAGATAGCTTAGGCCTCGTACTGTGCACGCGGGTCCTAAGCCGTACCTTTATTCATGTGCCCTGTACCCTGTGCTAACCAAGCCGGTCACACATTTTGGATGTATTTCAATATTGCACATGTCAGGTTCCATGTTACATTTCAGGTTCAGGTTCAGTTCATGTATTTATTTTCCCGTACTTCAGATTCTTACCTTCCTGTATTCATTGCATCACAGTTTTACATTGTACATGTTTATTTCGTAGGGTTGTACTTTGCTCCTTTCATGACTGGATATGTTGCAGGTGTCGATGTATTCTACTTTAGCATTTATGGCCCACAGGTTGAGGTGATGGTTAGCTAGCCTAGAGGCTACAAGGAGATCAATAATGGGTTAGGACTTGGATGTACAGGTTTACTTTTACATTTGATGATATTGTACTAAAATAACATGGTGATTTGTAATAATATTTAGCATGTGTTTAGATGTTGTGATATGACTTCATGATGTGGCTTGAGATATTAGATACTTAGTACAGCTTACTTCGTCGTGTCCATCGATGAAGGTTGGGCGTGTCTGGCTCGTGTCTGATTATTCGGGAGTGGGTCGTGACAGCAATAGCTAGTATTGCGCTTCAAATATCAATATCAAGGTAGGGGACACCAAATGATCTAATTAGAAAGTGGGTGTTCATGAGGCACTAATTTATCATCATAGTGGGAACTAATTTTATCCTAATCAATAGGTAATCCTAGTAAATCCAAAAACTTAGAGGGGCTTACAATCTATACTCTCTAGAAATTCCTTTCTCAAAACTAAAATAAATATAATTTAAAGAATCAAGGTCGCGAGATCGAGCACTGTAGTGGCTCCTTTACTCCGTTGACGACCTGACGACGAGAAGAACTTGCTTTGACTCTCTGAATGCCTGTGAGTGGTACTCTGGGTTTGCCAATCAAGAAGCAGTCGAAGGATTGGCAAACCCAGAGTACCAATCACAATCATTCAGAGAGTCAAAGCAAGTTCTTCTCGTCGTCAGATCGTCAACAAAGTAAAGGAGCCACTACAGTGCTCGATCTCCCTCGTCACACTTTTCCAAAATCAAAACTGTACTTAGATTTCCTGTTTAGGAATCTTTTGTACTTCTCTTGTTTGAAATACAAAAGTTTGTATAACTTTTTGTTCATGGCAAACAAAATACAAGCACTCTCTCGGTCATCTAGCCCGCCGATATTCGATCTGCCAATGTCAGACGACATACAGCAGGCTCTCAAAGAATTGTACGCTCGCTTCGACGCCAAGGACAAGCAAGAATCATTTCGAGAGCTGGAGATTCGGCAACCGTATCCCCCTTGAGTGGACAATATGGTGTATCATCTCTAAGTACAAACCACAGACTCTTGCACCATTCGATGGGAGGGAGTCTTTATGTCGATATCTGAGGTACTTTGCCTCTGTGATGGGGCATCTACCAAAGGATGACGCATTGCTCATAAATCTATTCGTTGGGGCATTGCAGGAGGTAGCATATGAATGGTTCTGCAGTCTCCCCGACAACTGCATCTCTCGTCTTTTGACGATCTGAAGCGTCTCTTTCTCTCTCAGTTTTATGAAGGTGGAATGGACATGACGATGTCCTCTCTCATGGACATTATCCAGAAAGAAAAAGAGCCCGTGCGCGCTTACTCGAGCGCTTCCGCCAAATGTCTTTGAGGCTTCCACCTGGTGTGCTCAAGCATGTGCTTATGGATTCATGCCGCAAGAATATGCTTCCCACAATCAAGCTCTGGCACAGTGCTCCATGCACAGAATGGACGCCTTTCATTACTGGTGCAGACAGTGCCAAAAGAAAAGCCCGGGATGCACAATTGTTGGGACTGAATTTTCCTACACTTGAAGACAAAGGAAAACGCTCATCTAGCAATAACCCTACCAACACTAACAAGGACAGAAAGGGAAAACAAGCCCTGACCGTCAACATTTCCAAAGGTTCATCATCTGTAAACCAGAAGCCGGAAGAAGCGTCGAAATCGAAGGAAAACTATTTTTTCAACGATGAAGATATGCTGGAGCTCTTCAACTCGTGTTGATGGCAAACGAGGAGTTCAGCATCTGTGATATCCAACCCTTGATTTTGTTCATGGAAAACAGAGTTAATCATTTTTTCTATTAGAAAAATATCCCCATATGACACCCATGTACCCCACCACACCTCATGTGCCCACTCAACATAAGCAAATTAGCAACTACGACGATTGGATAGTAAATATTATGCTTATCGAGATGCATACCTTTCTAGGATGAGTTTCTTAGGCTACGTGAGCGTGCAAGCGATAGTGCACCTACAGAGAGAGAGGGGCTGGTACTTCCTCTCAGCCCTTTCCGTCTAAATCGACAGACGAGCTCTGGATGACCGCCGTTGGTGGTCTTCAGAGGGGTACATACTACAATATGGGATCCTACGACGCCTTTGTTGCGACGCAGGCATCCAAGGGCCCTTTTGCCAGTGTACGTTCTCTACAGTCCTCACAAGAGTCGGCCCGAGTCAAGGAGAGCTTACGTCGCCAGGTTGCTGAGCGGCGTGATGAGATATTGAGGAGGATTGCAGAGCAGTCCTAGTCTCAGCCACAGACGGACGATGCGGCTCTCACCACACATGTACTCGATTGCACCATAAGGAAGACACAGGGGACCATGAAGGAGATGAGCGAGAGGACAGATCGTGTTGTTCAGGCGATGCAGGGGACGTAGTTGGCCATGAACGATCAGCTTTCGAGGCTGATGGCTGTTATGGATTCATGCAATTCTAGACTGCTAGCCATCGAGCAGACGTTTCCTGATCGTGCGTCGGCATCGACATCGACTGTATCGATTCTACTACCTCCTCCTCCTCTTAATGAGCCGTCACTGGTGACACTTATACCGCAACAATATAGGTTCATGCTATCCCAGATGCACGGCCGTACTTCTCCTCCTCTTGATGATCAGTCGTAGTCCTTCATTGGACATATTGTGTTGTGTTGTACTTTACGGACCCATTCTTGGATCTTTTATGTATTTATTTTATATATTTAGTGACAATTTGTTTGTGTTGACTTTATTTATTTGATTATTGGAAACTCTTCTTATAGTTGTTTGGTAGTGAATTTATCTCCACCCGACTATCTTATGGATATCTTATCGTTTGACTCTATTTATTTGATTATTGGAACATTTTCGTCGTTTATTTGTGTGGATAACATATTATAACTCTATATTTTTTTACCGATGTTGAATGTTCCACCGAAGGGGTTGGCGAACCTCTACGGAGGGTTGCTCAGGATCTACTATTTATAAACTGTGATTTAAATTACAGGTAGATTCTAGATGGAAAATAAACAAACTGGATTATGTTTTTTTTCTTTTTCTGTTACAGTTTAGCGACGTTCAGTAATGTCTAGCGACGTCATGTAACATCGCTAATCGTGTATCGGAACGTTGCTAGCCTAAATCGACGACGTTGCAAAGAGTCGCCAAACGTCGCAAAACGGCTGAAATGGTAAATTTTGCCATGTCAGCATCCTCGTAGCTAAACGTCACTAACGACGTCGCTAAGTACTGAATAATCTACAACATTTAGCAATAAAAAGTGACGTCGCGGATTAGCAGCTCCTCGTTGCTAAACGTTGCTATCAACAAGAATATTAGTGACGTGCTTTCGTTACTACGACACGTCGCTATAGCGATTACCAGCGACGTTTTTTGTGTTAGCTACCATAGAATATGCGACATCGGATTTTTGTCGCTAAAAACATCGGTAATCATGATTAGCGACATTTTTGTACATTTTAGTGTCTTATTTTGGCAATTCTACTACTACGTCTACGAATTATTTTGGCCATAACTAAATAGTGGGTATTCCCGTTACCATGATTCAACCAATTTGAACGAGATTTTTGATACCACAAAGTTTTCTCTTGGTATAAACCCTCGTTACAATAAGTTAAAAGTTTCTCTTCAAGCTTCTCCAAGGCCTTAAATTTGTGGTTTACAAGCTTTCTATGAACTCCTTTAATTCAAGCAAGCAAACGTCTTTTATCTGAAAAATATTCCTAGAAGTAATAGAATTCTAGCTCTTGCAAGATTTGTTGGACGTCTAATGGATTGATCAATACTTTGTCATAATACCAGTCTCCTACTAATCAATCTTGGGAAACATTTATGGGTCAACCAAGCCGCTTATATACTGAAGGGATTATGATCATCAACCATCCAACTCAATCAATAAGGGTTGAATGGTTGATGGTTGCCCTCAGTGGGTGGCAAGAGTTTGGTAATAGCTTCTGGAAATGTTTGCCTTCATTGATTTGTTAAAGCTCTATCAAGTTGCTCGTTGACATTCGCTTGGCCTTTATTTTTATTTTTCCACATCGTGTCTAGTCTTGAAAAATATGTCAATCAACCCACAATTATGTATATCAATTAAATTTTCACACCTATGACGAGAGGGTTGTCTTTCGCCTTTTTCTCGTTTTCAGAAGAAAGTCATTCATATCAGCAAAACACCAAGGAGAATAGATACAATTGAGCCAAGCTTAGTAGCATAATCCCAATGTTGCTCTCTAAATTAGGATTTTAATAAGCATAAGTAGCAGCAAATATCCAATCAAACCTTATTCTTTGCCTCGTAATTGCATTAATAAACTGAAAATTGCAAGTTACAATTTCCACTTCTACAAAATTATGTAGCCAGAATAGCCAAATACCACCAGCAAAGCCTTGACCCTCTACAACTTCAACATTAGAGAACAAGGTATGCTAGAAAATTTCAAAAGCACGGAGACCGTTACATCCAGTCTCCATTAACACCATCTTACATATATGATTTCTCAATAATTCTTTGAGGATGCTTTTTATTATTTTTATCGATTTGTTTACTAGCTTTCTTGGATCTTAGGTTAAGCTAATTCTTATAAGGGTCATGTAAAGAGGAAGGATATGTTAATGCCTAATTTGCAACTAAATATCATAAACTTTCACATATATTGTAAGTTGCTATCATAAACTATTATATTTAGCAACAAAATACCTTGAATTTTTTCAAGTGTTATTTATTACCCTTGTGTCGTTAAAAATGTTAACCCCTCACATTTTCATATTCCATAACAATATCCAACCTTAATTTCACAAGGTAGCAAGTTGCAAATATGTGAAAGTTTAAGGTATTTGCTAATTTAAGGTAGCAACTTGTAAATCCGTTGAAGTTTAGAATATTTAGTTGCAAATTAGCCATACATTCATTTCATATATTATATGTTCTTATAATTCTCACTTGTGAGGAGTGTCAATCCTCTAGTGAATCATTGGTGTGACAGATCGACTTTTCTATGTCTATGTTATGTCAATGTAGGAGTCTTTGGAAAGAGAAAAGCAAGGGAGGAGGAGGGCAATAGTATAATTTTTACTTGATTAACTTAAGGTTGTGTTTGGTACGTTGAATACTATATAGTCGAAATTCTACATTCTTGGAAACTAAATTACAGAAAAATTAGAATCTCATGTTTGGTAAATATAAAAATATTTTTGAGAATGTATAGTTTATATAAAAAAAATATATTATTTTTTATCGATGATTAAATGTATTCAATAGTTGTTACTCTTTGTTTTTTGACGTTTTACAACGTAGTTGGTTAAGGTGATAAATTAGTATTTGAGAGAACATGGTTCACATCATATCTACATCAAAAAAAATTTACTTAAAGTTAGTTTTTGCGATCTGGTCCAAACCTAACCCGAATTGTTACCTTACGCGACCCAACAGAAAAATTAATTTTCTTTATAAAACGGGAAGATGAATTTTATAAATGACTGTAAACAAAAGAAAAAACCAACAAAGAAAAAAAAAATCTTCAAAAACGATTAAAAGGATAAAAGTGTATAAAAAAAAGAACAAAAAATGTTTTTAAAAAAAATGAGAAAATATGATTTTCCTTTTAAACAAAAAAAAAAGAAAAACAGATTTTTTTTTTTTAACAAAAACCTTAAAAATGAACTTTAAAAAAAAGAAAAAAAAAAAAGGAAAAAGAGCTTTTACAATTAAGAGAAAAGGTAAAAAAAGAAGAAAAAATGGGGAAAAAACAAAAATAATAATAAACCCAAACTCGAAGTCCCCCTTCCAATTTATTCCACGAACATTAATATAACCACATATTTCTTTGGGGCCTTTGGTACGCGGAGTATATATAGCCGAAAATTTTATATTTTCGAAAATCAAATTTCATAAAGTTATATTTTCATGTTTGGTGAATATATAATTATTTCCGGAAAAGAAAATAAAAAATGATTAAAAAGAATGGAAATGGATAAATAAAAGACTCAAAACAAACAAAAATTCTTTGATAATTGGAAAAATTGAAAAAAGCAAAAAAAAAATATTTTAAAAATGGAAAAACAAAAACAAAAAAAATCTTAAAAATTGAAAAGTCCAGAAAAAAAAAATGAAAAAACATATTTATAGCCGAGCAAAAAAAGCTGGAAAAAAAAATCTTAAAAAGTGAAAAAAGATGGTATTCGCAATTCCGGGAAAATTTATATATTCATCAAACAAAGGAAAAGATGAAAAAAAAAAAAAAACTTAAAAATGAAAAAGAAAACAAAATTAAAAAAATGGAAAATAAATTTTTTAACCTAAACCAAAGATAGTATTAGAAGTTCCCAAAAATAGTTTTTTAACAAATTATGGAATAAATTTTCCACTTATGTCCGTTTCAAATAAGTAATTTGCTAGAGATTAAATCTGAAAGTGTTGGATCATTTCGATAGTCAAAATCAAATCTCAAACACAAATTTTGTTGTCACCGAGAGTTACCTTAGTTTGGATTGTAAACAAAACTTAACTACTCAAAACTCGGTTTTCAAAACTAAGGGTTAACTTCGTTTAGATTGTAATTAAGCTATCATCTATTGTGCTCAAAAGCTAATTTCCCAACAAGCATAATCTTTGGACCTGAACTAAAATGTGTGTCCAACAAGCATAATTTTGTTATCTGTTTGCCATCTATTTCAGTGTAATCTTTCTCTCTAAGTAGCATTGGTGGAATTGGAAGATATGAAAGTAAAAAAAATTCGGTTGAATATGTAGTATAACTAGATTTGTTTACCCTCATTCATTTAAACCTAAATATTTCTCATTTAAACCTAAATATTACAATATAAATTATTATTATTATTATTATTATTATTATTATTATTATTATTATTATTATTAAAAACATATAGATATTTATTATTACTATTAACATTATTATTCTTATTCATTATTCATTCTCTATCTCTAGAGAGAGAGAAAAACGTGTCTACTCCTCCCCTCTGTCATCTCCCTCTCCCAAGCTCAAGCCCCTCCATTCCCTCTCCTGGCGAGCTCAAATCCCTCCCTTGAAGCAAGAACACCATGTCGAGGGGCTTTTGGAGCATATATTGAAAACTTAGCTGAATTCAAAAATTCTCGTGTTTGATTGTTTTCATTGGAAGTGGCTAAAAGTAGTAATGTGACCCTCTTGTAGTTCCATCTCCTCCCTTATTCTCCCACTTTCACCACCGGATCTGTTCGCTTGAAACTGTGGCCCAAAAAAAAGAGTTTTTTTAGAAAAAATGGAGGGAGGAACTACTCTCTTTTTTTTTTCTTCCACTTTCAACGACCATTCAAACAAAGAACTATTTTTTTCCTCCACTTTCAACACCACTTTTGGAAAGGTTTTTTTTAGGGGCACCCCCATTTCTACTAGGGGGCAGCCCTTACTTAGGGGACAGCCCATTCGGTGAAACTTTTACTAGGGGGCAGTCCAAATTTTACTAGGAGGCAGCCCAACCCCCCAAACTCATTTTTTCATCTCATTTCATCATTTCCTCTCTCTCTCCTCCAAAAGAAGAAAAAGAGAAGAGCTCTCTCATCTCCCTAAACCCTACAAATTTCTCCTCCACCATTCCTCCACCCATTTTCTTTCACGAACTCTCCCACGTTCGACGAGATGACACGCAAGTCGAAGACATCGGATGCTAGGTACGTTTTTCCCTAATTTCGTTCTATAATTTTCTAAAATTTTTTTTGAAACCCTAGAATAGTTTTAATTGTCTAAATTTTTTTGATAATTTAGGTTATAATGTATTTAGGGTTTATAAATGGCATTTTCGAACACGACAAACCCACAATATCTCTTCAAACCCTAACCCTAGAAAACGACAAACTAGCGAGTCGTTTCTGTTGGCCGAGTACAGTAGGACTGCCAAGGTTGTGGCAGTCCTCATGTACACAAGGACTGCCACAGTCCTGGCAGTCCTCTGTTAGTAGAGGACTGCCAGGCCTGTGGCAGTCCTTGTGTACATGAGGACTGCCACAACCTTGGCAGTCCTAATGTACTCAGTTCTGGGGGTAAGAATAGGGGGTAACAGTCGCACAAATTAGGGGTAACAGATCTATTTTAGTGTGCATTAGTTATTAATTGTACGGTCGCACAATCTATTGTTCTATAGGGGTGACAGTCCTCCGGACGCACCAAAAAGAATACGTCCCACCGCATCAAAGCGGAAGGAACGCGCCGAACGTCCTCTTGAGCGCCCGATAACAATTTCCGAACCGGAGGGCCAAGGTCGGGCTGGGACACGGAGACCCCCACCGGTTGCACAAGCTCGGTCGAAGCAACGAGCTCGTACTCCTTCTCCTTCCAGTGATGACGACGACGTGCCACTTAGCCAACTCCTACCACCACGTCAAGAGGAGGTCGGTCCTTCTGAAGAGGCCGGTCCTTCTGAGCCGCCTGTCCGGCCTCCAGGTTGCTCAATGTTGGCTTCTTTTGAGAACCATATTGCATATGCAATATGGAAGGACCCGGTATGTGCATTACTTTTGTAAGCTAGCAGTTCAGTATATGATATCTATATGTATTTCATATGTTTTATGTTTTTATATGTTGTTTGATATACAGAGGATATATCGTATGCTTAGGGCTGTGAGTCACGGGAAGAAAACCGTGTCTTGGCCGTTTAGAAGCTTACCGGAGGCTGTCCAGGAGAAAATCGTACCGAGCGGTTTACATAATTTGGCTGATTATGCCTATAGGACAATGGATAGTGCCATGATATCCGCCTTTGTGGAGAGATGGCACCCGGAGACCAATACGTTTCATCTCCCATGCGGGGAGATAACCATTACACTTGACGACGTGTACCAGATACTAGAGCTACCAGTTACCGGTCGCGTCATGACCAAAGAACATTACAGAGATGAAAAATCGACAAAATGGTACTCAAAGATCGTCAAGTTTGTCTCAAGTAACCTTGGACTTGAGGAAACTAGTTTTACAACTCTTCCGGGCTTCAAGAAATCATATGGAATTCCTCTTTCATTTCTGGTGGAGCACTTCAGGAATATGGAATTGGATGAGGATGATTTTGAGTTGGTCGACGCGATGGCCCGTGCTTACATGCTGTTCGTCCTTGGAACGGTGGGCATTTCGGACAAGTCTGGAACCTCGATACATGCGAGGTACATGCTCAATTTATTGTCCGTGGATGACTTCATCGATATATCGTGGGGTAGCGGTATTCTCGCCTATCTTTACCGCGAACTCGGCATCGCATCCCGTGCCGGGACTAAGACAATTGCTGGATGCCAGACTCTGCTACATGTAAGAAAACTTTCAACGATTTAATCTCGTATACTTCATTTTGTTGTTTATATTTTGTGACTATTAACTTAGTAATTGAATAGGCATGGATATACGAGCACTTTCCGATGCTCAGGCGGGGTGACCAGAACCCAATCTATTTTGAACAACTTCCTAGAGTGGCTCGATGGAGGCCGGCCCAGGTGGAAACCAAAGATTGGCAAATCCTGGCTTCCATTCGTGAAGTACTTGACAATTTGGTACCGGAAGAGGTAATAAATTGGGACTAACCTTAATTTTTCATGTTAAGTTTTTTTTTTGCTGTTAACTGTTTTCCTACAGATATTTTGGGATCCATACCGGGATTTTTGCGAGGGGAGTCGTGCCATCCAACCAGTTTCTTTATTTCATGGCATGATCACATGCTATGATATCAAGGAGCCGTACATGCCTGATCGTGTACTTCGGCAATTCGGCTTCGTGCAAAGTGTGCCGAAGCGCACACTACAGATGTTGGAACCTCCCCGCGGGACCCAACCATTGAACTACAAACCGGCGTGTTTCGACTGGGTGACCGACTTCTACTCCGAGTGGCAAAGGCACCTGCTTCGGGAAGATGAGAGCCAACCGGTCACCCAGATGGCCGACTGCAGCAAGGACTATATGCCGTACTTCCGGCGGGTCGGACATCCCAAGTTGTTGAACCCTACAAACCCGGGTCCCTCGGCCGTAGTAGCTGTTGGAAATCTTCCTTCCAAAAACATCTTGTATGCTTCATTGGTGAAGATGGTGAGTTCCGCATTAGTAGTTAGTTCGAGATTTTCATGTTTGTATACTAAATTCAATTATACTTTCATTTATAGTCTAGAAGGGCGAAGGAACTGGCCAAGACACTTCGGAGCGCTTGCCAAAGTGACACTAGTGTCTTGGTCGACACTAGTACCTTGGTCGCCAACGAGCTTGAGCGCATCGACGACGAGGTTGAGTTCCCATTCATGCGTAATGCGGAGTCTCGTTCGAAGGCCCGCCATGATATGTGATATGATTGTCTAACGTCTGGCTGTATGATGTTGAATACTTGTGTCCGTCTTGTAAACTATTTGGATGTGTGTTGGATATGTTGATATACTTCTGTTAGATATGTGATATGTTGGATATGTGATATGTGTTGGATATGTGATATGTTGGATATGTGATATGTGTTGGAACTACTTGTGTGGATATGTGATATGCTGGATATGTGATATGTGTTGGCTGGATATGTGTTGGATATGTGATATGTGTTGGCACTATTTGTGTGAATATGTGATATGTTGGATATGTGATATGTGTTGGCACTATTTGTGTGGATTTGTGATATGCTGGATATGTGATATGTGTTGGCTGGATATGTGTTGGATATGTGATATGTGTTGGCACTATTTGTGTGAATATGTGATATGTTGGATATGTGATATGTGTTGGCACTATTTGTGTGGATTTGTGATATGCTGGATATGTGATATGTGTTGGCTGGATATGTGTTGGATATGTGATATGTGTTGGCACTATTTGTGTGAATATGTGATATGTTGGATATGTGATATGTGTTGGCACTATTTTTGTGAATATGTGATAGGCACTATTTGTGTGAATATGTGATATGTTGGTCATGTTAGATATGTGATCACAGAACATTTCAAGTTGGACTGCCACACACAGGGCAGTCCTTCACAAGTGTAGGACTGCCCTGTGTGTGGCAGTCCTATCTAAAATGTGCTGTGATCAAATCACAGAACATTTCAAGTTGGACTGCCACACACAGGGCAGTCCTTCACAAGTGTAGGACTGCCCTGTGTGTGGCAGTCCTATCTAAAATGTGCTGTGATCAAATCACAGAACATTTCAAGTTGGACTGCCACACACAGGGCAGTCCTTCACAAGTGTAGGACTGCCCTGTTTGTGGCAGTCCTATCTAAAGTAGAGGAAACATATATTGGACTTCATTTTTTACACCCAAAAACACACAAAACACACATGTATAACACTCAAAACACACATGTATAACACACAAAACACACATGTATAACACCCAGATAGAAGACATATAACACCTGGATAAAATTAAGAAACATATATTGGACTTCATATTTCATAGTTTAATGTATACAAAAGTGGTACTCTATAACCAAAATGCCAAAAAGTATACAAAAGTGGTCCTCCATATAACACATTGATACTCAGTCGATTTCGACGTCACAGTGGTCTGCAGGTAAGTCTCTTGGCTCCTCAAACTTCAACAGCTTCTTACAATGGTCGATTTGATGATCGAAAGGTGTGGTCCAAGCTCTGGCTTCGACCGGTGCTCTTTTGTACCAAACTGTTGAAGGTGGAGGAATCGGAGAATGACCGATCATCTTCAGTATGACGAAGTGGTCACCGATGTGACCTATAGTACATACGGATGACCCAATAGTGTCTCGGCAGTCTCATGATTGTGGGTTCCATTCTTCACTTGTACTGACCACTTCCCTTCTTCTTCTTTTCTAATCTGGATCGTGAATGGACAACCACATTTCCTCGTTCCAGCTTTCTTTCTTGGAAAGTTATCTTGGATAACTGTGTCTTTCTTGTGCGATCGGAACACACCACCTCTTTCACAACCAACCATAACACTTTGTCGTCCCGGGCGATTTCGGGCCGATCTGGATATCACTAGAACCAACTTGTTTTCCCTTCCAACTTCTCGACACCATTGTACCGCATCGTCGCTTGATGGAAACGAAAGATCGGTCCAAAATAAATGTCCTACATCGATTGCAATTGGAGCATGTGCCGCAACCTCGGAAGATCGAAAGTCCTACAATAGAAGTTAAAAGTCAAAACTAAACAATTACATAAAGCGTATTATTATTTATAGAGGAGTCTGTATTATTATTTATAGAGAAGTTTGTTCTTGGTCACAAGTTGAGACACTTCAAAGTAACATTGTCCATTTGGATCAATGTTCATATTTGGGTTATATATATATAAATCTGGATTAACTAGTTAGATAGTACTAAAAGGAAAATCACATATTGGTGTGATATACAAATAACTTAGAAGGCATTAAACCTATAGGCTACAAGTGAAATTCCATCAACCTTTAAGACAACACTTATAAATATATACATATGTACATTAACACACATTCCTACAGAGGACTGCCACAGATTGGGCAGTCCCTCACATACATTGGACTGCCACAAATGTGGCAGTCCCTCACATATACAGGACTGCCACATCTTTGGCAGTCCTATATATGTGAGGGACTGCCCAATCTGTGGCAGTCCTCTGTGTCGAAGTTCAATTTTCCACTCTACGTAAAGTTCAAATGTAGTTACCACGATGATTTCCGATGCGTCAAAGTGTTCTTCGGATGTGTTGGGAGGATAATATCCAGCATTTGATGGTCCGGGTTGATCCATTGTCTATTTCTTTATACATTAAATAAAAAATTCCACTTTTATATGTAAAATTTAGGTTAAAACTTAAAATATTACACAAAAATAAATTCGATGACTTACAAATAAATGAGAGAAGTGATTGACACTGTATTCTACCAAAAATCTTCAACGATTTTTGGTTGGGGGACAATTTCACCTAGGTTAGGTTAGATATAGGTTTATATGAGTAGAAGAAAAAAAAGAAGTGGAGGAAGAGAAGTAGGAAAAGAAGAAAGAGAGATGAAATAAAATGAAATTGGGTTTTATAGCCTTTTTTGGGCTGCCCCCTAGTAAAAAAAAATCAATGGCAAACTTGTAAATTTTTCAAAAAAAATTTCGGTTGTCCCCTAGTAGAAAATGAGGTGCCCCTAAAAAAAACCTTTGGAAACTCAAAATTTATGTGTACTCTTATATCATTTTAGTATTTTCACACGTGCAACCAAACTGCCCCCAAGCACGTCCGCCAGCTTGTTGGAGGGCACGTCCGCCAGCTTGTCCTCAACGACGACTGCAGGAGAGGTATTCGTTTCCCACACCCCATTTTTTCGGAAGTGGAAGTCGGAAGAGTTCCTCAACGGTTCCCAGATCCATTTTCTTGTTCCCAAACCGACTATGGAAGAGTCCAGAGTCCCACCACAAATGGAATGGATGTGAAACTGGAGAAAAAATGCAGGGGCAGGAACTGTGATGCGTCAGTACAAACGGGAAAAAAAAATCAGACTTTCAATGTTGTAACCAAATGCCTAACTCCACTTTCAAAAAAAGTGCCCAAACCCTGACCGCTTTCATCCAACCAAACACCCTTAAATAACCTAATAATTCACCTACCAAACTGTCAAAATTGTACAACTCCTTTCCCAGAAGAACATCCTTACCATTAGACGTCAAGCCTATATGAGCAAATCTAATGAAAAAGGCTAATTTGCATTTCATTTTTCAAAACTAACTCGACCCATTTGGGGCAAAAACTTGTACCATTGAAAAGCTATGGTATCAAGATCATCAACTACCAACCAAGAAACAATATTAGAGCAATAATAAAAATAAATATGAAGATGGAATTATAAAGAAGGTTTCGAAATGGAAAACACAAGTACAAATATTATCCAAACTGCAGTTCTAATGGGTTCTGATAAAACAGGTGCAGAAACTCATAGTTCCCAAGACAAAGTTGCAGAGATTCTACTACAAAACTATCGTCGGCCTCATACTTCTTGGACGCTCAAACCTGCAAAAGTGCAAAAAAGTCAAATTATTAACCAGAAACTTTGCAGCAGTCAAACGTATATACTATTTAGTTGGCATAAAAGAAGGAACTATTTCCAGTAGACAAGCTGCTGACCTTACAAATAATCAACCACCAATTAGTTTCAAACAGCAGTTCATGTACAAGGAATCAACAGAAAAATACGAATGAATACAAAGCAACATAGCTCTGAAAAAATGAAAATCTAAACTATCTCAGTAAGCACAACCAGCATCATCAATCCAGGTATTTAATATCCCAACAAAATGACCTTTAAAGCAATAATATGGTTCAATTACGGAGAAGAAAACCTTAATGAAGATTTATATTCTTACCAATAAATACATACTAATACATTTTCCAAGGGTAAAGGCATATTGTGAGTCATTCTAGGACTCCATGAAGTAGCATCTTATTTATTAAGGCAGAAACCATGAGGTTGTAATTTCCGAAAAGAATGTTGATGATTTAATTCCTATAGTGATGCCTACATAAATATCTTAATAGAATTCAGTCATAAATTATAGGCTAAATAACAACTTGATACCCTTAACTATCACGGTTTTTCAACTTGATACCCTCAACTTTTATAGGTACTAACTTGGTCGCCGGTAGGGGAGGGGGGGAGGGGGTGGTCGCCAGTGGGGGAGGGGGCGGTAGTGGTCATGGTCGCCGGTGGGTGGGTGGGTGGGTGGGTGGGTGTGTGTGGTGGTGGGGGGGGGGGGGGGGGGGGGGGGATGGCCGCCGGGGGAGGGGTGGAAGAAGTAGCAGCTGGGAGGGGAGGGGATTTGGGTATCAAGTTAGAAATATAAGTTGCGATAGGGTATTAAGTTGGTACCTATAAAAGTTGAGGGTATCAAGTTGAAAAACAGTGATAGTTGAGGGTATCAAGTTGAAAAACAATGATAGTTGAGGGTATCAAGTTGCAATTTAGCCTAAAATATATATTGATCAATTTATTGCTTGAACATCCAGTTGTCACCCTTTTCCTCCAACCTGGGGTTATTAGATGGATTACAAATCTACATATTAAAATATATATTCTGTAAAATGGTCATACTCAAATGGTATTATTCTAAGAGGAGATTATATTCGTGCAAGAAGAAGGAATAAAGAATAGGTAAAAGCCAGATGGAGCAAGGCACACCTCAGTCTCAGTAGCTGAAAAAGACTTCAAAGCTGTAAATTGCTACAGAATTAGGTCCATAACACAATGGCAGAAATGAATATGAGCTTAAAAAGGGATATTTAGACTTTGGATCTCATATACATTAGAATATTTGTGTTTAGGTCTCCATATTAGAGATAATTAGTATTTGGATCTCGAATAAGTTAGGATATTTGTGTTTGGGTCTCCATAATAGACATACTTAGTGTTTGGGTCATGGACTAACGGTTGACTGTTAAAACCCAACTAAAAGAATGAAAAGAAGGAAAGAAAAAATGGAAAAAAAAAAAAATTGAAAAAATTGGAAAAAAATGAAAAATGAAAGAATGAAGAACGAATAAAAATGAATAAATGAATAAAAATGAGAAAAAAGAGAGGAAAAAAGGGGGAAAATGAAAAAAACTGACGAAATATAATGAAAAAAATGAAACAAAATACTGTAAAAAAATGGGAAAAAAAAATCTAAAAAACAAAAAAGGATAAAAAACTTAAAAACAACAAATTTTTGTTTTGTACGAGCAAAAAATATATACCCACACATTCTTAAGGGATAGGATTTCATGTTTTGTGGGTAAATTAATTATCCAAAAATTCATAATTTACGAGAATATACTTTTCTAACCTAAGAATATGTTTCCCATAATAAATTTGTTCGAAATATTTAGTCTCGATATTTCCGAACAAATTATTTTCGAAAATTAAGAATACTCGGGCAAATTTATTCCCACAAAAAATTATTCCTGTCGTTTATTTTGCTTTTTTGTTTTTTGTTTTTTCTGTTATTTTATTCTTTTTTACTCCTTTTTATTTATTTTTATTTTTTTTTTCATTTTTCCCGTTTTCCCCTTCTTTTTCTTTTTTTTCCTTCATTTTTTTTAGTTGGATTTCTTTTTTAACAGTCAACCGATAGTCGAAGACCCAAATACTAATTGTCTATTATGGAGACCCAAACACCAATATTCTAACTTATTGGAGACCCAAACACTAATTATGTCTATTACGGAGACCCAAAAGCAAATATCCTAACTTACTCGAGACCCAAAATCTAAATATCCCGCTTAAAAAATCCATTCTTAGCTCCTTATAACGATAACATATGAAGCACCATCCAGGTCCCAGGTATGTGGTTGATTTGTAAATTATAAATATGACTCAGGTGAAAGGAT
Organism: Iris pallida; assembly: GCA_029216955.1. Classification (NCBI taxonomy): domain Eukaryota; kingdom Viridiplantae; phylum Streptophyta; class Magnoliopsida; order Asparagales; family Iridaceae; genus Iris; species Iris pallida. The sequence continues at coordinate 18,885,110 of JANAVB010040818.1, read as the reverse complement.
CACAAGAAACATAATATGCATGTTTCTGATCAAGGTAATTAAGCACATTTTCAATTGGCATTAGTTGGTCTTCAATTTCTCATTGTTGCTTGTAAAGTAGTTCTGGAATATTTATGACAAAATCCCGGTGTGAAACCACGTCTAACAAATGTCATAAGTACGGTAAATTGATTTATTTATCCAAACAACAATTATTGAGGATAGATCTCACAAGTATAGCATTGTAATTTGTAAGATTGTAACATGATACCAACCCATTCAAATATATCAAAAGACATAAGTTTACAACCAATACATCAAGAATAAATGCAAGCATTTGATGCTTTCATAAGAGGTTAGATGACATGGATGTGTATATAGATTGCACACTGCCACCACACCTGAAGTTGAGGAAGCTCATGGCAGCATATAGTATGTGCTGGGACACTTTCAAGATATTACAGACGAAATGTTGTTTAACATATAAAACTGCATATGACAATCCCAACTGAGATTCGAAATTCGCCAGTAGAACTGTTGCTATTAGAAACTAGTAGACATAAATAAAAAAAGGAAATTTGTACTAACATGAGGAACTTATGTAACTTCAATCAAAGTTGTTACAACACATCCTTTCCATGAAGGCATCCAACAGAATCAAAAAGCATAAAGGCAAAATAAAACATCAATTGCCAATTAAAATGTCACTATTACCCATCAAAATTGCAAGTTCCAAACAGTATATAAGCAATCTGGGTTAATGCCTCCAATAGAAGACCAAGTAAAAAATTAATGGGTAGTGATATGACTGAATATGCCATAAAATAACCAAACTTAAGGTGTGTTTTAGCAATACCTTAAAATATTTAACATGTTAAGATGATAATAAAATCAAATGCCTTAACGAACAATATAGAAGAGTCATTACATTAGCACCAGGTAAAGCACATCACATATCACAACTACAGCAGTGGTAGAATTCACAAATAAGAAACTAATGCATATAACTGTATGCACATATACAACATAAAGAATCACATTTCAAATGAAACTTGGAAGAAAATGGAAGATGCTGACAAATACCTGGGGGAAGAGACTGCTTCAGCTTATCCGCCTTCTCAGAGTCAAAGACAGAGAGCGTGTACAGGTACCTGGAGCAGCGGACCTTGAACTTAACAAGGTCCTTACTCCTCTTTATCTTCACAGATCGTGCATCTTTCCTCCTTGCTGTGAGAAGGAAGTCCTTTATCTCATGAATCTGCTTCGGCTGCACATAACAGATCAAGAGCATTAGACGAGTAAAAACAGAAGTTCTCAGTTTGTTTGGTCGCAAGAAGAAAGGATCTTAGAATAATGTTTTCAACAGAAAACCATTTTTTCAGTATTTCTTTAGCAAGAGTTCCCAGTTGAAATTAGTTTCCATAAACCTCAATAACATTAGATTTTTTGCTTTCCGACCAAAAAGTATACTGTTTTTTCCAACCTATGATATTCCTCTGATTTGTATTCCAAAAAATGGCTAAGGAAACTTTGGCAGTGGACACAAAAATGACAATCATAGCCTTAGACATAGTTTCTGTCCTACTCCAAATGAGAGGGGTTACAGAAGGTTGGGAACTTCCAATAGGAAAAACAGAACATAAAGGGGCAGGCCAAGTACCCTCCCCCTCTATGGAATTCTAAACTCACTCCCTGTTTCCTGTGTGGTCATTCATGAGAAAGAAAAGAAACAAGTTGTGTATAGTGGAATTAATTTTCCATATCATTTTCGAGGTGGAATGATTCCCAAATCCAACAAGGGATACTTGAGTTTGGGTAGCGGGTAGGGGTGCAACTCGGACGGGTTGGGTCGGGTTTGAGTTCAACCCGAGCCCAACCCGATGAATCATAAGCCTAGCCCGAGCCCGTGCCCGAGCCCAACCCGTCAACATGTGAAGCTCAAGACTGTGCCCGGGGGAATAGAAAAAGAAAGCAGTTTCTCACATCGGACTCGAGTTGGGTCGGGTTTATCGGGCTACAATATGAAATTTGAAATAACTTTAAACAAGATTAATATTAAACACATAATCAAATAGCAAACAAGCTTTAATCATTACAAAATAAAAACTAAAATGAAATTTAGGATAAGGAGTTGAAATTTTGGGTGGAGCAATTTAAGATCTAAACTATTTATTTAAGAAGTATATTCAAGGTTTAAACTATATATTTAAGAAGTAGGAACATTGTATATATAAAAATATATAAAATTATATGTATGTCGGGTTCCGGGTTCTTTGGGTAACCCGACACATGAACTCGAGCCAACCTGATTTTGATTGAGTTCAAATATTTTAATCCAAATTTGAAACCGAACGAGCAGCTTTAAACCAAATCAAACCCATTAACAGATTTATCCGATTGGACTCGGGTTTAGCCTGCCCGAGTTGCATCCTTAGTAGCGGGGTTTTTCTTCTCCAACTCTATATGTGAACATACGCAACTCGTCCCATTTGCATTGATACAACTTATATCAATGAGATGCTCTCTTCAAATTGGGAGAACTTAACCATGGTGGGTTGCGCACATACCATTACAGTATTCAGCATCTCAACAATCGTCCTCGAGTGTTGCAGGCTTTAATATTGTATACCAATCATGGTTTAAATTATCGGCCGATACTGATCGGATACGGTTTGACATGTCCCGATCTGATACTGACCGATACCGATCGATACCGACATTGGGGGTCTCAATTTCGGTCGATTCGGCAAAGAAAATTAAACGAAAAAGACAAATCAGCAAGGGTTTAAAGATAAAAGGTTGTAAAAGCATGTAAAAGAAGAAAATCAATCTATTGCATGTAAATCAATCAGTAAGGGTGACTACTATTTCATTTAATTTCAAAACTACTAAAAAATAACATTGAAAATACTTAAAATTATGCCTAAATGTATAAAAATATATGTTTTTAAATGTAAATAATTTACTAATAATTATTTGTTTTCCGATACCAAAAAATCCGATACTCCGATCCATAACTGCCGATACTACCGATATCGCCGATACCAATACTCATAGGAATAGTCCAATACCGATTCCGATACTGATACTGTGAACCTTGATACCAATTATATGCATCCATAAGCAGAAGACTAATCCATAATTACAGAAACAGGAGCTTCTGGGATGTAAGTGCTGAAGTAAGCAAATATGAGTCGATCGTACGAACCAAAGGGATGCGACAAAGAATCCCTCAAGATTTGAAGAGCCACAAAAGGGGTTTATTTTAGGACTCTTGCGCTACTAACAAGAAAAATATCGTCCTCATTTCCTTCTCCCGATCTCCGTGAACGTATACTTGCACAGTGATGTCTATTTTATGTGTGGTGTTCTCTAAATGTTAATAAATAAATTGTGTTTAGAAACATGATTTCAAACTACTTTAAGAATCGCAAACATAGCAACTCGTATAACACCTAAAATGAAATGGGAAGAACGGACACTCCAAAAATTTACCGAGTCCGTGTCGCTATGTCCATACTGCATCGAGTAATTCGTGTCCGCGCAAGATTAAAAAAAAAACAGCCGTATGTCGGTGCGCCTTTTGCCGTGTCCGTGTCGCGTCGGGTACGCACCGGACGCTCCACTGGATCGCGCAAAAATCAACGACGTCCAGTGCCGTGTCCGTCTCCTATTCGTGTCCGTAACAATGTAGCAGTAGGGATCAAAATCTACTTCGTAATCATTCCAGAATATAAAAAAAATCTAAGCATTCCATCAAATCTAACGCTTATTTATTTTCTTGAAATTTCAAGAATAGCAATCGAGAAATCAAAAAAATCAAAAAATAATAATCATAGAAGAACGGCTACCATTTTGAGGATGAGAGCGCAGACCACTTTTCTGGATCTGCGGAAGAAAGAAAGAGAGGCCTAGGTCTAATGAGAACACGAGTACCTATATACCAAAACCCTAACGGGTTGGAGTGTGCTATCGGGTCGGGTACCAAAACCTAGCAGGTTGGAGTGTAATGCCGGGTCGGGTTATATTGCGCACTACAATCATGTAGAAAGTACGCCAAAAAAAAAATCCTTTATCCATGGGATATGGTTTAGGGTTCTTGACAGTTTAAATCGGACGGGCTGAACCGTTCAATCCGTAACCATTAGGGTGGTTTAAAGGTTTTGTATTTTCAACTAATCTAACTTTTCATTTAGACCTGGAAAAAAAATGACATTTTCTTTCCTTTGAAAAATTATATTTAGGGATTTTTTGACTTTCATCCCACTTACTAATATGAATTTGTACTTACATCCCACTTTTTAATTTTATTTGACTTACGTCCCACTTTTCGTCACGAAAATACTTTTCGTGACAAAATAAATATTTTTCGTGACAAAATAAATACTTTTCGTGACGAAAAGTGGGACGTAAGTCAAATAAAATTAAAAAGTGGGATGTAAGTACAAATTCATATTAACAAGTGGGATGAAAGTCAAAAAATCCCTTATATTTATTATCGATCATGTATCTAGGGAAGGTTCATTTTAAAAACGAATATTCCCTAGATACCTACATCATGGTATTTCACGGTGGAATCAAATTTGAAAAAGACCTAAAGTTAAAGATTTATCAATAGGTAATGTTGCTCCAATACCTAACCAAAGAGCTACTGCGGTACCAATCAAAAAGACTGTTGTAGCTACTGGACGACGAAATGGATTTTGGAATTTATTAACATTCTCCAAAAAGGGTACTGTCAATAATCCCATTGGTACTGAAGCCATTAAAAGAACACCCAATAACTTATTGGGTACTGTGCGGAGTATTTGAAATACGGGAAAGAAGTACCATTCGGGTAATATTTCCAAAGGAGTTGCAAATGGATCCGCCGGTTCACCAATCATTGATGGTTCCAGAACTGCTAAGCCTACATTACATGCAATAGTACCTAGAATTACTACGGAAAAAATATATAAAAGATCATTGGGCCATGCGGGTTCCCCATAATAATTATGGCCCATCCCTTTAGCCAATTTAGCTCTTAATACAGGATCATTCAAGTCAGGTTTCTTTGTTATTGGGATAGGTGAATTCTTTTGGATCCATCCCCCGAAGGAACCGGACATGATAATTTTTCATCATCCGGCTCGAGCAAGAATAAAAGGAATGACAGAAATAGATTCCTAATAAAATCTATATTTCATACATATCCACACATTTATAATGACTCCATATAAGAAAAGATTTCCTCAGATTCCATTTACGGAGTTGCAATTATTCATTGCAAAAAAATGCAGTTCTTACAGGTAAATGCTCAATTTCCAAGTAGGCTTATAAATTTGATCATAATCAAGTGCTTTTTGGACTGTCTCATGTCTTTTGATTGGTGTTTATCCCCCAAACATCTCAATTTTCTTACATACAAAATATTTACTTGTTACTAATAAAGTATAGCCTCTGTTCTTCCTTAGATCCCTTATTTCACTCCGATAGTATCATAGATCGGTATCGATGCAGAGGAAATGAATGCATTTCCATACTATAAATAAATAAGTAAGTAGAATAGATAGAACATGGAATCATTCCACATCACTTATTCTATTCTACGGGATCTTACGAAGCCTGTTCATGCATGACATAATTCAGGTATGATCATAGAAAAGATTCTCCTCAAGCGAACCGGCCTATCCTATGCTACATAGGGGGAATTACATGGTGGTTGGATGCGGAGACACATTTGGTTATGAATTCCAACGTGGCGGATAAAATCATATATCGTATCGACATGGGCCAATCAATAGTTCAAGTCGCACACTCCCATAATCCACCCTCTCTTCGGAGAATCCACTTCAACTATTCGTATTAAATAAAAATACAATACTTCGGAGTTGAAGAGAAGTATCCAAATAATATGTCTAATCTTTTTTTTATTCAATAATCCATATTTGTAGCAATGAAATACTATTGTTCATTCCCCAATATGATATATGCATATGAGAAATGACAAATATCTATGATCTGTCTTCTCTATAAAGGACCTGAAATACCTTGCTTACGTATCATTGGGAAGTGCATTAACATAAATACGGCAGTAAGAAGAGGCAGTACAAAAGTGTGTAAACTATAAAAACGAGTCAAACTGGATTGGCCGACACTAGCACTTCCACGCAATAACTCTACCAAAGGCGATCCTATTACAGGAATAGCGTCAGGTACACCCGTCACGATTTTTACTGCCCAATAACCAATTTGGTTCCGAGGTAAGGAATAACCAGTTACACCAAAGATGCAGTCAATACACCCAAAACTACACCTGTAACCCAAGTTAATTCGCGGGGTTTTTTAAATCCCCCTGTAAGATACACACGAAATACGTGCAGAATCATCATTAGAACCATCATACTTGCTGACCATCGATGAATTGATCGGATTAACCAACCAAAATTGGCTTCAGTCATTATGTATTGAAAGAGGAAAAAGTCTCTGTAACGGTTGGACGATAGTAAAAAGTCATAGCAAAACCCGTAGCTACTTGTACTAAAAAACAAGTAAGTATGATCCCCCTAGACAATAAAATACGTTGCATGAGGAGGAACATACTTACTAGTTATATCGTCTGCAATCGCTTGAATCTCGAGACGTTCCTCGAACCAATCATATACTTTATTGAGATAGGTAATCCAAGACTCCCCCTCTGAGAACCGTATGAGAATTTCATCTCGTACGGCTCAAACAGAAACACACAAATACTAGTTTCCACGAATAGAAAGTGCAAAACTTCTTATTCTTATTCGCTTGATTTGATTTGATTTGTCCCGAAGATAGTAAGTAACAAAAAGA
>JANAVB010040818.1:18768368-18775868 GCA_029216955.1 Iris pallida | reverse complement strand
CATAAGCCTAGATTGCGCTCACGCAAGGCAGGTGCCATAACGACCGATTACAGCGACTTGCGACGGGGTCGTCGTGCAGAAGTCCCAAACAGAAACATTGAATGTACAAGGCGACACAAGCATTGAAACAAAATCAAAGCCTTTATTGATATTTGAAACATAAGATTACAAAGGCGCGTAGTCAAGATTACATTCACTCAGGCTCACTTTTCTCTCATATTATAAGTCACTCTGCTCTCTCTCTCACTTCTCAATACAAGCTTCAAGACTACATGGTGGATGCTATAGATAGGCGATGTCCATACATTATGTCCCGTATAAGTTCTGACTCCAAGCGGTCGCATGCCTCGAGCCGCCAAGGAACTCCGTGCCTCGACGCATCCAAGCAAGCTCCGCGCCAACGAGCTTCTACCTGTTCCTGCACATAAACACTATGTGGGTGTCAGTACTCAACTGTACTGGTGGAGTGACCTCCTCGCCCACCCATACAAAACCAACACGTTCATTTACTTTGTGCAACATAATCCTTTATGATTGTCTTTCTATTCTTGCCTTAGGGTCGATTTTAGGACAAGACTCTTGGTATATTTGTGTCTCAGACTATCCCCGTGCTATTGCACTGATAACTTGATTATCGTTGTGCCTCAAGACCATTCTCGTGCTAGCAACATAAATGTACCGACTTATGCTTGTCTTTCGTGCCATACGTTGGGATGCAACATGTTTCGAGTCATCGACTTGGTCCGTGCTTCAACATCGAGGCCGTGCCTCGCAACTTAGCATGGCTTAACCAAACTTGCCTTACGGCCCTTCTTGACTTAACTCAAAATTATTCAAGTCTGACTTATGCAACTCTATGCCAACGACTTAATACTCAATGCCACATTTTGTGCCGAAGCACGCATCTTTTCTATAGCCAAATCTTAGGCTTCTTAAGACTTGTATCGCAACCGTGCATACCATCTTTATCCCATTCGTGCCGTGCTTGTACTTACTTTTATTCGATCGACACTTGTGCATGCGGATTGCCGCTCAGCACGGCAACTTATCTATATGAAAGGTCACTAGCAATGTCAAGCTATCTTAGACCTTAATTGGATAACACAGTACGTTCGTATACAACGAGACGCGATCTCGTCGAATTTCTCATACTACCCGCTCTACGGCGCACTCCTCGGGGCAGGTCGCACACCATCCGAGGGTCCCACAGGCATGTTCCTCCTAGGCCAGACCGTTCCTGTGGTCACAGGTACCGTTTGAGGAACAAAATTGTCACGACCTGCACCCAGTGTGGGAGAACTGTAGTGCCCCGCTCATCGCGGTCTACTATGTAATACCTACGGCTTGTTGACTCAGTCATGAACTGAGTATTTGGTAAAACCTTTGCCGGTATCGATTGATCACGGATGAAATACAATGAACCATTCCAATTGATGGATTGGCTTCTATTGAAATGAATCTAAGAGTTTTGCTGAATGTTTTCTCTCGCTGCTTGGTTTTGATGAATGCGTTTTCGTGTTAGTTTTCGATAATTGGTTTTCATTGTTCGCTTTCATCGCATTTCGTATTCATTCCGAATCTTGAGAGAAAGAGATGAAGTATGCTAATCAACTGTTGGTGCCAATATAGGGTACGTGAATTGTTCGTGAACGGTGTGTGAAGTCCCTCATTCTCTCAACTAAGATTCATCTCGGTGAGTTGCTTCAACTGAACAAACATTGATTTGTACGCCTAAGAAAAATGATCTCTAGTCCACTCTGTTGCCTTGTCCCAATGATCAATGATACCACATCCATAAAAGATAAGAGAAGATAACTGAATTGAATCAACTGCAATAATATGTATTGCTACTCTATCTGTTCGATAAGAATGATCAATTGCTTGTCACCAGTATGCTTGAAAATGTAGACATATACAGACGAACTTGTACGTGTTGAGATGAATCTGAAGGCACGAAATAAACGTGTCGTATATATGTGCATAAGTCCAAGTGTGTCTCATCTGATAGAACGGCTAGAGCATGCATTTGGTCTCGGAAAACTTATTTACAAGGAAACATTTGTCTCTCGGGTGGTATCTGGGAGCACCTAGAACTGCTCGGCCTAGGAGAGATTAGGGCCTCCATGTGAAAATGGGAGTCGATCTGAGTCCTTAGCGACGAGCTGAACTAAAGAGTCACAGCGGCTAATCATGGGAATAACCCATGGACCAACATGTAGAATAGTCCACCTGCATGACCCGAATGACACTTCAATATCTGCAAGAATGAAACATGAATTACTTATTATGTAAATTGTGCTAACATATTTTGTGCAGGGATGACTGTCGGCGTTGGTAAGTTGCTTATGATATATTTCTAGTATCATGTTCTTATGAATTGTTAAAAAAAACCTAGACAAGTAGAAAGATCACTAGTAAATGTTAGCTCCACATATTGATTTAGTGCAGAGATTTGCGAGTTCGGCCAAAACCAGCTCGCCAGTACATGATGTGTGCTGACCTATGTTGTGGGCATCCTTTTCAAAAAGCAAAAGGAGACAGAAGGATTTCAAGTGAGGCACCGAAGCTCGTCTAGCCCAATAGAGTTGTGGATTGCCTCGAACCTTCATTTTCATTCCAGTCAAGTTTTAAGTTTTCATTTTCTTTGAAGGTGTCTTTCAATTCTAGCTTGTAATAAGGGATATGATGTATGGGCATTGCGGCTATTTTCAAAAGAGAGTTTCAAAAAAAATCATGTAGCCAATATAAGGCACTCTGAGTTTGCAAAACTTTGTACTTGTATTCCTATCAAGTTATCAATAAAAGGAGTATTTTTATTTCAAATCTCTGTGTCCAATATTTGGTTTTCTGCAATGAATGGGTGCGTGCGTGTGTTTTGCTTAACTAATGGGTGCGTGCGTGTGTGTTTTTGCTTGACTAGTTGTTTTGTGCAGGTACATGGCCTTGTACAAGCACAACTTAGGCTTGCACGGCATCATGCCTTAGCAAGGACGATCGATCCCGCAGGGATCCAGGCAAGACAGACGACCCTAGCGGGATCGGGGCATGACAAAGTGGTATCATAGCATGGCTTTACGTCCTTGGCCTCTTGCAAATAACAATTTCGAAAAAGTATATAAAGTATTTTGATGGCTTTCAAAAGAGTCCCGATTTTTGAGTTATGAAAACCAATGCCCCATACAATAAGTCCATAATATTTTATGAGACTGACATAAGTTGTACTCTTTTTGTAGAGAAATGGCCCCTCCTCGCCCATCTGCCTTGACAGATCCGATAGAACGGATCATGACATTGTTGGAACTGTAGAGACAGGACAGTGAGAAACGCAATCAAATACAACAGGCCCAAATAGAGGCCCAGCAGAAACAGTTGGAATCCTTGACCCAAATTGTAACTGCGCTTGCGGCAAATCGGGATACCACCGCAGTGACCAAACCAACAGGAACGTCGGAGATTGAGCCCGTGGAAGGTGACGAGCCCCAGCCAGCGCAAAGGCACACTTCTTTTAGGCCAAAGGACTTCTTAGACGCGAAACCTCCAGAATTTGAAGGCAGGACATCACCCGATAAGGTGATGGACTGGATTGATAAAATGGAGAGTCTGTTCGCGTTCATAGGAGTTCCGAGTAGCAAGAAGGTAGTTTGTACCGTTATGCTTCTACGGCTGTGGGTGAAGGATTGGTGGAAGACGAAGAAGCCGGCGCTGCTCGTAACGGCTAGAAATGGGAAGATCTTATGGGTCTCGTTCAAGAAGGCATTTCTGGATCAATATCTGCCTCCAGCCATGAGCAAGAAGATGGAGGATGACTTCATCACACTGAAACAGGGAGATATGTCCGTGGAGGACTATGAGTCTGAATTTGCTACGCTGGCAAATTTTGCTGCTGTGATGCTACCCACCAAGCAGACTCGCATAAATTGATTCGTGGGAGGTCTGAATAATGACATCCAGTTAAGTGTGCTGAATCGAGAATATGGGTCGTATTCTCAGGCCTTTGAGGCGGTACTACAGGTGAAACAGTTCTGCCTGAAGAAGGCGTCCAATAAAGTGCAGTACAGTCGAAATCAGCCCGCCAAGAGATATCATGACGGAAAGAAAAAGACTGACGGGGAACAGAACAACAAGTCCGTATGCAACTTCTACGGTCGACGAGGGCATGTGAAAGAAGACTGTCGCTATGTGAATGGTCAGAGTTGCAGTTATTGTGGCAAGAGTGGGCACATCATGGAGGACTGTCGTGCCGCTAACAACGCTTGCTTTGGTTGTGGCCAACAGGGTCACTCTGTCAAGTATTGCCCGAAAAAGAATAGAGCGGCTCAAAACCGTAATGACAATGAAGAGCGTGGGCAGCTGCCAGGCCCGCCGCCGCTCCGAGATAATTCGCACAATCAGAAATTACGGAATGCCAACACGACGACAGCGTGCGTCTATAATCTCTCCACGTTGCTTGATCCAGAATACAACAATAGTGGAGGTGAGTTTGTTTCTTAAGTTTTGAGGACAAAACTTTTTTTCAGTGGGTTATTATGTAGTGCCCCGCTCATCACGGTCCACTATGTAATACCTACGGCTTGTTGACTCAGTCATGAACTGAGTATTTAGTGAAACCTTTGTCGGCATCGATTGATCACGGATGAAATGCAATGAACCATTCCAATTGATGGATTGGCTTTTATTGAAATGAATTCAAGAGTTTTGCTGAATGTTTTTTCTCGCTGCTTGGTTTTAATGAATGCGTTTTCATGTTGGTTTTCGATGATTGGTTTTCATTGTTCGCTTTTATCGCATTTCGCATTCATTGCGAATCTTGAGAGAAAGAGATGAAGTATGCTAATCAACTGTTGGTGCCAATGTAGGACGCGTGAATTATTCGTGTACGACGCGTAAAGCCCTTCTTCTCTCAACTAAGATTCAGCTTGCGGTAGTCGATGCACATCCTCGTCGACCCATCCTTCTTGGGAACTAGAATCGCTGGCACGGCCTAGGGCGATTTACTGTCTCGGATGAATCCCTTAGACTTCAACTCTTCTTCATGTTGATACAACTTATCCTGTTCTGACGGCGACATTCTGTAAACTCTGTCTGTAATAGGCCTCGTTCCAGGGTTCAACTTAATGCTAAATTCTACCTTTCTGACTGGGGGTATCCCTGGGAGCTCATCAGGGAAGACGTCGAGAAAATCTTCGACCACTCTCGGAATCTGTCCTGGCTCTGACACTGCTGCTGAGATGACGCCCCCGACCTGATTCTTCAAGGTTCGAGTAAAGATGAACTGCTCCATCCTAGGAACGCTGAATATGACCCTACCTCCTCTACAATCAATTGTCGCATGACTGTCTCTCAACCAGTCCATGCCAAGAACGACATCAAAATTCTCCATAGGAAATTAAATCAATGATGCGGGCAGTAAATGCCCACACACCTCCACCGGACATGAAAAGCGCACTCTGCTAACTTCTACGAGCCCATTGTCGGTGAGTATATCCATCCTCTCCGGCAATGCCTTAAACTCTAATCCAATTCGTGTAGCATATTGTGCAGAGATGAATGAATGAGTAGCGCCTGAATCAAATAATGCTACAGCGGGAAATGAGGTGACGAGAATTTTACCTGCCACCACATCACAAGACGCTAGAGCCTCTCCCAAGGATAATGTGAGAGCCTGTCCCTGGCCCCGCTGAGCTCCTTCTTGCGGCCTTCCTCGACCATGCTGTTGCTGCCTCTGAGGGCCTTCGGCTTCCTGTGCCTGGTGGAACATCTGAGCCTGCGTTGGTAGACGCTGGGCTAGGGGCCTTACTGCTAATACTGGCCCTCCACTCGGGGTTGCCACCGGAGCTGGCAATGCTGGAAACTGCTGAGCTGGCCCTCCTGGCCTCTGCATCACAGGACAAGTAGAGATACGGTGGTCTGAACTACCACATCTCAAGCATAAGCCATTCGCTGACCGGTACACCTCCCTCGTGTGCCCTGTCTTCCCACAGAATGTACAGCCCTGGGGTGCTCCCTGATGCTGTTGTTGGTTCCTCGGCTGCTGATGCCGAACTGGCGCTGTATTAGTTGACACGGCCGTCCTCCGCGGCGCTCCTGTATCATGAATACGTACACCGGGTGCTGGTGCCGATGTTCGCTGTATTTTTCCTCCTCCAACCTGGGAATGAGATCTCTTATGACCTCCTGTCCTCGATGCCAACCTCTGCTGGATAAGCTCGTGCCTCCGAGTGGCCGTCAAAACAGCGTCAAACGTCTGGTAGTCGTGTCCTTCCACAAGCTGTAATAGTTTCAAATGAAGTCCCTGCTGGAACCTCATAGCTTTCTCTGGCTCCGTTGCCACCATTACTGGTGTGAAACGGCACAATCTACAGAACTCTGCTGCATACCCATCTACGGTCTTGCCTGCTTGCTTGAGACTGATAAACTTCTGCTGGAGCTCATATCGAGCTACTATGCCAAAATACTTGGCCTTGAATCTGTCACTGAAGGTGGTCCAACGAACAGGGCGTCTTGTACCAACTTCTTCTGATGCCCACCAGTCGCGGGCAAGATCCTGAAGTACCAGTTTGATATGATCAACCTTCTCATCATCTGGAACCTTGGCTGCCCCAAGAATGGCTTCGATGTCTTGAATCCAAGCATCCGTAGTGATGGCATCCTCCGTGCCATCAAAATACCTCGGGTTCAAGCGACGAAACCTTCCTGATGCTCCCGAGTCAGCCCGACACTCCTCTCAAGAGCTAACTGAATTCCTTGGTTCAGCAACACGTTCTGCTCTTACTGCCGAATCTGTTGCTGTTGGTTAGTGACAAGAAACCCCCGGATGATCTCCAGGAGTGCTACGGCGTCTTGTACTGCCGTCGCTGCTGGTGCCGCGGGAGTTTCAATAACCTGCGGCTGCACTGCCTCTGGTTCTATTTCTGCTCGTGTCTGCCCTGGGAAAGGTTCTCTCCCCTGCTGGCGCCCAGTCGAGCCATGCTCTCGCTGCTCTTCCTCATGGGCCTCACCCGCTACTAAGAATGAAGCACCCCTATAGAGAAAGATATAAGATTATCATGTCCGAACGAGGAAGATTTTGAGGATGCAAGTCAGGTTAGAGATCAAGGCAAGGACAGAGAATTCAAAACAGAATTTCAAGGGGAACAAGTTTTGATTGAGACTCCTAATAATTCGCAATACCCCACAAGTCTGAAGAAGAGACCTGCATGGGCCACCACTTGAAACCTTGTCACGCCCCAGTACCGAAATACGGAGACGGACTAGGCCAGCTACTCCATATGAGGTACGTAATGTCATACGTCGATCGTGGCTGTCGAGAGACTAGGGGGTACATGCTACAATCAAGTCTCCTATGGTCCCACAGAGTTATATGTCTCAATCAATCAAGTCACATCAGCAATTAAATAAACATTAAAGATAAAGCAGTAAGGCGTCCCCGACGCTTCATCAAATTGGTCATAAGAGACTAGCTTTATAATTTAGCTATCTCAGAGAGTCAGAAGTACAAAA